>JAWMRA010000020.1:9826485-10301485 GCA_035584735.1 Pseudotriccus pelzelni
TTTGTTTGGGGTGTCGCGCCTCGCCGTGGCGGTGTTTGTGTGTTAGCGGTGTCCCCCCTCGCCGAGGCGGTGTTTGTTTGTTTGCGGTGTCCCCCCTCGCCGAGGCGGTGTTTGTTTGTTAGCGGTGTCCCCCCTCACCACCGCGCTCCGCTCTCTCCCTCTCCCCCCTACGCCCCTCCCTCCCCCCGCCCCGCGCGCGGTACATGGTAGGAGCGCGCGCCGTGCGCCTGCGCGCGGGTGGGGCGGGGCGACCGCTCGCCCCTCCCCTCTCCCGCCGCTGGCCAATGAGCGGGCGCGGCGCGCGGCCGGGGCGGGGCCCGCGCGGCGGTGTTTTGATGCGAAGGCGCGGGCCGTTGGCGCAGGCGCGGTGCGGGCGCGCGGCGCTGCCCCCCAGCGGCGGGGCGCGGCATGGCGGGCGAGGAGGCGGCCGGGCCCGAGCCGGGTCCCGCGGGGGGCGCGGCCCCCGCCCCGTCCCCGCCGGGCGAGGACGGCGACACCCGGCAGCGCTACGAGGAGCTCTGCAGGAGCCTCAACATGGACGAGCGCGCCCGTGCAGAGGCCTGGCTCAGCTACCAGAGCATGAGGCGCAACTACACCCTGGAGGTGCCGGAGGGGCGACGGGCGGGGGTCGCGGCCGGCCCGGGGGGTCCCGGCGCGACGTTGAGGCGAGAGGGAAGGGGCGGCCCCGGCGGCGCGGCGGCCTCTCCGCATCGCCCGGGAAAAAACATCGCGGTTCCGAGCCATAGCGGGGGAAAGGTGTTAAAAATAGACGTGCCCCCGTCGCTGCGGCCCTTCCGCTGCCGGCGCAGCGGCCTCGGCCGGCGCGGGGCCCGCGGGGGTGCCCGGGGCAGGTGCGATGACATTTGTGAGTCACTCGTCAGGGGCCGGCTCGGCCGCGGCACGGCCCGGGCCGGGGGGCAGGGGGTGAAGGGTTGTGTCACGTCGGTCTCGCAGACAGGAACAGGCGGGGACGCCCCCGGAGCTCGGGAGGCGCCTTTATCAGCGAAGGTGGCGCTGGGGATAAACCCCGTCTGCCCGAGCTCCCAGCACTGCCCTGCCGGCACCGGGAGCCCTCCGAGGGCAGCCCCACACCCGGGCAGGTGCTCGGCCCTGCGGAGGGAGGAGGATCCCGGGCTGCTCTGACAGCGTCTCTGTCACACCCGCACTGCTCGTGGCCAGCGCAGCCGGGCCGGGATGCTCGGAGGGGACACTGCCCCTTCCCCCGGTGTGCGATGTGCGCTCTGTCGGCCCCGCCAAACCACGGAGCCCAGCAAAAACGCAGCATGGAATTCAAGCTTGTTTTTACCCGTTCTTTTCCTACTGAAGTGTTTTCAAATGTTCGTTAGAATTCATTTATATCTTTAAGTACCAGACTGAATAATTCTTCTGTTGTGCAATATGGAGCAAAAAGGAAACTTACGTTTTTCTTTTCCCACTGTGTATTCAGGGCAGAGGAATGTTCTGGCAGCAAGGAAATGTAGCCCTTTTTCTTACATTAAAAGTCAGGGCAGTATAAAATGCTACAGCAGAAGAACAACACTGAAAATAGGTTGCTATGCTTTGGGTCAAGTGTGAAATTTGCAGTGATAACCAGTAATTTTAGTTTGGATGCAGTTTGATGTTAAGTATGTGTTTGGCCCCTTCTTTCTTCTCGTTCAAAACACAAAGCACGACAGAACTTTGAAACAGCAAATCAACTTTGTCACTCGTCAGACTTCATCCATTTAGGTCATGGTTCTTTCCCCTGGTGTTGGGTTGGCTGAAAAGTGTGTTTTCCTTTTCAGTGAAGTCTTTTCGATGCCTGATGTTTTGATTCACAGGGAAATGACATGCACTGGCTGGCCTGTGCCTTGTATGTGGCTTGCAGGAAAGCAGTTCCAACTGTGAGCAGAGGGACATCTGAGGGAAATTATGTGTCTTTAACCAGAATCCTGCGCTGTTCAGAACAAAGGTAACTTTTATTTTTGGTGATTTTTAAACACAAAATCTCAAAGACTGCTTATCAGCTTGTGAAATTTAGAACTAGACAAGAAAAGCTAAATGTGTTTCTTGTTTCCTGCTTTTAAAGAGAGAATTTCCATCACTTGGATGTTTATATTATAGCTCATTGCCACAGGGATAGGGCAGTTCCAGTTGCTTAGCACTATGCTCTAAAAACACTGCTTTTCAAAATAAAAGTTGACTTCCTTCTCTCAAAGGAGAAAAAAGCCAGACACTGAAGAACAGTCAATTTTTGGAGACTGCAAAGTGCGAACTTCTCACAGGAGGAACCATTTTCAGTTGGCTGTGAAAATATTAACACTATTTATCTAATTTTTTATGTAAGAAAACTTCACTTTTCACATGTTCTTGCTTTATGAAACTGAAGTGATGTCAGAATCTGATAAGCAAACCTGTCTCAAATGTTTATGTCCATAAAGCAATGAAGAAAAGCTCTCTGAAACAATTGACTTTATTTATTAGCAGTCTGTTTTCTAAAAATTCAGTAGATAGGCACAAAAAATAAAAAAAAAAGGAGAATGTTCTTAAGCACTTTTTCTCACATTTCCTCTATTGTTGGAGCATTGCTGTTGGTATAAACACTGCAGAAGTGTCTCTAAACACTATAAACTTTCATTTTCCAAATCAGAAATTAAGGGATATGGAATGTGGATAAATTGTTTCTGTGATCTGGACTATCAAATACCAATTATACTGAAAGAGAAGGTGTAGATAAAGAAGGAAAAAATGAATGAAAGTCAGATTTACCAAGTGCAGTTTGCTAAAACTTAGGAGGTTTTCATACTTTGTAGAATATTTTTAGCATTGTAGGACTCAGAGTTTGTTTTATTTAAGTTGATAAATAATTCAGAAAAATTAGCTTAATCTGACTGTTGGAGCTGATTTTGTCTTTGTGAGGAAATGCCAGAGCTGAGAGTATCTTGTTAACATGGTTATCAATCGAGGATCTAAAAACATTTTGTGAGCTCTCTGAGCTCATCCATGTTCATGGGTAAAGGGCTGGCTCCAAGTTGCTTGTCACGTTTGCACTACCATCATTTCATCAGTAGTTTGGGAAGTAAAAATTGCACTTTTGCTGAAAATGTGTAGTTTATTTCTCCCAGTAAAACAGCTTTTCACATCTAACCCGTTGGGTATTTACAGCTTGATCGAGTTTTTTAACAAGATGAAGAAGTGGGAAGACATGGCAAATCTACCATCCCAGTTCAGAGAACGAACTGAGAGATTAGAGAGAAACTTTACAGTTTCTGCAGTCATTTTTAAGAAGTATGAGCCCATTTTTCAGGACATTTTCAGGTATCCTCAAGAGGATCAACCTCGCCAACAGAGAGGAAGAAAACAGAGGTACATTTCTGTTACTCCCAGACTGTTTTTAGAGCTTTACTATAGGGAAAATATAATGAAGTTGCTTGGTTGTTTTACTTGTATTTTGGCTGTATTTTCACAGGAGTTGTTTGTAATGTCAGAGTTGGTCTCTCTGTCCTTGCTTGTGGTAATTTTTAATCTGTTTTTCAGTTTTAGATCTGACAGGGCGCAGGAAATCGCTAAGCTGCTAAGTTTTTATGGCTTGGGGAGTGGGGGAAAGGGGAGATATTCAAATCAGCCTGTAGACAAGGGAAATGCTAGTATTTCTAAGATAGGAAAGGCTGGAAAAATTTGATCCTTGTATGATCTGCTAAGCTTTAATAGCTCATAGCACAACTCAGCCTGTTTCACTGCCTAGTAACTCCCATGGTTTTCTTCACAGGTGCAGATCTGTTGGATATTTTATTTCATAGTGGAAGCTTTGTTTCTTTTTTACTGTTCATAGTAGGAATGCTGTGAAAATGAACCATTACACTCAGGGTTCCACATGTGCCTGCACTAGACCAGTGTGCAGCTTTCATTATTACTTCAGTCAGGGGTATGTGGGAAAGGTGTAAGATTTTGGCCAGGGTGTAGTAAAGCTTAATTTTCCCTTGAAATTATTGACTGGTTTATGATGTTTTATCAGTTTTGATTCAGTGAGCTCATTGGGTATCTTTGCTTTATTTTCCTCTGAAAGACGCCAACCATGTACTGTGACTGAAGTTTTCCAGTTTTGTTGGGTGCTGTTTGTTCATGCAAAAGGTAAGAGATCTGAAAGGGATTAAATACAGCAAACATGGTATAGTTAGTCATTATTTTGTCTCAGTCCTTAAAACACTGAAAAGGTGGAGGCATTTCTGAATTCAAAAATGCTTTGGGAGAAGGGGCCTTCTCGCAACAGCCTAAAGGAATGGATTCTGTCCCAAATTCCCCAGCTGTGTGTTTTGCCACACTTCCAAGGTGAGAGTTAGTACTGTACTTTATTTCCAGTCAGTTGGGACTTCACTTCTTTAGCACAGTTAGGCAGCTGAGAGAGTAAGTGGGTCAGTCTGAAAAATCACAGGTTTTTCTTTTCCCTTATTCTGCAGGAAGATTGCACAGTTGACGAGGTACAAAGGGACTTTATGGGTTTTCCTGTTGCTAAGTTATTGGCTAATATGTTTGATTAACCATGTCATCAATTGAGTACATCTTAATCAGTGAGCAGTTTCAGACATACTAACTAACATTGTGGACAATACCACGCTGGTAACCCATCCAATTCAATTTTATGAGAAAAAGAACAACTTACAGTAAATGTAAACTGTAAAATTAGTAAATGATTATTAAAGTGTGGCGGCACAAAAATGGAAACTAAATATTGACCATTTAAGGCATTAAGTATTCCTGGTTTTGTCCTCTGTGTTTTGAGGGGTGGCATTAAATCCCTGTCACAGCAACCAGACATCAGTGGCAGGTTCAGGCTTGTCCAATCCTGCAGACCACTGTGCTCAGCTTCACAAATGCAGAAAGTACAGGTTTGTCTGTACCTTCAGCACACACTGCACAGCAAAGGAGCCACTTTGTACTCCAGTTCTTGCCTACTGTTTGTAAGAATTTGTCTTTAAACTTTGTTTCTTTCTTTAAAATTGATGAGAGAAGAAAAAAATCTCTGCTGCACCAAGATAACTATTTATTATTATTTGGTGCAAGGTTGTGAAAGAGAGCATTGAGCCACTGTTTGAAGTGTCATTGACAAATCTTTGCTATGGAACTGCTGGTTCTGTAAAATTAGATTTATTTTTGACTATGCTGACAGGGATGATTGCCATGGTTGTGAAACTGAGCCTATGTTATGAGAGTTACTTTGAGAATTTTAGTGACTTAAAGTTTTGCTAATAGTATTTAGGATTTTCATTGCTTTGTTGTGAACAATTTAATGATTTGGAAATAACTGAAAAATGAATACAGTTAATTAGTATTTTATGTAGGATTCGTTATTTTAAATAGTTTAAATATAGTTTAAAAATATTTTAAATCTGCATTGGAATTATTTTCTTTCTGACTAACATGGAATCAGAAAATTTAATACAAATTTGAACAAACTGGTATTTTACTGGTAGAAAAATAGCAGAATTTAGAAAGCTTTTCTAATGATATATCTATTTTGATGTGTTGTAAGTGAATTTATTACTATATGGTAGATCTTTTCAAGAATCTAAACCTGTGCTTCAAAGTGGGCTCAGTTATCTGGTTTGGTGCTTACCTGAGGAAAAAAAAGGGTGGAAGAAGAGTGGAAGAGTTATTAGTATTGAAAGTGTAATAGAAACATCAGACTTTGCATACAAGTTAATTAAACAGTGATTTTTTAGCATTAATTAACAGTATAGTTTATTTTGCAGAACTATTTTTGGCAGTGACCACTCCTCTAAAGCAAGATTATGAACATAAACGGGTTCAGTAAAGAGTAATAAATCTGAATATAGTCTTTGAGAAAGGTGATAAAGAGCAAAGAGGTTTCAAGAACTCTTTTTGAGAGGAAGGTGATAAAAAAAATTCAGTAAATCAGAGATAACACATTTTAACTTTGCTCTAAAGTGCAAGAGAAACAGTTACATTTATTACTGTTTATAATGAGCATGTCCCCAGTGAAACCTTGTAAGAAAAGAGATTGTTAAAAAAAATAATCTGACTTTGAGTTAAATACAGATCCATTCTGGAGAGTTGGGGGTGGTAAGGGGAGGAGTGGTGTTTGCTACTTCCAGGACATTTGAGAACATGGATCTAGCCTTGTGAAAGTTAGAAGTTCCTTGCAAATCTTTACAGCAGTGCAAAACGGGGCCCTTGCTGGCCTTTGGAGCGAGATTTGCTTCAGGCAGGTGCAGCGAGAATCTGGTGAAGGATGTGACACCGCCAGGCAGAGGGGTTGCTGCCAGAGATATGGAAACACATTTTTGTTCCTTGTAGCAGTTGGCATTCTGCAGTTCGTGCTGCTTCAAGTTACTTATACGGTGGTTAATGAGATTGCTGGGAATGAGGGAGCCTGCAGCGTTTATCAACATTTTGGTAAGGTTTGATTTCAAAACAGAACAGTGTATTTGAGTTCCTTCACAATCGCTGTATTTTATTAAGTGTGAGTCTGGTTTACTGCCTGTGTTGCTATGCAGGTATTTGTCGTCACCAGATCTGTTCCCCGAGGCTGCCCTATTGATTGTAATACACATATCAACCGTTTCTTGGTTAAAAATATTTAAATCCATGCTAATTTTATGTCTTTTGTCTTTCTAATATTGAAGGAAATTTTCCTATGATCAGTGATGACTTGGTCAATTCCTACCATCTCCTGTTATGTGCTTTGGATCTCGTGTATGGAAATGCTCTCCAGTGTCCTAACCGTAAAGAACTTCTGAATCCTAATTTTAAAGGTATGTTGAAAAAACACTTAATCTTTCTGAAACCTGCGAGAACTTCTAAGGCTACTGAAATGAATATGAATCTGTGTGGCAGAAAATAAATGGAACCATGTTCTTTTGAAGCATATGGGAATTAATATTTTCTGTGTCTGGCTACACAGTTCCATTTGTATTAATGCAGTTGGTAATAACAGACCAGTGGATTTTGTCAATAATACAGTAAAGTCAAGGATTTGATTTACTATAGAAATACAATTGAAGGAAGTTCCAGAGTAAAAATTCACGTTAATGAGGGTTTAATGTCAGTGAAAGAGTGCATAATGACAGTGCCATCATTGGACACTGTCAGACTGTCCCAGCAGTTGGGAAAGATCCACTGCTCAAGTATTAGATTTGCTTGTCTCTCATTTCTGGTTTGCTGCTGTTCTCTTTCGGAAGAGAATGGAAATGTATGTTGACGTGATAACCACAAATGCAAATAAATGGTGAGAAGTTTCCATTGAATTTCTGATGTAATTCCTTCTAGACTTGCACTTCATTTACAGTTCTGTACAATATCGGCCTTTATTTTGCAGTGCTTGGATGTGAACTGGGACCGTTATCTCAGATATTATAGTTCACAAGTATTTGGTTGTTTTTCTATTAGAATTGATATATTTAATTTTCATTACTCAGTCACTGATTTTTTTAAATCTCTAACTCAAAATTTGCTTTTGATAACATCCAATTGAGTGGGCATTACATAATTAATAATTCAAGGAAACTAATTAGTTTGCTATTTTAATTTCACGCTACCTACACTTCACAGCATAGACTTTAATAAGAAGACAGGATATGGATTTGCATATTCAAATAATACAGAATTCTTAATTGCAGGCCTACCTGAAGACTTTCATAGTAAGGATTATAAAGTATCATCTGACCCTCCCTGCATCATTGAAAAACTGTGTTCATTGCATTATGGATTAGTTTTAGAAGCAAAAGGCATCAAGGAACATTTTTGGAAGCCATATATTCGGAAACTTTTTGACAAAAAGGTTGGTCAGTAAATTTGTAACGTAGAAAAATGTCTCCTTACTTGTTATCTCCTAAACCTTTTTAAGAAATGAAATGCCCATCTTTTGTTCTTAACTATCTTACAGCTTTTAAAAGGAAAAGATGAAAATCTGACTGGATTTCTAGATCCTGGAAACTTTGGAGATAGTGTGTAAGTGACCGTATTTGTGGTTTGCTTTGCATCAGGATCTCTGTGATCCGATTGCAGTTGTTGTCTGTATCGTAGCACTGATCCCAGCCAGCTGCCTTGTGTTTATTAATGATCCTGCATTGCGCTGCCTTTCCGTCCCTTTGAGGTGCTGTGGTCTGAGGCCTGTTGGAAACAGGAATGATGCTTCAGGATGGCATTACCCGATGTTTGTTTTGATTCTTATGTTTCTGTTTCCTTGTTTGTTTTTTTTTTCTTTTTTATGTCTAACGAAAAGAATTATTATGAAAAAGGTGTGGGAGCACATGGGCTGAGTGAGAAGTAGGAAGGGAAAAAATTTGGTTTGGTGGTGTTTTTTTCTTTATAAACTCAGAGATGCTTATGGGTAGGATTTACTTTTGTTTAAATGGTATAAAAATGGTAAAGTGTAGTTTATGATGTGATGCTGCGTAAATTTTGAGGAGTTTCGAGCCAAATATGAGTTCTCAGTATTTTATTATGTTCTTCCTGCAGCTATGTAAATGCAAAGACATCAGATATGGAGGGAAAATAATGTCCCTGCCATGGTCATGTTTAAGATACTGTAGATTTTAAAGGTGCTGCAATGCCTAAGTCAGGGTCAGAAGAAGTTTGAAGTAGACTGCCCACAGGCCAGAACTGTGTTCATTCTGTGAGCAGCTGAAGGAAATAGTCTAAATAAAGGCGGTTTTGCCTCCGTCTTTCCCCTTGTGCTGCAGCAAAGCCATCAACAAAGCCTATGAGGAGTATGTGTTGTCAGTGGGAAACCTTGACGAGCGAATATTTCTTGGTGAGGATGCAGATGAAGAAATTGGAACCCTCACAAGATGCTTAAACGCAACTTCAGGAGTGGAAACAGCTGAAAGAGTACAAGTGAAGCATAATTTGCAGCAGCATTTTGACAGGGTGAGTATGGTACGGTCCATGTTGCTGTTTTTATAAGAAGAATAAGTTGAGTAAGTCTGTGTGTGATGAAGAAAAGCAGCTACTAAAAATTACCATCTTCACTGTTCAAGGTGATCTGGGAGTGTACGTAACATAGCTGAGTTCGATTTTGTAATTGATTAGATACATTGCTTACTTTGGGGTTTTTTGGACATAATTTCTCCATGCATCTGGGTTTTCTTTGATTAAATCCAGTACAGAGAATATTTAGGTAATTACCTAAAGAGAGACATCTTCAGGTAGATTTTTAGGTGAAGGTACAGAACAGGCAGTTCTCTGTGGTTGTTTGGTAGGTGCTGAACTGTTTGGACTCTCTGTATCTGTCTGTCCAACTTCCCCTTCCTTCACATCTCTGTCCCATATGCAGAGTATTTTGTTTAACATGGCAAAACTGCTCAAAATTTTGCTCTGTGTGTTCTTTTTCTTTCCTGTTAACAGATGGGCTTCAGGTGTTGATATTCCATCTGTCTACAGTTCTAGTTACATTACTAGGGAATGGTTTTCACCTTGTTGGCTAAAAGCATGATGCATATATGTCTTTATACATGACTAATAAAATAGCACAGAATCCTCTGAGAGGATAAAGAACACTACATGATTCAGAACAGGCCTGCTGTGTGACCAGAGCAGCTTTTGGAAAACAGGCACTGGATTTGAATGCAACCATGATTACAGAATATCAAATGCTGGCTGTTACCTGAGGCCCGATCGAGTTTGCGCCGTTTGATTCCGAGCCATTTTTTTCCATAACACAGAGTAACAATTCGGCAGATTGATGTTTCTAGGTTATGAACTTTATCAAAGTTTTATAATAATGTACATAATGTGCTTATTTTTTTCTTTTTAGTCCAAGTCACTTAGGATTACAACCCCACTCACTGGCCGCAAGTATGTTAAAGAGAGCAACCCATATGTGACACCTGTTTCCATGGCAACATACAGTTTGAGCCGCCTTCACACGATGCTGGCAGGACTGAAAAATGCCCCCAGTGAAAATCTGGAGCAAATACTCAAGTAAGTTTGATATTTAACCAACCAAATAATTCTATTTTTTAAATAGTTTTAATAACAAGCATTAATGCTTAAACAGTGTCATTTGAAATGTGAGCCAGACTTGAAAGGTTCTGGAGTAAAGTGGAATCCAGAGAAACATTTCAAAAGACTATTCTCTTTATTCAGACTCATCTGTCCTTAGAGGTTAATGGCTATGAGAACATAGACCATTTGAAACTTAACAGTTCTGAGCTTCTCAGACTTCCAAATTGCCAGTGTAAAATTTTCAAGACTCTTCTTCCTAATTAACAGATTGCACCATCTGATCTGTCAAATCACTCCAATACTGTAGCAGATGCAAAACAAACCTTACTCTACATGTAGATAAACTGCTGCTTCAGGAACAATATATTTTAAAACAGTTTTTATGTTGTGGGGAAAATCTGTTTGAATATCTATCCCTGATCATGGAAAGATGGGCATATTTACTACAATGTCTGCAATACTGATAATATGCTGTGGGTGTTTTACAGTATGAGCACAGTTAAGCACATATGGGTGTGTGTTTATTGCTTTGCAATGTATTTATATTTTCATGCTTTCCTCATATAAAAATAGGAAGGTCTTTTGACCTTGGTAGGAATAGTATATTGAAAATGTTTATTTTTTATGTTCAGGTCATGTTCCAGAGATCCTTCTCAATCTATTGCAAACAGAATAAAAGAAATGCATGAAGTGTACTGCCAGAGCACACAGTCTGAAGGAGAGTTCAGTAATTTTTCCAAAGGTAGGAATCATTTTGCTTATCTAGATAAGAATTAAAATACCTGTAAACATATTAATCTCTTACAATTAACAGTTTTACCTGCAGGTTATGCTTTGGCACAAGTGTCTTTTCTACTTCTCTTGGCTTTTCCTGTATTCTTTACACATAGCAACTTCCAGTGCTGCGTAAAATTTTCTAATCAGCCTTAGCTTAAATCGCTGGAATTTGATTATACTGTAAGAACTACAGAAGTGAAATAAAAAGCACTGTGAAGTGTTCCACTTCACAGTCCTTTTCAATTTCTCTCGAATTGAAGAATAGTAGTGATGGCATGGATTTCTGGGATAGTAAAGGAAAATCTGAGTAACTGTAGTCTTTAAAAACCCAACAGCAGTTTTGGTTACATATGAGGATGGATTAGTACAGATATTAAAATCCTGCCAGTATGAATACAAAAATACTATTTGCAAAATTATCTTCATATCTGAAGTGCCTGAAGATGGTTTGAAAATAAGGAAGATGCTCTTGACATTATTTCTTAACAAGACCTTACTCTGTTCTTGTCAGCTTAGTTCCTTCAGTGTTTTCTGTTGCACAGTGCAAGTTGGATCCATTCAGGTATAATTTTCAATGTATTTTCTGAACTTGAAATATGTATATTATAGCAACGTTAAGGATTGTCATCAAAATCTGGGTTCAGTAGCAAGATATTCTGCTCTGCTTTCACAAGTCTATGCAGTGTAGGAAAAGGATTCCTAAGTTAACTTTAAAGTACCTGATTTAGTCCTGGAAGTATTGTAGCCACAGCAGCATAGACATGCACGCTGTTTATCTCTGTATCTGAAGATGGAGAATGTAATACTTTTTATTGCATTTCACAATATTGCTTCTCTTTAAACTTCCCGCAGATGTTGCCAGCAAACATTTTCGTCGTGCTGAGATGCTGTACTACAAGGTCTTGGAGTCAGTCATTGAGGAGGAGAGGAGGACTCGACTGGGAGACACTGACTTATCTGTAAGGAAAACCAGTCAAATGGTACCTCATGTTTAAAGTTGGACCTATAAAAAAGGAACGTAGTTGTAGAGCAGAATAGTCAGCCATTTAAAAGGAGGGTAGATCTCTGGGAAGTAGCCTGTAAGTACATGTGAATGGAAGAGAAGGGGTATAAGAAATTATGTGTTTGCAAACACAAAGATACATAAAATTTTTTATGAATAAAGATGGCTCATTTTGGATTCACTTATCTCTCTTATGAAATAGCATCACTTTTTATAAGCTTGGTAATCTTGTTGTTGAGGCACAATAAAAATTGGTTTATTGTTCTATAGTTACACTGCAAATTAAGCTTTGAAATTTGCAACTCTTGCAGGCAATACTGGAGCAAGACGTGTTTCACAGGTCTCTGCTGGCCTGTTGCCTTGAGATCATTACCTTTACATACAACCCACCTGGAAACTTCCCGTTCATCACCGAAATATTTGACATTCCAGTTTATCATTTTTATAAGGTAACGTGTTTGAGAGCTAGAAATGTTTATCAAGTCATAAGTGCTCATGGACCTCTGTGACAACATAGGATTGAGTCATAGTAATTCAGCCTAAATATTTCTAAGTCTCTTCTTCCTTGAAAATCAGGAATTGGAATTAGATCTTTGTTTAATAAGAAATCTATGAAGGAAGCACATTATGTTGATCATAATTATCCCCCTTGCAGGTAATTGAGGTTTTCATTAGAGCAGAGGATGGCCTTTGTCGGGAAGTAGTAAAACACCTGAATCATATTGAAGAACAGATCCTTGAAAGCATGGCATGGAAACGGGAATCCATATTGTGGGACAGCATCAGAGACCATGAAAACAAAGTTCCTAGTTGTGAAGAGGTGAGCACATCTGGATGGGGTTTAGATAGCTTTTGTAATCAGACAGGATGGCAGAGAGAGGAGGCCTTGCGTGTCCCAGTATCAGTTTCACTCCGCCAGCCCATCAGTGCAGAGAAAGCAGTAAATGCAGTGTGGTGTGTTCATGGTCATCTCTAGAGACATCTGAAATGGAAGCAGACAACAGAGATGATTCTCATCCAGTAATTTGTTGGTGTAGCAGAACAGCGAACAAAATGCACAAGAAGGGAAGGTTTGGACCAGTCACTGACACTTGAAAAGATTACTAGGCAGGAAATGTGGTAAAAAGTAGTCAGAAGAAGTCCCAAAAGTGCTGGATCTTGCAGAGCAGTACAATCACTACGCAATTTTAGTTGGGCTTAGGGTAAGTTTTTCACTGTTCTTGATTTTCTCCATAGTTTTGCTGTTCAAAATTTGCAGTGCAGTAGCTCTTAAAAGCTATTCAAAATTTGTTATATATTTGTGTTTGTTTGTATGTGATACAAACACTGTAATCAAAGTACCAATATTTTAGGTAATGCCACCTCAGCACTTTGAGAGATCTGCTGGGAACAGTGTTGTGGGTTCCCCATTGACACCAAGACGAATAAATGAGGTTCGTGCTGAAAGTGGAGGACTAGGAAAAGGTGAGATTTTTTAAAGCATTACATGCTGTACTTACTGAGACTTAAGTTACATAAGTAAGCTGCTTAAATGTCAGATGTTTTCAGGAAGTGATGTATGTGAACAGTGTGTTTGTATGTTAAATAACACACACCTTAGGTTCTAATTGGTTTGCTTTATTGTTATATCAGGATATAACTTCAGTATATATTTAGTTATGTGACATCTCAAACTTTTTTCACCAGAATAAATAAAACATAATACATTAACCTAGAAAAATATTAAACCCAGCATTATTGAAGATTAAGTTAACTCTAAAAGCAATCTGTGTTTTTTTTAAAATGTTTCCTGAAGAGCTTTGCCTGACATATTTTAGTTCGCATTAGATTTCTGTCACATATCTGCATAAGGGATTATAAACCAAGAGTTAAATATATATATGGATATATGTGTGTGTTTGTGTGTGTTTTTAATCCCCAGGCCTTTCCTCACCTCCAGCCACCCTGTATGACAGATACAGTTCTCCTACAGCCAATCCTACGAGACGCCGTCTGTTTGCTGATAATGAGAACCCCTCAGACAGTGGGACCCCCGTGAGAGTTTCCCAACAGCCCGTGGTGAACACGGTGCCAGTGCAGAACATGAATCCCGAAGCCATGTCGGTGACTCCGGTGCCTGGCCAGACCCTGGTCACCGTGGCAACCGCCACCGTGACAGCCAACAATGGGCAAACCGTGACAATCCCAGTACAAGGTCGGGGAAAAGCTGTAGAATTACTCGGGCTTGTTCTTACCAGTACACAGCCAAGGGGAAGTGGGGTAACACTTGGCCAGGGGAGAAAAAAGTATGTTTAAGGATGTTTAGGAAACACTGTTTGGACAGATGATCAGAATTTAAAGACAGACCATTACAGCACAAGGGTGTTCTGACTGCCAATATCTATTTTATAAAACAGTTATTTCGGTAACTCCTCTTTCCTGAACTGGCACAGGATGAAATTTGCCTTACTGTGAAAACCTTAGTTCAACTTTATTATCTTCTTGTCTCGTGATTAGAAGTCCAAAGTATTTTGATTAAACAATTTCATATATAATGTACTGAATTACTGAAGAATTCCTAAAAACAACACACACTCCCCCCCAGGCACAATTTGTTCTTATTTCAGACTCTTTTTTTCTTAAATTACAGGTATTGCCAATGAAAATGGAGGAATAACTTTCTTCCCAGTCCAGGTAAATGTAGGTGCCCAGCCCCAGGCTGTCTCTGGCCCCATTCAGCCTCTGAGTGCCCAGGCTCTCGCGGGTACCCTGAACACCCAGATGACGGGGGCAGCACTGCAGCTGCCAGGCCAGCTGACAGTTCAGCAGATCTCCCCTGGAGAGCACAGACAGACCCAGCAGTTCACTGCCACGTCCATCAGGCCTCGGAAGACAGGCTCACTGTCACTCTTCTTCAGAAAGGTACTCATTTGTCCTTTGCTTAGTTTGTACTTTGGTAAATCTTCAGTGATTTTAACAATATACATTTATTAGTTGTAATAATAAGAGGGTATTAAATTTAAAAGTTAATCTATACCTTTAATTATTCATACACATACTTGAGGGTAGTCTTCTCATGGAGGACACATGAGCAAAGGAGTGGGCTGTCACCACAGCTGTCAGCTGTGAAGTAGATTCTGTGTTTGGCCAGCAGGTTTTTAAAGGTGTCCATTTTCTTGAAGGCTCTTCCGAAGGAAGATATTCATCTTTGAGATGCCCTGGTTTATTCAGTACAGTGGTTTCTGTAGGCAGTGCAGGGCGCTGTCTGTGCTCAGGACAACTGAGAATTTAAACTTCCAATAAGTGGTTTTCTGAGCTCTAGCACCAGGACTGAGAATGTCTGTGTCTTGTAAGCAAAAAAGTGAAATTTCAGTTCACATATTCTTCTTTTGGCTTAGCATTTGCCCAAGTTCTGCAGGGTGTGCAAGTCTGAACTTACTCTTTCTCTGGGTAAGAAAAAGCCAGTGTTGCTGTGGCCCTGAGCACAGACTCCATTCCAACAGGTGTATCATTTAGCCAGTGTTCGTCTGAGGGATCTCTGCGTCAAACTCGACGTGTCTGATGAGCTGCGGAAAAAGATCTGGACATGCTTTGAGTATTCCTTGATGCACTGCCCTGAAATCATGATGGACAGGCACTTGGATCAGCTGCTGATGTGTGCCATCTATGTCATGACTAAGGTAAAGGGTGAACAAAGAAAAAACAAACAAACAACTTCTTTAATACTTAATATTCCAAATATTACAATTCTTCAAAGAAACACAAGCCAACCAACACACACACAACCAAAGAAAAACCCTGCAGAAAAGCTGTGAACCTTTTGTGTCCATCCCCTCATAGGTCACTAATGAAGACAGATCATTTCAGAACATCATGCGCTGCTATCGGACACAGCCACAAGCCAAGAGCCACGTAAGTACAGTTATTATTAAACAATGCGGTCTCTAGTTTATTAAGTGCCTTAGTTCTATTTTGGGAACAGATTGCCTTGCAAAGTAGCATTTAGTATGAAATGGATGCAGTCTGTGAGCCATTCCCCTGGAAAGACAGCAGTCATGTCCAAAATCCTGTACTACTGAAAACTTTATATGCAAAACCATATCTAAAATAGAAAATATCCTTACTTAAAATCAAAGGAGGCAGGGGATAATATTCTTCTTAGGAGGCTGTATTCTCCCCTGTAAGAAGCACAGTGAAGTTTCATGCAGACAGTTGTTTGCTGACCAAGTAAGTGCATCACCCTTCCCTGGGGACACCCCCCTTTGTCCCTGCAGGTCTATCGCAGTGTCCTGATCAAAGGCAGGCGCCGCCGCCGCTCCGGCAGCAGCGACAGCAGCAGCCAGCAGAACTCACCCACAGACAGGAGCAAGGAGAGGAGCAAGGAAAGAAGTGAGTGATTTCACCCCAAACAGATCCTCCTTTGGTAAACTTGGACACGATTAAGAATATATCAGTAACAATTAAGGGTTGCTGTAACTCGGGTTTATATTTACACCGCCTCTGACAGTTGGGAGTCTGTCCCCAGATGCACTTTGCTTGGGAGTTTGCCATGCTGGCCTGAGCTCTGATTTCAGCACACACACCCAGGAATGAGTCTTTGGGGAATGAGAGGAAATCAGGGCTAGCCCAGGTTCAGCTACTCTTATCAGAACCCCAGAGCTGCAGCAGTTTCTTTAGTATCAGCTGGCTGTCTGCAGAGATAGAAACACCCGTCACAGCAGTGATTTCAGCATAGCTGACAGCTCTGAAGATTCTCTCCTTGATAGGTGAACTGACATCTTCCTGGAATTAACTTCTATAAAGGAAAGCAAAGAAGCAGTGCTGTATATTCCTACCCCCAGTTTTCAAGATATTTAATAGATGATGGTATAAGCTGTAGATATTAATGTTTTCTGTCACAGAGAGGTGTCAGAGAGGGGAGAAAAAATTGTATGTGTTTTGCAACTTCCCACATTAAACTGGCAGGAAGTATTACCAAGCCAAGTATTTCTACTAGTAGCTGCAAAAGACTAATGTTTCTTGAAGTGATGCCAAGTGGCAACACGAAAGAGCTACTGTTGTAAGTATAGCACAAATGCATGAAAAATGGAGTTTCAGGTCACCTTATATTGTGAAGAAACTCAGCTCAGATCGGCGAAATCAGGTGTGTCTGTGCAGACACAGCACTGTGGTCTGTACCATCAGAGGCAGCTCGGGGATCTAAGGGAGCATCACTGACAGTGACACCAGATCCGGTATTTCCAAGGGCTGGGGGGCCGTGTGTGTGGGATGACAGGGATACGGGGCACTGAGCAGTCGTGTTCCCCCTGCAGGCAGCCGGGACTCCAGCCCGGTGATGCGCTCCAGCAGCACCCTGCCCGTGCCGCACCCCGGCAGCGCCCCCCCCACGCCCACCCGCCTCACCGGCGCCAACAGCGACACCGAGGAGGAGGAGCGGGGGGACCTCATCCAGTTCTACAATAATGTCTACATCGAGCAGATCAAAGACTTTGCCCTCAAGTACACTTCAAATGCAGTAAGTTAAATTCTGTGCTTTTCAGCAGTAAATGTCTTGCAGTGAAGTCCCCTTTAGCTGAGCTCACTGTAAACAAATTGAAGGGATTTTGGTTTTATGACAACTTTCACCTCAGGGACTGACTCTGCTGCTAAAACGATAAGTATTTTCGATGCCTAATTGCCGTTTCCTCCTGTATGAAATACACAGTTCTAAGCAGTGTCATCTGTCACCCTCAGACAGACTTAGAAAAGTAAATTAAAAAATACTAATCCAGGCCAATACCAGGACAGAATTCACCTTTGTTATACATCTGTATGGTATCACATGGATGAAAAAAGCCTAGAGTGTGTTTAAGTGCCCAGCTCAGGAAAGCCTTGCTGGAGCGACACTGAGCTCAGGCACAGCTGTTGAGTGATTTCCTTCTCTCCTGGGCAGACGGACTCCCCTCCGCTCTCACCGTACCCCTTCGTGCGGCTCGGCTCTCCTCGCCGGGTGCAGCTCTCCCAGAACCACCCCGTGTACATCTCGCCACACCGAAACGAGCCTGCTCTCTCTTCCCAAGAGCGGATATTCTACTACTTCAGCAGCAGCCCCTCTAAGGTGAGACTAAACCGTTTCAGCTTGGTTTTATATTTAACTCTATCTTTTCTTTCTGTTAGTGAAATTAGAGTAGATTGTGCAACATGATGTTTTGTTTACCTTGTCCAACATGTACTTTGTCACCTGACACTCATCAAACTGCCAGTTCAGCTACTGAAGTTGTAAAGCTGGATGGGCCTTTGAGCTCTACAGGCAGTGACACAACAAGCTGGCTTGAGTTTGAGTAAGACTCTGCCTACTCTGGTAATGGAAAGCAGTGAGGAAGAACATCAGCTGGGTACAGTACAGATCGCCACAAATAAAGCCTTAGTCCCATTGTAACACACCTTACAACAGTTCACTTTACGCTGTGGTAGTCACAAAATGGTGAGAGCTAATTCTAGTTTTCCTCTCTCCTCCCTCCAGCGACTAAAGGAAATTAACAGCATGGTCCGAACCGGAGAAACCCCCACCAAGAAGAGAGGCATTCTCCTGGAGGATGGTGCCGAAGCCCCAGCCAAGCGCATCTGTCAGGAGAATCACACGGCCCTGTTGAGGCGGCTCCAGGACGTAGCCAATGACCGAGGGTCTCACTGATCCCACCCAGCTTTTCCCTTCCTGCTGCTCCCAGGGCTGGGCTGCTCAGCCCACACATGGACCCACTGAGCCCTTGCAAGTGTCTTCAGCCACGCTGTGCTCAGCCCCCTCCCTGCCCCAGCCACCGCCCACTGCTGCCCGTCCTCAGACCCTGCCCCCTGACCCCACCTCCTGGACAAGCTCCTCACAAGGCAAGTGACCCTTCTCCAGACTTCCAGAGGCAGCTGAAGAGCTTTTCTTGCTTGGAGAATACACCTCTAACACAGCTGTGCACTTTGCACCAGGTCTTTCCTTCCCTTTACTCTAACCAGTCCCCTCACAGTGTTCCTCACCACTGTCAGCCGTGGACAAACCTGGAGGTGCACCAAGACACAGGAGCCACAGCACCAAGGTACCCGGAGCAGCGTCTTGGTTCCTGGAGGAACTAACAACATCCTAGCGAAGTCCAGTTCTGCTGGAAAAGGGATGATAGGAATAATTGTTTTGAGGCCTAAAGGAAGTTGTCTGGATGGATCCTGTCCATTCATGTGCCCCTGAGAACTGTCCTGTCTGTGGCCCCTTGCTGTACAAAGGGGATTGTGTGAGCGCATTGGTTTGAGCTGTGCAATGTTGGAGAGTGAACTGATGTCCCCAAGGTGGCACTTCTCATGGGGCTGTGATGCATCATTTTTAAGGCAGGTGAGTTTTGGTGTATATTTGCAATGGCACTTTCTAAATGTGAATATTTTTTGCAAAGGCTGATTTCAGCTGTCTTTCTGTATTGAAGCAAGTTGACTTTTGTATTTATTTTACTCTGACATGCCATTGCTCCTCTTGTCAGCAAATGGCATGAAGAACTCCTTGTAACTCAATGTATGTGCAGCAGTGAATGCAGGAAGCCAAGGATCTGTGCTTTTTTTGAGGAATTTTATATGCTCATTGCTTTTCATGAGTCAGACACTGCCCCCCCTCTCTTACTCAGCAGCAGGATTGTAGTGTTCATGTCTTAAAACAGATATTTTGTTCCTAAATGACAGGGCTTGGGGGTTTGGTTTTGTGGTGTTCTGGCAGGTGCCAGAAGGTTTTCTAAGGAAGCAAAAGCTAAAACCTCTGTTTTCAGTCATTCCTGCCCTTCTGAGTAATAGGAAAATTTGAGACTTAATTCCACTGTAAATTCAATTAAAGTAAAATAAAAGGATCTTGTGTTCTTACCTTCATAATAAAAGGTTGAAGTCCAGAAGTTGTGTAGATGTTTCTGTAAAAATATTTATGGAAGTGTCAGACAGTTCTTGTTATTCTGTACCATTTACTTCACTTTGTATGAAAACATTGCAATTGTATTTTTCAATAAAGAATTTATAAACTCGGTTTTATGGTCTTGTGTGAAAAAAAGCATTGTATGTGCAAGGCTACAGATAGTCTGCAGCTCTGAATGGGTAGTGCAAAAGAAAAACAAACAAACATACAGCTGAGGTCTGCAAGGCCTGGGACAGTGCAAGGCCTGGAGTCCCACAGTGCAATTAAGGGTTTAAAATTAAATAAATAATTACATCTTACCCACACCAGGAGGGGAAGGATTTACTCTTGCTCCAGTTTAGTCACTATGTTTGTTTCAAGTGTGTTCCCTCCTGCTGCTCTGGCAGAAGGGACAGCAGTGTCAGGGAATGCTGGGGCTCTGGCTGCTGCTCCCTCTGGCGAGGGGCAAAACAAATGGTGTAGAAACTTGATTAAAAAAAAAAAAAGAAAAAAACATGTGAAGGAGCTTAAAATTTTTTCTTTGAAGACTTAAAAGTTTGATTGGAAGGGACCTGCAGCCTCACCAGAGCAAGTACGCACTGGTATAACTCCCAGCTGTCTTGGAAATGTTTTTTAGAGTTCAGAATTTCAAAGATGATATTCAGAAACATACCCTTATCAAAGTATTGTCAAGGACTTAAACTTAGGCTTCTATTAAATTACATATCTGTACTAGGAAATATAACAGCCCAAGCCAGGAGAGAAGGATTTGATTTCCACAGCAGCATTTCAGTAATCACTCGCCTACCTTCCTCCTTGAAGAGTGTCTTTTAATACACAAATCTGATTACAGAAAGACACAGTGTTCCCTTCCCTGTCCCAACCTAATTAAAAAAAATAATTTTTCAGCTGGTTCTAAATGAAACAAAATTCCATATTCTTTAAAATAAAATTATTTTCTTCTCAGGATACTCTTAGCTGGACTTACCTTGAGCAACCCAACCTACTGACCAGCCCTGCAGGGATCTGTGATAGTTCAGAGATGAACAAGACTTACCATCACTTCCACATTGTCCTGTCACCGCTGCCTGGCATTGTTTTTGCCAAGCCCCAGGGTCAGAGCAGAGCCCTGGCTCTCAGCAGCACTGGGGCTATGGGGGCTCAGCTCTGCACAGTGGCAGCAAATCATCCTGCGCTGCAGCCAAGATCAAAGAGCAGCCCAAGGTTAGAAGAGATTGAACTTGTACCCAAGCCCTTCATTTAAATGGCTTAGGAAATGTGCAAGTCAGTGATTTATTACAGAAGCTCCTGAACAATCATGAAACCACAGAAACCATCACTAGTCCAGTTTAGCTCCAGTCCTGCCCCCTGCCCAGCCGTGCTCAGCACAAGGCCAGGCCCATTGCCTGCTTCACACCAAGAGTCATTTAGCTAAAACTCTGCCCATGATAAATCTGAAGCATTTGAGTTTCAGTTTCAGCCTTCCCAAGAAAGGTTTGAGAGAAACAACAGCAGCAACAGAACTCATGCTCTCAGTATTTTAGCAGCTCCACTGCAGGCCAGTACACACCCCCCCTAAAACTTTTCCCACATCCTTTTCCTAAAAGACACACAGCACCCCTTACCGGGCAATACAAACCCAGCTTTCAGATCAGTTCCTCCATTTCTGGCCTCTACTGCAAACCCAGACCAGGCATGTGACAATTCCAAGGCCCTTGGAATTCCTCATAACCTGCCAGGTGTCCAAAATACGGAGGCTCATGGAACATTAATGTCACACAGAAGAGAACACTGACCAAGGCAAGTGCCACAGGGCCAGGTTTTCCTCTCCTTTGCTGTATGACAGCACATGACTTGGGAAGTCTTCGTCTACATCCTTAGGAGCCAAGAAGTTGTTCTCAACAGGAACAGAGAAAGGTGGTTATATGACAAGTGAATTTAGCCTGTCAGTAATAACACAAAAACCCCCACAAAACCCCCACCACACCACTGATCACTGCCCTGACACACCTCATCACATTCCCATGAGTCACTCCAGACTGTTCCAGTTGGGTTGGCACTAATGCCATCAGTGCAGGTAAGGGGAGCAAAGGAAAAGCAGCCCAGCTGTAAGGGGTTAACACTACTGGGTTTGATAGAACAACCCTGTTAGGCAAGAAGGCAACACACCAGGCTGTGCCATTAGGGAGGTTCACGTGAAAAGCAAAAGCTTCTGTCCTGAGTTCACACAGGCTTTAGAGAAGTTTTTCTGTATGTGGAACACAAGTCTGTTCAGTACAGAACTGCTCCTGATAGTCATTAACATCCCAAACACAAGTACAGATGTATCCAGGTGCTTCCATTCCGGTTCCAGTCTTTGCTAAATGTCAACAATACAGACCAATAGGGATGAAAGCTACAGCACAGTTTCTTTTTATTTTAAGATGTCACTATTAACACACATTAGTCAAGCTATCCTAAGAAATCTCCTGGACACCTAGGGAATCTAAAACCCTCTACAATTTTATTAGCTCAAGAGACCACCATTAAAAGCTTTGTTTTTAGTGTTTATGTACTAGAAGTCTAACAAGCCTGACATTCTGCTCTGCCCCCGTCAGACTAATGTGTGCTTTAGTGACAAGAACCATTTACAAGTCAATAATACATCATGTCATCCCCAGCTTTACTTCTGGAAAGTGCTAAACGGAGTCAATGAACCGTCTATTTACAATTTCAAATCCTAACATATTTACAATAGAAACCAAAAGTATTTAAAACCATTAAATATAGTGTTTAACTCTGCTATATTAGTTTACATGAACACAGCTTAACTCTGGCATCATATTTCCAATACTAATATTTCTGCCAGTGATTTAAGATTCTTTAAAAAAATTGCTATTCCTGGAGGGAAAAAACAAAAGCTTAAAAACCAACCCAAAGCCTCCAGGCATTTCAGAGCCCTGAGGAATTACCCACCCTAGACAGTCTCCAGGTAGAAGTACTGCAGTGTTCAAGAGAGACTTCCAAACTCCAGGCAAGCCTTTAAAACCTAATGCATATGTAAAACATTAAGAGTCGGTAATCCACTGAACAGGTTTACTGGAGTCACTGCTACCACTCGGTTTTTACTAATTCGTAGCCACGAAGGAAACTGCTGCTTTGCTGTTTCTCCCTCCGTTACATTCCCTCCACCCACAGAAAGTGTTTCGTGCACCAGAGTCCAGGGAAGTTAAGTGGGCATCGTCTTCTCTTCTTTGCTGAAGGGCTGCACTGAGCCAGGCTTTACCCAGGACAGGCCAGAAACGTGCATGCTTTTGCAGTGCTGATCTTCTGCCTTCTTCTGGGGAGAACAAAGTTAAAGTCACAATTATTAGGTACCAAAACCCTCTCGAGTTCCTCTCCATCCATTTTACCTTTGGCAAATACAGGCATAAGAGAGGCTTGCACCATTTCCTCTCCTCAAAGAACAACAGTAAGATGACTATTGGTTTAATTTCTGGGAACGTGTGTGGCATCTGCAGAACTACCCTGACAATACAGGAGTTTTAATGACTGAGCTCCTGTACTGCTGCCCTACAGTTCCCTATAGTCAAAGAAATAATCCATTTGCTTGGAGGCCCCAGCCCAGCACCACTACCCTGCTCTTCTCCAGATTTCTTGGTTCTACAGAAAACAAGTGTCAATCCAAACCCAACCACTCCTGTCCCTAACCTGACACTGTACCTGGATGTACCTGGTGGTGCTGGGTGTGCTGTGGAGGGAACCTCCACCCCACCAACAGCTGGGAACACAAATTAATGAGGCAAAGCAGCAATCAAAGCCTTGGCTAAACCTGGGAGTTTCTTTCTGCTTTCCAAGAACGGTCCTTCCCTTCCCTGAGCATTTATCATGGTTAAATTCTTGAACAGTAACTATTATCAATCACAGTGCAACAAATATTTCAGACTGACATTGCAATTTTAAAGACAAAAAAAAAAAAGCTTCAAATTGAGGGAGAAAGATGCACCTTGGAGCATCTGTAGATTTAAAGTAGTTTAGGAGATCAGTAAGTTAGATACCTACTCTAGCTGGCCAAAGAAACAGCTTGCAGGGTTTTTTAAATACCAGGAACTGTATGGCAACTACATCAAACCTGGAATCATGCACTGAGCTCTAGAAAGTGGCAATTACATGAGCAGATTTTGTCATACCGTGGAAAGGCTTTTGCTTGACAAAGTAAATTAAATCAGCAAGAAAACAGAACCTGCACTTCTGCCCCTCCCCATGCTTTGTGCAAGTACGTGACACTGTGTGACAGAACTGCCGCAACACGTTGGACAACAGCAGGCAAGAGGGATCAGGTAAGTCTGAGCCTGGCAGTGGCACCTGCCTCTCCCACAGGAACCACACCCAGCAAAAGCCACGTGCTCAGCAGGGAACTGGGACACCACAGCCCTTCCTGGGACACAGCTAGAACGGCTCTGCTGTTTCCCAAGGCACGGGAGTTACACGTAATAAAAAAAGGCTGGAGGAGGATTCAGAACTTCTTTTTACAAGGAATGTTCTCAGCTACATTGACATTTTGGAACAAATCCCTCAGGCACAAAAGTCCTGCTATCAACAAACAACTCCAGTGACTAAGTACCATGCATGCAATAGTTACTAAAGGTGCCAGTTTTCACCTAAAAAGTTAACATGCATCTCCAAAGAAAATTGACAAAAGAAAAGTCACTGTTTGCTATCAGCCTCTGAGACAACATCACAGGGCCTTGACCCATTCTTTCTCTTTAGGTCTTTGATTTAAAAGATAAGAAAGAAGCAGGTAGAGAACGAAGAAGGACGAAAAAAAGTGTCAAAAGTATTTCTTAAGTTTTGTAAGAACATCAAGAAGTCATGATCTAATCAAAATATTTTCCTGTGTGTTCTAGAGCGCTGATGTGATTCTGGCAGCTGGGAGCATTGCCACACTGAGCTTACAGGGAGTTTATTGTATTAAGATAAATTTTAAAATCTCATTCATGCCAGAAGACACACAAGAACCTGAGTTAAAGGCTGCCGTGAAGAAAACTGAAGCCTGGACTGGTAAAAAAAAAAAAAAATTCATTTTTAATTGCAAAAAAACCAGCAAACCACCCCACAGCTTCAGCCAAAGTCAGTAACTAAAGCATTCAGAGGGCATTTCCTTGCCAGTCCAGCTAAGACAGCAGCCACCATTTCAGAATCCCTACAAGTGGATTGACTTGTCAGGCCACTCAGTGCAGATTCAGAATTGCTGTGTGCCAGCTCTTGTCACAGAATCACAGAAGTGATTAAAAAATAAAAAACCCCACAAACAGCTCCCATGCCAAAATCAAAAGGTGTTTCTCAGGTAAAAGCTCTATGAGCCAACACATTCTTGCTCTGATAGTAAGAGCACTTGGTGATGGAAGGGACTCAGAACCCTTGGTGAGCTGATGTCTTTTCAGAAATCAGCAGCGTTATTGAAGGAAGCAAGGAACTGTGCTTGTGTTGTTTCAGAAACTTTGCAATAAGAAGAAATTGCTGAGGCTTTGATTCAGTAATGAAAGATTTCTCAACAGAAGAAAGCCAAGAAGCTGGAGACTGTCAGGTTAAGCAAAGTGGTAACAAACATGACAAGTGCAGGACAAGCTAACAGGCAGGCAGCAAATCTCTTCTCTCCCCTTCTTCCCCCCACTTCCATCCATAAACAAAAAGAATCTGCCAAGTGTGCCAACAGTTGTACTAACAAAGCTTTCTATCTGGCTAAGTGATTAACTGCTCAACACACTGAAGTTAGAACAGTGACATAACTGCTTCATTAGGAGAACAAATCAGTTCCAGCATGCCTGTTGAGCCAAAAGAGGGGTGGAATAAGGTCTGTCGAGTACACAGAGGGACAGAGAACCTTTCTTCCCATATCAGGCAGTAAACCACTCCTAGAGTGAGAATCTAGACTTTGCACGTACCTTCTGAGTCAACATCTTCTCTCTAGCTTCATCATGTATAGCTGGATTCCACGGAGAAAAACTATAGAGAAAGTATAGTTAACTCTTACTTGGTATGTTTGCAAACCACAGCACGGACAGAGCAGAAAGCAGTGATTTTCCCTGGTTCAGTTTATTGAATTTCAAGCAAACTATAAGTGAGTTTTCAGTGTTAAAACATAAATTAACATTGTCATGGATCTATTCAACAATAAATGTTTAAGTTTACATTTCTGTGTGTAATGAGAACTGGCAATTCAGCATGTGCTAATCAAAATATTACTCATATTCACTATGAAGCTGTCTGTTCCACCCTCCAGCCTTTACAAGTATTTTAAAACTCTGACCAAAGCTACAGTCAGGCAAACTGAATTCAGGAAAGCCAGAAAGCAGTACCTACTTCATGGGCATTTCTGCTTGAGGGAGGGAGGTATTTTGGAGCTTTTAAAAAAAACTTCAGAACAAACAAAAATCTTGGTTACTTAGTGCAAAAAAAGTAAACACAAGTGTCTGATTACATTTCGGATTCACAGAATCAGAATCACAGAATGACTGGGGTTGGAACAGACCTCCGGAGATCACCCAGTCCAACCTCCCTCACCTAGAACAGGTTGCACAGGATTGTGTCCAGAGAAGTTTTGAATATCTCCAGAGGCAAAGACTCCACAACCTCCCTGGGCAGCCTGTTCCAGAGCTCTGTCACCCTCACTGTGAAGAGGCTTTTCCTTATATTCAGATGAAAGTTCCTGTGTTTCAGTTTGTGCCTGTCACCCCTTGTCCTGTCACTGGGCACCACTGAAAAGAGTCTGGTCTCCTGCTTTGGACACTCTTTCAGATATTTCTATGCATTCCTGAGGTCCCCTCTCAGACATCTCTTCTGAAGGCGGAACAGGCCCAGCTCCCTGGGCCTTCATAGAAGAGATGTTCCATTCCCTTAACGATCTTTGTTGCCTCCTCTGGATCTGCTCCAGGAACTCCATGTCTCTCCTGTTCTGAGGAGCTCAGAGCTGGACACAACACTCCAGACATTCCTCACTAGGGCTGAGTAGAGGGGCAAGAGCTCCCTTGACCTACTGGCAATGCTCTTCCTAATGTTCCCAGGATCCCACTGACCTGCTTGGCCACCGGGGCACAATGATGGCTCATGGACAGCTTGTTGCCCACTGGGACTTCACCCAATACTAAACAGAGGGAAATTAGGGTTGGAATATTCAAAGTATTACTATGACTGTAAGAAAAACCAGGTCAGTCAGCTTGGCAGGGAAAGGCTGCCATGAGCAACCACACCAAAACTTGCTCTTGAAGCGTTAGGACATTAGGGTGAAACGTTGGGGTGAGTTTATTGACAGTACTCACATGATTGCATAGGGGTCCTCTATTTTGGGCTGATCAAATAAATGACTACTGCATAGTTTGACACTGTCCACCACTTTACTTTTGAACAGCTGAATATCCTTTTCATACCTGAAAGACAGGAGTAAGTAACATTAGAGTTTCCTCTAGAAGCACACACTGGTTTGACAAAGCCCCAGCTTGAGTTCCTAATGCAACCAAGTCTAGAGGCAGAGACCACAAGCAAATAGAGTATGACAAACCTTGTTTCTGCAGGTCTATGCAAAAACCTCCTAAGAGACCATGTCTATACACATGAAGATACTTACAGCACTGCAGCCTCAGGGTTCAGAGGACTAGTTGTATCAATCTTGTAGAAGACTCTGCGAGCGTACATTAACACTTGCCATATGTGATTATGATTTCTCCTAAAAAGAACAAAAACACAATGAAGAAAGGAACGAACTCTTCAAGTTTGCACATCAATATGTTACCACTAACCTCCATTTGGCAAATGCTCTTTTCACATCCAGTTCACCAGATAAAGGGTCCACTAGTGGGTGGAAGACGGGCAGATCAAACACCAAGCGCTGCATTGGAAAAAAGCAATTCATGATGACACCTTCAATCCTAATGCCAACATGGGTGAAGGTCAGTCAGAGCTTTCAAATACTAACTGATTGTTACTGTATAAAAAGAAAACAATGCAAGTGATTTGTACCAGCTGTGAAACTGTAACCCAACACACCTGTGTTACATGCAGGGTCTTGTCCTCTCTCACATGCTATCACCAAATCAGGAAACTAATCTAGTTAACTGCACAGGCACTACTGCCAACACAGGTAATAATATCAGATAAGATCAGATTAAAGGAGTTTTTCTGGTTTAGCTATTTGTGACACAGCTTTTTACATACCTGAGCTACAGTAAACGTTTTTTTATCCTATACTTTTTAAATTAAACTGTGCAGTGACACCACAGCATCTTCAGCCCCATACAGCTAATTTCCTCCAGTGTTCACACATCCTTCCAAGAGGAAACTCAGCTTCAAGAGTAAGGTTCTAAAGCCCTCTTTTAGCGAAAGAATGACAGCTGCCTGAGAGATACTAAGTTCAGCCTTTACAAGAAACTATTTCTTACTAATTCAGTCCTTTTAAAGATGATAGTTTACACAAAACTTGACACTGAGCAGACAGACAGCTTCCTGAGACAGCAGTTTGTTCTCAGCTACAGCAGTTATGTACACCTGCCCCCAAATCCTTCTCTAAAAGAATGTGGCCAAGAGGGCCAGCTGCTCTGCTCTGGAGAGTCACATTACCACAAAATAACTTTTTTTTTTTTTAATTGGTCAAAAAACTTAGAAACTTTTGACTAAAGAGAAAAAGAGAAAGCAGAGATGGAAGGTAACACCATACTACCTATGTCCTCCCTTTGTTTTACCACGTTCTCCTCAAGTTCTTCTAGTTCTTTGTTTCAGTGTAACTTAGAGACAAGTAAGAAATCCTAAGGCAAGCACAGAGCAGGTGCCTGGATTTTATGTTCCATTATATCACTACTCAGAATTTGGATACCTCTAAGTTTTTCAGTGTGAACTTTCTGCTGAGGAAGTAGCAAATCAAGAGCTAAAGTAAAGAACTGGTTGATTATTTAACACTCTACTGTAGCTAAACTCAGGAAGTTCACTCTACACCAGTCTTAGTAATTAGAGTAACACGACTCCTTCACAGATGTTAGCAAATATGGACAAGACATTGCAAGTGAGCCCAGCCAACTCAACAAAACAAGTTCAAGGACAAGAGAAGCTAACTGGTATATCAGCTTTAACAAAAAGCTACACTTAAACCACCAGAAAGAAAGAAAAACTCAATACACACAAGCACTTACCGGGCAGTCTCCATCTGGGTAATTATCAGGAATATAGACAGTGAATTTAAACACACCATCCTGGTAGAGCCCATGTCTTATGAATATTACACCAAACCACACTGCAAGTGAGAAAGTTTGCTTGAGTGAAAGAATTTATAGATACATGAACATAAAAAACCTGTTAAAAGTTAAAGTTTAAACTCACTTAACGCCGATCTGTACGAGGGCTGCACATACACGCCTGGCAGCTTCTGCTTCACAACCAAGGTACTGCAATGAGAGGCAGCGCTCAGAGGAGCTCCACGACTACACTGACAGCAGCAAACCCAGCAGCACCCACAGCTTCTCCCAAAGACCTACTCTCAGGTCCCAAGGGCAGGCTACTCACTGAAGGAGGTGGCAGAAAACTAGTGAAAACATGTTCTTTCCCTCTTGTTTTTCCCACCCTTCTACTTAGAGAGTTACTAACAGAAAACACCACTTCTCTTGATAAAAATAGAGAATTAGAAATAAATTCTTCGCCCGGTAGATGCATTTAATGCATGACAGTACAAAATTTTACAACTTTACACTGAGTCCCCAGTTTCAAAGTAAGGAAGAAAAGAGAAATTCAATTAAATAATTTTGAACACAGATTTGCAGTCAATTGTAGTTATTACTGAAATGTGACTAAACTTTAACCTCAATTTTAAACAAGTAGTTATTCAGTTTTACATTACACTATGCTGCAGGTCAAACTGAAATTATACTGGCAACAAAAAAAGCAGCAAATTTTTAATTTAATGGGTTTTCCAGTTACTTGGCATAGGGCTCCATTAAATTGAACTCTGCATGCTTTCGCAAATAAACAACAGTCTTAAAGTGAAATATTAACAGTTCTCTGCTTAAAATTTCCACAATACCGGGTATTATTTCCCTAATAACGAGTTTGTTAAACTAGAGGAGTTTACATTATGGTACATATAAAAACATTCTTCTTGAATTAAGAAGTCAGGGTCAGTACCTTGAAAAAGAGATATTATGTCTTTAGAGTTCTCACTTTTAATGCAACGGTTAAATGCAAGAACTGAGACTTAGTGTTGCATAAAGGACTCCAGGGATTTCATTCCAAAAGGCAGTACATACTTGGGAATCCAGTATGTCTAGTACAGAGGAAGTCCCTTCAGCTTTGTAGCGCTAACCAATTATATAACTGGAAAGTTTAGAGGACAAACTGAGATTTTTATGCTCCCATAGAAGTCTACAAATCACCAGACTGGGTCAAATGCAACCGCTACAACAAAGCTATTTAATCACACCATCTCCTCCCTCAGTGATTTTAGATATCACTGGGAGACAGGAACATAGTCTTCCTAACATCCACCTGATCAGCTGTATCAGGCAGCATTCAAGTGTTCCATGTAACTACTGACGGAAGCTCCACATCCTGACTCGATTAGACAGTACCATATTCATAACCATCTCCCCACTCGGCATCTGCTTGCTTCTATTTCAATACTTGTTTCAAATATCTGGTATTCCTGATCAAAAAGCTGTTAGGATAACTGGTCAGGACACAAAAACTCACAGGGTGTCTATTTCAAGACAGAGACATGCAATCATTCAGAGAATGACACCTAAAACCATCCGTTAAAATCTCATCTTATTTCCCCCTCCCTTTCTGCCTCAAGAGATTGAGACTGCTGCTCCAGAAAAAGAACTTTTTACAACCGAAGTTTTAACACCTCCTCCAAGGACTATGGCAGAGATACCATGCAAAAACTAGGTCCCTGCAGGGGAAACCTGCAGGGTTTTTTCCCCACTGAAGCATAAACTCAGTGACCTAAAAAAAGACAAAAAAATAAGTGAAAACCTACAATTCTGCAAGAAGGGAATACTCCAGATAAAAAGGCCCGTAAGAAGCATGTGTTCCATTTGTGGACTGGGATGATGTAGCAGGTGAAGCAGGCTTGGTTATTGGCACAGCATTCTTTGGAATAGAAGGCAACTGTTTCTTTGTAGAGGCTCGCAGAGGACTGGTTCGCAGCTCTCCACTCAAAGTTTTCTCTTCAGCATCCGGTCTCTGTTAAATTAAAGGAGAACCACAACATCACAGGCTGTATCTCATAAACATTTAACATACATTAACACAGGTTTAAAACCAACTTTGCTAATTACAACTTGGGTTTTGGTGTTCTACTGCTTGGAGGCAGGGGGTGTCAGCAGGTGTCTGTTTGCATTTTGATTTTAAATAGATTTTTATTCTATTAAACCCAACCTACAAACACAAAAGTATTCAATGATGGATAGGAAATCTGCAGATTAGGACAAATGCTTAAGGAGGCTTAAATTTATTTAGAACCTGAAACCAGACAGTATATAACATCAGCTTACAAGTCAATCTATTTCTAGCACACAGTGCACCAAGATAAATCATTTCTACTGGCAAGCATCCCTACATTGCAGACTTCAAAGACTCTTTAAAAGTAATGTAGTAAAACTGAGACGAAAAAAGAAAGTTTCACATATTTTACTTTCTGCTTGTGCTTAAGACATCAACATTCCACTTGGAACTGATCCTATAGCCCTCTGCCTATGAGAGAATCACCACTTGGCAGTGATACAAAGTCTAAATAGTTTTACTATAAGGAACCTTTTTATGTCTTTGCTGTCTTTTAAGAAAAGAAACAAACAAACCACCGCCCACAAACACCGTACCACATACAGACCCCAAAATCATTCTGTAGATTGCAGGATAAACCTTCAGGCTATAGACTTGTGCTTAGGCTCTGTGTGGTGACTAAAGGCATGATTTAAGCTACAGTGTTTTGAAGCATCTGAGACTTGGACTAGTAACAATACCTATGTCACAAGCATTATCAACAAATTTCTACAACTTGCCCTAGTCCTGAACACCTGAGAAGTGATCAGCCCTAGAACTACCCTGATTTTATTACTGCTATAACCTAAAGCAGCAATAGCACTATGGAGGCACAGTTTTGTCAAGGCTCACTGCACATGAAATACCTGGCTAAGCTCTTGCATAAGACAGCAAACAAAAGCACTAAAAGTGTTTCAGCCACTTGAAAAGTTTGTTTCACGTTTCCTACTTCAAGATAAGAAAAGTCAACAAATTCTGCAGTAGACTCCATCCACAGGCACATTCCAGTTAACGTAGCTCAAAGCTAGTTTATACCAGTTAGTGATCACAACCCTCAGGATAAACACACACTCTAACTCTATTTGCAGATCACCTGATGGTTCCTTCCAGAACTGCTGCCACCCCTCACAGCATGACAAACACTTCATGGCATCCACTCATTACATACCTTGCGCACAGAACCTGTAGACATGCTCCAGAAAGTGTTCATAACGTGTATTTCAAATAAAGGGCTGAAACCTTTCAGTGTCTTCAGAGTATCCTCAGGCCTTTCTGATTTACACCCTAAAAAGTACACAGAATGAATATGCATTTTAACAGATAAACAGGACTCAACATATAAATAAGATTCAGATCTCATTCCGCAGTCAGCATTATATTTCTGTAACTTCAGAAGAAAAGTTCATGTAGTTAAGACCAACAATAGCTAAAAGTGCCCAAGCTCTCTCATATGTTAGACTCCAGAACAGTAATGTATCTGTTTTTGTGTGTCAATCCCTGCCTTTTTTCTTCTACAAACACACACTACATTCTGCATTCCATGTTTGTCTTGTCAACGATAAAAAAAAAAAAGTATCTGTTGGTTCAGCAGAGTTAAGAAAGATCCTCTACATGTGCAAATATTAAAAAGTTATCCCCTCACCACTTCAGTTCAGCCCCAGACAGCACAATGATCTCAGGGCAAGAAAAAGCCGTGAAGTGCCAACCCTCACACACACTGTTGACTTTGCACTTATCTGAAGTGCCCCAGTTTGAGAAATTTCCTGCCATTCCCAGTGACAGAGATGATCCTCCCATCGAGTTCCATCGTGTACGTGTCATTTTGTTTTCATCTGCATTGGAACATCACCAGGAATAGACAAAGCCACAGAACACAGTAGTTTTTCTGTAGCTTATTCAATGGTTTCATTACAAGCACTAAGGCTTAGCATTCCTTAGATCAGCAGTTCAATAACAAGGATTTCAGCAATATTTGAGAGTTTCAGTGTGTCATCTGCTGTGTATGTCCTTGTTTTTCTTGCTTCATTTTTTTTTTTTTTTTTTTTGCTGTTGCTTGTGCAAGAACTCTCATCTACAGCATCTCGTCTGGCACAAGAGATGCTTTTTCCCCTTCTAGTTCTTCTACTTTCCCTCCTCATCCCACCTTCCCATTTCTGACTCCATTAACAAAGATTTTGAGGCAATTCACTTTACTTAATTTCTTTAATATGGAGTTGTACAGCACTGACCAAGGCAATTAATGGGATGTGAGAGAGACAGAGCCAATGGCACAGCTTCTACTGTGGTCAACACTACATTTTCCTACAGTAAGCAAGGCAGCATCTCTTTACCATTGGTTTGATAAGTTTATACAGAAAAATGTAATGTTATGACCAAAATCTTCCTGAAAGAAAAACAAATGCCAATCCTGTTAAAATTAAAAATAATAAAAAAAAAAACCGCAGACAATTTATCCAAAGAAAATCTAAGAAACATTAACATCAAATCATAGGTAGCCTTCTAAGCTGTGTAGCAGCCAAGCATTCAAAAAATGCAAAACCTTGCGGAAAAGTGTTGAAAAAGAATTAATTTCCCCAACCAAAAATCATCTCAGACATTCCAGTATACATGATTCCTCCAGGTATTTTCCCCTTCAGCAGCCAGAGTCTCACATCAGTCTGAGCCACTGAAAACAGAAAGCCAAAGCACGGCTACTGCGCTGGCATGCCCTGTGCTAGCAGGGAGAAGATGTTTTCACTTTTCCCCATCTCTTGTCTGGAAAGCAGAGCCGTGCCAGAGGGCTGTGCCACAGGCCATTTCCATCAAACCCAGCCAGACTAAGACAGCAAGACAGTGGACTAGGAAGGTACGAGACATTTCCTCAGGAAACTCCAGCGTAACCAGAGGGTGGAGGAACTGACGCACAAAGAGCACCTGAGTGCCTGGGCTCTGACAGGAGAGAAAAGTGCTGGAAGCCGAGGTACAGGCTGGAAGACAATTAGCTGGAATCCAGAGTGATTATGGGGTTGGAGCAGGATTATTTTCGTTCTCTGTTTGTTTTGGGCTGGTGTTTTACGATTGGGTACTATAAATTGCATTATCATGGAAGCAGAGATGTAAGAACAGGAGTTAAGCAGGACAAAGAATAATGTGTACATAAGAACCTAAATCTATTCCCAGTGAAATAGGGAATTGTTCTAGAAGCTTGGCAACTGGTGCTAGATGGAGTTCAGTTACCGGATCCACTTTATCAAGATGCCTACAAACAGGCTATTAAGGGCAAATAAAATGTTATGTAGCTCTAGTTAAACTGAAGAATAATTTCCAAAGGTTCTCATGCACAGGCATCTTTTATCCAGTTGCTTGCCAGTAATAAGTCAGATATGGTATTGTCCTAAACTTATTGTTAAACTGTCTCCAGTCTCATTCACCCATTAAAATACTGTTTATGATGGAGAGGACCAGCTTCCCAGACAAGGACCTTTCAAGGTGTTTTAGGAGTTTATTTCTATACAGTCACTCTTTCTAGCTATGCTACATGGAAGCAGAGAGCAGAAGCCCTAAAGGAAACTTATCCACAACTGCTTATGCTCTCTAGAGTACCTTCACTTCACAGTTTACTACCCATCATTAATCACAAAAATGACTAAAACAAGTATGAAAGATAATAACCAAGTAACAGCACATTTAAGTTGGACTGCCTATCCTACTTCTCACTATGTTTGTAGCACACAAAGGAGAGCCAAGTCCCCATATCATTAATGGAATTTCTAGGCAGTTAAGTCATTCAACCTTACACAGGGCTCAGTGTCTATCACAAGGCACCCACCATTACAGCACCTTATGGTGCTGTGACTACTGAAGCCACCAGGTTCCCAAAAGAGCCCAGTACACTCTCCTCATTTATGTGAAAGGAATAAACACATTCAAAATCATCCCACTCTCTCCTTTCACACTGTCAACATTCACAGCACCTCATCCAAGAAGAGGTTTGATAGTGTGCCACTCTGTAGTACATTCTACTAATTTCTCCTACTTTAAGAATAGCAAGTAACAACAACCCTCCTGAGCTGTCCTCCTCCCACGGGCTTTTTACGACTATCTCCTCGTCTAGTGTTCTTATTCTATTTCCAACAGCAATTAAAAAAAGGCAGAACACAAACCTGTGAAGAAGCATTACTTCAAGAGCTGCTTCTTGGAAAGATCTTTTAACTTCTAGACAGCACAATACTGCTGAGGTCCTGTCACACTGGGACCAAAAGCCACCTGCAGCCAGGCACAACCCCGTGTCCAAGTTCTCCGGGTGCACAATAAACAAGAGCAGTCAGAGCAAGTGTAAACTCTCATGCTACTTCAACAGCACTCTAAGATACTTCAAAAAACCAAACTGTCATTAATGAAAACTTAGAATTTACTTTGCTTTTGCACCTTTTTCTTCTCTACACCAAGTATACTCTTTAAAGATCTCCAATTTTACCTACTGTCAGAGTTGGTATCATATTTTTCCCCTGTCACCAACAGAGTATTATTAGATCAAATGCAACACTAAAACAATTTGACAGAAAACCTTATCTGCCTGGAACAGAGCACTCTTCTGAAGATTTTCTGGAAACATCAACAAATCAAAGGGAGCCACTCCTATACCTGGGAACAAACTGAGCTACTTCGGTAGAGCAGCAGAGAACAATGGGTGTTGCACACACAGTGTTACGTGCTTGTCCAGCAACTGTAGCTCACAGCTTACACTGGAACTTATTTCTTCTCAGCACAGCCACTTCTGATCTTCCCTGGACCCAGAGACCTATCGCCCACACGTTAACCTGCCGGACAGCGCGGGAGCCGCTGGTGGCGGAGCCCAGGAACACGCTGACCAGCCGAGCCTGTTCGCCAGCTCTTCCTCCAGGGGCGGGTTACACCTTCCACACCAACACCTGCTGCAACGAGCTCACTCCTTAACATGCTTCTCCAGGAAATTGCAGCCTACGCCAACGAAACCGGAGCTGAAGGACAAGGGGCGATGTCCGGCCGAGTCCCACGGGGCGGCGGGTCCCAGAGGGACCGGTGAGCCGGGTTACGGGAGGGAAGCAGCAGCCCTGCCCCGGCCGGTGCCCGCGGTGTTCCCCGCCGAAACGGCGATCGTGCCGGGCACCGCGACGGGCAGAGGGTCGGAGGCCGCCGGGCCCGGCCCCGGTCCCGCGGTGTGTCCCCGGGCCGGACCCGCGGGGCAGAGCCGGCCGGGCGGGGCCGCGTTTCCCAACGGGCCCAACGAGCGGAGCAGCCCCTCCCGGACCCCGGTGCCAGTGTCGGCCCCGCCGCCCCTCAGCCCGGCGGGGCTGCCCGCGCTCCCCCGCCCCGCAGCGACGGTGCCCCCGCGCCCACCGCCGCCGCTCCGCCTCTGAGGGCCGTGCCGGGCGCTGCGGCCCCGCTCACTCACCCGCCGAGGCTCCGCCGCTCCCCCGCGCGGCCCAGGCCCCGCCGCCGCCGCCGCTCCCGCTACCCCCGGCACAGCCCCATTTACCGCCCGCCCCTCGGGCCGCACATCCGGGCCGGCCCCCCCCGCCGCCAATCGCCGCCCGGCGCTCCCGGGCCGGCCCCGCGGGGCGGGCGGCAGGGCCGGGGCCGCCACTCAGCGCTCGGGCCGGGCCGTGACGCGGCGGGGCCGCCCCGGGGCCGTCATGGCAGGGGCGGGGCGAGGGCGGGGGGAGCCGCCTCGCGGGTCTCGATTGGTCCTCGTGCCTGTCCGTCTCGGGCGGGCGGGCCAATGGCGACGTGAGCAGCACCTGTCACTCTCCCGGCAGGAGAAAGCGCCGGGGGCGGAGCTCAGAACAACGGACGGTTCTCACTGGCCGGCGAGCGCGAGGGGACGGGGCGATTGGCCCGTGCGGCCGCTCGTGGGCGGGGCCTGCGGGCCCGTCTGTGCCCGCGCCGGGTCTGAGCGCGGCCCCGCCGGAGCGGCGGGAGCGGGGCCGGGATAACGGGAACGGCCTGGGGAGGGCCGGGATAACGGGAACGGCCTGGGGAGGGCCGGGATAACGGGAACGGCCTGGGGAGGGCCGGGATAACGGGAGCCGCCTGGGGAGGGCCGGGATAACGGGAGCCGCCTGGGGAGGGCCGGGGGACACGCTCCCGCAGCGGGCAGCCAGGGGCAGAGGGACAGCGGCCGCCCTGGGATGCGCTGCCTCTTGGTGAACACCGTGTGTGTGCCCAGAGGCAGCGGCGCAGCCCCGCTCCGGTTTTGCAGCCAACGCTGCCTGCGTCATCGAAGAACTCCATCCTCCTACTTCATCATCATGGACTTTAACCACGCTGTTTGGCAGGCTTCTAAAAATTGGCATTTTACAGGACAGCTGGATCTATTTTCTTTTTTTCTCAAAATCACAGGATGGGTGAGGTTAGAAGGAACCACAGTGAGTCGCCTGGTCCAAAATCCCTGCTTAAACAGGGTATTCCTAGAGCACATGGCACAGGATTGTGACCAGATGGTTCTGGAATATCTCCAGTGAGGGAGACTCCACACCCTCTGGACAGTCTGTTCAGTGCTTGGTCACTGCACAGGAAAGTTCTTCCTCCTGCTCAGGTAGAACTTCCTGCCCGCGGCTTCCTTGTCTCATTGCCCGAGCAGAGGCTGCTCCAGGCTCCCTTCAGATACTGACAGACATGGACGAAGTCCCCTCTCAGCCATCTCCTCCCGAGGCTGAACAGCCCCAGCTCCCTCAGCCTTTCCTCATAAGAGATGTTCCAGAACCCTCACGATCTTCATCACCCTCCACTGGACTCACTCCAGGAGCTCGATGTGTCTCCTGAGGAGCTCAGAACTGGACACACTCCAGATGTGCCTCACTAGCTGAGTAAAGGGGCAGAATCCCCTCCCTCAATCTGCTGGCAATGCTAATTCCTCCCAGGATCCCACTGGCCCTCTTGGCCACAGGAACATATTGCTTGCACACTTTAAAAACTCCTTTTTCAGTTAATATCAGCTTCTGATACTGCCACTGAGCAGCTACATACACACACACAGTGTGTTAATTTATATTAACTATATACACACGGAGATATACATAAAAAATCCACCTCTAAAATCTGCTGAAGGAGAAAAATAAGAACAAACCTCAGGAGCTGGTTTTTGTTTGTAATTAGACTTTTTCTGAGCCCAGTAGAACAATTACAAAAGTTCTATACCAAAACTGAAGTAATTTTTCAAGGTTTGGAAGATGACAAAAAAATCCATGCAATCTCAAGTATAAAAATTACAGAGAAATTTAAAAATCAATGCGTACAGTGTGGATTTATTTTTGTTCCTACGCTATCAGCAAAAATACCATGCTAAGGTTATCATTTTGTCTTAATTACTGTAACTTTCTCCTATCCCCCATCCTCAAAATGCCACTGTAAAGTCTTCAGTCCGTTAATAATGTAATTATTCTGGCCAAGCCACTGTCTCAAATTTTAAAACCCTTTGGCAATTTCCTGTTCTTTACTGTTTCAAGTGCAAGCTCTTTGCCCACACCACTGAAGTGCTGCACAACTTCCATTTAGGCTCATATCGTGAATTACCTACCTTCCACTTCTACAAGGAGTAGCAGTTGCCTCTTACCTCCTTTTCTTTCTTAATCTCTTTCCTGCTATCTATTGTCTTTGTCCTGCTCTAAATCTCTTCCCACCAACTCTCCTTTGAAGGTTACATTCCCAGAAATCTTTTTTAACATGGTTACCTTCACCAGTGGGCTTTTCAGACCTAACTCTTCCTCAAAGTGTCTTGCCTCTGGTCCTGACCTTGCTGAGGAATGAAAGGGGATAATGAAATCCTCATTTACATGTTATGTAGATGTCACTGCAAAGTTCTGCGGCTTGAGCAGTGTTTTGGTGCTGAGTGTACATGTTCAGGATGTTGCAAAACTATCACAACAGGAGTAATGTTTTGACATTGACACCAAGGATTGTGAGGAATACTTTATCGGGACTTTCAACACAACATTGTTAATCCTCCTAACCCTACTACAGTCCAAAATTTCCAATTTTTGCTAACTACAGGAATAATACTCTGACAAGAAAGAGACTAACTTTTGTCTAATAAATTTTCTTAAAGAGTTTTTTTAGATTCCCTTCCTAGTCATACCAAATCTGAATGAATTCTACAAAACAAAATCTTTGTATTTTGACTAATATGAGAGATTAATAAGGCCTAGAATGCTTTTTTTATATTACTTATCTCATGAAGAGTTTCTTTCACTATGGCTTGGTATCCGTAGCAAACACCGTATGATTAATGCACATCTAAATAACCTTTACATTTCATTTTTCCTACTTTTAGATACTCTGTATTTGTTTCACCCAGAAATCTAAATAGCATAAGGAATTTTTCCCCACAATATGTATGTTCATAGCTCAAAACCATACATACTCATGATCCAAACCCCAAAATTGCCAAGCACCTGCACCTTCATGGAAAAAGGCAGAGTGTGAAGGCTGTGTCGTTTAAGGCATGTTCAATATCATCTTTAATTGTTCAGTGTGTGAAGACTCTGGATATTCTGACTGGGCCAGAATTTCCTCTTGTGGTGTCAGCAGTGAGAAGGAATCTGACCCAAAAAGAGACAAGGAAAGGTAAAATAAGTCCGTAATTAGCTCGGGCTCGGCACCACTAGATGGTGTCCTGCAGCTGTTCTAGTCACATCTCGCAATCCATGGGCAGGTAAGGGACAAAAAGCCCTCACCGATACAAACACAATATGTGCTGCATGACAAACAGAAACTGTCAGGCCGAGTGCTCCTGCTGAACTCCCACTGAAGTGCCCAGTGCTTCTACAGGGAAGCTAATAAAGAATTTTGACAACCTACATAGCCACACAAAATGTTACCTTACCTGGTAACGACTCACATTAACATGATGTTTTCTTCCTAAAAATGCGAAGGTGAAAGATGGCATTTTCTCTCTTTCAGACCTAAAAAGCAGAATTACAAACATGATTAAAAACCTGGATGCCCAACATCTTTTTTGTACTTTCAAGTGAAATTCCTTTGTGATTTGTATACTAGAAGAACATCCTATCAGCACTTCATAGAGCAGTCTAAGCAAAAATAAAAGTAATCAATTTAGATTATGTACTTATTTTTTCTATTTTTTTATTACAATGAAATTTCTGGAATGGATGTAGCTATAGATGCACTAATATAAAAATGCTTTTGACTGCATATTTATTTTCCCTGAGGAAAAGGTAAGACGAAACAGCACTAACTGCATCATCAAAATTTGTTATTTAGTTCTTAGGGTAGAATCACAGGATTTACTCTTGGTCTCTGCTCAGTCAGCAGCAAACTCACTATTACAACAGAAGGACAGAAATATTAAATTTATTTATTCCCCATAGGTAGCCTCCTGTCTTCCTAGACTCACTTCATATGAAAAGAATACATATGTATATAATATTTGCAGATATGTATATTTGCATGGCTGTCAGTGTGTTTCACAATGTGAGAGATTGGCTGTATTAATGGTTTCTGAAGAGCAGAAGCTACCATCACTGATTAATTAAAGATCAGATCACGGCCTTCAAACTACACTTTCTTCAGCGTGTCTCACATTGCGGAAAAACTACATTAAACATTGAAATCTGAATGTATTTCAGATTCCTTAATTTATGAACTAGGAACCTGAGATACTGTGAGTCCAACTGTGCAGAATTCAGAACCATGAAATTTCTAAAATTGTACAGTACTCCTTTTATTCTTTTTTTATTTGCTTACCTAGTAGCTCTTATTTGAATAGTGAGAGTTACAGTTCTAAGATGAATTTTGATTCTGCACAGCATGATTTTGAAAGTAATTTCTTATTTCGAGGAGAGGAAGGACTATTTTATTAATATATAAAAAAAAAGTTGACTACTTGAATCTGACTAATTAGATAATTATGTCAGAATAAGCCCCATTAAAGAAGAATTAGATCCCAATTGCACTGGTTTTCTACTCATGAGAGTACTTGCTTCTAGGTAAAATATCCCAGGAAAGATAACTGGATGAGAGGCACTCAGTCTGCTAGTCACACATTTTGGCAATATTCTCCTTGGCTATCAAAATCATATGAATTCTCTGTTTGTAAATGCTAACATGTAAAATTAATTTTATAACTACATTTCCATAGAACTTATTTCTAATAGAGACATTCTGAGGATAAAAGCCTATGTATTTAATTCCTGCCTTTGTATGTCTACTGATGAATTAAAATTTCTAATTTTAAATTTCTTTACAGCCATTCCTTGAGGATTTTTTATGAGGTGTTAATCAGACTAATTAGACTTATAGCTGTAATTACTATTTCCTTGTGGATAAGATTTTTTTTTCTCAATACCTTCCTTTCATTCAACATTCTGAATCATAATAATGTAAAACATACTTTTAAACAAATATGTATGTAATCCCACACTCTCAACAATAACTAAGATTACAGAATAATCAGATTGAAGAAGCTTTTTGAAAAATCAGTTTTGCAGAGAATAGTCATTATAGTGCATCTGTATGAGACAACTTTGGCAAATCAGTGAACACAGTCCATGTAAACAACCTTTGATCAGCAGTTTCTACAATATCATTATGAACTCCAGTTTTTGCTGTAATGGTATGATATGATGAGTGAAAGGCAGACCAAAACCAATTCATAATTTTCAGATGGAAAATCACAGTTAATTTGTTGACTGAAAAATAACTACATAATTTCAGAGATGATAAGACATAATAAAGTAGGACTATTTTTTTCTCCACTCACACCTTGAGCCAGATTTCTACACAAAAGTCACTTTCTTCCTTTCATCTTCTTATTACTTCCCTGGTAAAGTGACATATTAAGCAGGTGTGTAAGTGGTTGGTAATTTTAAAAAGCTGCATATTTAAAAAACTTAGTGGATGACTGATCAAAGAACTGAATATGAAGAGTAAAGACTGGAGAGAGGGAGGGTGGATATGCAAAGGAAGCCATCATCTTCAATGGGAAACAGCCAGGAAAAGCTCCCAAAGATTGTGCCTGCCTAGCTCAGCTAATACAGTTCCAAACAGAGATGGTGAAGGGCTCTTGAGTCCAGAAAACGACCTGGTGACCTCAGTATTCCAGTAAATGAAAAGCTTGTGAATAAGACACTTTCTATTTCCTCTGTCCCTCCAAACAGAAACTGTAGCTAATTCTCCTGACACAGAGTTTGTAACTGGGGACAGAGAAGTTATGTTTGCAAACATAAAGGACTGAATGGAAACTGAGAAACATCCCTATCATCCCCCAGTATTGATTTTTATTCAGTTCTATATTCTGTATATACATTTCTGCCTTAGACTAAACAGTTTAGTAGACAGTATGTATCTAGTTGATTATATATAGAGAAAACAACTACTATATTAGGTCTTTCTAAAACTAGACTGAACACGCAGGTTAAAAAAAGGCTCAGCATCTTCCCACACTCTGGCACCTGGGGTGGATGTAAATGTGCAGTCACTCTTTCACTGGAAACAGGCAGGTAAGAGCTGGTTATGTCTCAGATTTGTTCTCAAACTTAGGCAACACAAGCTGAACCGATGGGCAGTGTGGGAAAACAGTAACATTTTAGTTCAGCTGCAAACTGATCCCTTGCAAAGAGCGGGAGAGAAGGTGGGAGAACACTGACTCAGATGACTATCTTGGAAATGCAACTGGACTTAGGATCTGGCTATCCAGTTATAGCTGAAGAACCTCAGAGAAATGAACACTGCTAGATGGAAAATCCAATATCTGCTCAATAGGAAGCAATTTGAAGTCAAAGGAGGTTACTGTTAGCTTCTACTGCATGACCAGGATATAGGAACTTCAGTCTGCCTCCCAGTTTGGCCTGTTCACAAGCAATTGGAGCAGTCACAAATTAATGTTTTGGGGACATTACAAAACAATTAGAAATATTGACAAAATTCCTGTTAACTTCAACAACATTTTTGAGATGTTTAATCTATGAATAAAAACTTAATGTTGGGAAAAAAAATATCTTCAGTAGAACATCTCTGTCCCCATCTGTTTCAAGTGGTTTATTTTTTAGCTGAGTTTTAGTAGCTTTTTTATGCTACCTGCAACCTTTTCTTTGTAGGTTAGTGTGAGTTTGAATCTCTCATTCAGTTCTATCTGTTTCCTCAAGGTAAAAATTTAATTCAGAACTATCTTCTATCCACTTGAGAGTTACCAAACCCACAAGAGGTTAGGAGGTTTAATTTTTCTTCCTTTTTAAGGGACACAAGTAGTGTTTTTGCAGTTTTGAAATGTGGCATGGCTGTTTGTGGTTTTATTACACAGCATTTCATCCTAAAAAGCAAGAGTGTGAACTGAGATTAGATTTAAACTAAGTCTTTCCAAACATCATGAGAATTCCTCTGTCAAATACAACTCATCTTAATTATCCTTAATAATTTCCACTTTGCAAACATAAGGTCCCTTAATGCCTTTGGAAAATGAAGATTATGAGAAAGAGACAATACAAAGATAAACATGTCTCATTTTGCAGAATTTTAAAAACCTTCTTTCAGATAATAAATCTAATGTTAATTAATAGCAGGGTATAATATTAGATTTCTCTCTCTTATGAAAATCCTGGATAGAATGTTCCCCAGTGCAGTATTTTCTGTGTTATTTTATATATTGGTTCAAATTTAAAGCAGAGCATACTGCTGAAAAATGTCAAGTGACTTATTCAATAATCAAGCAAAGAACTACTGTCACAATTTCATTAATTTTCATTATTTCATTACAGACTGTGTAATTATAAATTAATTTTTATTTTCAATACCTCTGAAAGTCCTGCCCACCAAAGGTTTGAACACAGGCTCGTGCTTTGAGTATTTGAGCTGAACAGAAATTCCCTGTTTTCCTTGATTTATGACAACCTCAGTCTGTATGTCTGTGTATGCATAAGTCTGTCTATATACATGCACAGAGTGCTAATTCAAACACATCAATACCTTTCTTAAGTAATTATGGCAGCTGCACACCAAGCTAAGCATTGTATTCTTAGAAAAACCAGTATTTTTACTACTGCAATACACAATTCAATATGGTAATTTGTCTGAAACTAAGATATCTCTACAAAAAATACCAGCAACGATTTCTTTTTAAGGCTGTTGCTACTTCCCGTTGCAAATTGCACCAGCCCTTGTAAAGGAACCTTCAGTGGGTTGTACCCAGAAAGGAGAACACGAGCCAACATCCAAACAATAGTAACACAGCAGCTGTACTCCCATGTGAGAAACCATCACACATGCAGTAGTTACAGTGGTTAACATTTCTTCCAAACACTCATTACATTTCATAAAACCAAATCACCCACCATGACAAAATAAACATATTTAGAATCAAGATATTTTTAGTATCAGAGATTAGGATCAAAAACCATCATAAGGGCAGGAAAATGCAACTTTCCTTCCTGCCTGAGTGTTTTTGTGATTAATCTGAAAGAAGGATTTTTGTTTCAAAGCAATCTTTAGGGCTTGTTGTTGAAGTTTCCTGTGGCTGGCCTCTTTAGAAATCTGGTTTAAAACCTACCTACTGTTTATTTAGCACAAAATATTTTGAACCTGCTCCTATTGACTAAAATGTCATATCAAAAATTAGCTAGTAGATCTGTATTTTTTATTTCCCCCACCTCCAGAAAAAAACCCAACCAACAAAAAAATCCCAACAAAAACAAAACAACAAAAAACCTTAAACAAAAACCCCAAACCCGGAAACAAACAAACAAAGAACCCCCATACATGTGATCAAGTGAAATATAGTTCTTTACGACTGGTAATGCAGATTAATATTTGGATCTCACTATAAAATTATTCCTTACCAAACAATGACAACATATAGTTTTGTATGTTTATATCCTTTATATGAAGAACTTTTGCAGCTCATATGGCACTTCTGCATCCTTGAAAGGATGAGGTGGGAATGGTTCTCTGGAGATTGCCTGGTCCAATCCCCTGCTCACAGCAGGGCCAGCTGGAGCAGATTGCTCAGGACTACATCCAGCTGGGGTTTGAGTATCCCCAAACATGGAGAGACACCACAACCTTTCTGAGCAACCTGTTCCACTGCTTGATACCCTTCACAAGACCTTAATTTTCATGATCTGTCTGTACAGGCTCCTGTGTATTAGTAGCAACAGCTGGTCTGTAGTGAACAACTATTTGAGTCAGAGCACAATATGAAAGCAGAGATAAATTATGGAAGAGGAACTATATTCTACAGAAAAAAAAAATCATATAAGCTGTAACAGCTATGCAGATTGGTGAAAAGGCCTTTAATAGTCTCAAACTTAAGAGAAAAAGCTCTCATCTCCCTTTCCTGCTCACTAGATCTCCAGCTAAGGGTTTTTAACTACCTGAAGGAAATTTAGGTCCTTGTACCAATTTTCTTTGATGAACATTTCGTTATTTGGGAAGGATAATGAGAGTTCTGAGCCGGAATAAATCTGCACTGCCATGTGTAGTGTAGAAGGGGAGTGTGCAGGTTCACCCACGAAGTAGAAGCAGCCTGGGCAGGTCATGTTGTGGCATCTAGCTAGAGTGTGCTTCTGATACCTACAGCCCACACCTCATGTTCAGGTATCTGCACAGCACTACAGCCCCTAGTCTAGTCGAACTCCATGGCACAGACTGTCAGATTTGGAATAGTTTATATCATGGGTTGATAACAGACCTAATACATTTTTTCCCTAGGAAATGAGTTCTAAGCATACTTGGATCAATCCATTTCACAGTGGTAAATAATGATCAAGAGATGTAGCCAAAAAATGATTGCAGCTGCTTCACAGATATGCTCATTCAAACAAAAACCAAACTAAATACTAAATGATACAGCAAAGAAAAAAAAGAAATTAAGTCCTTTCTTATATTTTAAAAAAATATAGAACTAAAAAAGCTCAACATTAGCTGCCCATTACAACTGCTACTACTCCCTGCCCCCTGAAAAAAAGGTTAGTTTTATTCCAAACACTGCTCAGATATCTTACGTCATTACTTACTTGTGATAAAAGCAAAGAGCCCTGTACACACAGAAAGCTGATGAAAAGACATGTTAAGGGATATGTTAATTTTGCCAAAAACACTGAGAAAGAACTCAATTACAAGACAATTAAAAAGAGTAAAAATGCTGGGAGATAAATATCTTTAATCTAGTGTGGAAAGGCATAACAAGAACCAATTTCAAACAGACATCCAGTAAATATTTTAATAGTGAGAGTGATTAACCACTTTTGCTGCTGAATGGAGTTATTTTATATCACTTGCTTTCTTCAAAGTGAGTCTGAAAATCTCACAGCATGAATTTTTTTATCTATATGCTGGGTTCAATATCATGTTGACTGGATGAATCCTAATGGCCTTTTACAAAGGCTGGAGGTGACTTAGTCCTTTCTGGGACTTCTTTGGGTAATGGGCTCTTCTATTTAAATGTGGACTTTCTGGGTTCAGGCAGGAAAAGAAACCATCTCCATATAACTATTACAGCTCATCGCTCTCTCTCCCTGTATCTGAATACTGTTACATCAAGTTTATACAAACAAAAAAGACATCCTCAAGTTCAACAGCCTTATAGCATTAGCACTTTCTCTGACCTACCAACTGAGTCCCAGTCAAGCTCAGTGCAGGACTTTGAATAAAAATAGGAAAGCTGAGCATACACATGTTCTCTCATAGGTAATTTTAGCCTGGTTTTTAATTTTATTTAAAATAAAACATGAAGTACTTACTCTTTGGAATACATTTAAATATGTAAGTATTTTAGGCTCCTAATGACTATGCCACTGAGGTGGAATCACCTCAAAAATATGGGATTGTGATTATTGTCACTTGGCAGTGACTGCTTTATTAACTGTGCGGTGAAGGAGCCAAGGTTTGTGTCACACAGACAGATTCCTCATTTTTACTTCCAGCATTCGTCATAGTAGAATCTACTGGAAAATGGAGTACAAATCATTCAGGAATTTACAACAGTCAGTTGAGCTAGTTCTGTGCTATATCATTTCTGGAAGTGAATGCCTTTGTTCTGCACCCTAAGGGCTGCTCATATGCATAAATAGCCCCCCGCCCCCCTTTTTCTGTTTCTGAATCACAGTGTCCGGCCAATACAGAAAAGATTATGAAGTATGAAAACCGCACATATCTCCACCACAGAACAATAACAAGATCCACACTTTGATTTCCTGGGAAATAAAAATTGTAGCTATACTTCCTGTCAGCCCATTCCTTTGAACGTGTTCTCTTCATAATTTGGATTTTCAATCAAGTTTAAATGGCAGTTAAAAATCGTATGTGGCAGTACACAATGAAATTTAGCTTGACAGCTTGGACATCAAAACTAAAAATAAATGACTTCACATCCAAATAATAAGTAATAACAATGTTAGCCTGCATAAGAATAGCAGGACTGGATTCAAATACAATATTAATTTTAGGGATATGAGTGACTAGGGAGAGACAGAGGCAAAGAAACAAATCCTTCATATAGCAATAGTCTCTTCTTATCCCCCAGGCAACTGGCTGCCTTTCACCTCGGCGGCGGAGCAATTATGTGGCATAATGACTGCAGTGCAAATAAGCAGAGAGATTTTATTAAACCAAATGAGCAAATCATCTGCGTATTATTGCGATTTGATTGACAGTGACAAGTGTCGAGCAGACACGGATGTGAATATGATAAAGAAGCTTGCAGGAAAGCTCTTGATAATGTTACTCTTGATAAAGTTGCTCTGCAAACCTCTCTAAGTAAATAAAGGGGAAAGAATATGATGCATATTAATTCGCATAGTTTGCAACCTGCCACAGGACTAGAGGAAAAGTTGCAATAGGTTCAGCACGTGGCATTTCATATGAATTCTAAAATTGCGTTTATGAGTCCCATAGACTTTACAGTAATATATTAATATTAAAAGTAAAGGTCATTCCACATAACAGTTAAGCTGCCTGAGCTTCAACCTTTATATCAATAACAGACTCGGGCTTGGGGCACAAGGAGGAGGAAAACAAGTAGAATGATCTGAATAAATGTAAAATGTTACTTAGCAAGATTTCTGCCTTTTGCTGGGATGTCCATTTACACATTTATACTTTCAGTGGACAATTACATTTCTGACAGACCTGGCATCGGAATGATTAAATCGATACCTCTGGTATGGGAATGTGATTAATTGGCCTGGGCCTTCGGGCTGCATGTAAGCCACTCTTACATTAATGACTGCCTCATGACATCATAGCTGCACACAGTCCAAAGTTTCACATCGTTGCAGACAGCACAGAGCTTTGGATAATTACTTTTGGCACATGGAATGAATTAACCAAGGTGACTGGGAAGCTTTGACAGCAACACCCACGGAAGAAAAGCAATGGAGATAAAATCTCCAGAGCTGTAACAGCACTAACATCATGAATAAATTTGGGCTTACAAGTTGAAATTGTTTTAGTGGATAAACCATGTGATAAATAGTTTTCTTTCCTCCACTCCTTCATATTTTTTATTACTTTAAATTTGAATGTGAACAAGCCATAGCCTTATACCACACTTCAGTGAACATTCTTTTGCCATCAAGCACCATCGAGCTGAAGATTTGCACTGTTTGAAACAGAATCGTATCTGAGAGGAAATGTTCTTGTCATACATGTACACTGTAAAAAGTGGAAAGCATTTCTGATTTATGTTCTAATACCGATTTGAGTATCTATTTGGACACATTTCAAAGAGACCAGCTTTGCAAGGCTCTGCACACCCTGAGCTGATTCTTGTGCTTAACTTTAGCTGTGCAAGTAGACTTCAGCAGAGGCACTGAAGAGGTGACATGCTCAGAATAACTGAAGCTTCAGATGGTCCATTTTTTGGTGAAAAATTAAACTGATTTGCTTAAGTAAGAACAATTAAATACTTACCTTAAGAGAACATTAACATTAGTATTAATTTTCACATTCATTATTCCTTCCTTTATTCAGTGAAGTATTTGTCACACATTGGCAAGCACGTGCTAAGTGTTATTTCAAAGTTCCCTGTTCCAGGAAACCTGGAGGATATTATGCAATTAATTATGCAAAAACGTCAATTATTCTGGAGTTCTTACAAGGCTTATTGATAATCCCTGGCAATCAGTGCACTATTATTGGCCTTTGTTATTGCTGTTAACAAAACTGACTGTACCAGATATGGATTTTAGCACAGTTCTCAATTCTTATGTCATGTTTCACAAATAGAAGATGATAATTAGATGTGAACAAAAGTCAGAAAGTTTACTTAATTTTAAGAAAAAAATCTGAAGGAAGCATAGTGAGAAAAGAAGTACTGAATTGCTGTTAGAGAAAGCTACATGTTGAAATGGACCTGGCCACTAAATCCTGGCCTGGATTCAGTGTCTGGTAATATCAAAGCAGTGCAGCATGTAACAGAGTTCTAACAGTACACAGGAGAACTTAGCTACTTAGTTATGTAGATAAAATAGTTAGACACCAAAGTCATTTTTGAATGACCTTCTTTCTTACCAAGCAGGCTAGAGCTGTTTGAACTTGCAGTTTATGGACTAATCTTGGTCACAAGAAGATGGAAATATAAATACATTGAGTAAGTTTTGCATCATACTGTCCAAGCTTAGGATCATATGCTATCAGTCATAATCTGCATTATATATGACATTCTGTCACCTTGCTATATTTATTGTAAGAACTAAGAGTTATGTCTATAATAATAAAAAAATTGCCATTGTAAAAATAACACAGAAACGTTCAAACCAAATTGTTCCACTGCACTTCAGATTTAATGAGATATTACAGATAGAGGAGGCATTGACATAAATCTCTCTTTGGGGAGGATCACAGTATTAGGTAAACCAGAAAAGAATTTCAAACAAAACAAAAAACCTCAAAAAATATTTAAATTAAACTTTATACAAATATTATTCATTAATTGTCAACTGCAGCTCTGCCTCAGCTCCAGACAGTTCAATAATATCTCTAATGATGCGAAGTCATGATTAGTTTCTGTTTTACATGAAAAACTGAAAACTCTGAAAGGAAAGGGCTAGGTCAGGGGTTCCCTGTTAGCTCAGGGGGTAAAGGGATGTTGCCTTCCAGGTATCCCATTCATAACCCATCTGGTGTGACCTGTAGCTTACGGACTGTGACAAAATCTCTGCCCGAGGTAAGCTGGTATGGCTGGAGACACAGCAAAGTGTGGGAGCAGAACAGACATTCCAGCCAGGCTACAAAATTCCCAGTGATGTCCGTAAGGAAGGGCTCCTTGCTGAAAACAGACAATGCAGAGGTCACAGACAGTTTGTAAACCAAATCAAATTGGAATATATCCTTATTTTTTATTAAAATACCTTTAATCTAGGAATCATCATTTAAAAAAAAAAAAAGTGAACCATAACCAAATACATCAGCCTCTCTCTTAGAATATATAATTTATTTTGGTACATTCTGCAATACTGACACTAATGAACTTTAATAGGGATGAGATTTCTTTTAATTATTATTATTTTAGTATACCAGGGTATTATGCAGAACTTTTGAGAAAGTAGGAAAGCTAAGAACTCAACTGCACAAAATATAAGCCACAACTGCCTCTTTTTGAGTTTAAATTAAGTTGCAAACATTTGAGGAAAATCTAGAGAGACAAGGGGATAAATATGGGGCTTGATGGGGCATAAAAAAGTACATAAAGTCCTAGAATGGAGACTCATTACCAGTATTCTACCTCCAGCAAAAAAGGGGGAATATTCTAAGATAGGAGAAAGCAAAATAGGCAAAATGATTGTGTCTGAATCTCAGCACTGCCCTTTTGTCCATCTGGGACACAGGTAGAGCCCACGCTCTGTCTCTCAGTCACAGTCACACTCCTTGCCCCCCCCCATCCACTCCTTCTCAAGTTGTCCAGATTGTGGGATGACAACTTAGACAAGGAAATCCTATTTAGATAATTTCATGTCAACATATTAAACTCGTGTTCTGTACCAAAACCCCCTAACTATTACCAGTAATATCTCAAAAGAACTGAAGTAGGTGGTTGACAACAGTGAAAAGGATTTTTTTTTTCCTTCCTTTAATTCAAATGCTCAGATGGAGGAAAACATGCCTCCAAACCAATGAACATGCAATTCTACTAAACTCAGCATATGCTTAGCCAGTGGATGCATTTCTGTTGCTCAGGGTGGCACCAGAAGTTACATGTTACATTTTTCATTCTCTGCAGTGGTAATTTCTTGGTCATTTACCTCCTCAATAATAATGTTTAGCTGAGTAAAATAATGCTTTAGGCTTTAAGTCTTAAAGGTTCTTCCCCCTCTGCCCCCCTCAGCAGGATGACTGATTTCAGCCCTTTAGAAAAATAAGCTTACTTATGAGACATTAGTGGCATTATTGCCTCCTTTAATATTCGTGACAGTCTCCAGCAAATGTATCACAAGTTGGCATTTATTAGTGCTAGGCACAAGTAAGGGGCATGTTATTTGATTTGAATAACAGCTTGGAGCTACAGTTTGAGTCCAGAAATATATTAGTCAGAAACAATCTCATTTAATAACACAGAAACTAATAAAAGAAAAGTATTCCAACTGATTCAAAATTGAATTTATGAATATTGCTTAGCAGGATTAATGATCAAAAACTGAACCTGTTTGTCATGTTATAACAGACTTTTCGATTTAAATGCAAAACTAGAAGTCAATGAGTCCAATGGATTGTATATTGCTTTGAAGAAAACCAGTTCATTTTACACATAAGCTTTGAAATTGGCAATAAACTTTAATTACAGGGTCAGATAATCAAATTATAATCAAATAGCCTCACATAAAATCTCTGTTTGAAATTAATGAGATACAATTCTACTAGTCTGTAATATTGTACTTCTGAAACTTACTAAAAGACATTTCATTTTCATTTAAAAGTCACCTTAAGGACTTTTTCCTCAATTTCTTCTGCATAGCTCAATTTTATTTGGAAATATCTCATTTTTAGACCACACAGTTCTAAAGATTTTTGCATATGGGAAAATAATTTGTTATTCCACTGATTTTTTTTTTTATTGAGAGTAAGAATTTTAATATCACAATATTAGAAATCTTTCAAGTAGATGCATATTTATGCATTTTTAGAGAAAGCCACAGTTCAGATAATAAAGCTGTATAGTTGTTCAAATGTACACACTTATTAAAATTTTCATTTAAGATGAAATTTTTGATGACTGATCTTAACTTGCAAGTGCAAACATATATGCTAATGCACACTGCTGCAGAATCTATTTCTTTCCTGGGCTATACAACCATGATAATTTCTCCCTGCATGTCTTACCTTATTTGGAAGAAGAAATATATCTTATATTTAAAACAGAAGATAGAAAGAATAAATCCAAACACGATCTGGCTTTCTCAAAGATTTGCTGCTGTGTGGCTCCAGGCAAGTCACATTATATTTTATAGCCAAGCTTTCTCATGTACAATGGCAGCTACAGCTCAGTACAGCAACTGCACTGGGCTTATCAGGGGACCTTATTAATTGTATAATGACTATCCAAATGAAGATGCAGGGCTGCTGGATGGATAATGTCAGACCTCATTACACATGCAACCATAAAAGTACGGGAAAAGTCAAATACTTCTAAAGCTATGCTTGTACTCTACCTGAGCTGTAAAAGAAGCTGACTGACAGATCTATAGGTTTGGGGTGGCTTAAATGCCTTTGGATAAGTAGCAAATTACTTCCATGCACACATCTTAGTGTAAAGCAGCATCTATTCATGCCTTAAAACTCACTTAATACTTTTTTTTTTTTGAGAATACAAGTGAACCTTTAGAAAGTTAAGCAAATATTACAATTCCTGTTGATTCGTCTCATGTAAGAAGCAGCAAAGTCACATCTTTTGAATCAACGGAGATTTTTAAGAAGTAATTGTTCACAATTGCTCAAAATTGTTAATATCACTGATTATTACAGGTCATACTGTGAAATATTAAGTACAGAAACAAGGTAGGAGCTTTTGCCATTCGTAGTTCAGCCTTGCTGTCTGTTCCAGATTATGCGTGAGAATATGCATCATATTTGGGATAATTTTAAAAACTCTGAAGCAGTGGGGATTCCATAACTCCATTTGTGAAACTAACCTTCAACTTTACACATCTCACCATTATCAAGTTTCTTGTAATTTGTGTGATCTTCTTCCTGCCAGTCTCATTCCTTCAGAGCAACATAAATAAACATCATCATTGCCGTTCACACAATTCAAATAATATCAGCTCCTTTCCACTCTACCACGTGCAGCTATCATCTAGGCAATTCATGCTGGCTACCACATTCAAGCCAACTAAAAACCAACCAGAGAACAAAACAGGTAGAATACGCAACATTAAAATCAGAACTTACTTCTGTTCGCTGAACAGCACAGTTCAAAACGTTCACATTTTACTTGGTATCTCTACCTGCCACAGATAGCAGCTTTCAGTCATTGTAAACCTTTGCCCCCCTTTATTTTCTATATATAGATTTAACAAGAAAAGATAAATTACAATTAAACATTTGACTGGAAATGAGTGAGAAGGACACATGCATGCTAAAATCCTGCTTCCACAGTGGTATCAATATATAGCAAAAGTAATAATATCAAGCCCAAACACGCAACTGCTTTATTTCTGGTTGAAGCCTGTACATCATAATGCTTTTACACCCACAATTTTTTAAAGCCATATGTGTTCCCCCATCTCTATCAGTTTCTGAGCGATTTATTTCCTTGCAGAGGATAAGTCAATATGGGCAAATATAACTTATCTAGTAAACATCCAGAAAGCTGCAAGCAACTTTAATTGACCTTGACAGGTTAGCACTACAAGACAACAGGTCATGAGGGGAGATGAAAGAAGAGACAAAGTCAGGGACTGACCTCACTCACGAGATTTTCTCAATCCATTTGTACAGCAGCAGTTCCTTGGATGCTTTGCAGAGCGGAGAGAAAGTCCAATCCAACACTTTACATGTCAAAGCCTGGAACATTATCTTCAGATGGTTGATTTGCACTCTGATGTTGACAGTGTAGATTGTTTTTGAGTCATGCTGGTTGAAGTGTAATTTTGATGGGGATTCAAATCAGCAGGATACCTCAAGGAATAAAAGTTTTCCTACTTTTCCAACGTCAGCTTCTCGATTTTTAGTGAGTGGTAAAATTAACTAATTTAGAGGCATAGTTCAGCATTAAAACCAGAGTTACCACAAGCTAAATATTAACAGCAGTTAGGGGATGTGGAATTTTCACAGAAATAAAGCTGGAGGAGAAAGAATTTGTGAAGATCTCACCTTTATCAGGTGATCAGGTGAAACTGCAGTCTTGTGCAGTGACTGTCACACAGTGTAAGAACAACCTGGAGGTTACAGGCAATTCACTGTTTGCCAGTTGAAGAATCCCAACTTGTTAATTTTGTACAAAATTTCTTCAGCTTCAAAGTTTTGGGTTTTTTTTTCACCTCTTCTGATTTTACACAAAAACACATGTTTTGGATTCAAGTTCTTTATGAACACAGTTCCAAGTTGTTCCTATTGGACATACTAATGCCCCTTTTTTTTTACCCAAGTTCTATAAAAACACACAAGCAAAAAACCCCACCAAAACTGCTCCAACAACCAAAAGTTTACTAATCTCCATTTGTTTCCATTTGAAAAGAAACAGATGCCAAAATCAGGTGTTTCTTTCCTTTAATCCTGTGTATTTATAAAGAATGCTCAGTTTTGAACAGATGGAAATTGTTTCTTTGCTTCTTGCTTCTAAGTCTTTGTTAGTCAGCACATCATACAATCATTACATTGAGGGAATTTTATTGAAATCCTTGTTATCACATCATCTATTCCTTATGAACAACTCTGAATAAAGTCTTGGGACCAAATGTATCCCATCCATTACTTCTTATATATATATGTATCAGTATTTTATTGGATTCCTCAAAGGAGTCCTGCTTTTCTTTCTCTTAGGATTGTAAAATCATGCTTGAAAGCATTGTAAAGAGTACAGCTAAGTGTCCTTACCTGCTGGAGTGTTTTAATTCCTGCAGAAATAAAGGTGATTTTTATCTACAAGTTTTATACATAATCCAAATAATTTACTTTCCTTTTTAGGAGCTTCATCCATGAGAACAGTATTTTTCCAGTTCACCACCACACACTGTATGAAATCCCTTGAGAATATTTGCAAAGGTTATGTTTAACCCAGTGCCCTAAGCACTCTTGATTTCCTCTCGCTAGCAAGAAATTACTCCACCAAAAAGTGATCCATCAAGGCTTAGTTGATCTGAGACCCTTTGCAAACAACTTATCTTTCTGGAAAGACTGGAGAGCCTGACAAACTTACTAAAACAATTTAAGTCTTTAACCTCAGCCCAAGTGCAACCAGCTTCTCCTTAGTTTCTTATGGGCCATTTTGAAAAGTGTCCAGATTTGCTAGAATGCGAGAGCCTCTCCCAGGTCCAAGCATAATGTGCATAATGCCAAGATTTCTGCAGCCCAGCAGCTTAAATATCATGACGTTATGTCCTTTTCCCCCAAAGATTAAGTACAGTCTGATGTTACAGGCATCCATCGCTGGGGAGGCCCAAACAGCACAGTTAAAATGAGCCCGCGTTTAGAGGGGCCAGATCCTGTTCATCTTTCCATATGTCCTGGGATCTGACCTACCAACCGTGTTCATCTGCACAAATATGCCCTATCCTGGTCATTGCCAACTCTTTTTCATCTCCTGTAGAATAATCCGTATTTCACATTGTGAACAATGAACTTTTATTGTGATAGCTCAAGAAGATACTTTCCCAAGTAAACAGTTCAACAACTGCTTCTTCATAGGTAGCACAAATTTCAATGTTTCAATGTTACATTCAGCAGCTTATGGGTCTAGAACAGAAAAGACTTTTTTTTTTTTTCTCTTTTTACCAAGTTCACTCATTCCTATTCATGGAAATACTTGCATCTAGCAATCCAAATCCCATACGAATGCAACAGTAGCATCAACATGATTGTGTTCCAGTTCTTGGCACAGTGTGGTGGATCTGTAACTGCTTTGCAAGTTTCCCTCAGAGTACCTGAATCTACAGAACCATTGAAAGAGATGCATGGTCTGCCCTGATCATAAATTTGTAACAAAGAAAATACTCCTTAGCCACAGTCACGAGTTGGTTTTGCAATAATTTTGCTTTGGAAAACTCCTACCCCCACGTGTCCTCCTCCTGACCTCCCACCCTGGCAATAAGCAATATCTCAAACCCTTTGTGTTCCTGTGTCGACACTATCCCCAAACTGTAAGTGTTAGCAGCTGTGCACAATATGAAAGGGGTTTTGAAACACACAGAGACTAAAACAGGAGCAATCACAAAAGCCTCTTTGACTCTCAGAATGCTAAATCACACACTGCTGATCACTGAAATAGTTTCCTTTCTGTACCCAACTTATGTAGTGGTTTTGCTGTTCTGGCCAACTGACAAATGAACTTTTTGTAATAGGAGGCCTAAAAATTCTGAACATATGCGTGCATCCAAAGAGTTGGCAAGTATTGACAGCCTCAGCTTTCTTTTCATTGTGAAATTTTTTCCTCACTGATTGTATGCTCAAAACACTTGTTTTAAAATCTAGTCATGTTTCTTTGGATTGAATTTTAAATTCACACTGTAAGGTTACTGTGTTTAAAATTATTGGTTTCTGCTCAACAAAATTTTGTATGCATCGGACAAAATTTTAGGTAGGCTGAAAAAAAGAGAGTGCAACAATGTTCTATAAGCCTGTAAAATGTGGTGTCATAAAACAAAATAAATAAAGCCATCACTTCTAACAACCACAGACCTTGCCCCGCTCTGTAATAGGCTCCTTCTTGTCTTCCACCTTTTCTTCTATTTGCTGGTATCTCCAGCAGGCAGGAGAAACCTGCCACAGTGTTAAGGATATTGTCTACTCAAGAGCTAAAGAAAAAAAACAACCCAAACTCCAACAGAACCCCCCTTCAAAATTATTTTACTGAACTTCCTATAGTTCACCAAACATCCAGTATTGCAAACTTTTTTTTTAGCTGAGCTGTGGTGCTTTTTATGCCTCTCTGAGAACTGTAAAGAAGTATCCCTTCCCCCTACTGGCAAATGGTGAGATAACTTTCAGACTTCCATTAGCTCAGTCTTGCTGATTTGGAGCACTAGTCCTGGCTTTAACAGGAGAGTTTCTTTAATAATTTTGCTGTTTCTCATTTAAGTGGGGACCACTGCACTGAAACTAATCTAGAGAAATATTTTTGTGCCAACATGCAACATTGTCTTCTTTACAATACATTCCTCTAGCAGCATCTGCTTGTTATGGTTTTGCAACTCTTGTTTTTTTCCTTTATATTCCTTACATCCCACAAACATTGAGGAAACAGAAACACATCCAATCCTGTTTCACATTCACAAGAACATAAGCAAATAATAGTTTTGACATACAGGTTACCAGAGGGTACCATCAGCTGCTCCACCTAATCACCCCTGCATTCTCTCGCTGTGCACTGCCCTCCAGTAAATGGGAAGGCAGAGCATCTCACTGCTCTTGAGGAGCTCAAATTCGCCCTCCCTAGACAGCTATTGCCAAGACTTCTGCAGCTGCATGGAGAGTTGCTGCAAATGGATGTTGAGATAGCATTCACTTTGTGTGAGCTTCATTTGAAAAAAAAATAATCGAGAAATGGATTTCTTATGTGTGCTATCTTTTAAAAAAGTGATTAACTATTAAGAAACCCTAAGTAATTATTTGTTTATCCTTTATTTAAGTTACTTAGTCTTCCTTTTCTAATCAGGAAGTTCAGTGTTAACCTTTGTTACCGGACAATTGTCACATTCTTTAACAACACACTTTTTATTGTCTTACTTTTTAAAATGCTTAGTCATGCTCAAGCAAATACCTTTTATTCCATGCCTTTCTTAGCTACTGATATGCAGTCGGTAGCTAAAATGTCATTAGTACACATAAATTTTATATAAAAAACTGTTGGACTGATTTTTGTACCTCTAAGCTTTGTCCCATCCACTTTATGTGTCTATTTAAGGGTGAGACTTGCAGTAAACCATGTCAGTGCTATGTAGTGTCCCATGTTCGGCCTTTTTTATTGCTGTTTTTGTTATCTAAATATTTCCCCTGATTTACTGCCCACTTCTACTTGTTTTGTAAGTGAAGGACAAGATTTGGGTGTTTTTGCTTGCTTGTCTTCACTTACATAAAAGATTAATTATTCAATAGATTAGCAGACAGACAGTAGGAAAGAAATAAATACCTCCACTTACTGCTCAGCTTCCACATTCCTCACAGGTGGCTGTCTTCGCCTCTGCTTGACTGTTCCAAAGAAATGGAAGACCCAAGTCAAATTCCAATTCATATGTTGATGGCAAAAAATACCAAATAAAAGAGCAAATATTTGAGTTATTTAGTTACATTGCAATACCATAACTATTTCTATACGTTGTCAGAAATTGAGGCTGAGGATTATTACATCCAATCTATTTTAACTCAAGGTCAGTGGTGGCTTAAAATCAAAAGGATACCAGAAGCCCATTAATTCATTTAGACTGTGAGTGCTGGGATAGTGTTCATCATCTGAGGACTGATGTTCTCGAAGAGCCTCTCAAACTGGACGAGTGAGGCGGCAAAAATCCTGCCAATTTTAAAAATGTGTGAGTGCCGTTCTATGGTAATGTTCTCTGGGCCTGCCAACCTTCTGAAAATAAAATTACTTGAAATTTAAGCCAACCCTACAGGAATACTGGCACATATCGTCAGTGTAACGTTATCTGCTGCTTTCCTGGAAATAATTAGAGATCAGATACTTTAACTGTGGCTGCAAAGAGCTTGAAGTGTGCTGACCTCAATAAAAGGAGAGAGTTTATTATGGTAAACACAGTGAATCAATGAAGCCCCAGAAGCTGAGAGAGCTGCCATCGATGCTTCCTCATGACTGTAGATGGAGCCCTAACATAAGTAAATACCCTCTTGGCAACACAATTTTGGAATTTCATAGAATATATTTAGAGGCTTTTCAGCATTTTTACTTCTTGAGATTTTAATTTTCAGGACAAACAAAGTGAGAGCCCCACTGTTTTTCTGGTTTCTCAATATGCCAAACTGGTTCAGCTCTCCTCAAAAATCCAGAAAGAAAGAAAAGCAGTTGTTCAACTTTTATTCTGTCCTGCAATTATCACCTAATCTAACCTTCTCTAACAATTTCTTTGCTTAAGGGCACCTCTAGGGCTGTCAGGCCAGCTGAATTAATTTAGAAAATTAAATCCAAACCTGACTAGCCTTATTCATCCCCTGCACCCATTATTCCTTTCATAACTGGATGCTACTGTACTAAAAGGCAAGGCAACAGCACATTTTGTGGATTTTATTGTATTACATATAAAACATACCACTGAAATATGGACTGTAGGAATCTTAGTGAAGAAGGAGAGATCTCAGCACCATCTGACTGAAAGATGTTAGATAAAAGAGGAGATATTTATAGAAGTAAAAAATGTCTACAGTTATTACTGTGGCTAACAATACAGGGTTCATCAGTATAATTAATCCTTTCCTTCCTGTAACTCACTTGTTTAAAAAATAAAGTATTTCTTGATTACTTGCAGCAAAACAAAACAAACAAGGAGAAATATCAAAACAATACATTCTTTCACAGTTCCCCGGATACATTGTCTGTTTCAAGCTTTAAGAAATAACTGTTATCACTGATGTTCTGGAAGTTAAAATATATACGCAAGAACTATTGGTATTGGGTTGGCATTTGGCATCCAGAACAGAACAGGAACAACTGTAACAACCACAAACAGTTTTAGAACACTACTCCTCCTCCTTATTATTATTATTTTATTTTTAGATGTTAGTGAAAACCTTAGTTTTATATCATAGTTGGCAAATCTCACCGGTTTTACAATTCACATCTCAAAAAGTTCTCATGTCACTCTGGAAAGTTTGAGAGATCAAAGGGAAAGAGCAGCACAACCTACAGGTAGGAAGTAGAAACAGGGACCCTGTGCTGCACTTTAGAATGGGTTGGGTCACTTCACTGCCTCTGAAAGTTCGCAGCTTCATTGTAATTACAAGCCTGTGTATTACCTTCTATATTCACATGGCATAGCTTCTTGACCAACACTCAAATACATACAAACCACAGGTGATTTGAAAGATAACTATTAATTACAAGTATTTTATATCCCTTAATTTATGTGAAATGAACAGGTATATGAGTTTATCTTGAGACTGAAGTTAACTTCTGGTGAGCACATGTGAAACTCACAGTTTGACAAAGCACAGTTGTCAAAAAATAATTTTTTTAGTACATGTTCATGAAATTAAGTTTCTGATTGTGCAGTGAAACTCTACAATTCATGTCATATTATGTAGTAATGGGACAGGTAACCCTGTTTGAACAAGCCAGTACTTCCAGGTTCAACACACATACACTGAATATAGACACAGAGGTTGAATATAAACTAGAATTCAAACTACTGTTTAGTTGGGTCAATTACACATGCTTTGCATTTCGTATAAGTTGTATATTTAATATCAGTAATAGCCATAAAGATGATTTTCAGATTGAAAATTATTTGCTGATTCAATTAACATGTTATGTTAATACTAAAAGCTCTTGGGAATATCTAGGGTTATTGCATGGTAATGGATTATCAGAAGATAAATACGATAGATCTGATTTATTATAAATTGTTTCAGTTGGACTTGGACTGTAAGTGTACTTAAGGTTAAGAGTATACTATACTGATTTGCAGCTTAATTTTGTTAATTTGCCTTATTTTGAAACTAACTTTTTTGTAGCCATTTATAAAAGACAAAATTATCCATAGGGACATGGGTTTTTTTTAAAATCAAGGAGCTAAAAGTTATTTTCTCATCACTCACAAGATTTCCCTAAATGACTGATAGTAACTCTTTTCAGCTTCTTTAATTTCTTTATTCAGTCATAAGACAGAGGTATCTGGTAATTTTGACATATGATTTCTTTTTTTTTAACTCAAGGAAAAGCAGTCTGTACAGATAAATTCCATTAAATTTAGTCTATCCAGATGCTGAACTATGCTCCAAACTATACTGTATGAAATATCAAAGATGTCTGTGCGTTCTATTTAAATACAATTTTTCAGATTCTATTTGATTAAAATAAAATCAAGTTGCTTTTAAAAGCTAACCTGTCCAAAAGATGCCCAACAAATTCCTGTCCGAGCTATTTATTGGTTTAATCTGTAATCAGTTATACAATGCTGTCTAATAGATGTAGATACTTTTTAACATCAAGAGATCTGTTTAACTCTCTCTCTTTATAAAGATGAATACAGAAATGAGCAGAGAGAAAATGAATAAAATAGGTCAGATCTGTCCTGTGGTGACAGAATCAATATATTTAAACCAGCACAACATAGTTCAGACAACTCCCCTTAGAGCTCCAGTGTTTCAGAGAAGTTATTTGAGCTTTGTCAGGACATGGATCACATATAAAAAACAAGGAAACTGGATTTACCTGCAGCATCTTTGGGTACTTGTTGACCCCCAGACTGAATCATTTATCTGAAGCATTTAAAGCCTGGAGCCAAAATGTGACATAATTAGGTGTAACAGGATAATCTCCCATTTCAAGAAACTTATTAGCCAAATAAAAGAATCCTCTAACTAAAACAGTTCATTTTATTAAGATCAACATGTTACATTATTTATTTATTTCATAACTCTGCTAAGGCCTTTTTTAATATATGACATTATAATTTGGTTTATGGTGTTCTGGCTTACATTAGATAAAGCACTTTTGGATTTTATGCAAGACATATGGAAAAATCCATCACTGATTTACTGCACATTTCCACATACAGTCAAACTAATATCTGATCAGTATTGAAGAAGCAAAACCCTGCTTGGTAGTGAATACTCAAGCAAATTTCCAAACACATGGATGTGCACAGCCTCATACAAGAAAGCTTCTGATAGCCCAAATGCCAACCAATATACTGCAGTATTTACTGGGAAAGGTAACAAAATTTAAATTAGGATTTATTTTCACTTCAGAAACTACTGCAACAGAAGCAATTGCAATAAAATACAAGTATTGCAACAGTTACCTCCAATACTTTGTATAACAGATTCTGAGTTTTATAATTTATCTATATAACACCTTAGAAATTTTTTTTTAATAGCTCTAGAAGATGAAAGTTTTGAATGTTAGTCATGAAGACAAATTTCTTTTTGTCAATTAAATCTTTTTAATTACATTCACTTTTTTGTGTGACTTTTTTTGTAGTTATCCATACTACTGCTTCCAAGAATACAAGGTAAATACTCTACCTCATTATTGCTGTCAACCTTCTCTCCTAAACTACCTTTTTGATACATTTCAGTTGGGTCAACAAGACTAGTTTTAGTATGGCCACAACAGGTGGAATGACCTTTACTCCATTCCTATTTTATAATGTGTTTTGTGAGACTCTTGACATGTTACTTCAGAGCCTATTAGGAAGAATATACAGCAGAAGTTAGTGTCTTCTGAAAGTAGGATTTAATTATTTTCACATTTAATTACAGACCAAGCTAATAATTTTCAGTTAATCAGAAATCCATCATCTCTTTAAGGACACATGCATTTTTTTAGCTGGGAAAAAAAAACAAACAACAGAACAAAACAGAGGCTGCTAATCCTGATTGGGGAAGTATTTAGCTGCAGGCCATGGTTCACAGATGGTTTTGCATCGTCAATAGCTTTGTGGGCAAGATAGTTAACTCTGATTATATGAAAATGTCAACAAAAATTACCAGGGAGAGAAAAACCTCAAAAAGTTTTCTAACAAAAATGGCAATAAGGAGCCACCTTTCTTCAAGAAGTGGAAGCAAATATAAACCATTTTTGATGAGCAGATCATCCCCTTGAACACAGAGAAACGCACTGAAACAGAGCATTTGAAAAGAAAAATGCTTTTTGATAGATATTTTCTGTCGTGTACATAGTAGTTAATCCATTTTTTAGTAAGATTAGCTGTCAGATCAACACGTTATCCATGTGAGTCACAGTTAGTCTAAACCAAGGATGTGCCTGAAGAATGATGTGCACCCACATGAAGGCAGGTTTACAAGGGCTGACTTACATCACCACTGTGGAATGCAAACCCTGCTTTCTTTTTTTGGCTAATGCTGACCAGAGCTCTACAAACAGCCATTCTAAATTGCTGTATCATGCTGAGTTGATACAAGCCTTGATGTGGGTTTTAACATCCATATGCAGGCCTTGCATCTGCCACACACATCCATGCATTAACTCCAGGGCATATATGCCTCTATTGTTCTGGTCAATATACATTAGGATGTTAAAGAATTTACTTCATCAAAATGATCCTCAAATACACTGTTTTTACACGTTCAAGAGCATTTGATTTTCTGGAAAGCCAAGTTCAAGTAAATTCAGTTTCATAATAGAACAGGGTATGATCTGCAAACAGCATATTTTCCTATCAATCAAGGGAGCAGAGATAGAAGCTTTCTCAGGCAGCTGATAAGTATCAATATCCCATTTAAAAAAATACATCCTAAGCATATGTACCTATTGCTATATCTCTCAGACACATGGTAAAGAAATATAAAAGGATTAATTTCATCTCTATTCAATGATGGCCCATTTGGAATAACTTGCTTTTGGAGACGTCATCTTATTAAAAGATTGCACTATAACATGTGACTGCAGCTCACAGAGGCCTTTCCCCTACCAACATTTCACTTCACAGTTTGATTTTACTCTCCAGTCTTATTCAATCCATGGCTGTATTTTTCACCCTTCAGCAGGCCAACAAAATCCCTTTTTTACACAGCCTGTATCTTTTTGTAATCTTCCAAAGTTAATAACTGAGCTCAATGAAGGCAAAGCCTGCTCTGAAACAAGCTTTGTTGCAATATACCAAGATTTGGCAAGAAAGGGAAACCTTCCTATGGAAGCTTCTTAGAAGACAAGCCACAGCCAAACATTCCAAGTGGTGTCTGAAGGATGTGAGACTTTTGTGTATAGTAAATATTTGCTATCAGTAGGAGCAGCTAAAAGTAATGAAATAAGCTTTCACTGTCTTGCCTTTGGCTCTCTGTATTTGGTCATGAACTACAGGGCAGGTGGCCAGCTGGGCTCTTTGATGGAGCACAGGTCAGAACATTAACATTATGTTTATAATCTAAGAACACTCAGCTGCCATTTGAGCATGGTTCACTGCTACTTATCATTAGAAAATCCGTAGGCATTAGCAAATTTAACTCTAAAAAACAGCAGCAGCAGCAACAACAACGAGAAACCAAAACAAACCCCAAACCTTTGTATTTTCAACTGTATCAAGGAATTGAATTCACTCAGAAATTAGCAAGCATCAGATTTTAGACCAGTGGCATTGGACACAGAACAGATGAATTCATGCAGTTTTTTTGTATCAAAAGTAACTTTCTTTTAGATAATTTACCACTTCAAGTCAAAAAGTATTCTAAGATTAGATTTAAAAAAAAAATGAGGCAAAGGGTATCTTAAAAAACCAATTTGGAGAAGACAAAAATATTTTCCAGTGGTGCACCTACTCTTGTTTTTAGAGGCAAGTACACAATATGAACACAACACGACATGCTCTTTATCAAAGCAATGCAATTTCTGACTGCATGAGCGTTAGCTTCCAGTCCCAAGTCTCTTCAATGTCACTAAAAACATTACAGGAAGAAGCAGGGAAAATTCCAGTCAAGTATTATCCCAATGACCCTTATCCAATGCACGGTAATAGGTAAACAGTGAGGTACCTGTCAGAGGCCAAGTACTTCAGTCTTACTAATCATGCATCATTCAACATCTTCAGCTAATTAATACAGATGTCCCACCCATTTCACATTCTCTCCCACATCCCAGAGTCAATAAATTAAAGAACAATAACAGAAGCAGCAAACACAGGTTATGTTTGAAGATTTCCTGAATTCATTAGGAATCCCTTTCAGATCAAGAAGAGATGCAGTATTGCCCTGTAACTTAAGACTAAGTAGCTCCTGCATCAAGCATTTTTCTCCACAGAGAGAAATAATAGCTACTAATTCTATTTGCTCTTTGTTCTAAAAATGAATTATTGACACCAATACTATCCCAGTACAAGTGTGGGTATTTTTTGATGTTGATATATGAAGATAGTTCCTGCCCCTTTGTTTTGTCTCCAAAGCACCAGTGTAAAGGTGGGGAATCATCTGATTTAATGTAGATGATAATGAAATAGTAGAACAACAGATGAGTAACGAAAACTGACAGGTTTTGTATGTGTTTGAGGTAAAGGATTTTTTAGTCCAGTAGAAATGCTGTTTGAATTGTTTCCCCTTATTTCATTTTACATTTCAAAAAACAACATTCTTTTCTAAGTAGACAATAGGAACCAAAGCAAGAAACTGCATTAAATAAATCTCTAAAAGTCTATCTAACAGGCTTCAGGCTATGCTGTACTTTTTCTTTTAAACATTTCCACACAAAATCAGATGTTAACTCTCTGAGTGAACCCATGTGCAAACTCTTTATTCATCAGATTAATGGCTGTGGAGCAACAGGCAACCGAACACATTTCCACTCACATAAGGTATTCATGACTTTCCAGAAAACTTCACATTATTGCAACTACTTTTCAGTCAAGTATGTTGCATCTAGAGAAGAAGGAAATAAATTGCAACAAGGTTTAATAGGAAACTACAGTAAATGTATTGACACAACTAGAAATTTGTTTCTTTAAACAGGACCTTGTTATTACTTTGACAGATGGATTTTTGCCTTGCCATACATTTGAAAAGAAAGGAAAAATCAGCCTTTTCTCTGTGATACTTCAGATTGCCCAGTGTGTAATATCTCTGTTGCTGCTTTTATGCTGATCCAAAGCACAATCAATAGAAGAATTTACTCAGGTTCTGTGCTATAGCAGCTAAAGCATATGTTAAGGTTGAAAATCTACAGGGTGAAAATATAGAGGAAAATACGAAAGTCAATATTCTATGTCACACTTGCATTTATACTGCATATTAGTACAGGCTTTTAAATTTATACAACTTATCTTCTCAAATATCCAGAGCTTTATACAAAACTAATGGAAGGGTTTCATTTCTGGGCACTTTGATCAACAGGAACACAGTAGATACAGACAAGGTAACACATGCTGGCAACGATGCCAGTGCCACAAGAGGAGCAATGAACTCAATAATGTTTGATGTAAAGGTGACAATGTAACAGTGAAATTAAAGAGCGACTTTAATTGTGATTCACACATACGATAAAATCTGAACTACAACAGTAAATGTCAAAAAGCAAAAACCCTACAACTTTGGAAAAAACTCCTCTTCAAGTATCTTGTCAACCTCTCTTTAACTGTCTAGGATTAAAGTACTTTATTCTTTTTCCTTCTTTTTCTGAGAAAGACATCAGCAATACTGCCAGATGTCTGCCTTTTAGGTTGATCATTCTACATTCTTTCAGAAATACTGACTCAGATCTGTTACTTGGCCTGACCCTGTTTGTGGATCCTTATAAATATGATGATTCTGTTGTTGTTTTTGTTTTTAAATTTAACACAGATAGATTTACAAGGCATGTTTGGGTTAAACTGAACATTTTGGGACCACATCACAGTTTGGATGAGAGGAAGTTCAAACTTGTGCAACACAGTGGTTGCTTGTTCAAGTATATTTTCAGATATACTAAAGACTTCAAAGCATATGTAATAAACACTAAGTTCTTGATATTATAATAGTGGCTGAATAACATAGAGAGTGGCAAGTCAGCAAACCACAGAGTGATAATTTGATTACTGGGTTAAGTTCCACTGTGACCCCAAACTTCAAACTGTGTACAGTTCACGACCTCTGGACTGTAAGGTATTCCAGAACAGAGAGCCTGAGCTGTTAGAATACATGACCTGGATTGTGCTTCAGCTTTCATAATGTCAGATCCCAATTTGTTTCTGGTTTTTTTCCAATCCAGAAATATCTGCTGTACTGTTGTCCCAAGTGGTACTGTGCTGAATGCATTAGATACTGCTAAAGAGCTCCTTCAAGCAATGAAGAAGGAGGCCTAAAAACAAGGAGGCTTAACTTCTGCTATAAATGATTTAAAATTTATATTGTGAAGTTACTAGGAGTGCCTAAATAATAACAGCAGGGAAAGAATATGTAACATATCCTTCTAACATTCTCTCACCCTCTACCCTTTTTCTGCTCAGGGCATTTCTGAGCCACAGGTGGATTCTAATACTTCTAAGTATTTAAGCCTCCATGGATTTCTGTTCCTTAAGCTTTTCTCGTTGTCCCCTGTAGGCATGCAAAGCTTAAACATTTAGCACGACATCCAAGCAGAAGCTGCCTCTTGGATGATATCTCCCTGCCAATGCCAATGAATCCTCAAAAAGAGAAATGGGTCCTCTACAGAAGTCAAGTAGCAGTGACAGGAGCAACAGGTATAAGGACTGAGGAAAAGAATGTGTGTTGCCTTCAAAAACACCCCATCATACCTACGATCTCAGTCCTTGTACAGTTGTGTCGCCACTTTGCCACTGACAGATCCTCAACGCCCACCAACTGCCTCCAGGCAGGTTTTTTTTTCCCCACTGTTTCTCTTTTCAAAATGATTTCTATGTGCTACATGGTTTGTAAAATGCTTTAAGGATTCCTTCTTGGAAATTGCAAATCAAAGATTGGATTTGAAAAAACCTGCTATTTCATAAAAATACCCAACAAAGTTGGTATCTAAAACTTAATAATAATAATGTAATAAATGTTAATAATATCAACGTGATACCTGTTGTCTACTGTTACAAAGTTATGTTTGGCATTTGTTACTGAATCATTTAAGAACCGTACATGCTAATTGTTCTGACAGACATAATTTGAAAGCATAAACATTGGCAATTGTTTTGTTACCACTGTAGCTGTTTTCAAGTACCATTTGTGCAGTGTAAATAGGGACAGATACTCACATTGTGACTAGGACAATGCTTTACAAGCTTCCCAGAGGTTTGGCGTTTGTGATTAATTTCTCCTCGGTCTTTAAATTATTTATGCATGTAAGGATTTTGAACTGCTAATTTGCTCTGCTGACAAATTCTTAGAAAGCATCCTTAGGTAGTTAAGCTGAACTAACTACTACTATTTAAGGAATAAGCAAAAAGGGAATTTGCAGTATTCTGAAAAGGTGGTAAAAAATTTAGAACTTGTATATTTGCTTCTTTCTTAATGTCCACAGCTATTTGTACAAACAAAAATATTCCTCAAATGGAATGATACTCTGCAATTATTATACAATTGAAATAAGAGGTCAGAAAGGACTAGTCTGCAGCAACTAAATAGACCCTGAAAAAGAATATTTTAAACAAAATTCCTTTAAAGGTTCATAACACTACTACGGATAGATTCCCTCAAAATTACATTTTACATATATGGAATGAAACACTAAGTATTATCTCAGTAATGTTTTTGTTAGTTACACATTTCTTTCCTTGTGTCTGTAATCTCTATTTTCCCCTCCTTACCTAGTTTTTGACCTTTTATTCAGCACTGTGACAGTGAGAACCATCGTAGAAATGTGCAGAACTCCATTAAATTTCCATTGCAAAGAAGAAGGAAGAAAAACAATAAGGCCATTTCAATATTATTCCTTCAATAATATATATACACATAATTATTAAAGGCAAAATCTGCTTCACACTCAGGTAAAGGCCTAAATAAAACCAAACAGATCAATTAATTTTAGTATTTAACAAGAACAGTTTACGAGTGCAGTCTTTGAGCTCATTTTCTTCCTTTAACATCTGATCCTGTATGCACCATGCCCCCATATGAAAATCTAAAATTTAGAATTAAAACGTGTCCTTTAAAGAAACAGTAGACAAATTAATCTCAAATGCTGTGAATTACAGTTCTGTATGCAAGTGTCATGTGGGACAGTAGGGGGCAACTTTCACCCACAAGTGCTACCTTGAGCATTCTGATCCAGAATGTAATGACATGAAGTGGGTACTTTCAGCACTTATCTAAGTTTACTGTGTGGTCTATATCAATTTTTAAAAATGGAAGGTTTCATTTTTAAATTCCCATTTCCTTCTCCAGGCAGTGTGCTGAGGTAATATCTGGTGTGTATACTAGAAAAATGCTGCAAGATAAAATAACAAACTACAGTCTCAGAGCTGTTGAGAAATGAAAGAGAAAGACAATTATATTCTTCTAGTTTGCTGTCATAGAATTTGTGAGAAACTAATCTCAAAAAGATTATTTTTCCACAATTACATTTTGATAAATAATTCTTCCTTGAATAAACAATTTATAAATGCAATAATTTAACACCCTAAAACCAGAGCACGGATTAATATAACAGTTGATGTAAACAGCAAAATATTTCTTAGTGATTTTAATCTGCATAATGATATTACGTTTAATAATACATTCATATTTAAGAATAAACTGGTGTTCTATATTGTGTATCAAGTTTTGAATCAGTCAGAATATGAAAGTTTGCCATGCATTTCCCCTGCCAGCAAATGCTAAACCCAGACATGCTAACAAAGGAAAAAAAAAAAGACAGACATAAAGTAGTACTTTTTACAAGTGTGCCTCACTAGATTATACAATGATAATTTTTTTATTAAAATATTATATAACATACATAATTTAGTATGCAACTAACTGATTCCCCTCTCAAATTTATATTTAATTTTTAAAATTATCAGATTAGTGAAAGTAAAGAAGTAGCACTGAAAATATTTTCACACTAAAACTATTCAAGGAGGACAATAACACTTGCAATAAACACACAAAACTAGATTTAGTCTTGCTATCTGTTTCACAGAATGAAAGTGGTTAGGCCTAAGGTGAATTTTTAGCAAATTTGGGTAGAACCATAATTTCAAGTGAAGGACGTCAAATAGTGGCAACCAAATCAGACAAACCTTCACACTACATTTAAGCTTCAAGCTTGAGAGTAAAATACACTGGATGTCAAACTGCAGTAACACTGCGAGAAAGCGACTGCAGATCTTTCTCCTCAAGTGTCCTGAGATCCTTCAGTAATTCAGGCAGGTAACTGAATTCAAGAGCCTTTGTTAGGGAGTCAGAATAACTTATTATGAATGTCTTGTCTGGCTTTACGCCCAAAGAAAATGCACTGTGCATTTCTCAGCGAGGTAGATAACAACTATTTCTCTAAACATAACCCCACCTTAAAATATAAATCTCCCATTTCACTTAGTGCACTTAAACTTTTTTACTTAATAGACAGAGCATAACATAAACAAGGATTATACGATGTGAATAACATCCACCCTCCAGCAGTTCCTGAAATGAATTTTCATGTTAATACTCAGAGAGCATGTGTGTAACTGGTATCAACAGTACTACTTTACAAGCAAAATTAATCATAAAAAGCATAATAAAAAAAAAACCAGACCAGACATTTTACCACAAGAGATTACTTGAGATTACCTCATGATCCCATAATTTCTGATGTGTTACAAATTACTGGGTGGGGTGGGCTTTTTTTCTGCTATTTGGTTGGGGTTTTTTTGTCTTTTAACCTAAGCCTGAGAAGCATCATGCTGTTTTATTCCTGTGTTTTGACAGGACTAAACTCCAGGTGAAACGAAACAGTTGGTTTCCACCACCCCCTTTTCCTCCCCTCAGTGTTCTTCTGTCTCTGTGCCTTTCATGAGTTGCGTGCCAGGACTGAACTTCCTGTTCATTTGCCTACTCACTTGTATCCTGAGTTTGATATCAAATGGACAGTACAAGATGTGGTTCGTCAGGCTGAGGAGGGTCATCCTGGAGGGACAGCCAAACTGACTGTGAAGTTCAGTGTCCAGAACAAAGACAAAATCAGGCTCACACCAACCCCTGCCTGCATCTCTCCAGGATCTCCATCTGGGTCCTACCTCCACTCAGGCCTGTTACAGGTGCTGAGGAGAAGCTCAGTGGGAATGCTCTTTGTACAGAACACCTGTTTCTTTACAATGTTTAATTCTCTGTTTTCCTTTTAATTTCCTCATCTTGTTTTTTCTCCTTCCTTGTCTCCCAGGATATCTCCCATGTGACTTCTACGTTCTAAGACCCACGTTATCCCTCCATTTCCTCACTGACATACAAGCAACCCCAAGAAGGAGCTCATATTCCTCTCAGGCACTCAAAACCCACCAAATCCTTTGCAGCCACTGAAGTTACTCATGGGTAGACACAGCTCTTTAATCTCACAAGTCCCACCCTTGCTTTCTGTGTCCTCATGTGCTCCCACAGCACCCAGGCTGTGCTTGCTGCCTCCAGACCCCGGCTGGGCAGGGCAGGGGCTGTGTCCAGGTGGTCTGTGGTTACAGGGATTTTCCTCAGTGTGCCTCAGCAGAAGTTGGGAAACCTTATGAAAAGATTGCTCGTCCTTTCTGCTTTCTCCCAGATGTGTAGGAAATAGCTTAAGCCCAACAGAACAGTCACAAATAGTTATGCCTCTTTCCTCATTAATTGTAAAGCCTCATTTCCTCACATGGTAAGCATGAGGATAGAAGGGAAGCTTCCAGAAAACGGCTAAGTGATTTCAACTCTCTTTTGAATAAAAAGCCTCTCTGTCACACAAAGTAACAAATACTTTTATTTGGTACCTTTCCAACAGTTCTTTCTGTTGGGAGGAAACTTTTGGAGAAATGGTGGGGTTGGACGAGGTGACCTCCAGAGTTACCTCTCCAAATTCAGCCTTTCTGTGATCCTGTGATTTTTAAAGCAGTGTGCTCCAGTTACAAAAAAAATATCTGGAGCCCATTGAGTGCAACAGGAAAGAAATTCTAAGATACAATATCTACAGTGACAATATGGAAATAACCCAATCTGCTACCTTCTTAAGTATAAACTAATTCTTAGAGCATAATCTCTTTCCTCTACATCTTTCTGTTTGATTTTTCCTTTCTGTCACCACTGCAGTTCACCAAAATTTACAATGAACAAGAATTAAGGTTATGGGCCTGACTGAATATGGACTTCCTGCTTACTGCAGTGCAAGTGAAACACAAAAAGTATTTTGATTTATAGCACCTAAGGAGTTCTTGTCAATTTTGCCCAAAGCCTTCCTGTAGGTTGATTTTAAAAACAAAACTCACCATTAGTAGAAAGGTGTTGCTCCCACTTCACTGCTGTAAGGAGACAGTCCTCCAGAGAAGGATGAAAATGGAGAAACAGCATGTCTCACACTCTGCAGACTCCCTAACAGCCAACTTCTCTGCTCTCCCTGAACAGGCCAACTCAGAGAAGATACTGAGGAGAGATTTAACAAAGCTACACCAATCCATGCTTTTCACAACACATGCTGTTGTAGGATCCATCAATAGCTGTACATGGCCCATGTTACAGGCCACTATTCTATTTGTCTGATGTTGTGAGTGGAAATATAATCCCACATTCCTTTCACAGACTTCTGTGAAAAGCTCTGTAAATAACTGTAAATTCCATTCTAAAATAAGTTACAAGTTACACTAACTTGTTTGCCTTAACTATAGATATAAAAATTCCCCATATTTATTGTTGCTCAGGTTATATTTACTGTATGCTGATACACGACCGATACTGCTTTATAAATAGATCCATTTTTGTGCATTTCATCTAAGATGTAAATTATACCATTGACAGTACCAACCTATTGGAAAGTTTCCAAATGGGTGTGATTTAGGTACACTATAATAACTGCTTTTTGCAGAGGGAAGAAGGTTAAGGAATGTTTTCAAAATGTAGAAAGACTTTCTGTAAAGATTTTCTGATGTTCTCTTCTTAAGTTTTCTGTGTTTTATTTACTGTTCACGTACTATGTGCTTGGATTCAGATGCCGGTTGGTGGCTCCTCCTTTCCTTTCTTTGGGAAAATTGCCCTATATATGGTAGAACACTTTCTGGTTTTCATTATCATTGAATTCAAAGGCTATCAGCTATTGTAGCTATTATGAGCAGGTAATCAAAATAATCACTGGTTGATAACAGTTCTTCAAGCAAAAGAAACTTCACTTGATTGATTTTTTTTTGTTGTTGTAGAAGTAGAAAGACCACATTTTTCCAATGGTTTTTCAAGGACAGTTCAGTTCTTTCAGTTTTAATATGTAAGGAAACAAATCTGGCATCCAACAAGACTGACAGTTTGTCTAAATAGAAAATAGATTATTTTTCCAAATCCACAAAAATGTTAAACAAATCATTGCTAAATCATGTGCAAGACCTGTCTTGCACAGTTGCAGCTACTGATGTTTGACTACTGAAGTAAGATATATTTTGATACGGAGAATGGATGCAGAAAGAGGTTACAAGTTTATATCCCTATTTCTCACAGGTCAGGGAAAACAGTTGCTTTGAAAATCTAAAATGTGTTACGAATTCATGAACGAAGGTCATCAAGAGGATAATTTCAGTGTGAGACTGGTCTTGTTTGACTTACCAGTTTGTTTTCTTACTCTTAAAATAATCTCAGTCTATTATAAAAAAATACCAAATCAACTAAAAACCAAACCAACAACCCAACCCAGGAATAAACCACAAAAAATTCCTTACCAATGAAACCTACAGGCAAGTTACCTGAGCAAACCACACTGTTAACAGAAAGATAGCTATTTTTTGTCAACAGCTTCACAAAACTTGGTGGAAATTTATGTTATATCTAGTCTTATAATCATAATATGAGATAAGCTGTGACTTACTCTACAGTAAGATCGATTGACTTCACAGAGACGTTACCTGGTTCATGATGTATGTGCTCTTGTCACTTCCATCCCTAAGTTAAGGTTACAAATGGTTAAAAGCAGCATTTAAAACAGATTAAGTTCTTTTGAGCTAAAAATGTTTCCGTCTTGATAAACATACTGGGACACCCGGAGAATACCAGCTATTATACCACGTCAGAAGATAATCATAGTAAAGTTTTAAGCTCTAATAATTAATGGGAAAAGATATAAAATAAAACTGATCATTTGACACTGCCATTTCATCTTATGCAGGACCACTGTTGAGACCAAGTTACACCCCAGAAAAAAATTATCTATTCCACAAATATAAATATTAACTGAGTAACATTTTAAAGCACAGTAGTACCTAAGATTAATATGGCTCCTTTGTACCCTAGTCTCAAGAGTAGCTAGATGTAAGATTTCTTCAAGCTATTCATTGTTAAAATCTAGCCAAAACAGTACTAGGTTACATTTTCCACTTTCCCTGCACAGTGTAGCATTTAGACTTAAGATTTAAGAGCACACTGGAAATACAGACTACTTAATGCAAGAACAAAACTCTCTGGTATGATCGCATGTTTATGTTGCATAAGATAATACAATCCATCTGTTGGGAAAATCCTCGCTGAATATTATATCTGCTTTAGCAATGAACATGAATAGAAATCAGGATTATTTTTTAAAATCCAAAACTGAGGAACAGTGAGCCTTACAAAGAAATATGTCTAGGAACCTGAGGCAAATTATACATGTTAATGTTGGAGTCACTGAGAACAGTTAACACAATGTAACCAAATGTCAACTGGAATATTTTGCAGTAACTGACTGAATATATGAAGAGGTCTGTGTTTAATGAATATATGAATGCTTGGTTTCTAAGTTTTCAGCTTCAGATGGCGAAGATTAAGTGCTAAGGGTGTTACTGTAAATGTTTAAGCGAGATGAACATCACTGATTTTCTAATTTTACCACATGGTTTATTTCAGAAGAAAACAAGCACCAGTTAACATAGTTCTCCTGCAAGTCAGTAAACAGTCACACACCAAAACTCAATACAATTTGCTTCTTTGTTTATGTGCAGGATATTTAGTTTGGTTTGCAAAGTATTAGAAGAATAATAAGAACCTCCTGACAGAATACCACAACTAAATTTCTCAAAAGCCACTCAGTTAATCTCAGTGTTGAATCTGGCTGTTTCAAATTATTGTAATGTATAATAACAGTCTTATTGACAATATAGATGCACAGAGCCAAAAAAAGCTAGAAATAGTGGCCAAAACGATGAACTAAGCGCCAGCCCAAATGACAACAAACATATGGCCATTAACTGAAGAATGGAGGGGTTTAGGAATGCAGCTGTCTGTGGTCTCCTAAAAGTTCCAGAGGAACGAAATGCTGTGAGGATTGGCAAAGTCTGGATGAGAAGTACTACTGAAGATGGTAGGGCCTAAAATGGAGTCAACCAGCGGATCATGTTGGAATTCAGAGATTTCTGTGGTCAGAATATATTCATTCCATTGGCCTCATAATGTACATCAACAAATTAATATTGTATGGATGTCATTTCAAAGCCTACTGAAGACGAAGAGCCATTACTGAAGCCATTAGAGCACAGATGGTTCAAACTATATGCAGATATTCATACTTGCATTTCTGCATTATAGCAGGGGTTTTTTTTTCTGTTGAACTGTAATGAATTGTCTCATAATCTATTCCATCTTCTTGCCATTAGCAGGCTTTGAATGTTCACAAATAGGAGCAAAGAACTCATTTTCCAGAGCTTTAATCACACAAAGAGGGAATGCCTAATTCTCTAAATGAAATGGTCTGTGATCACTGAAGCAGAGATTTAATATATCACGGCAAATTAGGTAGATTTTAATAAATTACTTATCTCTCTGAATACTTTACATATGCTTATGAAGAAACATAGCCTGTTTGCAAACAGTGGAAATCCACAGTCTATAAAATCCTTTGAAGAAAATGACAAATAAAAAAGTAAATTAAAAAATGAAATGTATTATATCCTCTTTCTCGAGAGACAATCCTTTTTGCAGCATTGATTCACAGCTCCATTAAAAATATCAATTAAATCCTTCACTGAGATTGGTTAAAAGCTGTAAAATTAACTTTCCATGCTAGACACTGGTTATTCAGATACAACGATTTATTGTGTGTGTTTGATGTAAGTTCTAAAAGTGACAAAACCCAAATGAAAACACAGCTGCCCGTCCCTACAGCCCAGAGTAGGTGAAGCAAAATCTCACACTTTGGCTTCTTTTTGTGCCTTGACAGATGTTGGCTGAAAGTAAATCTTCTACTGTACAGAAAATGATTGTGCCTGCCCTCCCCCTACTTCAAATTATGGTAACCATAAACAGCTGATTATAATGTTAGTAGAAGGGTAAAAGTTATTTAAAAAAGGTTGCAGTAATTTAATAAGTCCTGCAACTAGCCTAATTTTTTATATTTAATTGATAGGAACTGCATGCATCAAAGAAAACACATACTGAGATTTAATGTGCATAAAATGGATATTAGCATTTTAAAGAGGCAGATTAACACATTAATCCAAGTAATTTTCATATATTGCTTTTAATAAAATCTTCACAGTATAAAATTCTTAATGAGGCTAATCACAGGCATTCCATTTAGTGGGGTGATTAGGGATAACATAAAAGTATTTTTAATCAGTTTTCTAAGGCTTATGGTTTTTTTATTAAAAATTAAAATTTTGACTTGCATTTTTATTACTGTTTTATGTAGGAAAAAAATCTTGAAAATGCAAATAAAGCACATCATTCAATCATGTAGGTATTAATTATTTACAAGACGTTGTCCATTGTGGAGAGATTCTTAGCCTTAGGGGGGAAATATAAAAACAAACAGACTGAAAAGTATACAAAACTTTACAACTACAAATCAAGCGTCCTTTCCATATGAATTATACATTAAATATACTGTAAGAATTACAAAGATCTCATCTTTGATGCGCTATCAAGCATGTATTTACACTGGGAGAAGGAACTTCTGTAGGCAAACTTCCTTTCATGCCTCGTAGTCATCTCCGCGCGCTCAGACCGAACGCAGCGCGTGGAGGGGCCTCCACGGCTACTTTGAGCTCCCCAATTACTGCACCACCACCTTGTGAATCAAAAACTAGAAAGGGAACATCACAAACCAGCATTAGTGATTTCATTTAACGTTTTGCTTTTGTTCTGGTAATTTTCCGTAGCGTTTGGACGGATTAAAAGGCACCCGGGACATGCAGAGGAGAAAATAAATAAATAATAAATAATAAAGGAATCTTCCAGTTCAGGTATTTAGCCTACTGGAAACTGAGCACTCTAAGAACTAGAATGTACATCAATTAAAGTGTTAGTGCTTGAATTACCTTTGAAATAAAGAAAACTATTGGTATAATAATTGCCTATATAAATTAATAATTTTTCTCAACATGTAAATACGAGATGTGTCAAGATGTGAATTCTAATTCTATTGAAAACATATATGAATATTTATAAATAGTTTTAAATAAAAACATACCTATTAATGCATTTTCTGCAGTGTGTGGGACAGGTCCAAATCAGCCTGGACACTTACTAGTATTTAAACAATTATTGTTTTTTCCAGCCGGTGCAATGCAAAATTATTTAAATTACAAGCTTCTGAGTGTTGTAAAATAGTGAGGTATAAACAAAGATGATAATTCCTCTAGACTAAACTATTTGACTACCTTCATCTTTGTGTGTGTGGGTTTTAAAGTAGTATTTTAAATTTCTATTTTACAGAAATTAGCTGACATGATTTGAAATTGCACTCTTTTACAATATCTAAGTAAGCCCAGAGGGCCAGAATCTCTGCTGCTGTGATTAAAACATGCTGCTAAGTCAAAAATGAGGCTCTTTCCCAGTCCTGCATAAAAAGCAATGAGGCTGCCTAACATGACTCTAGAAGGAATTTGAATAAAAACAAATAATCTTGACAGCATATTTTTTCAAAGCAAATTATACAACTGACAAATGGCAAGGTTATGTATTTAGTATATAAACTGGGTTAAGTACTCTGGGACACACAATGATACTGCATGTTACAACTTCTAGGCTGCTGGGACAGCTCTGAAGTGGTTTAGAGAAGAAAAAAACATGGGATAAACCATCATTTACTGTGTTGAAAGAGGTATTATAGGACAGACTGGATGCTAATCTTAGAGATCTAAACCATTCTTGTAAAACCTTGAACAAATCACTCAGTGAACTGTCAACTTCAAGAGCAGACTTCAGGGGACAGTATTGTTTTTACATGACTGTAATTACTGATATCAGAACATTAATTCTATTTTCTCGGTTTTCGTGTTGTCATCCTATCTCTGAGGCATAGCGTTAGATACCTTGACTACAGTGTTTTTCACCCATCCTCTTGCTAAGTCATTCACTTAATTGCTTCAAATTTCATGGAGGCCACTTTCACACAATCAGCAATGAAAGGAACAAGACATGAAAAAGATATGTGCTTGGAGTCCCAAAAAGAATGAAAGACATTTATGTACCTAAGAGTGACTGTATCTTCATGTGGTAGTGTCCTATGAATTTCCCTGTGTCTAGGTTTATTCTTCTTCCCTCAAACCAAAATCCACTTCAGAGAATGTGTACAATATTAGCTAGGAATTCTATTTATTGTGCCATTACATTTAAATGAAATCTGCATCCGGATCTCAAGAACAGATCCTTTTACAATGCCTTTGTCCAAGAAAATACACTGACATATTCTTTTGTCATGATCTGACATATATTAACGTAAAAGTAATTTCAATTCTCTGAAAGTCCTAAATTTTCAGAAAATACGCAATGTTATATGTCATGGATGCAATAGAATTTTCCCTGGCACCTGCAGGGGAGGGCAGAAGAGTGGATAGGAAAAAGAATAAAAGTATTTCTAGCTATTATTATCACTTTCATGGATATAATGCTCACAGAGTAAAAATTAGTTTAAATGTCTTATGATTAGGGGAAGAAATGCTCCTCACAATATTGAAGTAGTTGTCATTGCATACTAATGATTAGCTTTTAACAGAACAATAACTAGTAACAAAAACCAGTCCTTCCTGTCATAATTATTCTCTCAGATGATGATTAGGACTTTTAAGAGTTTTGTGACAGGTGACTTGCAAGGGTAAAAAATTATATTTATATCACTAATCAATCTTATCAAATAGGAATTATGACAATGGGAATTATGGCCACAAACTACAGAACAAAAACAATCTTCCAGTGAGAGACTACAAAACACCTTTGGAGGAAATGCGTTTTTGTACAATACTTGGAGAAAAATTATTGCTGGAGAAAAGCTTAAATGGTTCAGCCACAGTAAGAAGTGCATCAAATCTGTATACTATTTTTCCAGGGTACGGAGATTTGATTCTCTGCATTTTCCTTATTGTATTCCTGGAACTTTGATGCATACTTTTAGTATTTTAGCTACAGCATGGGTGCAAATCATGCATGAAAATGGGAAAGGATAAGAAAGCCTATTTCTTTCCCTCACTGCTCAGCTCCCTGTTGCTCAAGGTACAGAAATTAGACACAGCAGTAGAAGCAGCAAAGTCACATTAGCCTGACATTCCTCTAGGGCTGACTGGAATTCTGGCTATTGCAAAGGGTACCTTGCGTGCTTTGCATCCAGTCATCAGGCTGGTTCCTGGACTGGCAGAGGAGAGGGACTGTTTGTAGCAGATTTCCTTTCTTCACTGAGCTTTACCACAGTGGGGAAAGATGGTTGAGACGAAGAGGTAGGCAAAAAAATGCACACTGGCAACCATGTCCCTGCCACCATGGGGAACAAGAAACCCTAAGTAAGGACAGTATTTTCCTTCCCTGCCTATGAAAGGACCAAGTAGCCTTCTGGAGTCTTCTTACCAGTGTTATAAAAATGATCCTACAGCCCAGGACATGGGAGATTCCACACCTCCTGCTCACCTCACCTTGCTTTAATGAGTCACAGTGAAGGTTTGGTCACAGTCCTTTTCAGAAGCGTGTTCATTCTAAACTGACACCTTGGCAAACCCACCAATATTTCACACTGTCTGGGAAACAGGTTTCATATGGAGGACACAAGCTGGAGGTACTCTGGGAGTTCTAGCTCTAAATATAGACTTTAACAATACAGAATTACTGACATAAATTTTAATAAAAATACATATTTATAATCCAATTACAAAGAAGCATGATGTACAAAATAGAGAATTACAGCAAGTGAACATGTCTGGAAAGTTCTTAAGTTTTATGAACGAAATACTATGAGCTGGGAATGCTCTTTGGCTTTGGTTTTTAAACATATTTCAAGGAAGAACAGTAGCAGACATTTTTTGCAGACTTTTGCAAACAAATGTGGAAGCCATTAGTTAATATTAAAGAATTTCTTATTGACAAAATGTCAAACAATTACTTTCTTAGTAACCTTTGCAGAGAAAAGTAGAAATTCAACAAATAATTTTTAAGCTACAGAAGTTTACGAGAAACTGATCTTTAAAACTTACCATCAGTGTCTTGTTCAGTGATATTTCTTTGCTTCTGGAACACCTCTTTCAAACTGACCAGAGCAAACCTGGTATCTTCACATTCAAGATTCTGTTCATCTTCTGGGGGATCACTGACCACATACATTTTAGGATAAACAAAAAACAAACAAAAACCCCAAACAAACAAAAAACAAACAAGCAAAAAAAAAGGGAATGAAAAAGGTGTTGAAAATCAACTCTAAAACCAGAAAAAAAAGGCAACCCCACATTCTACTGTATGAGTGGAACACAAATAAGAACCCTTTATCAAGTAAATTCAACAGTTTCCATGACAAGAATAATCTAAGATCCCCTTTTTTAAATCTTCCCTTTTTCTTTAGCATTATTTAGCTGTACTAGAAGGACAGAGAGGTTTAACCATAGAAGTGTTCCATTTTTCTTTGCCCTCCCCACCACTCTGTGGTACAATTCTTGTTCATATGGACATACAAGAAGCTATATAAAATATATGCTTTTCTTTCGTGAACTTAAATTATACCCTTTGTATCTAAGTACAGCTTTCCTTTTAAACACATAACTCCAGTATGGTGTTGGAGATGACTTGAGTTAGTGGCTTGTGTTGTGGCCAAAAACACTGAGACTGACAAAATGACAGGAATTTAGAGCTAACATTCGGTATGTCTTGGAAATGTTGTTCAAACTGTGAGTGTTTGTGAGCTTTACAGCCTAAAAATGTTACAATAAGAGTAGTTTCACATGGGTAGCAATCAAGCTGCGTAACATCCAGGTGTAAAGGAAAGGATATGTTAGACAAAATACAATCAAATCTTCCTCAAAAGACTTTAAACACAACAACTACTGCAGTATGTTTTTATAGTAGTTTATTTTTGTGCTTGTCTCTTACTAACAAATATTTACCATAGAAAATATATATATTTATGTAAATATTTGTCACTTAACCCAGTCACCTACTGAAAATATAAAAATATTTTAAAAAATTTTCTGGAGGCAAAGAAAGGAAAACTATCACAGCTACTTCCAACAGCAGATGTCCTGATTGAATATAATTCATTTAACTTGAGATTTTGGCACAAAGCAAAGCAGCAGCAAAACTGCCCAAACCCAACCAAAAAGAAAGAAATACTTAGATGTGCAAGATAAATATCAAGTTGAATAAAAACAAGTTAAAAATTGTAAGAACAATTTGATAAAACTGTTGGGTTTTGGGAACAGATCTGTTTTGTTATGATTCAGTGTCAATGTCAATCTCTTGGGGAAACCAGCGTAGCAGTTAAGAGAGTGATGGAAGAGATTCATGCTGAATTAACTTTTATCACTGAAGGGTACCAACTATTACCAAAATTTTCACTAAAACGTAAATTAAAAGCAGGCTTAGTAAAATTTGAGACAGCATCTTACAGCTGAAGGGGAGTGTCATTCATACAGACCCACCCTGTGGTTCAGGTCACACACAGGTATTTTACATGAATAGGTCAAGCTCCAACAAAACAGATGAAAATAACAGCCCCTCTAACACCATATAGTTCCAATATGCTTAAAAGATGATAATTTTGGATTAAATCTTTGCTACTAAGCAGGAAGGAGGAGTTTTGCACTCTGGATCCCACGGGAATACTTCAACCAGACTCCAAGAATGGTACCGCAATCACTCTTGAGTTCTGTACTTCTAAAAAATATTACAAATGCTTTGAGAGAATATTTAAAGATTATATTTGGTACGCTTTAACTTGCCTTCTTAATTTACCAAAAATCGCAAGAGCTCTGTTTTCAGGCTGAATTGCTTAAAAAGACACAGTTTAAACTGCCTGAGAACATATATTGATGGGAGTTGGTATATCAAATTTATACAAGGATTTCTTACTATGGATAGCGTTCCTCTCCCATACTTCTCTCTGGGATCCCAGACTTTCTCTCTAGCTTATTTCCACATTTCATTTCTGTAACACCAGTTACTCACTTCCTTGCAGGAATCTCAGACTTACTGACAGAATGAGAAGAAATTTTGACATCCTGGTAAAAGTACTGTGTGGGAAGATGTTTGCTAGACACTGGAAGAAAGACTAGAGAACTAAATGAAACTTGTCTGGCAAATGAAAAGTGAAAAAATAATAAGTGTCTTAAACTTAAAAGGTGTTTTACAGTAAAGCAGAAAAGCCTGGACAATTATTTATTATTGTTTTTAGGATAACACTTAAAGGCATTCTCACCAGCAGGTAATTTAGAGTGACTGGACAGAAGTTCATATGTAGGCAAATTTGATTCTAATTTTATTATTCCAGAGATCAGTCATTTTTTGAGCAGGAAGGAGAAAACTCCGTGTGTTAATGTTGCATATTAATGTGAAGCTAACGACTGCACACATGCTCTACTCCCCTGCAACATGGGTGCATAGATTTTCTTTGGAGAACAATGACTTCATACAGTCTGTTTCTTGGAATAACAATCATTTCCCACCAAGAAATGATGCACCTGTCAGGATCAGCCTGGAAACCTCTTGCATAAACCTGTTCACTCTTGTTATCACAGCAGGGTGACTGTTAGACGCACGGATTCCTCCACTCCTCACATATGTCTCTCTTGACACTTGTCAGAAGAGCACACACTCTACCTCCAGGTCTGCAAGCATTTCAGCTACAGTCTGGCATGAGGAATCAGGTAACTTCCTCTACATCACCAAAATTTCTACACTCTTAAAATACTGAAAGACAACAGTGGAAGAATAAAAAATAACTATGACACACTTACAGAAAGTTAAACGGACTGCCAGAAGTGTGTCCTTTTAACTGATTTAAAGACTTGAGCATGTAATGACAGGGTTCAGATGCTGAAATAATTTTGTGTCCTTTTTTTATCCCAAATTTTTTAGAAATATTAGCAAGTATAGCTTCCTAGAATAAATGAAGAATTTTTATCTCTATTATACAGAAAAAGAAACAAACCAAAAAGGCTTCCCATGTCACACATTACAGCTGTAAGAAAAGGCAAGTGTTCTGACACAATCTCCCTAATAATGATAGAGACAATGACTGTCTGAAAGCATAAAGATGCTTGTCAAAAGAACTATGCTCATATATTTTACATAATTCTATTTAACAACATATTTTCTTGATTTTTTCAATACTGAATATTCTTGCATTTTCTGTCACTATGTGTTCAAATATGGAACTAAAATCAACATTTCTAATAAACACATAAAATTATTCCATATCAATAATTGCAAGAAGATAAAAATCAACTTTGTTTTGAAATCTTATCTTTAAATGAACAGTAAACTCCACTCCAAACAAATTTAGGTTGGATATTAGAAAAAAATTAGTTACTTAAAGAGCTGTCAAGCCTGGAACCTGCTGCTCAGCGAACTGGCAGTCACCAACCCTGAAGGTATTTCAAAGTGTAGATGGGGCACTTGGGGACATGATTTTGTGGTGGAACTGGCAGTGCTGGGGTATTGGTTGGACTTGGTGACTCTAAAGTTCTCCCACCTAAATGATTTTAGGATTCTATAAAATAAACATACTTTCCTGTATAAATGCCATGTCAACCTACATTTATTTACTTGCAAGTATAAACTAAAAGAGTATAAAGCTGTGAAATTCATTATTTTCAGGGTCAAACTGGCTCTGTTTCAACTACAGAATTAGGCTATAGTTGCAGCTTTGGCTTAGCAGTAATTTTGCCTTAGCACTAACTTTCTGTATTATATCAATGTATCTTTTAACACCTGCGGATATTTATCTTTTTCAAGAGAGATTCTTTAAAGTGACTCTGTTTTTGGAAGACAAACCCAGCATGTGACGAATCTACTTATTTATGTTCCAATACGTATCCAATCATTATGAGTATTGTTTCTAACAACATTCTTTGTGAAAGGAAAAAAAATACATTAATACACTACTTAATATACATAATACACTGCCTATGCTCAATAATCTGGCATAGCACAAACACTAGTAAAGTGTCAGGCTCAACCATCTGCAGGCAATTTTCAATGATATTTATATCCTTGATAATTTGGTTTCCTGAGCTTTAAAGCATTAGTTTAGTTGAGTTCCTGTTTCAGCTGAAAAAGCTCTGATACTAGTTTGTAAAGCTTGTGATAGAAAACACGTGTTGCTATAACTAGGCCAGGTTTAAAGTGCACAGAGTTGGAAACTTGTGGTGTATGGGCAGAATCTTTTCATAAATTTTGTTTCTTGGTGGTCCTTGCCAGGATAAAGTGGGGAACTGGACTACTGATGAAATTCCTGCCTTCCTGTTTACTCATGACAAAACTGAAATTTCACCACAGGCCAAGCCAGATACACCAATAACTGCAGAAAACAACCTAGAAACAACCTACCTGGTAACACAGAGGACAGGACTATGATGCACATTAAAAGGTGAATGTGTCTGGTCAGAGCAAAAGCTTACTGCTGTTACTTCATCTTCTTTTTACCTTAGGTTTGTAAAATATTTAGTACAGCTATCTAAGTATTTATAGGAGAAATTGCAGCACACAGACTAGCTATTTGCTGAATTATCCCTCATAAATCACAAAAAAAAAAAGAAAAAAGACAAAAAGAGTATTTTATTCTCAATATTCTCAAATCTTAGCAGAACGTGTCTCAGTAGAATGTTACCCACTTTCCTAATCCACATGGTAAAGTAAGTCTTCTCCTTGCTTATTAAATGATTTTTTTTTTTTTAAAGTCTCCAAACCTAAGAATGTTTTGGTATCATATTTCCATCCCAACAAGTAATCATTTCATGGTGTTCCCTGCTCCATTCCAGTAAAACCTGTTTTCTGGCCAAAACATGAATCTCAGCTATAGAACGGAAATGAAATGAAGAGGGATCGCTCTCTTTCTTACTGCAGAGTGAATCAGTGATTTGTGGATGAACACATTTAAAGGATTTACAAGTAACTCCAACATTTCAAATACAATCAGCAGGTATCCTACTCTTCTGCGAATTAAATCAATCTTTAATTTAATAATTATTCCATTCTAATGAAGATTGACCTTTAAGAGAAAACAGGATCAAAAGATGTCATTCATTCTGTCAAAGTAATGCATACATGCTACTGAAATCAAAAAAATTGAGTATGAAAAAAATTATTCTTATAATGAAATTGGACAAGACTAATTTATACTCTTTCCCATATGTATTCGTATAATAGCTACATCTGTGAATATATATATGTATGTTTTTAAAAATTCTAGAGCCAGAGAACACTTTCAGCAGCTCTTGGACTCCTTTTAGTACTCTGAATTCAGAAAGTAACGAATGTACTACATCGGGTAGAAATGTACTTTTCAAATTCATTAGTGATGGAATACTGATGATAGAATCTCTCTTTTGCAAAATAAAATTGTTAAAAGCAAAAGAAGCAAAAAAACCCACTCCCAAACCAAACCAACATTAAGTGAGGCTGCAATCTTCCACGCCACATGAACCTACTCAGGGAAGAAATGAGATCAGAGCACAGGTATCATTTCTAGCTGAAACAAATTTTTTTCTTGTTCGTTACTTAGGTAGGTATTAACTTCTCAGGGATACCTCATCAACAGAGACAAACAACAGGGCAAACCACCATCATTATTTACAAAGACCTATAACAGAGTTTTTCAGCGCTAACATGTACCTGTCAGTGTGTAGATCTGGCTTTAGAAGAACATACTTGAGATACTCTTTTTCTGCACAATTATCTGCCTGAGCCACATTTAGCACTGCAACGCAAAGCAGAATTAATATCAGTATCAATTGTTTTTCACCTTTTGCAAGAAAGAACATGAGGAAAAGAACAAAGAAAAACAAACATTACTTTCTTTTTTCTAAGGAAAAGCTGCAATGTTAGAATCAAATTTGAAAGGTCATGTGATCTAATGGTGTGTCACTGGCAGGTTTATGTGCACACTGTCAAAAAAGATACAAGCAGCATCTAAGCATGCCACACAGCTGTCACTTTCTGTTAATGGCTATAGCAGTCATGATTTTAAAAGCCAGTGGTCTTTATTGCTTTGTATTTGAAGTGATTTACTGCATTTTCTTCCACTGAGGAAGCTAGTGATAATGATAATGTATGGCAGAGTGCTTGTCCTTTTTGACAGCCTCAGTAATTTAATCCCCCTTTCCTGCCACAATATTTCAATAAGAGAAACCTCTAGACCAATGGACTGGAGAAAATCCACAGCCTGGGGAGTGTGTGTGAGTGCTCTGAAAGCCTCTCACTGTTTTAATTTAAAATACAAACACAAGGATCAGCTTTTAATTTTTGGACTATTAATTTGACCCACAGTGAAAGTTAGCCTTGGTTTGGAAAACATATTAAAAGAATGAGAAACATGGTTTTAAGAAATTGTTCAAGAAGTTTTGGGGCATGTTATATTAAGAAAGTAGCAGATTTCTTGCAAATGGTATTAGTCTGCAAGTATCAATACACTATTGTGAAAGGGTTTAAAAATTGAAATAGGGTTGAATTAGTTTTAATCTTTTTTTAAAGAAAGAAATGGAACTGAAAAAGTTTTGATAGGACAAAACTAGAATCAATATAACCCTCTAAGAATCAAACATAGCTCTTCATTTGTTTTCATTTGGTTTTGAGGGGAGGAGGTGCAGTTAGAAATTTGTCTGTCATTAAATTCCAACATTTTCAATATTCACTCTCTTCTAGTTACTTCTCACTGTACTCACGAGAGATCTTTGTCACTTTCCAAATCACATTAAGGTTTCCTTTTCCTGTACACTGACAGAAATCTTTAATGTATTTCACTGTCCAAAAGAAACTTATTTGTATAAAAAGAAAGTACCAGTTCTACCAAGGAGCTGAGTATTGGAGTGCAGCAACATGAGCAGAGATAAGAAGGCCTAAACTCCTTGCAGAGGGATTTACTGCAGGACATATCTCTATTAAAGTCCCAGGAAGCACACCTTTCAGAGCTTTGCTTTTCTAGTTTTCTCCAAAGCTGCTCCTCAACTCTTGGCCAGCAAAACTGCTCCTAGGAACGGGTTACTGTCAGAAAACAGCCAGTCCAGTTGCTGAGTCATTCAATCAAAGGAATCTGCAATTTGCCACCTTTTTCTCTACTAGCAGAAAGCAAAGCTGTGGTGTTTTACCTTGAATCCTTACTTTCCACCTCACAGTTTCTTACTTTCTTAGGTTAAAAGGAGCTGGTATTGTCATCTGCTGTTCTTTTGGACATGTGGATGACTTTGCACATGTGCTGCTCTCATGGCCAAGTGCTCCTGGGGCCACCACAGGAAGCGATGGGGAGGCAGCAGGGAGACAGATGGACAGTCAGAGAACTTCAAAGGAAATGCCACATCAACAGATTCTTCCCTTTCCCATAAGCATTCCAAATGGAATTTCCTAAGTTTACTAATTCTGTATCTAAAACAATTTTAAATGGAAATTATTTACAAATCCAAAGAGTTCAAATTCATTTCACTCAATGGAAAAATTCAGACTGGTAAGTAAAACATTAGGCACAAGAACTCCGTTCAAGTCTGGAGAAAATGATTTTTAGATCCTGATGAATAACATGCTTCATATCACCCCAGACTACTGCCTGAACTTAGAATCACAACATTGCTCCAAGGCATGGAACATCTTGTGTTTCTATCCAATTAATTGCAAAAATAATTCAAAATTAACTTGTGACAGTTTGCATCTAAGATTATAAAGTTACTCCTAAAAAAGTACTAAAAAGTGAAGATAACAATGACCCTGGAAGCTTGTCAGAAATCTTTGCAATTCAGAACTTGAACACAGCTGTCCTGTTATAGCATATTTTTTTCATAGTTCACATTCTAAAAAACAGCTCTGTGATGAAGGAGAGTTTCATCACAGTGATGAAAAAAATGCTTCACAGTGTGGAGCTTTAATGGGGAAAAGGAATAAACACACAGAAATGTAAAAAATGTTTTCTGATGCAAAGCCTTAACATTTGAGTTGTACTGAAGAATCCACTTCTTCAGAAGTTTATTTTTAATAAAAAATACATCCCATCATCTTTCCCCCACCTCGTGTTCTTTTGGTCTACTTACACCTGCACTTCAAGTTATTCAAAGAGCCACCCATTCACTTAAGAGAGAAAAGCTGTCAGGAAAAGAGAGCTTTCTAATTAAATTTCAAATAAATTCTTTGCAGGATTTCATAAATCTTTCTTCTATTTCCATTGCCTGTTCTCTACAACTACTGTATACAGTAAGAACACACTTCAACCTTCTATCAGTCTTGCTTTCTAGTAATTTTCTTGTCATCTCAGCATTTTCACATGTAAGTCTTTTTATTGAATAAAATAAGAATGTTTTTTATTAACAGCATTTATGAATTAATCGTAGCTTCATCATTTAATTAATTGTGTACCTGACAAGAAAAATGTTTATTTTACCGAAATTAATGGTCAAGCATCAACAGATGCATTTATATGTGTGGGAGACTGGGCTTTGTTTGCTCGGACTAACATGTTTCCTTATGATTTTCTGACTGTGAAACTGCCACTATTTTAAAGAATATATGGTGACTCGACTGGAAAATTTCTGGCACACAATTTTAAACTGAATTGAAAAGTTTAAATATCAGTTAATTTCTTACTGTGATCAATAACACCATCTAACATCAACACAACACCGTGCCAAAACAAATCCCACCAAAAAATCAGAATACTTTCTTTTTACCGAATTATAAGACAGAGTTATGGTGTGAGCACAATTTGGCAAGTTCCACTTTTCTTTGAGTTTGTGGGACTGAAGTGTTTGGAAGCCTTCTTGGATATTCTAATAACTCTTTCGACTGCTAACGAACACACAGCTCCTCGGTCAGTACGGTCAGCAGGAGATACAACACTTCATGTCATGGGAAATCAAGGGGTATGCAGGGCAATCCCACAGTGTACAAACTTCCCCATTCAAGTTGCTGTTCCAAGACCTTGGAAGAAATAAAAAGATCTTCTAACCATTCGTAGTCAAAAAGTCACAGTAGAAAAACCCCAATTTACGTCACGTTACATGCTTGAACCACCTGTGAAAACGGGAATTCGTGGGGTCTTGAATGTCCAGATCAATGGAGCTCTACTATATTGTTTTCCAACGAGACTTCCTTTATCTTCTGGTATCTCACATGTCAGGCAACAACAGCAAAGAACGTGCACAAGGTATGGAAAAACTTAAATGTTTTTTAAGCAGTGAATCTCATAGAGCCTGTGGTATCAGCTAAGATGATTTCAAAACAGTCAAGCTTTTCCAGTTATAGATAATATAAAATGCTTTTTTATTATAGGAATTAGTGACTTTTTAGATTACTTATGGACTTACTCTGATTTTCTCCATGCAGAAGTCTAAAAGACTATTAGGTTCCTTCTAAGCTCAAAGTAAATTTCTTTCTACCCATGCAAATCTCATTTTTATTAAAGAAAATATTCAATTAACCTCAAATATTCAGCATACTCAAATCTAATTAGACATGAATAAGAGATGCAGCAAAGCTATAGTAAACATACATGCAGATTTCATTACTATTATCTTACTGGCTTCTCAACTGGCTTTATCAAAAAGCAGACTCATTACATTTTTTTCTCCCCTGTATGCAAAGCTAATCTTGAGTAGAAATTAGATGACCAATCATCTAAGCAAACCTCTGCAAATAACAATCCTATTAGTATTACGCTGCAGAATACAATCCTGAAGCAATTAAGACCAAAAAACACCTTTTGATACGATTTATTAGGATATTTAGAAGTTTAAACAGTTCTGTAATCAATACTTCAGCAGCAAATAGAAAAATCAAAGTTATGAAGCCAGGTTATGATTAACAGAAATAATACAATGCAGCACTCCTAGACTGGAAAGCCTCATGAATCACAGTCTCTACAATACAATAGCACGACATTATTTTCAAATATCGCAGCTTGAAATCTACTGACATTTCATAATTGTCTTAAAAATCTGAAATTTTATTCTGTATTTATCATAATTTCACCGTATTCCGCCAGTTTAACTTTGCAGAGTAAATATGTAGAAAACTAATACTATGCTTACACCATACCTAGCAATCAGAATATTGCATACAAATTTTATATCTTCTGGAGGCTTATTATAATCAAAGCTATGAAAATTCAAGATGCAAGAGAAATCAAAAGCTTTAAAAAGCTTTTATTGGTTTCTGTTATTAGTTCAGTGAGGTTTTAAAACAATTATTTCACTTATGTCTGCACACCTAGAACTTTTAGAAGTGTTTACAGAAACTAGCAAGATAAATATTGTTCAGCTCATAACAAGTTATAATTTATGTAATGTCTTATTTAGTATATGATGCCAGAAATCCCATTTGTTGGAATGGGAGCAGCCCCAGCGAATGAAGGGCACTGCAGCACTATTAGTTTTTCTGGTTTTGTTTTTCTTCCCTAAAGCCTTACAAAGACCACCATCCTCAGACTCAAAGTTAACAGTTGTGCCTGTCCTCTACTGTCCCTCTCAAATGGGCAGTTCCACTATTGCAACAGTTGATGATCACTGTCTCTGAGGGATTTCAGTCTTCAACTACAGGGTAATCCAATAGTCTGTAAATACTGGGAGGATCTAAATGAGTGAATTCTTTAGCAAGTCACATTCTCAAATCAGGTTTGTAGGTGGTACCAATTTTAAAGATCTGACTATGACACCACTTTTGCAAAGCCACTTTTACAAAATTATTTTTAAAAGAAGGTTTAAATTGAAGGTCTGTGAAATGGTTCATCACAAATAGCAAACTGATTCACCTGCTGCAGGATACTCTTGGATAAAAGTCCATGACAACTTGAAGCATTCAGACTGAATCTTAAATGAAACAGACTTTAAAGAAAAGAAAAGGTAGTCAATAATTGAAATACTATGAAATAGTAGGGAAAATGTTATGTACACTTATTAGAGACTAGTATATGTAACATGCACTATTACATATGGATAATTTCCCATTTTAAAAAGTTCTTATTAGAAGAACAGTGAGTATTTGCAAGCGGTGAGCAAGATTACAAATTTTCTCTTTCCAATGGCATTTTAGTTGTACATGGTTGATAGGATGTTTTTCTTTTGCTGTATCATCATGTACCAATAGAAAAATTAGTTCATGATGCTCTTTTAAAAAGAATACATTTTAGTTATGTATAGCCTAATTTTAAAATGTGTGTGTTCCCAGCATATTTAAATTTATTGTCATGCTACCATTTCTTCCACATGCCTGCTTCATTATTCCATTTTATACTTAGCAATTGCATCCTTACCTCATATCTTAAAAACCATCACTACATCAGTGACTCCTCTGACCACCTGTTGGTTTGGGAGGTGACAGTGGGGTGTCCTCTGCAAGGAAATAATTTCATCTGCATTCCACACATGGCTGCTGGATTGTTTCACCTGAAGTAATTCGTAAGACGGTGTGACCAAGTGATGTAATTTGAATCTAGATCTTTTCGACTTCCTATTTAAAAACGAAACACTAACATAATACAAATTATTTGGGGTTTCTTGAAGCATTAACACAAAACAAACCTATATTCCTGTGTCACCGACGGCTTTGTATGATTAACACTAATTGACTGATTTTGACATAGACACAATGAGAACATAAAACCCCAGAGTTTGCAGTTAAGAATACTTTTGCAATAGCTACTGATATACATTCAGTGTTTAAAATATTTTTGCAATAGTCATAGTCTGTTTGGGAAGATTATCTTTAGTTATCTTTAGGCACAAATGCTGTCTGAACCACTTATTTTAGTTGCCATTATTTTTAGCTACACAGCAAAGTGATCCTGTAACTGCTTGAAATAGTTTCAGTAATATTAGGTACCAAAGTTTTCCAAATGAAAGTGCCTCTTGCAGACTATACCATGAACAGCTGAATAAAAATCCATCAAGTCACAAAATATCTAGGCACATAAAGTAACACTGTATTTACATGGAATTCAAATTCATACACTGAACTTGCCTACTTAAACGTACCTTTAGAAGTTAAATTTAGCAATAGGATAATAAAAGTAATACCCCAATTGTTCTTCACCAGAGCCTTTTCTTGTTATCTTTAACCAAACTCACAATTTTCTCTCCCTTGTAAAATTGTTTCATTGTGTTTGGCAAGGTCTGTAGTATTGTGTACAGATAAATCGTAATAAGCTTTATGTATGTAAGTGTGAATGTCAGACTCAACAGAAAAAGTCTCAAGTATTTCCTTAGGTAACTCTGCAATTTGAAGAAAGAAAAGCCTCTATGGATTCCAAATTGGACTACGTAGGCGAGCACTGAAAGATGACATTCTTCAAAGAGCAAACAGAACATGTTGGAGCACAGAAATGTCAAAAATATTTTTTTTAACTTCTTTCATTTCTTTTCAAGTTCATAACTTTATTAAAAATATTTCCCCTATGTGGAAATATTTTGACAATTTTTGATTGTAAACTTAAATCACTTGAAGCATTAAATCATATTCAGAAGATCAGCTTTCTAGATTCAGTGTTTGAACTGCAAGTCAATATTCTAATTTATTATGGAGATAGCTTACATTTTTCCAAGAAAATTACATAATTAATCAAACTGAAAAGGAGGTGTATCCTATTGTAAAAATATCCATCATATAGAACAATTTCCATTGCTGTCAAGTCCTTTCAATATTTGATGAAGTAATTTTACCCCCTCTTTTCAAAAGACATTTCCTTTTATTATGTATCCTAAGACACTTTAACTAAAAACCCAAATCTGAATATTTCAATAAGGTTGTTTTATTATTCAGTAGATTCATGGAAATTTTACTAGGATGACAGAAAAAATTCCACACCATTCTGTCTCCACTAATACAGGTACATGGCTTCAGCTGGCAATATTACTGGGATTAGCATAGAATGATGAAATATTTAAAGGAATTTTTTTTTCTAAAATCTAATAAATCAAATGACTGCCAAATGTCATTAAAGTGATGGTCTCTGACTTGAATATGCTTTTCATATTCAAATTTGAAAAGAAAGAGATGAAAGCCTGGAAAGGTTACTCAGTTTCAACTAATAACCTCAAGCACTCTACATTCACATGCATAAAAAATGAAATTGGCTCTATTGTCTAATTTTACTTCAGAAACAACTCTTTTCTTCTTGCACTGAACAGATGTATTAGCATCTGTATTTAAAGGGATATGCTGAGTGGTTTTGTTCGCCCCAAAGTATTTAGCAGCTATGTCAGACTAGTTTGTACACAGACAGTAGCTTATGAATCAAGTCCAAATACAATATTCTGTATTATAAAGTATCCCTTTTACATATTTTAAAATTTGTTTGACATATTTAACACTTGTAATTGCATACAGTAGGCAAAGATTATTACACTTTTTCAAGGCTAATGGGGTAAATCCAGGTATTCCGGTTTCTAACTTATAAGGAAGCAAATGACTGAGCCATACTATTAGAAAATTGCAAAAGAAAAATAATAAATTAACGTGGAGCTTAACAGTCAGGACTATGTTTATTAATGTTAAATGTGAACACAGCATATACAAAGGAGAACACAGGCTGATTAAAAAAGGTATTTACAAATAAAAAATATAGAACTGCTTAAGAACAGCATAGCTAGCATGTCATATTTCACCACTAATACAAAACCATATTATGCAGCCATGCTGAAAATACATACAGCATCCAACATATGACAGGAACTAATTTTTTTAAACCATTTATTTTTCTGTGATGCAGAGTGAAATATGTTCTCTAAATCTTTTCCTAAGTTTTTTTTTAAGCCTTGGTCTCATTTATTAGGTACTATTCAAGTGAACAATGGAGAGTCTGTCAATTACTGCGCACAAATCATTCTCCTTTAATGGGAATAAAACTAGTCTTTACATTTAGAATTTAAAACAAGATATAATACAAAATTTCCTCTAAGAGAGAGAATGGGCACATATTAAAGACTATTAAACGCTTTCAAGGAATCTGAGAAACTGACTCAGTGCTTTCATTTCAGGTGAGGAAAACAAAACATGGGCAAGATACTTCATCTATGTCAGAATTCTTTCTCTACCGTTTCAAACCAACTCTGTGATTAACACTACCAGAGATTTGGAAGGACCATTGAACTCCAACAACCTTCAGGATCTGGGTAAGTACTAAATGCATTGGACATTTCTTACAAAATTTACGTTGCAACTTTTCTCATCTTTCTGAGATTAAAAAACCCTTTTATTAATTTCCACAGTCAGTCCTGACTGCCACCTTCAAGAACCTGTATATTCCATATTTTGATTTCCTTTTTGGTCACACTAAGAGGCTATGACATTGATGTGAACAATAAAATTCCACCTGACTCAAATGGTACACAGTAGTATCCCACAGAAATAAGCGCTTTCTGCACAGAACAGCTGAGTTGAAAATACCTTGTTATAGGAACAATGTTCCTATTTTTTACATCCACAGTTTTAACTAATATATGGCCCTTGAAAAACTCACAATAAAGGGAACTTCTAAATTGTAAGACCAACCTGAATCCTATCTTGAAAAATGCTCAAAAATATGTACACTTTACTCCTTAACATTTTATATATTTATTTCCACTTATTTTCTTCTATTTCAGGCCAAGAGCACGTAAGACAAATTACAAGCTATTCTCCAATAATCACAATTAATCATCCATTTACTATCAATACTTCAATCACAATCAATATTACTTGATTGACAAATATATTTATTCAATGACAAGTCATCCTCTTCCTCTATCAAGCATTAAATTCTTGTGGTCATCTTATTAACAATGTCAGAACAGAGCCACAAAGGAATGCTATCACAGGAATGTCAATGTAACTCAAGTGTTCAGAGACACAAACACTACTCATTAAGTAATTACGATTAACAGGCAACACAGAATCATATACACATAAAAATACACATTATAAAAAATTATTCTAATCCTGTATGCAGTGACTTTTCATGTTAGGAGCAACACCTTCTACTTTTACCTTTTCCCCACAGTGGTGCAGATGTGACAAAAGAAAGAGGGATGTGGAAATGCTCCCTGTTCCTTCTCCAAGTGGATGGGACTTCCTATAGTGCACGAACTTCGGACTTTCCCTAAGACCTGGGGCAAAGAGATGTGTCCTTGTTGAACAGCTCTTCTGGAGGTGAATGTACTGTGAAGGAGGGAAAGGCACATGTCATGTTCCCCTGCACACTGTTTTGCCACGTGCCAGGAGGAGAACACAATGGCCCAAGGTCAGCAACATAATAAAGTTTGATGCAACCCCCTCAGCTCTGTCTAGAATTAAGAACACACTGAACTAGAGAAGTCTATTTGTGACAATGAATACAACCCTGGTTGCTGCCATTTTATCCAGTGCAGAGCCCAAATCCCTCATTTTTTGAGTGCATCTGTAGTGGAAGAAATACATCAAACTGCACATTTTTAATATAACTATTCTTTTTATTTAGTTTTATTATTTAATGTTTGATAATGTATCCCCCCCCTCGTCATCACAGTATTGTGTGGGGACCATACAGATATTCAAAAATTAATAGAATTTAATTCTCATAATACCCAGTGTGAAAAAATTATGCTTGGTGATATAGATAACACAGCTAATCAAAATTAAAATTTAGTTTCAAACGCTATCCTTTGATTTTTAGACTTCCAGTCAGAAAAATGCTCCTTTCTATTTTAAAGTCAACATAACCCACTTCCATGTCCTGCTCTGATAAACAGTACCTCCAGCAAGCAACGGAGGGGCATTCTTATTCATAACCACAAAACAATTACCAGCAGGGTTAAAAATGACTCTTGCTGATGCTTTTCCTGTGTGTCTATGTATTCAGTGTTAAATCTGACTTACTACTTCATTTCATATTCTAACTAATTAGCATTATTTGTTACCTAAAAAAATAATGGGTTACCTAATGACTTAAGATTCTGTAGTTTTCAAACATTTTAAAAGCTGGTGTTTGCTTTTTTGGCATTACTTCACCCTCTTACTCCACTTCTTCCATCATGAGGAATGACTTTCAGTACATGCTTCCAATTACAGCTTCAAAGTATATTTGACAAGGGGTAGATGGAAGTTGTAAATCCGTCATTTCAGCATAGTGCCTACTCAGACTTCTGCCATCTCAAACTTTATCAGTGGCAAAAGACAACTTAGATATTGCCTGGATTCTTTAAACTTTCTCTCTTTTACTTTAGTTCCAGGACTATAGTGACCATAACACAATCCATCACCGCAATGATGGAGAATAGCAAATGCTCCTTTGTAATCTTAGACCCACTAGTACTCTTTGAAAGTACTGGCTATAAAGTCTTAGTAAGTTACTTGTATCTTATTGTGATAAGATGGTTCTGTTTCATGAATTTTATTTCTTGTTTTATTATATATGCTGGTGCAGCACTTCTACTTCCCCAGTTTCTTACAGAAGAAAAGCACAAAATTCTAGACAGGACTAGGAGGATACAAAGGATTAGTATTTCTGGCACAGCAGAATCAACCCAGCTCAGTAACACAAGGTAATACTAAACCCCTAAAATTTTAGTTCTCTGAATTCTGACTAGATATTCACAAAACAAGTCAGTTTGAGGAAAACACTGAATACTCAAAAATCTCCCTGAAGTACACCAAAGGCACTCAAGTCCTGCAGAAAACCAGTGTAAAGAGAAATCAAGTCAGTCAAAATTTAAAACTGCAACACAATATCCAAATAATTTTCCTTTTTTCAGTGAATACAGATATCACATAGAAGGAAATGCACTAGTCAAGCAGTTGTACAAAAAAAGCATAATAAAAAGTATCTATTGCTTTGGTGTATATAGGTTTTATGCTTTACATCTTCTCACATTTGCACAAAACGCTTCATTCACCAGGAGAACCATGAGCAACTGGTATTGCTTTTTAATGGTGTTTAAGGGGGATTTTCCTGTCAAAACTAATTAGAACTTGAGATCTCAATTTATAGGTACAGGTAAACGACAGTTATCAAAAAACTGCTATTAGAGCAAGAGAACGCGCTCACAAAAGCTGCAATAAAAAAGAGAGACCTACAGAAAATAACAGACCCAGCACTGAATAAATTGGTTTTGCCAGTAATTACCTTATGGCACATTTTAAGACAACTTGGAAGCTGACAGCAGTAAATTTTATTGTGATAATTGAAAGCTGTATAATCTCCTGTAAGGATACAGTGTAGACATGGGGCTGAAAAGGAGGAGGGGCTGGAAAAGACTTTTTTAAATTATTTTTTTTAATATAAAGACCATGCCAAAGAAAATGCAAATTCCCAGTTTTGATGTCTATTTTGAGGATCTGAAACAAGGCTTTTAATCAATGTATTATACATCAAATTGATAATGTTAACTTCTGATTATTCAAATGTATGAAATATTCATAGAGAGCTGTCCAAACTTTTACATTTCTCAGACTTCTTTTCTCTATTAATTATCATGCCTGGAAGCTTTTTAGTAAAAGCAGCAGCCATCAGCCTGACTGAACCTGACAAGCTAGCAAGGCCCAATTACACTGGCACTCCGTGGCACTTTGATGTACTGGAAACGAAAAGAGATAGGGGCAAATTGTATAGCACATTATGTTAATGACTTGATTTAATCCAGCCACTAAACTTTATGTAGCCTGTTAAAAAAGATGCTAACACTAATTATGCCACTTTGGAAAGGAAAGAAGGGGACAAGCATTTCATACCGACAAAGTGAAGCTCATAAATGTTGTAAATGAAATGAAACAAAATGAAGTAATCTATGATTAATCATACATCATAGACAAGAAGAAAAGAGAAAGAAGCAAGTGGTACAGCTAAGTACTGGAAAATCTGTTAGATACCCTTTATGATCAACATATCTAAGAAATAACCATGAACTGTCTAATTTGCAACATGCAAAAAACCCCCAGTATGATCTTAAATGGCTTAAACAGTTTGGCATACAACTCAGATTTATAGGATAATTAGCATAACGATCTCTAAAAATCACAAGTCTTATTTACAGTGTTTGATTACCAGCAGGATATTTATCTCAAAAGATAAAAGGCAGTGATTTTTAATCTTGAAAAAATACAAATTCAATAACAATTTTGACATGCTGTATTCTATAATTAACCCAAGAATTCAAATAAACCAAGGCATACTTATAAAATCCAATTTGTATCAAATGTGCTGTCTTAATAGTTTATGGCTTTTATTGTTTTATCTACCTTTTGTGAACATGCACTTTGTTACCAGAGGAAGAGATCAATGCACAGAGGTAGAAATTGATGAACCTGAAATGAATCTACATACAAAAATCTCTCAGAAGTGTTCTTAAATAACAGTGATAAAATAAAATACAGGATGACTACAAAAGTATAGAACAAGTGTATTATAGTTTGACTTACTAGTGATGAGCAGCAGTAATTTTAGTTCTCAAAATTACAGGTGAAAATTTTTAAAACAATGCAATTCTTTCTTCAAAAGCACCTTTTGTATATCTCTGAAGAATATACAGGCGATAGCATTACTGAATCCCTTCTACAGCTTAAAAAAGGAGCAATATTTCCCACACAAAGAGCTGCTTCTTTGGTTAGTTGCTTTGCAAGATGTCTTGCGCCTTGAAAAAAAACATGTAAAAAAAATCAAACTACCTCTAGGATATCACATTGCAGAGCATTAAAAACCGTGAAGACTGATAGGATCTAACAGTACACCTCTGGTCCTTGAAAAGAAGGCTAAGACAGATGAGAAAAGTATTAACTGCTAGAGGTACTATAATCAATTTTAAGTACTATTTTCATATTTTTTGAGATAGTCCAGTCAAGGTTAGATATACAAGTATGAAATACCAATTTTATTTTTTTTTCCAGAGAACTATCCTATGGAAATACTGTTCAAAGTAAATTTTCCGAATTTGTATTATGCTATTTTGTATATATGACTTCATGCTAATTAATCACTGGTTTTAAGAGTAAGAGGACATCATTAGTGTACCAATAATGACAGAAAAAGAAGTACAACTGAAGTGACGAGACTGTGTATGTACAACTTTATTGAAAACTGATGTTAGATATAGCAAAGCTACGGTTAGAGGACATCAAGCTTAAAATCTTTTTCTGTCTTGCCACATAATTGCCATGATCACTGACTCAGCTGTTTAATATTCACAGATACTGGACTTGAAATAATACCATCACTGCTGTCAGTTTTTATTGATACAACAGCATCCTCATCTTGTCTGCCATCTTGATCTGAAAAAGAAACATTAAAAGAATCAATGTAGTCAACCCCCCCATTGTTGTCCATCTGAGGCTTGCTGAGGAACCTGATAACAATATATTTGCTTTTCTAATAAATGAAGAAAAAGTGCCAGGTAAATCTTATCTTCCTGCAGAAGATTAACACTGCAAATCAATGACCTTTTGAGTCATCTAAACTGTATTTATTTCTGTTTAAAAAAAAAACCAAAAAGTGTTTCCCAGATGAACGTTCAGAATTGGAATGATCTAAGTCCTGTCAATGAAGAACTGCTAGTTTTACATAAGAACATGGCCTGGATTTGTGGATTTCCTCTGATTAACACCATGCACATGTAGAGAAGAATGTATCCTTTTTTTTTAATAAAAAAGTAGTTCTGTATGCAGGTGGATTATTTTCTAGAGCATTCAGGGTTTTTTCTCTGAAGCAAATTGCTTATAAGCACAACAGGGATTCAGCATCATGTTTTTCCAATTTTTCTAATGAATTCTTATGCAGAAGCTGCAAACAAATGAACATACCATTTTAGCTTGTGCATTCACTTGGTACTGTGGACTTGGTTTATTTCAATGATAAACAGTTTAAGCTCAGAGGTGGAACAGGATGACCCAGCTTTTATAATCTTTAAATAAATCTGCCTCTAACAACTTTATGTCACAAATATGATAAGACATACTACTCCTCTCACTGTCTGAAAGGATTTCTGGTATCAGCATTGGCTGTTATCTGCAGACAAAAGGAGCATATTCATTAAAATAGTCTTTAGAACAGCATAGTTCTAAGGGAGAATATAAAGACTTTTAAAATAGAAGCCAGGTTTTCTTTAATATTTTATGAATCTAGGTCAGATACCAGATTTTTGCATTCAATTACAATACAGTTTCCATTTGGGAAGAAAATAACACCACCATATCCACCACCCAGCTTCAGCTATAAAGTACACCAGAATATAATTTCTGTCATGAAGCTTCTCATAATGAGGCAGCTCCCACTGCTAGTAAGAAATGCTTAAGAAAATGGAAAGAGACACAGATTTATTAAGAAAATACAGTTACTTATTCATAAAAATGAATTCTACCTTCTGGTTCCAATTCTTCAGTTATTTTTGTCTGGTCTCCAGAAGTAATTGATGTTTGGTCAGCTAACTGCTCCTCTGACAGATGTGAGAGCTCTTCTTTCTCTTGTTGAATTTCTTCAGCCATCTCCTCCACCTTATCATCTGCTAGCCTTTCTTGTTTAACCTCCTGTACCACATGCTACATAAAAAGATAAACTTACAGTCTTTATAACATCCCATCAATAGTAAAAGTTACTGAAGTTCAGAACTTGAAGAGTTATGGCCCACATTCATTATACATAGCCTTTAAACAATGGTATTGCTTATGCAGCACAGGAAACAATGAGAAGTTGTCAACTGCAGTAACAAATAATTGATACAGTAAAAAGAAATTCTCTAACGATGTGTATTTGTGAAAACATAACTATTATAATCATTTGGTACCTGTCAACATATATACAACCTCTTAGATTTCCAGATTCATTTATATTTCAGCTCTTTCACTTCTACAAGACTCAGTTAAAAAACAAAACAAAACCCAAACAAACCCACCCACCAGCACATTATTCAGTTAGCAATTTCATAACTTAAATTATACAGTATTTTCTGTTTCAAAAGCAAACTAATATCATATAAAAAAGAATCAGTCTTGCTACAACAGTACAAACACGTTATCTAAGGTAAAATAGCTTTAGTGCATAACTTACTCTAAAGTAATCTTATTATCTTTACCTTTGAGCTCATTTACATAATCACAGCTCATCAGTGGATACATTACAGGGTTACGTCCAGGATGGAAACTTATGATGACTGAATTCAGACATCTTAAATCCCACACAAGTGAAGCCCATTGAGCTCTCCTGGACTGTAGGAGCCGTGTTTGGTCACCTTCCCCTGCCTGGGACGCCTCTCAAGGGTCACAAACCCTCAAATCTGAGATACTTGAAGGACCATCACTGACAATGAGGCCTGGGCTGATACTCCCCCCACATCTTCACATTCATCAAGGTGGAACCCTTGCTTGTTAGGAAAGACAAAGGGATTTATGTGATTCATTCACTGAACCCGTGGTAGGTACCTTTAGGTTGATGGGTATCTGTACACACACAGAAACAGGTGCACACATCACTTTACCTGTGCTCACGTGAATTAAGGTATGAATGTTACCATGTCAAATCTATGGTTAAGTCACTGTTTATAACTGTAGTGAGCCCTATGGAATCACTTTGTAAATGTTAAAATACTCTGTGTTTAAGTGGTGCTAAACTTTTTCGCACTCTTATTTTGCATCCATATCTTGGCACCCTAATGGGGCCCCCTTTGCATTCCTGGCCTCAGCATAAATCATTCCAAATTGCTTCTAATTTGATCTTCCTTTGTATAACCTGTGTAGTAAGTAATAGAGTGAGCCTTGCCATCAACCTCTGTGAAGCTGTATTTTCACAAATTCATATTAAACCCTGCTTTTGCCAAAACCTTTGACAGTGTTTCTTTAAGTGGCCAAGCCACATGTTCACAATACATGTCTAGCTATATTCCAAAGTTAGCCCATTTCTTCATCATTTCCCCCTGCTATATAATGGTAATTTAGAGAGGGAGGGCAAAATAAACTCCATACAAACAAAAAAAGCTCAAGCAGAGATTGGATAATGCTCTCACAGACTCATGGTGTGACTCTTGGGGTGTCCTGCATAGGGTCAGGAGTTGGGTCCCTTCCAGCTCTGGATATTCTATGATTCTATACTGTGTGGGTGACCAAGCACTGGAACAGGTTGCCCAGAGAGGCTGTGGAGTCTCCCTCACTGAAAATATTCCAGAACTGTCTGGACACAATCCTGTGCCATGTGCTCTAGGATGACCCTGCTTGAGCAGGGAAGTTGGACCCGATGATCCCACTGTTGTCCCTTCCAACCCAGACCATTCTGTGATCCCATGAATATTTCTGCAATAGCCTTTAGTGAACAGAAATGACAGGAGGGTCCTTCCATTCAGTTTTCCCACATTCAGTTTTACACTATTTTTCATGAGGACTCACTCAAATTCTCCATTTTTTCCCCATTATAACAGTATCAGCACTGATCAGAGCACACTTGGATCCGGGTTGGTGCTGCATGCTGGCTGCTGCTTAGCTTGCTTCCCCTAATTGTCACTGTTTTTCCCTGTACATAAAAAGCAAACACTTCCAAGACCACTGAGACCTATTTTGCTTATTATCCCAAATAATAGTAAGGCCTATGATATTTTAATACTCTTGATATCACTTTAAATTCAGCATTGCATAGTCAAGTTGTCAGTAACAACTGTCAGTATGTCATAGCTCCATATTAATGTAGCTTAAGGCATTATTATTTATCTATACTCATTTATTTAGTATCACTTAAGGCCAATTTTGCAAACACTTGCTGTGGTCAAATAAAATGTTTAAATATTCAGTCTGGTATTAGAAGTCAGTAGAGCTACTCAGAGTCTTAATGGTAAGCACATGATGAACTCAAGCCGTAATCATAATAAGATTATTCACAACAAGTTTGCCCACATCATTCCATTAGGCTGTTTACAGAAATACACTTTTTAAAAACACATACTAGAAGAATCAACTCTAAAAGTAGTTTACTTCCTGTCTGTGCTCTTCTTTTGTAAACTTTATACTAGCACAGTATATCACAGTGTTGAGATAAAAAAAGAAAAGATTGCAAGGTCTGAAATATTCACTGATAAGTTGTCCTACAGCATGAGAAAAACACATATGAAATAACCTGTTCAGCAGATTCGAAGAAAAATATATTATTGAAAATGTACATAGCTGTAAATAAAAATTGGTGTATAATGAAAATATTAAAAATTTCTGAATTAATGAAGTTGAAAAACAGCTAAACAAGGCTAAGGGCCAGAATGGGCTTCATGTAACTTATTGCAGTAAATAGAATAGTGGTTTATAATTTGAGAGAGACTGTCAGATGGGCCTCTTTTCCATAAGAACTTTCAATGTAGAGAAGAAATACTGTATAAACAGTAAATATTAACCCAACAGATGAAGAACAAATACAGCTGAAATTATATGAGCCTCATTCAGATTACAATCTCTATTGGGTCTGTTTTTGTACTTAACAGTTTTAACAACTTAACAACTTTAGTGTATTGTACAAATGTACACTCAAAAGGCAGCATTGAGATCACCAGCAACAGAAACTTGCCCAATTTTCTGGGCAATATTCCTGAACTCCAATATGGGTATGACCTCACATCTTGAGAAAATAGTGGTTATTTTCAGAAATATACCTGTTTCTACTTTGATCTTGTCAAGGATTTCATTGTCTGCTAGATCAGATTTGATAGCCATCTCTAGTTTAGCAATTTGCAGTTTCAGCTGCCGTTCCTTTGATTTCCACTGCCGTTCATGGGTCATACAGAAGACACTCCAATAAAACATATGGCATGTGAAAAACTTTCAGAAATCAGCTTCAACAGAAAATAATAAAGAAAAAAGCTTTTAGTGGCACAGAGACCACTGTCATCATGTCTTAGGAATTAAGTAAACACATGCTGGTCTGCTGCTGTTGAAACCAAGGCGCCTTTCTCAGGCTGCGGTTAAAAAACATGAAAGAGTTTGTGGGATGAGCAAAGGAACTGGCCTTAATTTAGAGCTCCAAAGTCAAAAAGTTGGCAGCATGCAACATTTGTGGGACTAGAAAAGGAATTCAGATGCATATCCCAGAGTAATCCACAACTCCAAACCTCAGCAAATGACAACTAACAAAACCATTCTTTCCACATACAAAACCTCTTAATGTAGAGAACTGGGATCATCCACCTGATTTCTTTTAAATCTGTGAAACATGCAGAGCCTCAAGTCAGTTGCCTGTTCAAAGAAATGTTGGCCACAAAGTGACAACAGTTTTCTCATACTGTAAAACAACAATTCTGATACTGATTAAGAAGCACATTTAAAGTAATCTTTCTCCTACTTTAAGAAATAAAAAACAGAGGTAGGCAAAGAAATTAGAATAACTATTTTGCCTGTAACACATTATTTACTTGTAAACTACCAATCTATATGCAATAAGGGTTGCATGGACAAAGAATTAGAACTGCTTAAACCACACCAAAATGTGTAACTCAGATTGAAACAAATTAAATACATTATATAATTTACAGTATAATTCCCAGTAGGCAAAAAGAAAAAGCAATGCAAAATGAGCTTTCATATAAATTAGACAGTGAGTGCTATAGTCTTCATATTGTTATTGCTCTATACTTGCATTTTTAGTTATTGGAAAAATGCCCATCTTAATCAAGCACAAAACAGTTTATACACTTTTGTATTGTGTGAAAAATCAGAAATTGTACGTTTCTTTTAAAAAACAGGAGTCAGTTCCTCAACTCTTCACTTTGGTGAAGCTTATCAGTTAACAAACATTATATTTTACATACATAAATGTATTAAAAATTTTCTGGCATCTATTTGTTTATAAACCTCTCTCTCCTAGAGATCTATGTAACAAGCCTCAACCATGGCAGAAAAATCATTAAGAGTTACCACGATGGTAGTTCAGAATGTAGATGTTTAAATGAAGAACATTTTAGACGACAGGTTTTATCCGAGCCTATATAATGCTAATGTTTATGTCAGTTTGAATTGAGTCCTCTTGTTTGCTTTCTTCCTTTGAATTTTAAGATTACTTTTACTTGAATTCATGTGGAATTTCTTTCATATTTACTGTATTTCATTGGAGTTGGAGCCATCTGTGTAACTATAATGGTCAACCACATCTGGCACCATTTCCTTTGGAGGGAGTTTAAGTATTGCTAGATTTGCATAACAAGGTCATATGAAAACAATTCCTCCAAACCTTTTATCCAAACGAATTGTTTTCTTGGATACTGACTAAATAATAAGACTCAACTGACAAATTCATACTTGTTCTTCGCAAACTTTTCAGATCCAGCTCTGCAGGCTTGGCTTTGGCAAAATTCCCATCAATGTCAAATAAATTTCCTAAAAATAACATTAGCAAAGAATGGGTTTGTGTCTCTTTTCCTCCATTTAAAAAATTTAAAAAAAATAAAATATTTAATTATCTGGCAACTGCAGACACTGGTCTATCCACTGCTAGCAGTGGGTAAGCTGTGGTAAAGTTGCACTGTTCAAATAGGCAATCGAAAATGTTGGTCATTAAAAGGTGGTTATAATGAATGATCCATTTTTCTTTCCAATTTATCATTACAGCATTGAATGATTCTATTCTCTTGACCACAACCTCACCTCTTCTGTCCTTCCCTTTGAAATGGTGACTGATTTCAATTCGTTTTGAAGATGAAGGCATTTTAACTGTTCCTCTTTAAGATGTACATTCTGTTCATCACCTTCGCTAATAAAACATCATGGAAGGTTTTCAAATTGTTTAGGCTCTATAAAAAGGAAGGAAGGAAGGAATATTAAAAAAAAAAAAAAATCACGCATGGTAGAATGTTACAACACTCTCTATTCCAACAGTGGTCTCTCAGGGCAGTATTTGATATATATTCTGAATGTGGTCAGCAGGAGACACTCTTGATCCAAGTAGCTGAAAGCAACTTTCTTTCCACATGGCCAGGAGAAGGTGGCACTCTTGGTGCTCTCATGAACATTAAACCCTCAGTTCAGTCACGATGAAAACAACCAAGAAATACATCTGTTCAGCAATTAAAAGATTTTGCTGTGGTTACAGTGGTTAGACATGCTGACCAAAAAACACTGCAGAAGCAAGCAAAAATGAATGTTGACCACAGTTATGCTGATCACAGAGATTGCCACAGCTCTGTTAACCCTTAATTGTAGATATATAATTGTTTCATAATCCTAATACACTCAATTCCCTTCTACCAGTATTTTAACAAAGGCCTTCTGATTTCTTTTACGTTTTAACTTACTTCAATGGATTATATTTAACCAATTCTAATATTAAGTGGAGAATGCTGATAGAACCTCTATTTCTAGAATACTAGTTAATGTTACAGTGCCTACATTCCACAATGCTTTAATAAGGCCTTATTCATTAAGAATTCCAATGTAAATCACATTCCAAGTATGACTTCAAACAAAACAGCCCACAAAGCTAATCTTCTGTTTAATAAAATGACTGTATGAAAATTTGTGCCCAATACATATGTGAGTATAGATAATGTTTAATGATTGTAGACAGAAGACATTTAGCTTCATTTTTTCCATATAATATTCCTACAAAGTATTTAATGGAGAAGCTGGATGTGAATCCTGTAGATTGTTTAGGTTCACTTGCAGTCTGAATATGTAAGAAACAAACAAAAATCCCACGAAAAACCAATCACCAACCTGATCTTCAACCTTTCATATCTCATTTCTGAGTAAGGAAAATATTGTGGAGAATAAAAAACATTAGCAATCTTGTTTCAGAGAGTTAATGATGAATATTGCTCAACAATTTTTAACAATCTTTCTTCAGTGTTCTTCTTGCTCTGTGCTAGATCTGTGAACTCTATCGCAGTAACTTTAAAAAATTACAACCCTCAAAAGCATTTTTACAAGTATTTTCATATCTATCCATATTTTTTTCCTTATCAAAATCAGAATCCTTAAAGTCTGTAACCCTTCCAACTGTCCAAGCGAATTCATCTTTTCATTCATCTCTGTTTCAATTTTTTTCCTGAAGTTCTCTTCCATTTCAATAACTTGTGTCACTCCAACCACAATGTAGGAAGAAAAACAACCAACCAACTACCTTGGCAAAGCTGTCTTTCATAGACCATGTCATCCTCATCTCTTTCCCTAATTTCCAAAAGAGCTGAAGACAAATCCAACAGTATTTGTCTACTAAAGGATCTCATTAAAAACACTAAAAACATCCTCCTGAAAAATCTTGCTTTCACTTCATTCTATTCCTTCAGTATCTTTGCTACTCTCCTGACCATTTTGAATTAGCTTTTCTCATTAACTTTAGGGGGACCATGACTTCAACCTCATTATTTTTATATTCTTTTAAAATGCATTTTTTATCTGGATCATCTTCTCTATCTGAGTATTTTGTCAGCATATTATCCCATTATACCCAAACTGTTCTCTATCCCAAAACCCAGGTCATGACAACAATCAGGAGGATGACTTTAGTTTAATGTTTCTAGTCTGGAATTTTCTTTCTTTGCAAAATACCTCTTGATATTGTTGTCAGTTAGCAATAACTCTTTTAAAGAAAATGGATCTGTACCTTGTAGAAGTACTGCATGACTGAATATTAACTGCTCTCCATTGCAGTTGTGAAACTATTGTACCCACAGCTCAAAGGAATTGACCCTCTATAGTATTTTACCTTGCAGTTCCACAGATTAACATATTTTATATCATAAATCATGAAATCCTGAAAACTCAGTCTGTAATTAAAGCAAATAAATATACCAATGGGATAAAAAGTATAGTCCCAGCAGACTCAGGGTCCCTGGGGTTCTTCTAAGCAGATCACACAATTCCTTCATTAAACTGGCTACATTAAAATTCTACAGCAACAAAACTGTCCTGTAAATGTTTGGCAGGAAGCTCAACTTCACTATCTTTAGATGGAGCAGAAATACAGGCTCCTATCATTCTATGGTTTCACCTTTTGGGACAACTCAAGTTCAAAGATGAACATGGACAAATTATATGGGTTTCAATAGGTAGAAATTGAAAGTACATGATAATTAACTCAACAGACAAAAGAAAAAACAAGATAAACAAAAAGTACTAAAACCTGCTGTGTTGATAAATATGTTCCATGCCATCTAAACTAGAAATTTTGGATTTTACAGTTGTTCTCGTTTAGTAGACAAGTTTCGAACATTCAAACGATTAGAAATCAGAAAACCATTGTAGCCGTTCTCTTACAACAAAAAAGAGACAGAACACTCACTCATCGTTCTTAAAAATGCACCTTTCACTCTGAATATTAGAAACAATGTCTTCAAATAACGGTTTAAATCCTGTGCATGTGTTTCCATTCAGCTGCTGCCAGGAAAGAGGCACAAGCACTTGACGTTTGTTGTAAATTACCAAAAAGTGGCACATGATTTAAAATGGAACAGTTCACTTATCGCTTTCTACTTAAGAACGCAAAAAGCCATGTGAAACCTGTCTCCCCTGGAATTTACATTCTACATAGCTCACCCTATGAAAAACTAGATTTGAGCTACTAACAGGAGAGCTGCTTTGGCAGGGAGGATATGGGTATTACAGTAAAGAAGGCGGAGGGAGGTAAAGCAAAGCAAAATGTAGAAACAGAACAACACAGGGAAAAAAGGAACAGAACAAAAATCTAATGTCACAAGTGTTATTTAGTATGTTAAAATAACAAGCAGCAGGCAGCTGTAAGAGTTTACAGAGATATCTAGTGCTTCCATCTCATAAGCCTAGGATAATTTATAAAGCTCTGCTGCAGTTAGGATTCCTACTTAGAGGAACTCTCCCATTTCCAAGCTGTTACCAAACCACCTCTGTATGGACATGCAGTTCTCCAAATACATATGGGAGAAGGATACAAGAGCTGTATAACTAAAACTTATACAGAATCTACCATGCAACTGCATGTTCTGGTGTTATATTCATAAAACTGCTCTTTTTATAAAGACAACTATCATTTACAGTAGCCCTCTAAAATAATTTCCATGAACATACGAACACAAGTTAAATCCTAATGTCAGAAAGAAAGAGCCAAACCTGCCCTATTTCATCAAAGTGATAAAGTGAGGGGGCATCAGCACACTTTAGGCAAAGTCCCCTCTTTAAATCATCAGGAGCGTCTTTCAGTAGCAGACAACTCAGTTCATTCCTCACAATCTGCTTTGGATAACTTTGCAGATAAAATCATTTAAGACCTGCTATACCTTTCTGAAAGGTATAAAGACTAAAAATCCTTACTCTATTTGGAGTAGCTTGAGAAAAATGTAGTATGTGGTACATTTTAATGTCCTCAGTATTGACTCAAAATCAAGGACTGGGTATATTTTTTTTCCATTTAAGCAAGGTTACATGATGAGAGAACAGGAATGTACTGACCACATTGCAATTATCTCTTGAAGCTAGAGAAATTTTCCTCCCATTGCTGAAAGAGCACTGCTTTTCTCAACCAACTGTTAATGGACCTTAATCAGTTCCATATTGTCCTGAATGTTTAGCCTTTAAAATTAAAAAGAAATGCATCATGAGCTTAAAAATCCAAAACGAATTACATTATTTTTGTTTTGAAAAGCTGAAATATTTTGCAAATCAGCTTTCTACAGCACACCTGGGGAGAAGATTTAGTGTGTAAGACCCAAACTAATTTCTTACTCTATAATCCACATTACAGAATTTACGGAAATGAACAAGATGACTCAGCAGCTTCAACCAGTACCTTGACATCTTTGAGTATTGTATAAAACTGTACATGACAGGAAAAGAAAACAACTCTATACCTAATCAGATTATTTGGTTTCCATTCACTTTTCCACCTTCTGAAGTATTTGGAGTAGTAGCATACCATTTTAAGGAGTTTCCTCTAGGAGTTTCAACCTACCAAATATTGCTAAGAAAAAGTGACTTAGCAATTTATACTATAGCACCTTAAGGCTGGTACTCAAACAAGCTGCAGGTTTGTCTTAACTACATGAAAATAACTTAATATTTATGTAAATATTGTTACCATGCTAATATTACAATTCTAAGATCTGAGAATGTACTGTTTAATAGAAAGGATGCTTAAAATCATTCAAAATTTAAAGAAATATTTATTTAGATGTTTTCCCTTACTTCAAACAGTGCAACTAAACTCCATTATTTTCTCAGTTTCTTCAAGTATGTGAACAGAAACTGATTCTGATCTGTATTATTATAAATTACTATAAAATCAGAATAAATCTTTAACATTTGAAAAGGTAATTTCTCTTTCAATATTTATCTATTTTAATCATATTGGATGAATTGTCACAATGCCACGCTGGAGCAAGACAATAGACTACAAAGCTTACACATCTGTAAACCAGCTGAGTACGTGAAATACTTTCCTTTTATACTCTAAAATATCAAATGCTATTGTGTTTTGGTATTGCCCAGTTAATTGTCCTTACTCAGAAAATAAACTCACAAATTTCAGATCTTCCCCAAAAAACAGGTCTAACTCAATGCTAAAACTATCATGTGTCTAAAACATGTCATCTACATAAATTAAAGTTGTGGTGAGTATAGACAGCAGCAACTGTCTCATGCTAGCTATTTAAAAGCTAATGTAGTGGCACGTTTTTATTAATCTTGTTCCACACATCAAACAAAAGGCTCTGATGCCTTCAAAGGCTTTTTTTTTTCTTTTTTCCCCCCTTCTTTTTTAAGCAGGGGTCTTTTTTTTTTCTTTTTAAGTAGAAGAAGGAGCAGATGATAGTGAAATTTATGATGTACAGATGTAAACTCCCTGGCTCCTGACAGTCAACATTAACTATTTTTTCAACAGTGAATGAAACAGCATTTGATTTAAATAGGTTTACAATACTGATATTATGGAGTAAATTATTCAAATTCAGAAGTGAAAAATTACTTTTTATTTGGATAATTTCAATTCTTACGATTGTACGAGTATTTATCTCGTGAAGTTTCTAGCTACAGAAAGCATGTGCAATTAAGTACTTATCAGTGTATTGCATCAATCACAATCTCAGCTCTCATTATATTATTTCTCTACAGTACTTCTGCAGTACTTTCTTTATTTAAATAAAATATGCCTAAGAAATGTCCACTGCATGTAGGAACATGACAAGGAGCCTGCTGTTGAAATATGAGATCTTTTCAGATTTTGTGGGCAAGGCAAAGTTAATTGGGGAAGATTCTGTTCAGGAGGTTAATTTTTCTAATAATTAAGTCACTAAACAGTAGAATAAAATAGAAATTGATGATCTACACAGCCTTCTGCTTCCCAGGTAGGTGTTATATTCTGCTCCCAGAACATCTGCCCAGGCCTTCTGACAGAACTTAAAAATAGGGGTTATATACAGATTTAACATAAATTCCATGCCACTTCTCACTTAAACAAATAATATTTCCCTCAAACTAATGTGTAAGACTAAAGCTGTACTGAGATAGCTCAATCAATACTTTCTTTATTGCCCAAAAACCAAAAACATTCTGCCACAGAACCTGGAGACATGGTGGTAGAGCTGGAGCACAAGTCAGAGAAAGAAAAGGAACCAATATCCCTCTGGAGGCCGTAACATGAATTTATGGGCCTACTGATCTAGCTCTAGCATGCCTTCCACCACAACTGCAAAAATAAGGAACATGACTCTATCCTTCCACTTTAAACCTCATCTTCAAGCCGGATTTAAAAGTCTGAAATGGAGAATGAAATTAGGAGAAAGTGAGTCTTAAAAAAGCTAAGAATGATGTTTGGGGTTAATGTCTGAAGCACACTAAAGAGACAACCTTTTTTCCAGACCTCTTATCATTTGGATTAAAAGCATGGAGAGTGGGATCCCAGTAACAAGGCTGGGGACCAGCTGTGTGGGAATGGGGCACTGACAGCAACCTACACCAGAAGGAAATGATTAAAGAAAGGATCTTGACCTGCACTGTACAAATTTATGCCAGCAAATCCCAGATGGCTAAGCTAATAAAATTGAGGTCTAATTAAACCACATCCCTTGCATCTTGTCTTTGCTTCCATATGAGCAGGACATGGATACAATACTGAGACTACTCTTAAAGAGTCACAACTATTGTATCAACTGGATCCGTGGCTCACAAACTTTCCCTATCCACATTCGGAACATGAAAAACAAGCAAGTTAAATACATACCACCACCAAACTTCTCAGGATCACTTGCCCTCTGTCTGGCAAAATAAACAAAAGTCTTCTCAGCTAATCATTCTCAACCACAGATGCACCAAGGGACAAGATAACACAGACTCCCAAGCACAGAAGAATAAATCATTAATGTGCAGCACTCATTTTACAATGCTTAAAAACTAACAGGATTATGCCCTTTCCTTTACCTCTTATTTCTTATATGAAGTCAAACGTGCAAATATCAAATACCTGTTTCACAAATACATTCTGGGATGGCTTTCAAAATGTTTTTGGAAAGTACCATGAGCTATTAAGTTATTTGAAGCTATCTGCATAGTAAATGATTTTATTTAGAATTAATGTTTTACCTTGAGCACTGTGTCTAACAGACATCAAACCAAAAGGTTATGGTTTTAGATATCTTTAAATTACAGTCAAAATAAACAAAATAACTTTTGTACTTAATGTGTTAAGTCTAATAACCCACAGTCCAAGTTTCTCCCTTAAGGCAGAATTAAATATTCCTGAATGAATCCCCAAATGATCTCTAATTAAAGATGGAAAAAAACATTGCAGCCATGTTCCAATGATCATTTCAAGCAGTACAGTGCATATGAACTCAGCTCTGTTATGTAGCTCATGTGGTGTTAGGCAGAAACTACAGTGAAAAGCAGCTTTAAAATATTACTGGATTTCTTGTGGGTAGAGGACTCAAGATAACAAGTATGTCCCTTCCTCACTGCTGATGGATCAAGGATTTACTGTGGCTACTTTGCTACTTGGAAACTACAGTTATTTCAATCACAAGAACCGTCTCAACCATGGAGCAGAATAAAGAATGTTTTCCTCAAGGTTGATAGTAACCTAATTTTGTCAACAGCAGGCTGATATGAAATGGTGCTACAACAAAAAGACTGATGGGAGCACAGTTATGATGCTCTTTTGGCACCACAGAGTTCCTAAAGAATGTCAACAGACTGTCTTTGGGTAGTTACATAACTAGATGACAGCCAAGTGTATTCTTACAAAACACAAGGAAAAGCTGCCAATTGTACCAAAATTGAAAGTCATAAGATACAATGATGAACTAAGACGACCTTGTCGGTCACCCAAATTTCCAATTTTTCCTCCAGTATTCCAATATTGACAGTTTCTTCTCTGCTGATGAAAAGAAAATTAAAAATTAAATAGAACCTATAAATTTATTTTAGCAATAAAACAACTAGTGCAGACTGTTCTAGACAGCAGGTATAAGACTTTCAAGCAAGCTAATAAAACTCTCCTAAATAGAATATGTATGTACCTATGGTTACAATTAAACCTGGAGAGAAATCCTTACAGTTCTGGCTCTGGTTCATTCAGCATAAAAAAATACATACCTTGGAAAACATCAGTCTCCCATCAAGTATTCTAGGGGAAAAATGACAGAACACACACTATTCTACATACGTACTAGTGCACATTTTTCAATTTATTTCTTGTTTCTTCAGTCAAACACAGTAACTCTTAAATACTAATATATTGGCTTTCAAAGAGACTGTAAAGTAAATAATTCCAGAACTTCAAACATGCACTCACAGATTGTAACTTAGGTCAAGTATCATGGATTGTATACAAGTACTTTCATAAATTTAAAGCACCACTTTTAAAGGAATTTTTAGATGAATTTGAAGTGTATCTTTAAAATTTCTTAAAAAAAATTTACAGAAATATGGTAGTTGACAATTAATTTAGATGTTCTCTTCAGTTTCTGCCTGCTGTAGTTCAAGAACAGTGTTTATCTACAGAAAACGAAGCACAGTTCTTTGAAACAGATTACTTTCAAATAATGAAAAAATCTTTTAAATATTTTCTGAATCCACTGTAGGCACAGACTGAGAAATTATTTATGATAACAACTTCTTTAACCTATTTAAACTATATAAAGGAAATTCTGAATAGGGGAGACTTATGACTTTGTGAATAATTTAATAGCAAACATTATGATGTATTATTTATGTAGCACCACTGATGCACAAAAGAATGCTCACACATAATAACGGGGTCCCTCCCTTGAAAAGCAGTTAAAGAACTGACCACATACTTTTCATCCAAGTAGAACTTCCTTAAGGAAGGCGGATCATGCAGTATCAGACCCTTAACACAACTAAAGGTAACAGTCTGAAACTGAAAAACTCAAAAAGGGGAGAATACATGCAAAGTCATATAGTTTTGGATGTATTTTTGAAAAAGTGAAGGAAGAGGAGAAAGAGAACAGGCTTTATTGTGAACCCATTCCGCAAGCATGTTTGTCTGACTTTGCTTCACTGCACAGCTACTCCTTAAAAAACTTGCTAAGCTGCCTTTATAGGCCCAATATTTCTCTACTATTTGTAGTCTTCCAATTATTAATGACTATTAGTAAACATTAAACTACTTGCTATGAACCTATATCTAAATTTTCTTAAGTATCATATTGAAGAATGAATACTTGAACTTCAACTGAATCTGTAGGAGCTGGAAATAAATTTTCTAAAAGAGTAATTATGAGCTTCTTTATTTATGAAAAAAAAAATACCATAACTTATTATCATACCAATTTCCCTGCTTAGAATGGATACAAGGCTGTTTGCTAAAACATTTCATGAGTTAGCTTCACCAAACAGAAGAAATGAATAAAGCACATACTCCTTGACAGAAGAATTCATTTCCACAGCTATACATAAACATTATGACATAGCTCTTCTCATGTTTGGAGATTTCCATTTTTCACAATACCTTTGGCTTGCTCTTCTCTGCTCTTTTAGCCGTAGGATGGATTCTTCAATTTCCTTTTCTTTCCTTCTTAGTTGACTCACAAGTATCTCTGGCACGTTCTAGTTCCTCAGTGTGTTTCCTTTGGGATTTGACCACAGTATCCCTGCAAGTACAAGCATCTGACATTTCAAAACCACGTATTTAATGAAAGTAAAAAATTAAATGATTTCTCAAGAGAGCAAAAATTGAAGGTGTTCAGCAAAATTTGTTGTTCTTAATGACATGCATTGCAGCAGAGGTTTAAGAGTTTATGAAAACACAACACAGACTCTACACTATATTAGAAGTATCCTCCCTCTAACCCATTAGTACCAAGTGTTTTCTGAAAAGCAAAACTCCATTACTAGCTATCAAAGATTATGAGATCTTCAATGGATGGAGCAGTGAAAGTGATTGTTAAGCTTTTATTCTGACAGGTAACTTGACAGGCTAAAAATCAGATTGCATGTCTTTAACAGTGGGATTTACCCAGAAAATGCCATTAAAAATAATTTATAAGTGTATTTTTGTACAATGATTTCCTATGATCCAAGTAAATCTTGTGTTCACAGAACTTCAAGCACAAAATACATAATTGCACATAATTGCCATCTGCACAGGACATCTTGGATCTGGATCTGTTCTTATGCCAAGTGAAATCCTTACAGTGTGCCATATCAACATTTGATCTTTATTCCTTGAATCAAGTTGCCCACTTCTCTTTGCTAGCACTGGGCCTAAATCAATTTCTTAGAGTTCTACCCTATTTTTGCATTGTCAAAACAAAAAACAAACAAATTGATTTGGGGAATAAAACTGCCTAATTAATGATATGAAGTGTAAAAATGTAGCTGTATTAAAAATGTCAAAACTTGTACTACATATAGATTAAAGAAGCAAACTGGAAGAGACAACCACTTTCTACTGTCTGTCTAAAAACATGAGACTTATTTTTGTTTCCATATGAAAATAAAGACTAATGTGAGGGTGAGATGGAGGAAAAAACCACAGTGTAACTGGCCACCAGCCTGATCCATAACTCTTTTTTTGTTTGGGTTTTTTTAACACATTATCAGTCCAGCGTATAAGTTAACTGACTACAAGTACTTCTAGAAATTTTCCTATGAAAACAGGAAGATTTTAAAGTGACATTTCCAAATGTAGCTACCATAAGTAAAGGAGTGAGAGAGGGACTGCCTTAAGCAGTAAGTCTCAACAGTAAATGCATCACTATAGATGGCTGCACCGAAGGATTTGCTGTTCAAAGTCCCCACGTGCGATATATTTTTCAGATCTGCAGTATTGTGCACACGTGTATCAAGAGGCTAGAACAAACCTTGAAATTAAAAAAGGAAAAACATGTGCAAACAAACTACAGATGTGAAACTTTGTTATAACATAACAACACTAAACTTTTTCATATACTGCTTTTATAACCCTTTAACATGTAGGGAAGTTATACTAAGGAAGTCCCGTGATTTTAACTATTAGAAAACTCGCTCGATAAATCTGTACTTTTGTTTAACCCCTACTACTGGGGATTCTCATAATAAGGACTTCAAAGGCAAACAAGTTATCATGACTGTTATAAATAAATACAAGAAAAAAAAAGGAAAGAACAATCTTTCTGTCTACAGGTACTATTATTGCCCACTGATGAACAGAAAAAGAGTATGAACTTGCTACAGTGCAGCAATTATTAGGGGTACCAGTATAAACCCCTGCTTTTAATAAACGTGAATTACACCTTTCTCAGCGTGCTCCAGCCTGCCAGCAGCCTCACTCACTTCTCTGAGACCAGTGTTCACAAAAGATTGAACACAGCTGTGTGGACAAGGCCTATGGCCTTCAATCTGGAGCTGCTGGTCAGCTGAAAGCAGTTTGCTGCAGAGGCTCTTGTTTTGCCTCTCAAGCCCAGGAACTCTTTCTGCAAATGCTCAGTTCTTTCTTCCAGCCGCAGCCCTGACCCGGCCGCTTGAGGCCGCCACCAACCTGCTCAGACTTTTTTTTATCATTAACAAGCTGTGTTAACTTGGTGGTCATTCTGAGGAAAATAATAAAAAAAGATGAAAAAGAATGTGAAAAGTCAGCATAAAAAGCATTCTGTTGAAAGGAACATAATCACTGTGAAGACTTCAGCATAGAACCTGAATAATAAATTTCAGGTTTTGATATAACTATTACTGCCTGTGAAGAACTCTTTGAAGATAATTGAAACCACTGTGCAGCAATCTGCTTTATAGCACTGACAAATAACAGTTTCCTAAGGCTTATCATTTAAGGTTAGTAAAGGGAGGACACATATTTACTCCATATGCTGCTTAAATGTAATTTTTAATGCATGACCTTATATGGGAACCTCTGCATGCTGTCAAGTAAAGTCATAGATTTGGGATGTGGTGGGGCAAACTATAAAAGCTAAAATTTCACAAAACATTCAACTACTCAAAGAATCCTAATAATATGCAACATTCTAATGATACATAATTTCTCCTAATTTAGGATTTAAATATATATTTCATACTTAATACTTAGGCAGGTACTTCGGAAAAAGAGACTTAACAGTACTCATTACCATACTCAGTTTTATACTTGGTAAATATTACCAATGTGCTTCAGAGAACGAACGGTTAGCTGAAGAATATAATTAGATACAGAGGGTATGCTTTTCAGCTGTCCTTAAAAGAATACAAATTTTGCTCTTGGCATCTCAAGAGTTGTACCTTTGATTTCCCTTAGTTTTGATAAACATTGGTAAGCTGGAACAAAAGGCAGAGAGGGCACATGAGGGTGATGTAATACACACGAACAGAAAACATACCCAGCGGTGAATAGAAAAAACTTGGCATATAAAGAAAGAAAAGGTGGCTTTGATGAAAGAGACAAGTTCAAGACTTTACAAAATCGGTCGCACATCTTCAAGATCTGTATCTAGTTTACAGGGAATCTATTTTTGAGCGCCCAGAAAGAAAACTGAAAATAAGGACACACTTCATTTGTTTAAAGGAGGCTTGTTTTATTTTTTGTATACTTCTGGACAGAAGCTTCTACTTAAAAGAACAAAAGTGAAACAAAAAAAATCTGTAATGACTTTAGGATGTCACAGAATGTTACTTGCCTGTGAGCAGGTTTTTTGTTTATCTGTTGGGTTTTCTTTTTTTCAATGTTCTTCTACTGCAAATTCATTCCAAACTTCTAGTTACAAGTGTTTTGGCATGAGGGATGCTGGAAAAGAAATTTAGCTTGAGGAGTTAAGATCTTTGTCCGGCAATCTAGACAAACACTGCATTTTTTATTTTCTGTGCCATAAAGTATTAATTCAGGTATTCCAATGTGGACATTCCGTGTAATGTTACCTAAGTGGATGATGAGTGCATTTGGTAAGTCATCTAACAGAAACACAGGAAATGCCATTTGGAATAAGCAAACAATTCATTTGTTCCACCATCCTGTATTTGACAGCAGCCTGACAGAAAAGATGGAAGTTATGTCATGCTGGTCAATTTGTTCCTGATGCACTGAGGCAAAAGGAAAGAATGTTTTGGACTTTAATGAAGTACAAAATGGTCCCATCTACAGAGGCAATATTTTCAGCTGCTCTTTTATGGATCTGTTCACCTCCGATCAGACCTTGTTTGGATGCAGCAAGGATTTATTAAGTACAGCACAATGTGAGCACAGAGTGCTGGTGCTTTTGGATTAATTAGCCCTCCTGCAATATGTTCATACCTTGAACAGTTCTGCTGAGCCCAGACTGGTTTGCCAGCACAGTATTAAGTTTAGTAATAAGCCTGAAGTTGCTTGGGTACCTTTGGGCACACTGGGTACTCTGCTCCCCATGCTACTTTACTGAAGTTATCTGTTACACTGAATAAAAGAGAGCTGATTATAAAGGTATTTTAGAGCTAACTAGACAATCACAGAATCAACCAGGTTGGAAAAGACCTCCAAGATCACAGAGTCCAACCTGTGACTGATCTCCACCATGTCAAGCAGAGACCTCCAGGGACGGTGACTCCACCGCCTCCCTGGGCATCCCATTCCAACATCTCATTACCCTTTCTGTGAAGAAATTTCTCCTAATGTCCAGCCTAAATGTCCCCCAGCACAGCCTGAGACTAAAGGCTAGATGCCAGTCTACTTCCTGAAGGCCAGAGAAGTACAAAAAAAGGGGCAAGATCTCTGTACAGATAATTTTGACTGTAGAATGAAATTCTGGATGAATCATTAGGCTTCTGTAGCCTCTCCTTTAGTCCCCAGAACACCCATTGTACTCTGACAGCACAGCTCTGAACACAAGGTACAACTCCAAAGTGACAGACAGTGCTGTACCTCTGTACATGGAGATCTAATACCCACAGAAAAAATCTACCACATCAATAAAAAAACCTCTTACATATACAGAGATAACCAGAAATCAATATAAAAATGAATTCCAATGAGTGATTTTTCCTACTGCTTGAAAAAGTGCTCTGAGAGAAATCAGCATGATTTTTAATTTGTTGATAAGGCTTTAAAGGGCAAGAAATGTTACTGTAAGCTAAAACAAAAATATGAAACCTCATACCTTTTCATTTTCTCCTCTTGCTTATTTGCATGCTGCTTGAGTAAGATGTGGTCATCGTGTATGTGAAGAAACCTGTCCTCCAGTTCTTCTTGAATGATTTGTTGTACAGCTTGTAGAGCTTTTACATTCTGTGAGGTTGATGAGTCTACTCAAACCAAGACAACTTTAAATTACCTTCTATATATTCAACAACGTGTAGTTCAAAGCCTAAACCATTTTGAAATACTGAAAAAGAAGAAACTTTTCAAGTAATAATATACTTTTCACTTACATGAACCTGTTAACTTCTTCAAATTTATTGTCATGTTAATCCCTTCCTCTTACAGATTAAAAAAAACCAAAATAATACAGCAAACTGTTTACCTATTAGACAACACAAAGTTAACAGTTTAGCAAGTAACCAGGTTCTTTAAACCAGGTTTCTTAAAAATAAACATTACCAAAGAGATACTTTCTGATCTGTTTCAAAGTTATCCTTCTCTCTTGAAGCTTGAAAAGATTAAGTCACAGTTCTGCAAATTTACTCAGACACAAGATTAAGCCCAGTTGTTCCATTCTAATAGCGGCTGAGTAACATATCAGAATTGCACAATACTTTTGGTTCCCATTTTGTTAAATGGATCTGGCCTTGTCTTCAACTCAGCAAAAAAGTCTTTTTTTTCTTCTGGAAGGATGAATGTTATAGCTCAGTGACATTTCCAGTTTTTAGCATCTCCCAGCAACTCCCTTCTTATAACAAGCAACTTGAACATAGAATGGGTCACAGCATCTTTCAGAATTTAACCCAGATTTTGAATGGTATTTGAACTTAATTTCGTGAGTGGCAACATCAGAAACATTTTCAGAAAGGAACTAAAGAAGCCACTGATCAAAGTCTGTAACTGTAATAAATAGCAGCTGGTACAAACCTTGTAATCCTTCAATTCCAGATGGAGTTAGACCCGTATCTCTCACAGGCAGGTCCCCCACAGTTTCATCAGCTGAAACAGGCATGGCTTATCTGTGGATAACAAAATTCAAATGAAATTCTTCTCCATCTGTTATTTAAACTGTGAGACTAGAATGAACTACAATACACCACACAAAATTAAAGAAAAAGTTATGGCAGATTGACTGAAATGACAGACTTGTACATTACTGTAAATGCTCCTATCTCAATTGAATTGCTCAGAGGACAACCTGAACTTTCAAGTTTAACTTTATGCCAATTTTAATCCACGCATAAAACCCGGCTATTTTGGATATGCAATAGTTTCAGTTGTGTTTAATGGAGGTAGAATTAGCTTTTTAAAGTTCTAGTTCTGCTGTCTTCAGCAATCTTTGGGCTAAGGTCGTATTTTCAAGTGGGTGTGGGAAGGGACCTGTGGGGTTTTTTTGTTTGGTTTGGTTTTTTTAATTCTTTGTTCATTTTAAGACAGGTCAAAGCTTGAAGCATCATCTGGGAGATGAATAATGCCATCTTCCACATTTTGAATGGGACTTTTTAAAACAGAGGTGCTGGGGATTATGAAGTCATTTCAGTGTTGCCTGACATTCTCTTAGTCTTCTTTCAATCACTGTCATAAGAAAAATTACTTTGTAAGATAGAGACTTTCCTATGAATGATTCTCACAAATCCGAACATAGTTCTTTCTTGAGGCAACAGAAAGTTTAGCTACATGACAAAGTGAGGTTAGGAAAGTATTAATGTGAGAAAGTACTATATTTGTTTGGGTGTAATATATGAACACACTCGTTAACAACTGCTGTTTCTTTCTTGTCTTCTGGTGCAGAAAATTACATGTTGATCACAGAGTCAAGTAATGCTGAAATAGCAGGAAAAGGAGAGATTTTCCATGAAGTATCTGTTAATTTTACCATAATCACAACTGCTAAAGCTAAGCCTTTCTTCTACCAGGAAAGTCTTCTACCATTAACAAGTCTCCTTATGGCTTTGTCCAAAAGGAACAAAAAGAATTAATGGAAGTTTAGTTTTGTAAGTCTTGTTTTGGTTTTTTCATCACTAAAATCTATAATAAAGTATTATTTCCAGCTATCACTGTTTATAAAACCAGAAACACTGTTTTCTTTCACGTGGAACAAACGTTTCCTCATCATGACCATTGAAATGAACTGATCTACACTTTTAGATTAGCAATACAGTTGCAGTTTCAATGCTCTCAGTCACAGAAACAGAGAATACTCCAACGCTGATGTCCAGGGCACGCAGCCACCGCACACAGTGGCACCAGTAGGAAATATATATCAACTGGAATCCAGCTGGTCAGTGTCCTCAGCTCTTTTTGTATTATTCTCGCAATTCTCTCAAAATTCTTTTGTCATTTGTTAAATTAGCTCTATCTGAAGTCATTGACTTCGCTCAGGTTCAGGTTCATTACTGGGGTCACTATTATATGTCACTGTACCAGTATCACTACTGCAACTGAGATGAAAGAGAAGCAGAAACCTTCACCTCCAGATGATCATCCAAATTTGGTTCATGATGGTAGCAAGGAGCAGACGTTACCATCATATATCTTTCTAGAATGTGGTTGTCTTTACTTTCACAAATCAAAAATTACAGGGTTTTTTCTGACAAGTTTCAGAGACATCAAGAGCTAAACAAATATTTTATCAGCACGACTCCACAATGTTTGTAATCTATCAAAATGAGGCTTCATAAAGCCTAACACAATAACAGGCACAGGCAAACATTACTGTTTTCACTATTTGCTACTTGGTAAAGAAACTTTGCTATGGATATCTACCTGTTATCTTCAGTATGAAAGAAATCTATTCATTTAAAAACAGAGACAAAACAACACATGCTTGTCCCTCAAACAAACAAACAAACCCTCTTGTCAGTAGTAATTCATTACTGGCTGCAGCAAAACCACATAAATACTTAAGCTGTAAACAAACTAACACAGAAGAGCTGCACACCAAGCCAGTTTTTACTGGCAACATGACATGACTTGAAGTGACAAAATAAAGCTGCTATAAATCTAAAGTGTCCTGAAAGCTTAGAAAGGCAAAATCTTCAAAAGTAAAAGGAAGAATTAATTGTTTAATTTCCGTTAAAAAGTGACATAAATTAAGTACTCAGCTTCTTTTTGTGTCCTGGGCCACAGGAAAAGAAAAAACCCCAAACCATTATTCGTTTTTATCAAAAGGAGTGCTTTTAGATAGAAATAGTATAAACCTGCCTCCTGGTTTTAGGGAGGCAAAATATAATTACATATTTAGGATTTGGCCTGGCAATTTATTTGCCTGATTAGTAACATAAGAATACCTATGTCTTCAATAATCACTAACAGCTACCATTTATGCTCCTTCTTTGAGAGAGGACACTTCAAACAGCAAAGCATGTGTTACATATGCTACAGTTCCTCTTTAAATATTATCTCAGTGTCAATCACAAACACTTAAACAAAATTACTTTTTCTTGCAGTCCAGTTCCAGCATTATTTACAAAAGCATATGAGATTTGGCCACAGAATTCAGTATTACTTTTGAAAGCATTTCCAGAGCTATTACACATGACAAAACTGTACAGCAATACTGCTACAAAAGTGATGGTACTTAAGAGTCCAGCGTTTCCTAAAAGAAAGCATAGAAAAGCAAGAGAGGCATAAATTTTTATTTGCTTCCAGACAGATCCACATGCCATGATCAACCTCAAACACTTAAAACAGTTTTTATTCCTGAGAAAGATTACCCTACAGTTGCTTCAGCACGTCTTGTTCCTCAAAAGTAAAAGAACTTCACCTACAAAGAGAGGAAAATTTTCTGTATCTCTGGGATTAACCTACAAGAACTTCAAATTAGGCGTAAGTAAGAATTTTAGATACAATTACTGAAGTCAAAGAAACTGTAACTTCCTTAAACACTGTGTCGCAGTGTTACTTACAAACATGTTCTACTCCCACCTGTATCTGTCAATTTACTACAAAAAAAATGCACACAACTTTACAGTGTTAGGCAAGGTCAGACAGTAATGAGATGGATACTGAAAATTAAATCAAAGCTCATACTTTATGTTCAAATGGTCTCACAGAAGCATACTGTTATCCCAACATCATTCAAAAGCAGCAAAACCAAGGAAGGATTACTTAAATTTTCAAAAGTTCTCAGCCAGTGGGGATAGAAGGGACTTCTAGTAAAGGGATTTTTAGTGAAATATTAAAAATGATGACTTAATTGTTTCAATATGGTTTGTGAATTTCACAAGTGTCAGACACGCTTTTTTTACAAAAATCCTACTTTACTTTTCTGGTAGAGGAAAGACAAAAAAACGGTTGGTAGAGAGACCACCCACCTACCTTAGCCTATCACAAAGTATTTCCAGCCTATATTCTCACTCTATTCTTAGAAGATAAATATTTGCAGTCTATTGGCCTTGTCATCTAAAATAATGTCATTTATTATTTGGTAGGAGTATACACACATATCATCTTTCTAACATCATCTGTTGCAGTGTTGTGAGTTTTGGGAGGTGGAGAGCAGAAAAAAAAAAGGAGAGAAGATATGGAAGATATTAGGAAACGGGATCACAACATCCTGCTGCTGCCTACGGGAAGGAGCATCTCTCCGACCTGCAAGTCCTACTGGAACAGGGAGAAATCAAAACAACCGTGTCTCGCCTTCAGCGTACTTTATAAGTGCTTTCCAAATTTTGATTCTGGCAGTGACTGACAGGGCTGGGAGGGGCAGGGTCCCAGGGCAGGCAGCGCTTCCCCCGCGCAGGAACGCCCCCACTGCCCGGGATCTCCTCGGGCACAGGAGCACAGCCCCCGCTGCAGCCCAGCAGCCTTGGCAGGTACAAAGCAGCCGTCTGTAGGGCTACTTTTAATGCAGCGCTGAGGCTCCCCTGCCTTCCCCTGCGGGCACCGAGCTGCGGGAGAGGAGCCGCGCGGGGGGCTGGAAGCGCCGGCCCCGCTCCGCAGCTCCTCGGCTGGGAGGCTTCAGGACGCGGCCCCGCAGCCCCCGGGCAGCTCCAGCGCCGCCGTGCTCCCCCCGCCGTGCCCGCAGGAGGAGAAGCTGCCCCCGTACTCACAGCCCCGCCAGCCCCTCCGCTCCGCTCCGCGCTCCGGTGCCAACTCCCGCAGTCGCCACGCGGCCCCTTCCCCTTCCGGGCCGCGCTGCCGCTGCCGGGACTTGGAGTGCGGGGCGGGGCCGCGCAGCGCCCGCGGAGCGCAGCGAGGCTCCTGCCGGGAGCTGCGGTACCCGGGACGCTGCTCCGCCCCGAGCGGGCGGGCGGGCGGGCGAGCGGCACCATGAAGAGGAGAGCAGGGGAGCGGGAGAAAGAGCTGAAGGTACCTTGCGTTTGCTTCCCGCTCCCCGCAGCCCCGCGGGGCGTGCCCGCGGCCAGCCCCATCCCCGCCGCTGGAGGGGCTGCTCGGGGCACAGCCCGCCGGGGCTCCGGGAGCTGCAGCGGGCGGGGGCACTGCGAGGCCGCCCTGATGTCTGTAGCGAGAAGGAAGCGGCCCCTGCGCCGAGCTCCGCACGGCGGTCACAGAGCCCGGGGCGCGGCCCCGAGTGCCCGGCACCGCCCCGGGGAGCGCGGCCGGGGCTGCCCGGGCAGGGCGGCGCTGCTGACCGGGGAACCCTGGATGCCCCCCTGCCCTGGGAGAGGGGGCGCCTGGGACAGCTCCAGCAGTGGCTAGTGGTAAAGGCTCGTGCCACCTGGGCAAGGTGTTTGAATTTTAAGGGGAGTTCTGTGGTTTCTGAAAAAGAAAAAAAAAAATTATACAAGTGTATAAGTTTGTTTTTGTCAAAAAGCTCACAGTGAGGTGATGCACTATGTAACCGCGCTTTTATTTTTAAATTTGAAAGTACTCTACACCAAGCCTGACCTAAATAAACATTTTTAAGTCTCATCTACCACCCGAGCTTTATAATGTTTGTTTTCTTGTTCACGTGTTTAGATGCAATGCTGCTATGTGCTTACGTTGAAGCAAACACGTTTGTTTCACGTGTTTGTGAAAGCAAACAGCAGTGCTGAATGTCTTGCTGTTTCATGTGCCTTTGAAGGGCTTGTTTTACCACATTGTACAATATTTGGCTGCAGCTCTTGATGGTTGTTGTACCTTTCCTGATTTTTGTTTACAAAACAGTAGTACTGAGAAGGAGAAAGTGACTGAAAGCACAATGCTGGTATTAGTGCTGTTAATGAAAGGAAGGTTAATTCCATTACAAATTTAGAAAGAGCTTTCAAAAATGGTAATCACATACACCTGAACAGGGAACGTGCTGGCTTTGGTATTTCTATTAATTTACTATTCAGCATTAAATGTTGTTTCATTTTAGGGGCAGGGAACAGGTCTGATCTAACTTTGCAGCTATTTTAATGTAAAACTTTAGAGCCTGTTTGCAGTAGTAAGATTCCCAACAACTCTTTAAGGACTACCTGGTCATTTTGTAATTAGTCTTTCTGCCAAGTTGCTGAAGGACAACAACTTCAGACTTAGATTTGTATTCTGCCCTTTCCATAGATCTCAAAACATATGCAGATATCCCATCCAATCCAATGTAAATATGTTGGAGAAAAAACCTCAACCTATACTTATTTTAGCCTGTACATTTGTGCTGTCCATCTGAGGGCCTCTGTCTTTTCAATAGGTCTCAAATGTATTTGGGAATGGTTTGCATTAGGAGAATAATTGCCCTAAAATGATAAGGATAAAGATTGAAGGATATGTGGAGGGAGTAAGAGAACAGTGCTGTGAACTACACTGACAAAGGTTGTGTGAGGACAAGGCACCTGAAGAGGTGTCAGTAACAGTATATAGTAAAAACTCTGCTAGAGTGAAAGTCCTGCCATAGACAAGTGTAGATGTTACAGGTGCACAAACAAGAAAAGGATGAAAATTAACAAGAGATTCTTACAGAGAATTTAAAGGTCTCAGTTCTTATAGGATGCCTTAGGGGCACGTTGTAAGTAGAGTACTACTTGGGAGGAGCTTTGAGTATACTGAAAGTGAAACAAAATGAGCCTGTAGAACATCTCAAAATAAAGGCTGCCAAAGGGGAAAGCAGCAATGGGAAGAGGGACGGTTGTACGTACAGGAAGGAATGTATGCTTTTTTTTTTTTCATGGGAGCATAGTAACTTTAGTGTAGTAGTTCTGCCAAGACTTCCATTTAGGTACTGATTAAAATATTTTGTAGCAAACCAAATATTAGTGAGGTTAACCCAACCTCTTCTGGAGAATAAGATTTATGAGGCCTACTAATGAGAGGGAAGTGGTTGGATAGAGAAGCTGGTTTGGATTATGTGTCTCCTGCCAATGTCTCTTGTTTTCCAGAATTAAATCCCAAATAAAAGTTCTTGTTTTGTTATAATTGTGTACAGTTAAATGCTGTCTATCTGAATCCCAGTAATTGGCTTTTGCTTTGTAATTATGCAGTATGTTTCTTATATATGATAAGCTGTTCTCTCTGTCAAATTTTCATGTGTATAACAAGTTTTGATTTATGTTGTTATAGAAGAACATTTCTGTTCCAAGTACATGTGGTAGAAGTTCTTTAGAGTGCAGTGCTATCATACAGCAATTTCCACTTTGCAGATCACTCAGCTGGGTTAAGGTTAAATGTGTAGCAGAAATGAAATTGTTTATGCTAGTATTTGGTGTTCCAAGCCCAAGGGCGGGAGGATGTAAATTCATTCTTGGGAAGAGAGTCTGAAAAAACCAGGAAACCGTAGCCAGGAGTTAATTACTCATCTGTCCTAAACACCATGTTGGGCATGCAAATGTCCTGTATGATATTTCTCTGAGTCTTTAGTAGACAACAAAACACAATTACTCTGAAGTTTCTAAAGACAACTTTAGAGCTGTTGCATGCCATCAGCTTCTCTGGTCTTCCCCATAGCAAATATTACTTCTGTGCATAAAACCAGAGCTGTTAAAGTTACTCATTAGCTGGAAAGGCGTTTTTATGAAATAATTCATTGGCGTTTGTTCATGGTTGTTTGTTTTAACTTAAATTCAACTTTAATTAATACAGTTTATAGTTATTTTTATTCTTTTTTCTATACACTGTTTGTCAGAGTTGGTCGCTTTTTTACTGGGTGTAGAAAAGATACCACACAAACTAAGACCAAACATAAACCCGCCATTTAGTAATTTAAGTAGACTATTGTCTCCTTTAGACTTGGGAAGAAAGCTGTTTTGCTGTTAGAATGTTTATTACCTTGATTGTTATTCACAGGTGAGTTAAAAAAGTTAATCTTTAGCGCAAGACTGTTCTCAAGAGTTACTTAGCCAAAGTGGGTTTTCTAAAGTAAGTCTCAGTGTGACAGAGGCCAAGCTCTACTGACTTCCTGTATGTGCTTCCTTTTGCCACTCTTTGCATAATAAGACCCTGAGTCCTTGCCATTTGAAAGAGAAGATACTCGATTTGTCTGGAGTATCATTTTCTGTCAGTATTACCTTGATGGGTCTTTGGAACAGGCCACTAAGCCCAGTTCACAATTACTTTATGTAGCTGTTTATGCTAATTCACAGTGGAACCAGAACTGACTGCAGAGAATGTATTTCACAGACATTACTGTTATGTTTATACAGCTCCCAACACAGCTGGGACCCCAATCCAATAAAGTTATTGCTGTACAAATAATAAACGCATCAATATGCACATATCTGAATATTCACAAGGGCTTTTACAAAGTTATTCATGTGCAGTTTCACATTTGTGAGACACGTTAGACAAAGTGGGAAGGAAATATAAAGCTTTAAATAACACAAAGCTTTGTATGTATTTTATTTACAGGGACGAAAAGGGAATATACAGTGTTTTGGCTGAGATTTCAAGGCAGGTCTTATTTCCTGCATCATTCTAATTTTTGCTGCCTGAAAAGGATATATATTTACAAGAAAAAATAGGTTGCTTCAACATATATGCTCAGGGAAAATTAGGCAAGTATTCTCAGAGCATGATGAAGGGAATGATTTTAGGATTAGTGCTGAAAAATGTCACCCATACCACACAATAACGTATATAAACTTTAACATTCTCTTATAATAGTTTGTTCAAATATTATGTTGATTTCTTGTTTCGTTTTATCGTTCTGCCTCTTAAAAAGACCCCAAAAATAATAATTCTAATTGACAGATTAAATAGGTTCTTTTAGAAGTTGTATTTAGGAAAATTAAAGTTAATGGATACATCTTAGATACAGTTAAATAAGCTTCTTGTCATGTCATATTTCTACTTAGGTAAATGGTGTGCAGGTTTTAGCAGAATCAGCAGCCAATCTGCCAGTAGCAATTTTTGTGGTAATCACATTATTGGCCCTTCCCATTATTAATGAGACAATAATTAAGAAATAGTGTTGATAGTCACATAACACATGATTTGTATATTGGAAATGGTCAGGTAGCAGCCTTGCATATGCAGAATAAAATACAAGAAGGAATGAGTGGCAAATGTTTCTTGCTTTTAAATTCATCACATTCCTGCTGTTTAAATTGCCTCAGCTGCTAATGCTGGAACCATTACAGTAATGGACTCAGCAAATGAAGGAGAACCAAGACATACACACTTTATTACTGGAGGGGTAATTTTCTCTTCATCTGTAATAGCAGCAGTGCCTGGTATTGATCAGACCATCAAGATACTAATCCTCTGTAAAATTACTTGTTATAACTGAAAATGCGTTAATCCAAATCAGTCTGTGTCCTGACTTTCTACTTACTATTGAATACAGGCTATTAGATAGTTTATTTTTTGTGATTTAAAGCCTTTACACTGATAATAGTGGAGCTTTTTTTGCAAGAGCGCGTGCTTAATCTTAGCTATGGCCCAGGGTTGTCTTTTTGTTTTAACTAGAACATCACCCACTTAATTAAGAAGTGCATGTCTATCTTTCTACTTGGAATTATATTGGTACTTTAGGCTCTGCAGATTTATTAAAGATGTTGTTTTACATTCAGTCACTTGTTTTTGCTGTAAATAAGAATGTATCTGTGCTTCACATATCAGAATCTTCAAAGATCTTGGAGCTAAAGATGTGAGGAGAATGGCTAGTCAAAGCAGTAATTCATGTTTTGTGGATTGTGGCCTGTGAGGGTATTGTGTGTGAGAGTAATGTAAGAAAAGTGCAGTGTCAGGAGTCTGAAGGTCTGAAGGTACTTTGATCTTAGTGATCCACCACATCAGACAGTGGTATGGAGAGCTGTGTGTGTTCCGTATCTGAATATGGGGTGGCTCCTTTTCCCTTTTCCTCATGGCTCTTACTTGTATAGTCTCTAGTCAAATAAAATTTTGGCTGGGTTGCATCCAGCGGTTCAGTGGTTGTTCTGGGTGCACGATACCTTGTAGGACGTGGCTGCGAGAAATTATTCCATTAACCCTGACCCTTCATTAGACTCACTGGCACGGACAACCATTGGTAACTTGCCAGCTCGTGGTGGGCAAAAAGTGTCCTAGAAGTGGGACAAGATGCAGAACTTGTTGTTTTAAAGACTGGTACAGTGTTCCATGCGTTTTAGAAAATTTTTGTTGTTGTGCCAATTAGATTTTTGCTCTGGCAAAATGAGCAGTGTTTTTATTTACCCAATTACCTCTCTGCTTGCTTTCTTTGTTATAATTTAACTGATTCAATTTGTGTCATTTGGAGAGACTTCAGGGTTTCTGAAAGGTATTGGAGTAGCAATAGGATTCAGTTTCATCTGACCCACGGTAGGGAAAACTAGAGAGGTCAAACAGTGATTGCCTAAAGCTTGTTTCTGTTCCCAGTGCAATTGATGATCAACCTTAAGCAGCCTTCAGCTGAAGCAGGATTGGGCCTTCACGCTTTTAATAATTCATCAATTTCTTAAATTATTTAATTAACTTGTAATGATCAAGAGCATCCAAAATATAAAATGGTCCTCTTTCCTTCAGCTGAGACTGAAAAGCACTGTTGTGTATTATTGTATTCTGGTAGGTTCACTAGTGAAGTGCAAAACATAATTATGAGCGTTTATTGGCATTTAAAGCATACGACGTATTTGAAGCCTTCTGGATAGAAAATGATAGTGCTGTAATTTCAAAACACTTTTTTTTAGTTTCTGGAGTCTGATTATGGAAGGAAACTACCTTATTTAGCTTAACAGTTTTTTGCCTTTGTCTACATACTACCCCACTTTCTGAAAGAATTACGTCTTTATCTCCTAGAACTTGTTCAGCTTCATTTTCCCTTTTATCTTCTGCTCTTCCCACCGTTTTTATTTAAGACTGTAAAGTTACTTTAGTGCAACTGCTCTTGTCACCTTTGCCCTCAGCTAATCAAATAGTTTACCTTGAGGGAAGCATTTATCTCCCACTTTCATTATTATTATTTTCGTAGCTGTAAAGATATATATTTTATGTCTCCAGAAGGGTGTAACAGTGAAACGAGGTATTGATCTGCTGTATTTGGCAATTTCTTTCCACCTTGCCATCGATATCATGTCAGCCTCTGTCTGTACTGTGGTTGACCTCACAAATAGCTCTTTATGTTCCCATTGGATTCAAATGATATACTATGCTCAAAACTAAATCAATGAATGATTATAAAGTTTTTAGTATTATTTCATAACCCTCAGGCAACTGGTACTTCATGCAGTGAATGCTTGAAAAAGGTACCTGATTAAAATATGTTGCTGATTCTGCTAAAAGATTTAAAACTGTACTGAAATCAAACATCTCATAATATTAAATTTAGAGTTCTGGTTTGTGTATTTCTGTACAGGTACTAAAATTATTGTAACTTCTGCCTGTAATTTACCAGAGAGATTCTCTTCTATACTGGCACAAGGTTTTACTTGGAGCAGAACTTCGTACTTCTCATGCCTGCTTTGTCATCCAAGTGCAGAAATCTCATGTGATGGCTCTTGCCAGTGAAAAATCTTGACTGTTACACTGTACATGCTTATAGGGGGAAAACGAGGTAAAGATCAGATAAGGCTTTCATCTCCAAAAAAATCAGCAGTAACTTGAAGGAACTTTTGGATTGGAAAGCATCACTATTATTCTTTGCAAAACCATGCATCTTAGATATACTTCTAACAGCTTAACTGGTAAAATTCATGTTCAAATGCACATTTAATGGATTTTTATTTTTTTTTTTACTCTGATGGAAATAGGTAGGATTTTCACAAGCATTTAAAGGACTTTATAAAGCTCAATCTTATTGATATTGAATGTGCATTTGAGTTGGGCAAGAAGCTTTTACAAACCTGTCTGTTGTCTCACAGCAGTAGTACTCTTGAAACAACATCTGTATTTGGAAAGGACTGTTTGAAAATTGTGTTCAAATTATGCAAATTAATTAGACAACAGCTTGTAGATCTGGAAACAACTTGGACTCTCTTCTGTTTCTCTTTTGTGTTTACTTCTAGTGTAAGAGATGTCGATGCAGCAGGTAATGATGCTCTTGTGCTCAAAGGAAATACTTAATTTTCTGGTATCTAAGTCTTGTGGTGGCAAACAGCTGCAGTTAGTAAATTACTGAACTGTGCTATGGTGCTTATGTATATACCTAATCACTGAATAAAACCAGAACAAATTATTTAGTCCAATGCTGTTAGGTAGGAGAAAGTTATTTGGGGCCATCATCATAAACATTGCATATAAGCATCAGGGAAATAAGAAACTTAAAGTGAAGAGAAACTTAACTTTCTCATTTTGACGAGTAAACTGATAGAATATGATAGGCATCAGATACACTGTGTACATTCCTTGAGACTGAGTGGTGTGTGTGCAGAAGTCCAGTTAGTTTGGACAGGGGTTGACTACCTGAAGTAGCTACTTCTTGTGCACTTCAACAGTAAAGAGTGAAGTCAAGACACCCAGAGTTTAAGATCTGGAAATCTCAAATACAGAAGGGCTTCTGAATTGATTTGGACCTCATTGTAGGGCAGAAAAAGAGGAATTAGCGGGGGAAAACAGATGTGTAACCAAGGAAGTCTTCTAACAATTTAAACATAGCGGTTTTCTTTCTCCCACTCTCACAGTGTTAAAGACATTGATGAGCTCTCCCCAGATTTATAACTTCTGCTATAAATAGGACCCTCTTGCCTATGTAGGAAAGCCTTGAAATTTCTTCAGTCCAAAAAAGTTGGATTATGATTTTATCGTTCGGCTTCCTGTAAGTAATTGAGTGTGATCAGGACAGTAGATTGGTCATTCTCTATGATATGAGAAGTGTTGATAGTATGATTTGTGCAATAGAACCTATGAATATAGTTCCTACCTTTAAGAGTTTGTGCTTTGTGTGTGTCTGTGTACGTGAGAGACACATGGTTTTACGCTTCATGATCCAAAAGTATTCCTCATAAATAATGACAATTCATTTTCTCTTGAGTTTGCAAAGCACAGTTTGTGATTAGGGTCTTTAATGTATTGGTATCATGACAGTAGGTGGTACAAAGAAGTAATGTCACATGTGGGGTGGTGGCAGTGACCCAGCAAAAGAAACAAGCACTTTGCACGTTGATCTGTTTTGTGAAAGGGCAGTATTTGGCCCTGTAAGTGCAGGGGAGATGGACTGTTCATGAAAAGGGCATAAAGAGCTAACCCATATGATCCTTTGTCAGCCTGATTAAATTTAGTGTCAAGCATTCATTCATATGAAAGATGAGAGACATCACTGTTTATCTAATAGAAAAAAGTATTTCTATTTTTCCTGAAGTCTTTTATATGTTAATAGAGGCAAATGTGAATATGATCACATAATTTAAATGTGTAAGTAAAAATATACATCTTTACTGGAAATGGTTTAAAAGTAAGATGTATATGTTTTATGCAAAATAATGCAATTTCATTGTTAATCATGCTGTTCAAGCCATAACTCCACAGAAAACAGTGCTTTTAAACAAATGGAATATACTGTTATTGTACCATTTATAACAGAAATGCTTGGAATATTTAGGGACTGACGCGAGGTATTTATTTGCATGCTTTAATATATGCTCCTATTGTGATATTAAGATACAAATGCAGAATTTAAATTCCAGGTGATTGTGTTAGACTTAATTATAAGGTGTCAGACTCTGCTTTTTAATACTGGAACAAACCCCAGTATTTAGAACAAGGGTTACAACAGATGTAATTTTGGAAATAAAGGAATGCCATTACAAGACAATAAAAGAATTTCATTTGAAATAACCAAACTTCTCTTAAATATTAAAGGAATGAGAAGGGAAAAAGTTTACATGTCTTTCCCCTCACTCTTCCTGCCCTGCCAAATCTGGCTTGCTGAAAAGAACCGCTGGGAGTTCTATTTAATGTTATACTTTGCATGCATTTGTGATTTGAAATAATAATAAAAAAAAAAGTCAAATTTGAGGGAGACAGTTTGAATGGCATGCTGTCAGTTTGGCTCTTCGTGAATTGGCAGTGGTCTCATTTAGGACCTTCAAATCTGTGTCTGCCTGGACAGAATGAGAACATTTTGCATGTTCTTCAGAAGACAACCACTCCTTGCTGCCTCACAGTATTCAGTGGTGCATGACAGTTGCCCTTCATTGCTGTCTTCTTCGAACTTAACCTTTGACCGTCCACTTAGTTGCTGCGCAACGCTTGGAGCAGGCCAAGATGTTCATGGATGACGGGCATTGGCCTGCAACGTGCTTGTCATTATTTGACTGTCAAAAGTAGCCTGCCATTGGGCTCCATCAAGGTTTGAAACCTATGTGCAGCAGTCCATATTACTTAACTTCCAAGACTGTCAACAGGACGATCAAATGTGCATAAAAAATGTGTGTTGAATATGTCTTTGATCATAATATAGGGAGATACTTTTTGTGTGTGCTTAAGTGTATTCATATGACTTTCACAGGGCCAAGAGGTTGATTCTGCTGCCATGGTAAAAAGTGAACTGTTGTCTCCTGTGGTCTAAGTTTCAAATAGCACGATTTAGATTTGAACAGCTCTGCCAGTTAAACTCTCAGCTTGTCTTGCGTATCCTATCAGCTTTTCAGCCAGCAGTGTAAGCAGCGAGATACTCGACCAGTGGTGCCTGAGGTTAGCTGTCAAACTGGAATGTTATTTTGGATCTTGCTGTAATGTAGTATTATAGAAGGAGGTCAGGCTGTGTGATTTGTAAAGCAGTTGTGCAAACTTAAAATGACTGAAATGTTTATTTCAGGTGCTTTTTTTTTCCTCTTGAAGGAATTGAAGAGAAGACAGAATTTATCATAGAAAAATGTAAAAAAACCAAAGCCAATATAAAATGGTCATTTTTCTCTTGAGTACAGAATGCAGCGCATAAAAGAGTATCAAAATCCAATATGAAGAGTCAGTAAGGCTGAAAATTATGAAGGAATAAATGCTGAACATTGAAAATATGTAACAGGCAGACATCTTTGTATCTTCTGGTGAAATCAAAGACATTTGGATTTAATTTCATATTTAATTTAATGAATGGAAATTGTACCCTTGGGTTAATTGTGAATATAAACCTGGTGTGTAGGTAAATCACTTATACAGTTTATCATATGTTAACAAATACTTTGAATTGGTTCGTGCTTGGAAGAGTCATATCCCACTTTACTGTGGTATTTGCTATTCACTTGGTAAACAGCTGTCTGTAACAGCAATTTATTTTACTGGATTTCAAACATATCTGTTTTCTCTCAAAATACCTCCATTCCTTTGCAGTTGAAATGGTATATTAAAATGACATCAAAAAATATCAACTTAAAAAAAACAGAGATTCACTAGAGCTGGTTCATAATGACTTCTATCCAAAGCAGAAAACTAGTGTTACCTTGCAAACTGGCTGTATCTTCAAGTTTCAAAACATCTTCATGCTAATATAATAAAAACAATAGAATCATAGTAGTGGTTATGGTTAGATTGCTTAGAAACAAATAGATTTTCAAAATATTTTGCCCTGAGTATATTTTCTAAACCAGATTTTATTTTTTTCTGAATTTAGTGTCAATTGCAAGAGCGCCGTTCAGATGCATTTATCTAGAATGCTACATTGTGTCATGGAGATTTGTTTGGTCTTCTTGCTCTTAATCATAAATGCGGTTGCTGTTTGCCAGCCTAGCTCTTTGACTTTACTCTTTGCTAGTTCATTGACATGTGCCTGATCAGAACTGGAGCGTAAAATGCGTGTGTTGGTGTGTCTGTGTGTGCACATGTATGTACATGTGCGTGCCATAAATGTGCAGAGTTCTTTGGCGCATGAAGTAGCCTGTTATTAGTTGTTAAAACCATGATCTTCTAAATGCTTTTAGCTGGACACAGAGTTATTGTTATTATGTTTTGATTTATGTTTCCCTTTTCTGGAGTAATGTATACCTACGCAGTATGTTTTGGTGAAGAAGGACTGAATTTTGGAAGTGGGTATATATGCAAATATGTGACCATTTAAGTGTTTTTAAGTATACAGATAAATAATGAGCTTTTAAATAATGAGCCATTGTGTTTGTGGATATGGTCTCTGAACTCAGAACTACTTTCTTGGCTTCCACAGTTTAAAAAAAAATTACCAAAATTGATAGAAAAACTGACCAGACTATTTTGAAACTAAAGGAATGTTATTTTTCATTTCATTTCTTTCTGTCCCTGTACAAATCAAGGTTTAAGTTCTACTGGGAGTTAATAACACTGTTTTTGTAGTTGTGTTCCTGGGGGGAAAAAAGTTTAGAATCTTCAAGCAGAAATTTATTTTTTCACTTAGACCATGGAATACCTGTTCCTCCTCTAAATAAGGCAGCTCTTTTTCCTGTTTTGAAGTAATTTACACTAACGTGCAGAAGAAGCTGAACATCATTATGCAGTTTACTACAAGTATCTTCATAGCTTTATATTTTTCCAAATGGAAGTACTTTTGTGAATGCTGTCCAATCCGTGTAATAACTAAGAGTTTGTGATGTTCTTTTTCTTGTCCTGCAGATATTTTTAATTTATTTAAAGGATGTGAAGGAATCAGTTTATTAAAAAAAAAAAAAATTAAAAGTAAGTTCTTATGTACAGATGGTTATGTATTAACAATTAGAAGATGGTGTCTTTTCCCATTGCCTTACAAGATAAAAGGAGTATTGCCATAAAGGCATTTTCCAACTTTCTTTAGATATTAGAATTTGAAAGTGAAAACACAGTAAATAAAGATGACAGCAGTTAAGTGTCATTATTTTGTTTTGTGTTCTGTATTGAGAATATCCTGGCTGAAAGAAAAGCGTTTTAATCAGACAGACTTCAGAGGTTGTTTTCAGGGTGACAGAAGGTGTGCATGTGCTTTTTATTTCAACTTCCTAGTGTTCAAAAGCCACACTTGAGAGGTTAAACATCCATGATTCTCTATGGTGTTATAGGAGAAAAATAAATCCTATTACCCAAAATAAAGGAGAGGTAGATACCTTCAGGGAAGTGCTTTGTTGTCACCCGTGCTCTCTGCTGTACAAATATCAGCTTGTCACAAAGGTTGGGACCTTTGTAGTCCATTCTTTCAGGGTACAAATCTGTCTCTCTTCTGGCTTTAACGCAAGAGCTGTGAAATATCTGTATTAGGTAAAATAGAGGTTAAGGCACCTTAAGGGCACTGAATTCTTATCTCTTTTTACTAGCAGTGGTGTCAACATGTACTAAAATGTGATGACCTACTCTCCTCTTTGATAAAAAGGAAAATGACCTGTCTACTGTGGATGGTGATAGAGTTGCCTGGGGCAGATTGTATTGTCACCTTCTTTAGTATTGGTGTGTAGAAAAATAAAAAAGGCCAAGACAGTTCTGTTTACCATAGAAGTGTTTGACATTTCTAGCTACTGATAAAATATACTCAGGGGTAGAAAGAAGAAACTGGTTTATGCTACCAAACAAGGTTGTGAAGAAATGCAGAGATTCTTTATTTTGTGAGCCCTTGGTATCACAGGATACATCAGGAGATTCCTTCTGATCACTTCAGACACCACAGTTCAAGTTCCGCATGTAACCCAGCTTTCTACTTGTCTGGGGTCTTTCGGTACACAAAAGGCTGACGTGTCTTGAAATTGTGATGCACCTGGGTACTGTGCAACCTCAAGAGTTTAATCATGCTCTTAGTTAATACAAGTAACAATATATCTTGTATTCTGGAAATAATTGGTGTCATATTCAAGACCTTTTCTCTGTAGCATTCTGAAGCTTTTATAGTTTTGTAACAATTACTTTAGCAGTCCGTATTGTTGGTCATTTACTGTAGCTGTGCATGATGAAATATATATAACTTCGAGAGTTGATTTAAATTGGAAGGCTGGAACATCTGAAACTGTTAAATGTACTTTAAGCTATTAGTAATATTTCTTTGCAATTCTGTAAAGTAAAGGAAGGCATGTTTCATGCTAATCAGAAACTGAACTTAAAGATGAAGGAAAGATTTCTGTTGTGCTCTTTATCAGTATTTAAGGGTAGAGTGTGTTTAAGCCTTTCTTCATATTTTGCAAGATGGTGATGAAATGCAGAAGATGTTTCTTGTGTGAATTCTTTGATAATAATCTTGTCTCTTATTTGCATAAATAAATAGAAAAGTTTTGTTTTTAGAGCTGTGAGATTCCAGGGGATGGGGAATTAGCTTTCTGTTGCCAAACTGATACCTTTTTTGCATTTTTTAAGAACTAAAGTCTGTGCTCAAAATGTGCATTTTTGTGATGAGGGAAATAATAAGTGAATTTCCATGAGAGAAACTGAAAACATTTCTTTAAAAGGCATGGAGGGCTTTCTTAAAAAGTGGGAACCCTGTTAACTTTGGTCTAGTTTTGGCTATTTGCCAATCAAGCACATTAAACTATTTGTATCCTAAAGCTCTAAGTATTCATGAATAAGGTGGAAATCTGTTGGTATTGGGTTGATTTACAGTAGAATCAGGTGAAATTTAGAAAGGCAGTGTTTATTTATGTAACTCAGATCCCTGAAGTGCATCTTACTAGATCCTGAGAATTCTGACATTATGTTCTTCTGAAGCCTAAATAATTTAGCTTTTGTTTTCTTTAAAGTAAAATTTTTTCTAAGGCATGGAAAAGAGGATATAGCTGTCAAACCATCCTGAAAAAGGACTTAAGGTAGAAAATTCTTTTCAACTTGTTGAAATGGTACTTATGCTAGGACAATTTAGCCTCAGAAGTTCAGTTTCCTCAAAGTTTGGGATATGCAATGGTATCAAGTGGTATAACGTTGACTTCTGCTTCAAGGAATTTTGATTATGATGAGCTGATGAATTAAATAAAGGTTATTTTAAACTCTTGAAAGTATAGCAATATATGTGGAAATATCAATTTAAACCTTGCATCCTTTGATATGTTTACAAACTGATGAAATTTTTTAAGGCAAGTACTATTTTTTACCTGGGCATCTGCTAAATCTTTTTTTATGAGAAGTAGTGAGTATGGGTAATTAGTTGATATTGAGGAAAGACATGGAAGACTTTTAAAGCATGGAATGTTAACAAAGCTGCAAGTAATAAAAATGAAGGAAAAAATTCCAAACAAACAGCTGGGGAGAACATGACCTGCTCATGAATAAGTAACTGCTGGGACTTGGCCATTGAGTCCTTTAGAGAGGTACCTGGCTGAAAAAGTCTGGACTGTTTAGCATCTCTTTACTTATGCTCAGAAAACCTCCTTTGCATGTGGAATCCTCTCTGCTATTGTGACCCTGGGCCTAATCTCTGCTTTCTAATTTCTTTTTGGAATTCTTTGTTTGAGAATTCCAAATTTCATCTGCGTGTGCAAAATGGCAGAACTTTGCATGCATAATAAGAGCTCAGTGACTTCTTGACAGTGCCAGTGGCATGGTTAATTCCCAGGCATAATATATTCAGTCATCCTGTGCATATGCAGTGACAATACAAGCAAAGGGGAATGAAGGATCCCCATGGATGGTGTCTGGGAGAGAGCTCTTGTCTTGCTGTCAGGTAAGTTTGTCTCTCCCCATGTCCCTATAGATTTCTTTCTCCTTGGGCTTTATGCCAATTGCAGCATCTTCCCCATCTGGTCAGTATCACGAAGCTGGACCACACACCTCAACCTCCTTCATCTCTTGCTGGCAAGTTTGTGTGACTCTTGGTAAAGAGGCGGAAAATGCAAGGAAGCCGGCATTTTCCTGAGGAGCCTTTACAAAGCCTGGTGTTTGCCACATTGAGTCTTTTCGTGTTAATAAATAAGCGTTGTTAACAGAAAATCATGCCAGGTGCTTGACTGCAGCAGTTTTGTATCAGATGACTTAGTGTCTTGTATCCTAAATACTAGGGATGTGATTGTGTTCATTCTCAGAAATGATCCAGACCTCTCTTAGCTAACCTTATAGTGTTAATTGTGTTTGTAGCAAGCCGCGTAGTTTTTTTGTGCTTCTACGGATAATTTCTAGGCATTGTTACATGTACAGTAATAAAAATGTTTAAATAGTAGAGGTAATTAAAACATTTTTAACCAAGATCACCAAAAGCTCTCAAACTAGAAAATTACCTCAATCTCTTTTCTGACATGAGCAGTTGCTTTTGCAGGCTCTAAACTGGGACCACGTGGTGCCCGTAAATGTTAACAAGAAGCCTTAGAGAACTTCTACTGACAAGCCAGTATAGCTTTATGACATTATGCTGGCACAACTCTGTATGTCATATTTGTAGCTACATACGTGGAAAGGTATAGTACATTTTGCTAGCTGTAGTTTTGAGGCAGGTATGGTGATTTGATGTGATGCCGCACATATTTCTGTATCATAGTAAACAAAATATTTGTTGTATCTATCTCATTAAATTAATAAATCAAGTAGGTTTTGCAGCTGTGTTTTAGTAACTGGATAAAATATAATCTGAATTCTGGCGGGTTACCAGTGTTTATCAGTGATGAAAAATTACAGATTAGTCTGTGTTTCTATAATCAGAACATTTACACAATGGATATATTGTTACAGTTGTCGTTTTAGTTCTGATTATTACTCAGTATGTCTGTTGCAATTTTCTCATTTACAGCTGTTATTGAGCTCCATGTGTAATAGATGGAATTACTTTGTCTACCATTTACTTTATGAATAGCCTACAGAAACATTAGTATTAATAATATTATCCACTTAATGTACGCAAGAGTTTATAATATGGATAGATGAATAATGTGTTGCACTATTTAAATTTTATTGGAATGAGATAAATAGGTCTAGTGCATTTTTGTTGGTAAATGCAGTGTTAAAGTCATTGGGGGGATTTAAAAAAAAATCAGTTCTAAACAAAGTGATTGCAACAACTACTCTGTTGTCTAATATATGAGTAAAATAGATTAGACTTAAAACAGGTTTTTTTGGAGTTTTTGGATTTGGGTTTCCTTTTTTTTTTTTTCTTTTTTTGAAACAAGAGGAAAATTTCCTGTTTATAAGAGAGAATTGAGAGTGTCAGCTCTTCCAGTTCTTTCTTAAGGGGCTATATTCTGCTAATAAAGGGCTCTAGGTGGTTTCTTGGCTCAGTAACAGGAAAGTGTAAAAGAGTCACATATATTGAAAAGAACTAAACTAAATTTACCAGCTTGATAAACATGGCATGCAGCTCTGATTAAACAAGAAAAATAGCCGCCTATATGGGAAGCAAATTCCTTGTCCAGTGTAGGCAGTCACCTTCCTACCTACATGTGTGCTTTATCTGGTCTTCCAGCTTAGATCAAGGTAGAAAGGCTTGGTTTTGTGAGACTAAGGGGAAAATATTCCCCCCAGTTTTGGGTAATTCTGGCTGTATGAAAGAGGAACTCCTACTGAGTCAGACAAAACAGGCCAAGGACTTCTCTAAGGTGACTATTCAAGACACTGTTTTTGAAAAGGCCATTGTGTTACAGGTAATAAGGATGGGCTTTGGTCTTGTGAAAATGCATTGTAACATAGATTCAGTACATAGACCAGCCACAATTAATGAACACAAGTGATGTTTTTTCCCAGTTATTTTTTTCTGAATAAATACTCACTTAGGGAAAATCTCCAGTAAAGGTTATGCAGAAGTTAATGTTTGAATCAGGGAAAATTAGGTTCAAGTTTCTGACAGCAGTATTCAGGTATGTAATGTAAGAACAGCCATTCTGATATTTTCCTTGCTGTGTTAAAGGCAGGTTAGATAGGTAAAGGTAGTATGTATGAGACCAACTTGTAAGGTTATAAAAGTTGGACAATGCTGAAGAAGGGCTTATGTGTCCTAAAAGTTGCCTGACTTTGCCTCATGGTTCAGGGAGGTCTTATAAAGGACACACCTACAGCTGTTCCCTGGCCTCGACTGGCACAGCTGCCTTAGCCCAGTGTATTTTGGGGGACTTCCCCCCACACCCCCAACCTGTACTTTATAGCAGACAACCCAGTCAGTCTTTGTTGCTGAAGCTGCACAATTCATCTATTGTTTAACTCCAGAGATCTCAGAAGAGATGTTTGGCATATTCAGTCTTGAATTTTAATGAATTGTTTAATTATAGTTTTAATTCTGTGGTAAATGGTTTAACTGAGAGCATACAGAAAAATTGTCTATACATTTATGTACATCTAAGGAGTTCTTTTACTAAATAAATACCATAGTCTTCCTGCCATAAGAGATACGTCCCCATAGCTGTGTGTCCATAAATTTCTTAACATTACCATTACTTTGTAATTTAAACTCCATCCATGCTGAGCTACATTGTAGTGCAGGGATTCATGAGCAATGTCCTACCAGCATTTCAGCACCACCAGAGGATCAGAGGCTGTCTGGTAATTTAACCCTAGTCCCCAAAAGTACCTAGCTGTTTCGGAGAAAGGTAAAATGCGCGCATCACATACACGTGCTTTGCTTTACAACTGGCCAGTTGTAAAATACTATAATTTTCTTCCTTATGTGTTACCAGTTATGTTTTGATTGGTGTCATGTATAATTCTATCGCAACGTAAAGTTAATTTATTCCTAGCTTTTATGTGATTCTTTCCTCAAAAACGTAGCGCTTTCTAGAGGTTCTGTAACATACCGCAAATGAAAAATGGCACAAAATTGATATTTTAGCAAAATAATCTTCAATGTTTTCTCTGGTTACTCTATCAGTTCTTTTCACAGATTTTTTTTTTTTTGCTTACTACAGAAAAATTACATCAAATGCAGGATAACACAACACTGTCAAACTAAGAAGGTTTTATATGGACAGCATTAGACAGGAGCAGAAAGATCCAGTGCACTAATAGGCACACTCACATGAGCTACCTAGTCCATTGACAGTTTTTTCCTTTGTTCTCCCTCTCGACCCACTTTCTGCCAGTGATTTGTGACATATTTTGTAAGAGATCAAATAAACCCTTGACACCTGATTGCAATGTAGTGCTTGTTTACAGTTGCATTTTTGAAGGACCTCTAGACAAGATGGAAGGTTTAACTTAAAGTAATTAAATTTGCATCTGCTCTGTGACAGGAATTTTCTTATGTATTCATCCTGTTGAGCAACTTTTACTGTAATTGGCCATGAAGTACCAAAAGAAGGATACAGGTAGACAAAATCATTGTTGCCTACTACTAAAATCTGTCATGGTATTTCTTAAGGAGTGGGTCGTACGTGGTTTGTGCTGGGTCCTTTGAAATATAGTAATGCCTACTTTTATTTGGAAGGGGGAAGGGAGAGATTTCCAAAGCACTGGCCATTTCTCTGTGTCCTTTCACACTGCTTGAGTGAGGCTAGACATGCCTGTACTGCCATTAAATTCTTTAAGAATTATTTTTGTTTTCTTGACCATTAGTTGTTATGTGTTTTGCAAGTTACCTGCCTTTTTCTTTTGGCATGTCCGTCTTTGTCCTTGGGCAAATTCCTGAGCTATTTGATAGTTGTATAGCTGGGCACTGAACCTACTTTTTTCATCATCTTGATGGTTAAAGGTATATCTGTTGAGGAGTGATTAGCTGTGATGAAGTGACTGGCATTCTTCTCACCTTGATTGGTTCCAAATTTGGCCCGATGTTGTAATTCCTATTTATATCCCTAGATGTCATTATTTTAGAACAGACTGGGTTTGTCTATATGCTCATTTAAGGGCAAAATGAATATTTGATTGCAATTATTAGTAAAAGAGCTTATTGCTGGTTAAGTCTTGAAACAACGTTGGAGGAAGATGGAGGACTAGAGAAATAAGCCTGATTGATTTGATCATATTCAAAGAAAAATTATAGAATTAGCACTGGAAATTAGGTACAAGGTTCTTCTGACTCCACGTCTGTTCTAACAAAATATCCTACTGATTAGTGCATTAAATGTTTAGTTGTCTTTTCAGAGATTTCAGTAGAAGATTTGTAGTGTGTAGTTGGCTTACTAGTTGACCAGTAGATTAAAAAAAAGTCCTAAAGTTTCTCACAGTGGCTCTTTGAGTCCCTCAGTGAGATATGAGTCTCTGTTGTTCTACTTACAATGCACATGGGCTTTCCCAGTTGTGTAAAATGCTGATGTGATTAAATGTGGCATAGAATGTTGCACGGCCCAAAATTTCTGAGAGGTTTTTTTTCCCCTCCTTGTTATCACTCAGCTACTTAGTTCAGATGAATAAGCACGAGGTTGCTGGTAGTTGGCAGAACTCTTGGGCAGTTTTTAAATTCATTCTGAAACCATGTAAACATGACTTGTGCTCAGTAGAATGTTTTTTTAGCAAACACTTAATGTGGGAAAATACTATTTTTTGTTTATCTGGTTCATCACCGGTCTGGTAGTAGCCTGGTTGTTGTCAGCAGGCTTTTCTTAAGATGCATATTTGAAGTAACTTACCTGTTCTCCAGATAGCACTTAGAACTATCATTGGCTTACCAAGTTTTAGGGTTAGGTTTTTTTTTGTTTGGTTAGTTTTGGTTTTTTACTGAGTTGCTGTCTAGTAATGTGTGCTTTCCAGTATCTTTGTGTTCCCTACCAATATGAGAATCTTTTTGAATGTGCTAAAGGTCAGTGTTAATTCTTGTAAGTCAGAAGGCAACAAGGCACTAAGTAGACTGAAGATAAGTAAGGTTCTTTTATTTTTTTTTTAATTCTTTTAAATGTGGACCCTGATTTGAAAGACAAATTAAGCTGAGCTTAAGAAATAGCATTTTTTATTCACATTTGAAAACCTAAAGAACTACTTTATAGTTGCTTTGAATTTACCATGGTTAATTCATAACTATTCTTTGTGGTATATTGTGGCCAAATGCAGCTGCTATGACGTAGAATAATGTACAGTTGATATTGTTGAGATTCCTCCTGTCAGTAAGATTTGAAGTAACACGCCATGATGTTCACCTAATGCCATTTGAAGTGGTTTTATGAGGACCAAGGATTATTTGCATTTTGCATGATCTGTCCCTATTGCTACTTTTGAGTACAATATGGGTTAGCAGAAGTAGTTATTTTCAGCCTACTGACTACAAGCGAGATTAATAACTTTTGAAAGGGCTGTAATGAAAGGCTGACCCAACTGGCTTTTGTATTATACCTTGTTTATCCTACTCTCGTCTCTAACACCTTTGGGCTACAACAAAATGTAATTTATGTTAGCAGTGCTTCATAGAAGGTGAAAGGTCATATTTTTAATGAGAGTTGTCCTGATTGGGATTCAGGTTTTAAAATGTTGTCTAGTAGAGGACAGTCAACAAAGTCCACGTGAACAAGGGGCAAGAAAGCATTATTTGAGAGGAAATAAGGCCACTTTCTTTTATTTGAAATTCAATAAGCAGAAGTTAAATAGCTGGGAAAAGGGATTTAAAACAAATTACCAGCACTGTGATGGTTAAGTCTAATAAACCTTTATAATTTTGATGGGATGCTGGGTTTTTTGTACTGAGAAAAATATTTTGCAGATAATCAATTTCCTTTTTCTTATTTTGGTGCTGTTTGCTAGAAGCAATTCTATATTTATAAATCCACCTTATCTTTGACTTGAGCAGGACAGAAATGAAATGACCCCCTACTCTTATTCAAGGGAGAAATGTGCTTCTCAGTACAGCTGAACTTGTCTGTATTTGTAAAGGTCAACCATAATACTCAACTGGGTTTGAGTTTTCCCTTTAGAATGAAAAGTTGCATTATGTGCATGAGATTGAGCAGTGGTGTCGGTTAGTGGTGCGTTCACTGAGCTTTTGAGAGTGACATGTTTTAAAAATGATCCTGCTGGATTTTTGTTGAATGGTGTTAATATTAAAATTCACTGTGTTACTTACATAACCAATTTTATGAAACATGCACCTCCTCGTACAAGCCAAAGTTGTTTGAAGCAGGTTATAACTTCAAGAGAATTCTAGTCAAAAGAAGTTTAGCAGGTACAGGGGGAAGTTTCAGGTGTAAGACAGGAAGGTAAAGTTTTCAACTCAGAGTAGTCAAAAGCTGATTTGAAAGCAGTTCTTGGATTTGGGGTTTCAGCATTCAGATACATATCCTGTGGCACTGATGCTTGTCGTGAAAGCTCATTCTTGTGTTTCAGTTATGTACGTTGTTTGCAAGTGACAAATTAAGTTATATTTGAGAAAGGAATGGGAAACACATCTGAGATTTTGAATTTCATTACTGTTTGTGAAAACAACTTTTAACCTGGGTTTAGTTCAAAGTTTGCATAGAGAAGAATGGCAAAGTGAGTCCCTTCAGTTCTTTGCAGCCAAATTGCCTTTCCTGGAGATACATATTATCAAAATCTGAGTTTTTGTGTGTTGTTTTTAACCATGTAGAAAATTCTGTGCTGGAATTGTTAGCTTTGCCATAGGACAGCATGGTGACTGATGGAACATGGAGACTGCGAGACATACGTGCATAAACCATAAGGCATGTAGGATTCACCTTGTGTGGGATTTCAGAATGAAAGTTTAGGAGGGCAGCAGCAAAAGAGCTGAAAGACTTTGGAGAGGTATTGTGTTGCTATCAGAATATGTATCATGCTGCATCATAATTAAATACTGGATCATGCCCCTATGTGCATGAACTTTTTATTCCATGGTGATATGTGAAGCAATATATCGAGACCTTGTTCTAGCAGTCTGAACGCTGGGTTTCTTCTCCCCAACTCTCCACACTCCTGCCTTTTTAGCTGAGCCCAGCCCTGCTGCGCCCTCCTGCAATGCCACTCCATCCTGCTCTCTCCCTTCTTCCCTACCACAGCACTCCTCTGTGTCTTTGGCTCCTGCTGTCTGTTGGCAAGGAATAGAATCAGACATTGCTTTAAAGCAACACAATGTTGCGATTCCCCTTCTTTTCATCCGTGTCAGTAGGTCTTGAACTATTAATGCAAATCTTCAAAATGATTCTTTTAAATTTACACTTGTTTTACATTATTTTATAATTAAGTTTTAGTGTTTAAAGAGAAGAAAGGAGTAGAAGTTTTTCAAGTGATTAAATATTAATTTTATTCACATTTAACCCTAATTTACATTAAGGATGTTAACTGAAAGGCAGATCTTTTGAATTTAACGTTCTCATTTCCTTCTAGCCTCACTGATGAACAGTTAGATGTTGTCATATGTTCAAAAAGTGTGATGGTCCAGTGGGATAGAAGGAATAATTGTACTTTCTTGCACTTTCTAGGGTGGTCTGTTTGTGATGCTTACTGTTTCCTAACAAAATAAAACAAACAAACAAAAATAAAATAAAATTAAAAAATCTTTTGTCTAAACTAAAACTGAGATTTGAAACAAACCTCTGTTTCAAACCATTGGAGAGACTGTCCTTCTTCCCATACAGCTAATTATTTGTCTTTTATTTCAGCAGTAATGCACTCCTTAAAAATTCATGATAGTCTTATATTTCAAATATCTTCTTGTTAAAGGCTTCTCTTTTGTTCTTTTGAATGAGACTTTTGTAAGCTCTCTCTCCCTAGGTGCTTCTGCTCATGTCTTCAAAGACTGAACAAACAGACCAGCCTTAAACACCTTGAAAACCCTGTACTGACTTTCTACATGCAGGTGAAAGGAGGCTATACCTTATGAAATACTCTGCATCAGATTTCTGTTATATACAAACACTGACTGATTTGAAGAGACCTGTTTAGTCTTAGCCAAGCCTTTTGAGGACTTATGATTTTTTGTGTCTGTCTTAACAGGACTTCAGTGTTTTGGAAAAGTGATATCTAAGGTATTTTATTGGAAGCTGTATCAATGGGTAAAATTGATGATAAAATCTTGTATTATATATGTGATACATCTTTTATATGCAGGACTATGAATTTAGGTAAATATAAAAAAATCTGTAATGCATGCAGCTACAACTGTGTGTAAAACTGACAACTGATGCATATTTTGATTTCCTTTCAGAGAATTATGTTAACCAAAATGCACTAGGTATCTTTCTGTTAAGATCTGTAGTTCTTACCTGGGAGTTCAGGAAATGTAAAATTTGTTTCTGTGATTTAAATTGGTTACAGAACCCTGGGTAAAAGTACGGTCTTGGCATTGCATAGACTGCTGTAGCGTCTTCCATGCACTCAGTGTTTACACTCTCACAAATGAAATGCTGCAAATGATACAGGCCTTTGTGCAGTGTTTAATAAATTATGGAACTCGAAGAATCTTTGAGAAGTAGGGCCTGCATGTGACTGAGCAGTAGACATGAATAAGTGTTATCCTCAAGTGTATCTAGCAGACAGTAATAGATGCTTGAACAGACAATGTGAGCACTGAGTGAATGATGGTAATAACATTAAATATTTACATACAGCAAAAGCATCTTGACAGCAGAAAAGAGACTGTCTCTGCAGTAAGGTGGATAAACCCCAGTGTGATATAGTATACCTTTCTATAGGACAACGTTCTGTTAACAACTAGCAGTGTTTCTGTGTGATACGCACACTATAACCTACTGTCATACAAGACAGTTTTCAAGACTTCATCGAGATAATCTCCGGGTGTTGATATCACTCCATACCTACTCTTATGTAAAAACAGTTATGGAGGTGAGAAATAAGAATTAATAACTGGATAAGAGTTAAATGCTTAATATTAACCCAAGTACATTTTGCCCTGTTACAGAATCACTCTGGACTTTGCTTTGCCTCAGTTTTTCTTTGGATTTTCTAGCATAGGAATTGTCTGGAGAACTGTGTCCAAAAGAAAGTTGTACTGTGGCTATGCCTGAAAGAGTGGATGAAAGCAAGAAGCCCTCCTGCCCTTTCCACTGCTGAGTAGTTTCATAGGAGTAAATCCATTTTATTGATTCCAGAGTCCTTGAAGTGCAGGATACTTGTTTATGTGCCCTTCTTTTGGTTTTTGGGGGAACCTGCAAATTTTGATTGTAGAACAGTTGGTATTGCTTGCACTGCACTTGTTAAAATAGGTCATGCTTGACTTTCCACATAATTTTAAAAGGAAATTACTTTATCAGAAGCACAGGATAACAGCTTAATTTTTATGCCGAGGAGCAGATGAATTTTGTTAGAAGTTTTTATCCTTTTTAATGAATTCCAAATAGCTTTCAGTTATAGGAAAGAAATAAAACAATGGTGACAGTAAATTGAATTTTTTAAAAATACTCTACAAAGCTTGTATTACCATGATGAACCTGCTTGCATTTGATGATCTGTCATGTCATGTAATTAAAACAAATTAATATTGAAAATGAAGTAAAACTGAGTACTATCAAGCCAATTTTTCATATATTCATTTTCCTGTAACAGCTAAAGAGAACATAGACCACAACTTTAGAATTCATTGCTTTAAATCATCAATGAGGTTGTTTTTTGTTTTGTTTTAATATTTTATGGCAAAGATAATTCATTGAAAGTAGATACTGGAAACTTTGTTTTACTCTGATGCTTAACCATTCCTTTTTTTAGAGGTGGCTTTGCCCTGGGTAGCCACTCAGCATCATTTGAGAATATGAATAATTATGAATGTGGAATATCTAAGGCATATGGCCACTTGAGCTTTGGTCAGTCAAGCATTTCTTGAGATATAAGGGCAAATACATTTCTGCAGCTTTTAAGGAAAGAATCTTAATGCTGTAGAGGAAAGAGCTGGTATATTGCAGATGAAAATGTTATATTCCTGCAAATATGTGAATGATATGCTTTGCAAAAGGAATGTGACAGAAATTTACTGTGATGTATTCTTTTCTTGGATGAGTTTTACTTTGAGGGAAGAAGTTTTGCAGGTGATAGCTGTTCTGAGAAGCATTCCTCTGTGGCTGGAAAACTGATGTGGACTACAGAGCTAGAATGTTGATAACTCGATGCTAGTGCATGTGAGCTGAGATGTTTTGATCAGGGACTGTGCTGAAGATAAGCCCAAGTGGGTTTACTCCACTGTCTAAAACTTGACCCATATTCCTTGTTTGCTTCTTGGATGTCAAGAATTGGAATTTATGCAGCATTTAAATTTAAGATTGCAGCTGGAATCCAGTACAGTAGCATGCCCCTGACTGTCAGAGGGCTGTGCATCTCAGGATCCTTAAGAAAAAGTACCTATTTTGGAGTAGTTGATCTACATGTATTTTTCAAGGCAGCTAGTAGTTGGGGACCTTTTGGATCAAACCTTCTAACATGCTGATCAGGAGTTACTCTAACTTTCTTTCTAACAAAGCTTCTGGTAGATAAAGTGAAGTATTCTTGTAAAAGCAATAAAATATGACAGGTTTTTAAAAGGTTGGACAATAATAATTCAGTGATCATCGAACTTTGGACTTTTTTGTTCAGTGTTATAGTAAACGGGGGCTTATAGTTGGTTTTTGCCATTAGTGCTGCCTTCTTTCTCTTGTGGGCTCTACAATTCCTTACCTGTTTCACCATTTTTCATGGCTTTCATCAGCACACCTTTCCTCCAGTCTGCTCATTGGAGCTTTCCAAGGTGTCACAGCAGTGAAAGTACTCCAGAAAGTACAGGTACTTTCTTTGAAGTTGGAAAAGTGATCTGAGAAGTCATGAGTAGAATCCTGTATGACATGTAAGGAATAAGATTATCTTACTTTTTTATCTTATTTTTTCATCTACTGTTTAAAGTAGGGACAATATTAATTCTTGTGGTAGCAGTTTAGGTCCTAAGGCAGGGTATGGATTAAAACACTAAAAGTACATTTGCAGTAAAGGTTTCCAAACTTAGTTACAGCGTGTGCTGCCCACTCTCTGAGTGAAGCCTTTCCCAGCTGGATTTCTGAGGGTTTTTTAGTCCCCTTCTTAATTTTTCCCCCTCACAGTCCTTGTAGCTTCAGAATTTGGAGAAATGATTTTTATACTAATCTCTAAGCATCTTTCTTTAAATTTTGTGATAGAGGTTGTATTTTAATCAGAACAAGCATATTTACTGTCCTCCTGTAGCAATAAGTGCCTGGTGGGGATTTTGTGTTTTTTGGTTTTTTTGGGGTTTTTTTAGATTTTTTTTTCCTTGTCTGTAGTATGCAGTTCAAAAAATACCCTAAAATATATTATTTTCTTTTAGCTTAATGAAGCTAAGGACATGAAATTTAGAGTCATGAGGCACTTGAAGTGAAAGCTTGATGTCAGTAATAGGAAGCAGCAGAGGATGGTTTTCTACTGGAATTACTACTATAAAGTTTTAATATGTTGCAATTCATTTCATGATAATAGATGTGGGATTCAGAGGCAGAATTTTAAATTTATTCATCTATACGTAAAGTGTCCATAAAAATGGTGTTTTGTGCTAAGTGTCTAGTGAACATAAAGATTTTTTCTTGACTTTTCCTGTAAAAATTTTGTGAAATAAAAATGCAGAGACTCATGGCAGGGATTGTATTAGCACCATTTTTTGCAGTCTATGCTTTCAACTTGATCTAAATATGCAAATTTTTTATTGGTAGATAATTGTGCTTGTATTTTAGGCATGCATTAATTTGTATTCATTATAAAATGTATTTCAACCTCTTCACGGCTTTTCACGAGCTAGATTGCATTGCAAAGTTTAGTTTGTTTGCATGAACTTAGATGTTGAACTGCAGTACTGATCAGGAGAGGGGAAACAGTAATGGAGATCACTGGAGGTTACAAGGCTGTAAACTCCATTGTAGTGATTACAAGTATGGTGGCAGACATGTAGGAAGTGTCAATATGCAAACAAGGAATAGAAGAATATACTAAGTTTGCAGCCTCTAGAACACTTCACTGAGCTGTGAAAGCACTCGAGATAAAAATAATAATAATAATAAAGTCCATTCAAAACTGGAGGGGGGGGAAGATTTACTGATTAAGTTGATGAAATATTTTCCTAAAATCAATTTCATAAGCTATCCAAAGCTTCCAGTGCATAGTATAGGCTTTAAAATATGCTGGTTTTGTCCTTTCCTGCAAGGCTTTTTCCCTGGTTTAGGACCGTAAGAGCAGGCTGTAAGAAACCTGTATGTGACACTTGACCAGCTGTTTGAGTTCGTGGGGTTTAGTTTTGAAGCAAGAGGAGGATTCTGTCCCACCGTGACCTCGCTCTGTCTGTCTGCTCTTGGCAACGAGTGAGGCTTCTCCTCTGTACTGTGCGGACTCTGCACTCGAGCTGAATTAGCTTTTGAACTTTCCCTGTACTATAAATCTTGGGAGACAATAAAGTGCACGTCACTAGGTGGCACTGGAACATCGCTGTATGCCAAGTACAGTCGAGCTCCTCATCCGCGTACTGGAGCTGCCTGGATTTGTGAGTGTCAGGGAAATTGTTTTATTGTTAAAGGGCATAGTGTAATGTATTCATCTCCATCCAAGGCAGCCATTTAATGCCCTGAAACATGCCCTCTCACAGCTCTGGCCTGTTGACTATGCTTATTTGGTGTAATAATTAGCAGAATTTCTCACTAACAGTGGTACTTACTAACACCTCACATTTTCTTGTGTGTTTTTGTACGTGATGGATTGTGCATTCTATGAATAAAGTTAAGAGGGTCACAGCCTAAGCCCTGTACAACACAGCTATTTTCTGCACAATAGTTCTGAATAGATATATATTAACTCCTTTTTAATCCTCTTGGTGTGTAATGCAAACAAATTTGAGTCTTTTTGTAACAGGCTATTGAAAACTTGTAAGCACAGAACAGTTAACTTGTCGAGTTAAAGAACAAAAGAAAGAAATGGAAGGAGGAACTACAGAAATTAGAGTACAGTGTCTTTTACTAATGGGTTGCTTTAGGGGCCTGTGCTAGTGCTCCATGAAATTTGGTGCAGACCTCTGTACTTTGTTCTAGAGCAGCAATTCTCCGTATGCATGTTGAAGGTGATCTTTCTGCTGTCATGGTGTTCAAAGAGTTGCTCTACTTGGTATGAAAATACAGATGGGAAGTCTGAGTTAAACAGTACATAGGTTTTTTTTGCACTTTCCCTGCTGGAAAAGAGTATGTTGAAAAATTGTTCTGATAGAAATAAAAACAAAAGGTCCTTGAATAAATGCTGTGAGTAGGCAGCCTTGTCATGGTTCTTTCCAAATGCAGGAGCTGATAGAGTTATGGTTCACAAAATTAATAGGTAACCATATCTTTTTTCAGTTTAACTCCTAGGTAAAAATCTAGTGGAATTCTTATATAATGAGTTAGTTCAACCAATAGTAGTTTGATGCATTTGGCTTATGGAAGTTCAGCTCTGCATGGAGATCATCAAACCTTTGTCACGTCTAGTTTAGATGGAAATTGCATAAGTAGCGCTAAACGTGGGTCGTAGGATCCTGCAGTTGTCTGTTACTTAATTTTAAAATCCTCCCTTTGAATATTTTTTCAAATCCTACATTGTTCATTCTTTTTTCATTCAGCCCTTCTTGAATTCTGGTTACTGCTGAAGCACTTCCATTGTAGAAGGGGAATTAATACAGCATGTTAAGGCAGCAAATAAGAACAAAGGTGGCTCTCGCAGCTTTCTCTTAATGTCAGTTCCTTGCCCTCAGCCTCCCTTATTAATGCATGTGAACTACTGTCACTCAGATGGTTTTAACACAGACATGCATACTATGTGTCAAAAAGGATGGCCTAGATTTTTGAATTTCAGGTTTAAAGTACCCCAACATGTGAAACCAGTGTATCAGATTATAAAAGGTTGACTCCAGCCTGTGTAGACATTCTGAAGGAAAGAAATTTATTTATTCTTGTCTTTGACATACGCTCTAAGAAAGCAAGAGAGTTTAGAGTTTTAAGGTGTCTGCAATATTTTAATTTGGATGGAGACTTTCCTGTGTGCCTTTATTTTACGAAAGTTCAGAACAATCCTCTTTGTCAAGTTGTACTTCCATATTAGAATTCTTTTTTGTGTGTGTGTATCTCTTTTTATAGACGGGTTTTACCTATTTTCACCATCCCTGTCCTAACTTACATTATTTTACTAATTTACAGTGGGCTTTTTGATGACTTCCTTATATAACATATACAAATACTTACTTAAAAATACAGAGATTATTTGGCACTTTATTGGGTCATTTAATGGATTCAGTTTTGAGTGTTACCACACAGTTGGTTAAATGTCTGTATGTTCCTGTCAGCCTGCTACAGCTTTAGTATCTGGTGTGGGTCAGTATGGCTGCCTCTCTTCTTCCTTTGTTTAGGCAACGAATCCAAACCATTCTACAATGAGTCAGTGCTCATTATTCACTTATTAAATTTGGCAGAAGAAACATGAAGTAGTAGAAGTCTAGGATATTATTTTTCAGCAGAAGGGAGCAAGTAGGGCAAAGGAGAGTTGTTTTGAAATCTGGAATGTGCCACTCTCTTTCTTTTTTACCTTCAGAAATCCACCCTGTATTTGAGAATAGCGTAGACAAGGGAAGAGATGATATTTAAAAAGACTTGTCGTTACTGAACTTCACATTTTCAAAATACAAACAGAGGCAGCAACAGGACCATTTAGAATCTGAGACCAGTTAAGAAGGTACATGTATGGGAAGAAAGAACAAGCAAAAGTTTTTTCCCTGAACAAATGTTCAGGCAAGACTTAAGAAATAATTTTTGTGCTTGTCCATTTTAGTTGAGTAGTGCTGATCTGCAAAATTACAGCTGATCATTGCAAGTGATCGAGAGTTAACGAGAAATAAGGTCTGTATCAGAATTGCTTTATTAAAACAGCATTATTTGAAAATGTAGGCAAATGTACTATTCTTAAGCAAAATGTTGATTTGCATTATTAAATTCGCCTGGATTTGGCACAAAGGAAGTGGCTTAACAGATCTACTTCTTTCACAGCAGATCAGTGCTTGCTTGTATTTTAGTGTACCCTAACAATATTTACATTACGCAAAGCCAGTTTAAAAATAAAATGTGAGTGGAAGACAATGAGTAGTCCTTCTTTTAGCTGTAGTTCTTTATGATAGTACTGCAAGAATTTCTGGGCACTATGAAATACAGATCCCAGCAAACTCCTAAGTTTTTTTGAATTGTGAGGCAGAAGAGAATTTCTAACCCCAGCTTTAGGGCTTCAGTAAAATATATTCCTAGAGAAGTAGACCATGGTCTCCTGATTTACGGACCGCTGGTGGCTGGCAAAGTGATGAATCAAAACCAAACTGAGGAGTGAGATGCATCAAACTTTCAGTCAGCGTGGCTCGGCTGCCTCCGGTTTGTTTGGTTAGGGTGTATGTTCAGAACTTCTTAAGGAAATACGGATGATTCATCATAGGCTGCTGGTCTAAACAGTTTGGGAACCACTGAACTAAAATGTATCATTTAGAAAAACTTCTGAGCTTGATACAGGAAAGAATTCCCAGGGGGGAGAATTCATCTTGCACAGCGGTATCTCCTCCAATGCTTAATTACCCTTTCTTTTAAACTGTGCTTCTCATTTCTGGTCTGAACTTGCCCAGCGTTTCAGACCCTGAATTTTGCAGTTCGTTGGCTGCCAACTTAACATTTAAATGTTAGCTTTCTGTTACCCATGCGGCTTATTTTGGAGACTGTGAACAAAACCAAGCCCTCAAGCTAAACAAAATTAAACAAGTTTGAATTGTTCACTGTGAGGCGTTTCTTTAAATTATTTTTGTTACAGAAAAATCCTCTATTTTTTCAGCAGGCCATAGAGCAATATCCTTCTTGAACTTATATGCCAAAATTCAACAGTATTTCATTAGTAGTTGTCGTATTATGAAGTTGAGGCAACAATTGTAGTTAATAGGTTTATAGGTTTATAAGTGAGTGTTACCATCATTTGACTGATGGTGTAGTGTATGCAAAATTAGGAAATTAATATGTTATAAATGCAAACCAATGTCTATGCATTTATTGTACAGGTCACTCTTACAGATTATAGAATCATAAAATAGCAGCTTGGAAGGGGACCTCAAGGATTACCTGGTCCAAAAGTGTAAAATGTTGTAAATTACGCTTTTCCTCACTGAACAGTCTCGTACAAATATTGATGTGTTAAATTTATGTACATGCTGTGATTTCTGATATTTATGTCCTTGAAAATAGTTTGTAAAAAGTGATTCAGCTGTATTAACACTATATCTCTGTGTTCCTTCAAAAATGACATCTCAGTGGTTGTGGTGTTTTGGAAAGATGTGGACAATTTGCATGACACTGTATTCATTGTGACCATGATAACACACTGGTGATGGTTGCCTTTAAATTGGTTTTGGGAGAGGAGGGAGAATTGCAAAAGCTCCTGCTCAAAGGCTCCTCTAGTGTGAGAAATGTTTGAAGGAAAATTTGAGTTTATCATGTCCTTGAAAAGGACAAAGCACAAAGATCGAAGAGCAGAGGCAAGAAGTCTGGTACTGTTTCTGCAGCTGAACCCCGGGGGACTCACATACCCCTTCTTTCTGTGCATTCTGCTGCAGTGATTTTGTTAATTGTGGCGTATACTCTGAAGAATTATCGTGTAAATACCTCCTTTAAAATACATCAGCTGTGTATCTGGTGAAATGTGACTAACAGAAAAGTGTTCCTGGAATACATTTCCTTTTATTTGTAAGCCTTTCAACCATCCTCCTGTCTTTTCATTCTGGAGCGAAGAATACAGTTATGTATTCTGTAAATATGTAATTATGATGTCTTGGAGGGCTCTAAAGATCTAGTTTTCACCAAGTTTGTAAGTGCTTTTAGACTTTCGTGGTGCTTATTGTGCTGATCAAATCTCTGGAAAATAACTTGATTCTGTAAAAAAATACCAAGTCAACAATTTTGTAATGGCCTACGAAGATGCTCAAATACTTTGTAATGGGCATGACAGTTACAGTATGTGAAATTTAATGCTCTAGCTCCTTATTGATCTTCCTTGTAGCCCACTGCTTGGCACATGCATTTGCTCTTAACGCCTGCTCTTGCTACATTAACACTGTCTTCAGCAGTGTTATCAAGGGGACTTCAGAAGTTCAATTTGATGCTAAATTTAAGTATTTAAGGAAATATCTATATTTTTTCAAGTATTAATTTTCTTTTCACTTTACTTTTGGCTGATTTTTCTTTTGGGTGATATTTTAACACTGAAGGTTTTTTTTTTTACCCATTTTAAAAGTATTTTTATTACACAATGGTTGCTTCAACCATTACCTATCAATACATATATAGACCAGAAATCCTGCAAGGCTTGTTATTTTCTGGAAATGAGAAAAAGCTGTAAGAAAATTAATTGTATATTTGATCTTTCGGTGGTTCTGAAAAAATGTATTAGTGTGATCTGCCTATGTTGGTGTTTGAAAGTTCTTTGTCCCTCTATATCTACAGAAGTTAAAAGCCTGTTGCAAAGGTTCTGAATCTGCATTTCCAGCTGCACCAGCCCTTGGATTTCATTCTGGAGGTTCTTGGTCCATTCTGTGGTTGTTGGTCAGTGTGTTTGCTCCTACATTAAATGGATGTTGGACCCCAGTGAAATTTGTACAATTCCACATTGCAGATGTGCAATACTTTCCAAAATAATTTGGTGATTCTTTAATGTTTCTTTCTGTTTCCTTGGGTTATTCAAGAAGAAAAAGCACCATATTATTTTCCATTCCTAAGCACAGTGTGCATCTCCCAAGGCTACACAGATGCCCTGCATCCTGGTAAGAGACTTTCCTAGAAGTTAAGCAGCATCAATATCTTCATGTCATTAGAACATGAGAGGTCTACAGACAGCAACACCAAATATATCCTTGTTTCAACATTAACCCTTGTTATAATTTATGTTTTTATTTTATTTGCTTTTGATCTTTATTGAGTCTTTTCTCTGTCATATTGGTGTCTAGTATTTCACAGCTGGTCAAAACCAGCTGATTTCTTGGGGACTGGGTGTGTATTTTTGCTACATGATGCAGAATCAGTTATTGGTGACTGTCACCAAGGTTTCTGTCTGCTGATTCTTTGGAGGTGAGCTGCTTAGGAACTGCTCAAGTGAGAAATCTAGTTTCTCAGCAGCTATTGCCTCTTTTTAAGAAACTGCAAAAAAATGGCATGCAGAAATGCCCCAGTGTCTTTATCTATTCACTGTGAATCACAACTGTATTGCACTATAAGTATCCTCTGTTCTAAATGTTTTCTTAAGTACATGCATGATCTTGTGTCTGTGTGTATAAGAAGAAACAAAGAACTGGAGATCTGATTAAAGCGTGATCATTTTCAAATCAAGTCTGAATGTTCTTACTTCTCACCAAACACATACAGCTGACCCATTTACCAACTGGTGCTTGCTGGAAGGGGATGCACAAATGATAAGGAACAAGAAATGGATGGTGGTATCAAGATGCTTGAAGTGATGGTGGAAGGATCAGAAGGTTATTGACAATTCTGCTGAGGAGGCTTAGGAACATTTTGTCAGTCCAAAGCGTCTGTGTTTGAACTACTTATCGCTAAAATTTTTATTATGATTACTTAAAGTGCTAATCCATGTGTGACAAATATACACTCAGCAAGGTAAGGAAATTGCCAGTTCTGTTCCATTAACAGTCAGTGGCCAAAGGAACAATGTTCCTGTAGGTTAAAACAACAATTAAGGGACCTTAACACGTCAGGGTGGGGAAAGAGGGGATACTGGCAGCAGACATTTTTCACACATTGCTAAGCTGCTTCAATGCATAAATTAACTCTTAGTTCAGTTACATCGGTTGAGTATGTTGTGCATATGCATGACTGGTCTGTGTGAACCAAAATCTGGGCCTGTAGATTTATGAGAAAGGGTAAGAGAGGTTGAAATTAGTAAGCAAAGCCAAACAGTACATTTGCAGCAAAGAATATCAGACAGACTTTCAGACAACTCCTCAGTTACAGATGTTAGTGTCAGACCTGAGGTCTTTGCATGGCAGTAGATTGTTCATTACGTAATTTTTTTGTGCCCAGATCACTTGAGCTGCATTTTGATACCTTTTTAACTGGACTTTGTTTGAGTGGGAGAACAGGTTTCAATATGATCATATTAAAATCAAGCATATTAAATAACAAGCATACTTTATTCTAGTATAATTAGCAAGTGGATGTATGGGACGTGAAATATTGTTAGAGAGTTATAGATAACTTCAGTGTGAGTGTATATAGGGTAATAATAGTGCACATTTTTGCCCTTAATATGAAAATGTTTTTGTCATGTTGTAGGGTGTGGAGAGGGCATCTTATAGTAAGCAAAGTGTGGTACAGTACGGTCATATGTCTGCCAGTATTTTTGGCAGTCTGGATTATAGAGAGAACGTAGCACAGACAAGGCTTTTGGTAAGTCTTGAGTGTAATGAAGGGTAAGCTGGAAATATAACTTTTTCATTCAGTAAATGGTACTGTAAAATTGCCCAGTCCCTTAAGACCTTTTTGATGAGTGGAGTTTACAGAAATAATTTGAAGGAAAAAAAATCTGAAATCTAATATATGTGATAATGGAGAAATAAAAGCTGTAATGGTACATCTAGAATGTATTTTTTATTACTCTAGGTTCGTTTCTGACATAACTTGTTTCAGTAAGCCACTTGAATGATCTTGGTGGCTATGAAGTTTTAATAGCTAACACTTGAAAAGCCTTGTAGTTTAAACAAATGTCAACTTCAAAATCACATTCCTTCCTTAAGAATCTATTCCAATTTTATTTTATTAAAAAAGAGACCAAAAAGCACAACATGCGAGAGACTATTAGGAGATAAAGTTGTGGAAGTTCCTATAAAGTGGTGACTTTTTTCTAGATGGGGTCTTACTATTGGGTCACAAAATTTTTGCTATGTAAAGTATTTAATCTTCCTCCTTTATAAAGCTGTTGAGCTCTCACTTCAGAGCACTAGTCCTTTGTTTCGTGCAGGACTTGAAACAAATCCATATTTTATTATTGTTGATTAAAACTAAAAAGAATGAAAGTGAAACACAGTTTCTGGAATGAACTGATGTTCATTCTTATCTGGGGAAACAAGCTAATAGAAAAGAGAGAATTTTGGAAAACCTAAAGTTTGTATCTGTACCTGTGTTTCAGATCTTTCTTTCATGACAATAAGCATTCTCAGAGTGCCTTTCTACACCTGATAACCTTTGGAAAATAAAAGACTATTGGGAAAAACAGTATTGGAGATGGAAATGATAATTTCTTATGCTTTGAATAGAGGCCCTTTGTTTTTTAGGATCTACCCCAGAAGTTTCTGCAAACACATTGAATTTCATTGAAAATGAAAAAAAAAAAAGAAGTTTTCCTAGCTCTGGTCCCAGTACTCTCCAAAGTGTAAAAACTGCAGTAGGGAGTTAACAAAACTTTTTAAGATATAAAAATGGCCGATATTTTAAGAACTTCTGATGAAAGGAGTTGAGGTAGAGGTGCTGTTATGGGCTGAGAGTGGAGGTGATGTTCCAAAGCTGCTGTGCCTTCCTTTTGCAACCTCATCTCCAGCAGTGTGTTGTTCCCTCCTGTAGCCCCAGTGAGATTATTTGTCAGATCTAGATGTGAGACAGGTAAAATTCAGCCTGGATAAAATGTTCAGCTTCCTTTTAGCTCTCTTTGCTGTAAGGTTGCTGGGGATGGGGGGGAGTAAAAATGAAGAACATTTTCAATCTGTCTTTATGGAAATAATACAAAAATCATTGATGTGATGAAATTAAGGGAAAAATAGGTGTATCTCTAGGTCACTGTAACATGAGTCAGAAAATCTAGTTATTTTGCAGGGAAGAGTGTATATGAGTAGATAGAGGTTTTTTTACTGGTTGTGCTGTTTTTGCTGCATAAATATCTAAGAATAGTCAGTTGCAACACAGATATTTTGGGTTTGTTTGAATTGCCTTCTATCATGTATCCTTTTCATAGCATGATTCATCTTTTGATTCATTCTACATACTTCTGATTGTAAGATGTAAATAAGTAATCAGTGGCTGAAAAAAAGATTGCTTGCATCCCTTCCAAGGTTGGGAATGTGTCTGTTAGATGTTTCAAAAGACCATCATTTCTGAAAAAAAAAATAAAAAAAATTTATGTTTTGGGAATAATGAAATGGACTTTTCCAGAATCACGAGATACAGTCATTTTTTTTAGAAGGCTAGTTTGAATATAGTATTTATTTTAACTGCTTATCAGACTGTGCTCTTGTCATGTCACTAAGAACTAAGATCCTTAAATGTTTCATAGGCACTGCTGTGTCTGTCCATGTCTTGTTCTTTTGTGACTGACTTTTTACACCTACATGAGATGCTGCTCCAGGCCCAGAGAGATTACTTGGTGTAGTGAAGTTGACATTTTCCCAAAATTCAGGAGAAATGTAGGGCAGCAAACCGGGTTCTGTTTTTAGAGGTGAATGCTACTTGCATGGACTTTAGTCTCCCTGGTGTTAATAGTGGCAGTTTCTTCAATGAATTCTTCGTTGTGTTTTATGCCAAGCAATGAGGGAGGGAAAAACCACACTTCTGCTTAATGTTTTCAGTGTTTTTATGTGTTAGAAATCGTTGTGACAGTGAAGCCTTAAATTTGTTGTCAGAACTAATTTCATTAATGTTTGTGTGATTTCAATAAATTTAGTTTCTATAGTATATTGTTTCAGCCAAGACAGTGATCTGTAAACTGGAAAATAGGTATTGTCTTCTGACTTGTTTGATGAGGAAACTAAGTGAGAATTTTATGTTGGAAACACTAAAGTCTTCATAAGCCCTTACAGCCTAGGTATTGAACTTCTGTCTTACAATTAAGAGAGAAATGAAACCTTTTGAGAATGATATTGACACCCTGCAGGGAAAAATGTCAGCTGCAAAAATGTTTACATTATCATGCTTCTTGGTCAGAAAATGTCATTAAGTCCCATCTTTTCCTTATACCAGTTGATTTGAAAATAACAAACCATCTGTGTGTGGCATAACTGCATTTTGGCCTGTGACTTTGATGTCTCTTAGCTATGTTCCTGTTACTTCTGCTCCGCAACATACAATGCGTCTCTTGTATTGCCATGAAAAAACTTAGGAAAGAAAGATTTATACTGATTGAGACATTCCAATTATTAATATTCCACTTGATGAATTTCACAATCAGTCATCTCATTAATAGACCTCTCTATGACTAATAAATGAGCAGAGTGTTAAGATCTTCAAAAAGTTCATTGCACACTCTAAAACTGGGCATTAGTGCTCCTGATCTTCATTGCAGTTATCAGTCAGTATAATAGCTCCAGTAACACTCATAGCAGCCTACAAAATGAGTATTTGCAGAGATTTTCTCCTCTTTGAAGGTCTACACAGTGCATGATGACATTATAAGGGATGGTGCATGTAAGATGGTTTTTCATGTATTGGCACCACTAATGTATATGTAACAGTCACGGGGTTTTTTAAGTGTAAGAAACATAATCTTGATATTTGGATAAACTGCTACACTGTTAATAATTTTTAAAATGTAAAAATCAGATTTAGAAAAACTCTTTTTAAGGTGCCTTGTATCTTCAACTAAAGGCAATTTTAAGATTTTTATTTAGGGGTTTATGTGTTTGAAGAGCCAATAAACAATGCTTATGTAACAGTATTTAGATTTACACATCAGCCAGCTGATATAGCCAGATCTTCAAGTTGTCTTTTTTTTTTTGTTTTGTTTTGGTTTGGTTTTTTTTGGAGGTATTTGTGAGTAGCTTGATGTTTTTGACATCTGTGTGACAGCTTCTTGCATAAGGGATGAGCAGCATGTTATACCACCCAGCTGTGTGTATTAGTCTGCACATCAAGCTGAAGAGCGGCACTTAGCCAGATCTGACAATCAAATGTGAACTAGTACTACCTATACACAGGAGTGCATTTTAATGTTGTGTGCGTTTTGCCAAGAGGCTGGTACTTGACAAAGAAATTGTCAGAATCTCTCTTCTTCCTACCTTTTTTTTTAATCTTCCCACAGATGTGAGTCCATATTGAAATACATTTTATCCCCCGCAGTTTAATGTGGTTGATCTTACAGATAATAAAGCCAATCTAATGTTTTCAGCGATTCCATGTAGTAAAATTCTGGCAAGCTTTTAGTAATAGACAAGTGTAACTGTTTTAGGATACGCAACAAATGAGTATGTCATTCTCTGCCAACTTTATCTGAAGTCACAATATGTTTGGTTTCACCAATGACTTCATGGCCCTAACATGCCAACAACCTGTCCCCAAAGCAAACTGGGGACATAGAGAAATTACAGTGCCAGTTCAGGAATGTCAGTGCTGTTCTTGGGCTCGTTGGTGCTCATCACATTGAGAGTGTGGAGGTGAGTAAGAGAGAGGCACCCATTCTTATTGTAGTTGGACTGATCTGTGAACCTCCAAAACCTCTACACTTCCTCATGATTTTAAACCTGTGTCATCTTCCTTAATGCTTAAATTTGAATAAATGGAATTAATTGTCATAGAATACGCAATTGTACTCTTAATAGTTCAGCCTTCCTTGTTTATGTGTTTGCTATAAGCCAGGAGTTAGTTACTACATGCAATATGGTTTTCTTTCTTTTTTAAATAAGATTGCCAGAATAGGGAAGATTGTTTAAACCTATTTGTGCAACCCAAAATGATGATGAAGAGGGAAATGTAGAAGAAAAAGGATTTTTTAATTTGATAATTAATTCTCTTGTCTATGGCATGTTCCATTTGCAGTAACATCTAGGTGATGTAGTTTCCATATAATTTGGTTTCATGAAAGTATTAGTGATACCTTTTTTTAACTTATTCTGTGTTTCCCTTGTTATTACACCCTTACTATTCTTGTTAAAACTCTATTCCATTTCCATCTGGTCTTGCTCTTACAACATATGAGTAAGAAATTCATGTCTAGTTATAAAGTAGGCACAGTTTTGAAGAGCGTGGGACTGACATGGATTTGGATCAGTGTAATAAGGACTGATTATCTGAAAAAGAATTTAGGAGTAAAAGTTCTCATGTGCTCAGAGACTACCTAACTTGAATTACTGCTTTGTAAGTAGAGAAGTTCCACTGATTTTTTTAATCCGTTTTTCCTTATTTAATGTTCCAGAATTGAAGGTAACAAGAGAAATAATTGCATCAGTTTTTGTCATTTTAATACAACTAATTTTATACTTCCCTGTTTATATCTTGGTTTTTGTCTAATTTTTTGTTTCAATTTTATCCCTCCAAAACAGAAAAAAAAGCTTCTTGAAGAACTTGGAGAGAACAGACTTCCATATATGACTCCAGCCGATGACGATTTCCATCAGTTGGTAATGTATTTCTTCTAGCTGGTTTTAAACTAAAATGACTGTTTGGACTGAACAACAAATAAATCTTTCTTCAAAGACACACTGTGAAATCTGATATGAGAAAAGGTGTCCTGATGGCTGATAATGGATTTCCGGGTGGTGTGAAATAAGATCTCTAGAACTGAGATACTCACGAATGAGAAGCTAGTGAACTTAATTAATTTATTTTTAGGGGTGTGCCCTGAGTACCAGCTAACATGTGTAACAGTCAGAGTTTCCTATGCTTTGTTGAAATAAAACACATCTCATCATTCTTTTAATTTTTTTAATCTGGACTGTGAAAAGACTTATTCTTTATAGCTCATATTTGGCAAAAGAGGGAGAATATTAACATAGAAATTCAAATGTTTGGGGACTCAATTTTACTTTCAAACAATAAGTAGCCATTGAGACTTTGCTTACAAAACAAACTGTGGAAAGTGGAATTCCTCAAATGAAACCAAACAAAAGTAAAATCAGGCCCAGTAGACACATGAATAGTAAACCAAATGAGTGTGTGGAAAAATACGATGAATTAATAGAATTTTCTAGATCTGTCTTGGATCTTTCTATATCAACTGTAAAACACAGGGTAGGTTCAATGAGATCAAATTGGAACACTGTAAGATGAAAAGCATAAGAAATAATCTCGTAGTTTGAACAGCCAAAACAAGGATGCTTACATTACAGGTGTATTGTCTGTCTTCTGTTGATATATAGCTCAAAGATGTAGAAGTGTGGAAGAGCTGGAAAAATTTATAAGAGCTAAACAGATGGATTTTATTTTTTTTTTAATTTCCAAAAACCTCAAACATTCTTTTTAGTCTTAAACTAAAGTTCATGTAGAAATTCTTCCCCCTTTTAAGACTCAGGGAGCTGATTTTTCTCCTTCCTTGTCCTGTTATAGCCCCTCCTGTTCTCTTCTTCTGTCTCTGTTGCTGCCAAGAGCTGCTTTGCCCAGCATCTTTTTTTTTCCATCTTTGTAAATCCTCATTCTTGTGGAGCTGATGTGAAAAGAGAAGGTGGAGCCAAGGTTGCCCAGGGGCATCTCATTTGCCCAGTAAGAGTAACCCACAAATATAGAAGACAATAGGAATAAGATAAGCAGTGAGATCAGACCTGTTCAAGCCTTAATAAAGTTTAGATACGCTGTTTTTGCAAATATAGAATTATACTTTTTATGTAGTGTATATGTGCATGCTAGGTATTTTTAAGTATACATGATAGGCATCACAGGCACCTTTGAAATTCTGTGGTGGTTATGAAATGTTACTTGAATCACAGCTGTAGAAAGTACAAGTTCCATGATGCTTAAATGAAATACAGATGGGAGGAAAAGAAGGGTGAGAGCTTGAAGACAACAAATTGCAAAGTAAAATATCACATACACTTTAGTTTTACAGACTGTCTTTCCTGGACAGACCTGCCCTACTCCTTTAAGGATCCACCTCAGATGAAATAGCATTCTTTGAACATGTTGGAAAGGTTAGGTAGGATGCAAGTAGGAAAACTGCCATATCTTGTCAGATATGGAAGTGCACAGCCTGAACAGAAGTAAGAAATTCCATCATCAGCAAAACTTCACTGACAGCCTCTTTCAATGTGTCTTGCTTGATGAAGGATTTTAGAAATGGGCCCCAAGCCACAGGCTGAAAAAATGTAATATTTAAAGTGAGTTTGGAACAAGAAAAAGGCTTTTAACAAGGTAATTCACAAATATTTGTACATGATAGTGCAAACTATCATTTCACGATGTATATGGCAGTTTTCTTATCAAGGGTCCTAATTGCTGATTTCTAACTTTATTCTGTCACTTGGGTCCATAGGGTGGGTCTCTATGTTGAGTATCACCATTAGAAGGGAAAGCATCTATATATTTAAAATCTTGTGTGTAACATTAAATGCAGATTTGACCATCAGATGTGCTTTTTTATTTTTTTTGTCCTGTAGTTGCCAGCAATGTACCTACTTCTTTCAGAGTGAGCAGTGAATTGACCTTTAATACTCCCTGTCAGAGTTACAACACAGAGGACATGATTACTCCCCCTTCCCCATCCCCCCGAAACAACAAGGTGTCCAGTATGAACCCAGCATTCACCCTGGATCTGAGCCCTTAATGTTTTCCTTATGCAGGGCATAGCACAGTCACTGATTGGAGATTTAGAGAAGACCAAACTCTTTTCATGTGATGTGTCAGAAATGTGTTTCCACTTCCTGCTTTCTTTGGAGATGTCAGTGTGGTTTTTTTCTTTTTAAGGCAGAATTCTAAGTATACAGTGTGAAACTTCATGATAAAGTAGCTCTTACAATCCAAAGGTAACATCCCTCTGACTTGGCTGGCAACAAAATGTGCAAGGCATTACCTCTGCTTTTGAGGGGGGGAAATACCATGTTGTTGCCTTTGTCAAATCTGTGTTTTCTCTCTAGTGCGTGTTTTCAGGACTTAATTGCTTTACATCATATTCTTATTTCCCTCCTTCTGTTTCTAATAGTTGTTTGTAATTTCATGGGTGCAATTCATGTCAGAAATTTAGTCTCTGTATTTTCATATAAATGGTTTAAAAATACGTAGTAATAATGACTGTTTAAATATATCACAGTAGCATATGTTATGTGGTAATTGGTTAATTTGACCTGAGTGTGTCCAGTGTAGAGAATTCTTTAAAGAAATACTGGGATACTGCTATAGAACTGTTAGTGCTCTTTCTTTTATATGTGGCATTTGCATAATGAAAGAAATAATGCAGGAATAACCTTTGTATGTCACAACGTATAATGTTGTGTCATTATTAAGTATGATTGTGAAAAGATATTTGTGATTCCCTTCAACCTGTACCCACCCATCTGACTGCAGCCTGTACTGTAAGTCTGAAATGTACAGTTACTGATTTCAGAAGTTGTCGTTCATAAGGATTTTTTTCTCCGTTCAAAGGCTGGAGATACACAGCAGTGACTGAAACAAAAGGGACAGTTCAGGACCTCTAAAGGAATCATTTCGAGCTTTTGACAATCTCAGCTGAATTGCTTTTATCAAGTTTAGATGGAGTTCTTTGCATGAAAGCTGGGATCCAGTGTTCTGTGTGGGGATTGTAGAGGGACCTTCAGAAAGATATCTGGAACTGTTTTCAAGTTTAGTATTTGAACTTAAGGATGTAAATACAATTGTCAGATATTATTGTTATCTGTAGATACTGTTACAGGTTTTTTCCCTCTCTCCAGGAGGCTAGTTTTTGGAAACTGTCAGAATGCACAAAGAAGGGGAGTTAGCTTCACTGTAAAAATTTCACAAGAAATGGTGCCAAGGTTACAGACAAACTAAGATTTATTATGTGTAATCATTTTTAAAATAGGCTTCCTTTTATGTTCCATTTTTTAGTAGGAACAAGTGACCCTATAAAGTCAACTCTTTAGTGTTGTAGGATAAGTGTGTGTTATGATGCAAAACTGTAACTGTTTTCATGCAGCAGAAAATGTGCATTCTGACTTACTGCCTGGTTTTTGTTTTCTAGAGGCACGTTCTTTGCATTTTAAAATTAATTTCCTGAAAGGAAAATCTCAAATGAGACTTGGAAGTAGATAGTACTAGTTAAGTAGTTTTGAGTTGTACCAGAAGAGCCCACAGATGGACTGTAGGCCACTGTGGTGCTTTGTGCTGAATGGAAGATATTAGGTCAGTAAAAGTTTTGATGGATCAGTTTTATGCATCCATATGCTCTTGCCCCATTGCCTAATGCCTTCAGATTTCAGTTTACCTTAACATTTTTCCACACACCACCATTGGTTTCTGCCTTTTCCCCAGTCTAGTGACTAATTTCTGGACAGAAGGAAATAGGTGTGGTGGAGTGCTTTGGAGCTTCACACTTGCTAATTGATACTTGATATGCTCATATTGCAGCCTTTCTCTTACTAAAGGCACTAGTTTGTGTCTATTTCTTTTATTTATCTATTAATTTTAATGAAATACACAAGAACTCACTCTTTTTGAGAACTTATTCTCTAGCCTTTGTCCAGTTTGTCAAACAGTCTCAGCAGTAGTTAAAGCAGATTTACAGGCAGCCAATAAAAGGTGTGATTATGCGATACTCGCTTCCTTAGAAAACCAGATTAACAAAATAAAATTATCCAAGCCTTCCTGCAGTGGGAAGCAGTATTCTGCATGCAAAGCAAGACACTGCTGATTAGCAGCGTTATACCTTGCTGGGAGTTGTTGCCTCCAAACACTGCTGGATTCTGAACTCCAGCTGATACCAGAGCTGGTATGGTCAGAAGAGGATATGAGGAAAAAGGATATTAAAGGTAGGGAGATGGGGAGGAAAATAAGTTTGGAAATTTTCTGTTATCTAAAAGGGGAACTTCTCTATGAAACGGCAGAGCTAATTGGCAGGCACTGAGGAATGTGAAAACAAAAAGGACCAGTGTGTTGAGGACTGTTTTGAAGATAGACATGCAGTGCATTTCTTTAAAATTTATGTTTTTATTTTGTTATGTTTTTCCTAAGAAGTATTGTTATATAAAATTATTTGAGTTTATCATGTAGCCCTCTAGAATTCTGTACATCAGAATGAAGCAAAATGGTCGTTGCAACCATTGCAAAAAAAGAGTTGTTTTCTTACTGCTTGATATTCTGTTGTTTGTATATGTAAAGATAAGATTATCTACGAATTCATCAGGTGAGCTTATATGTTCTACTGATTGCTGCCAGAATCCTCTGATTGATTGATTGATTGATTGATTTATAGATTTGCCCTGGTGATAATCTGTAGTTACAGGCCACTGGTACATATCCACAGTTTGTGCAATATATTGATATATAAAAATAAAGTAACAAATACTCTCATCTGTTTCTTCAGTATATTCTAGACTCATGGATGAGAACTTGGCAATGTAGCCTTGTCTCTTCTTCAATATATGAAATATTTTGATTCCTATAAAAAGAATAATTAATTTCCTATTTCTGTTGTTTGGGGTTTTGTCTTTTTCTCCTTTAGTGGAAGACCAGATATTCCAAGCTGATTTTTAGAAAATCTGAGACAGTACCTGAAGAGCTCCATCAAATGGTACAAAAAGGCTTTCTGACCTTGCGAGAACACGATTGTTTCTTTCAGGATCTTGTAAGGATCAAAGGAAAAGATTTCCTTACTCCAGTGTCTCGTATATTAATTGGAAACCCAGGATGCACTTACAAGTACTTGAACACAAGATTGTTTACAGTTCCTTGGCCTACTGAAGGTTATGATATAAAATATTGCAGTCCTCAGATACATGATGCTTGTAAAGCATTAATCAGACTTAATGACTACTTGCATATTGAAGCAGTCAAGACATTACAAGGACAAAATTTATGTGAGACCAAAGAAATTAAAGATACCACTGTAAGAGATAGGGAGCAAAGTTTTGCTACTTCTCTTACAGAGCAAGGGTCTGTTTCAAAAGATCAAAGCGGTGTTTGTGTACCAGAGGATGACTCCATAAGTCTAAAGAACAGAACATCTTATAACCTGACTTTATTAAATTATATGGATCCACTACAAATGCTGTACTTGAAACAAGAACCTTATTTTGGAATGGGGAACATGGCAGTGAGCTGGCACCACGACGAGAATCTGGTTGAAAGGTCGACGGTTGCTGTGTACAGTTACAGCTGTGAAGGTGAGTGATGGGAGCTGACCAGTCATATAAATATCTTAAATCCCCAGACCCCTTTTCTCTTTCCTTGTGTGTATGTGCATAAGCACACCTGCATGCCAGTTCAGGCTTGTCATGTGCTTCTGAAATGCATTGTGGTACCTTTTGTATTTAACCCTTATCTTTATTTTTACTAAAACCTGTACAAAATATACCTGTGTTTACTGGCTTAACAGTTGTTCTCTAAGTAGCTTTAAAAATTGGTGTAATTAACTTCCTGACTAAGAGCCAGGAAATCAAAATCTGTCAAATTCCCTTTTCGGGTTAATGCATGAGCATGTTTTCTATCCCATAAAATGTTTCATTGTAGTTGAGATCACCATTTTTATGGTGTTATTTATCATATACAGACTTGCTTCTACTTTATACTGTTTTTACTACTCTTCTTTCTTAGGAAAGATTGTTTTCAGTTGGTTTTGGATAGAAGTATTACTATATTTATTTTGAAGTATATGCATTTTGTGCTAGGCATGCTGTAGTGTTAGTGCATGTTTTATGGAGAACTTGCCAACATTTCTGTAGTTGGGAAGGGTGGACATTTTCTATTAAAAGAACTGTTATCTGACAGGCTTTGGATTTTTTTAATGACTCCCAGTTTTGCAGAGATTAAAATTTAGACACTTGATTTGGATTTGCAAATGCTCCATTATGTTTCATAACTCACAATGGATTTTTTGTTTTTCCAAAAATCCTTTGATGTTTGCTTTAGAACTTGGGAAGAATTCATGTTGACTTTGGTAGGTTTTAGCTAAAGACTGTGATATAAAAATGATAGTTTATACTTTCATGTGCATTCTCTTATTGATTTTGTTACTGGTTTTGAAACTTTGGATCACTTTGTTTCTTAATGTACAGCTGAAGTCATATTATTTACATTTTCCTGGACGTAAAACATCAACTGGCGTAGCAAACTGAATAAAAGAGATTTTCTGACAAGTAGAAGTGTCATTTTCTTCATAAACTTTTTTCTGTCCTATTTGGCATTGGTATTTTATGTCTAGTAAATACATTGGGTTTTTTTTCCCAGTAATACTATAGATAAATATTTTTTCGATAAGACTTTAAGTTAAAGAAACTTAAACATGAACTTAAAATAATAATACTGTGTATGAGGATTTATTGTAATATGCTTAAAAACTTTTTACTTTAACAGAAAATTTGCTTATGGAGGGGAAAAAAGTGAGTCCCTTTAAGTTCAGAGAGCTATAAATTAAAAAATACGAAAGCTTCTGTGTTTATTCATAACTCATCAGTTGATTTTGTTTCTTTTATTCAGCAAGTTAAATAGGTAAAAATTATGGTGTTTTAAAACCACTGCAAAGTCTGTGGAAGATTTGATTGATGGGGCTATAAAGAAATATTTTTTTATTGATGCACAGTTAATATTTTTGCCACATACAAGACTTTTTCCTAAATATATTTACACTTAGAAATTCATAATTTTTTTCTGAAGGGTTTGAAAATAGACATGAAAACAAAGACACTAAGAGCTTTCCAGTGAATAAAATTGATTTAGATTTACCAAAAAAAAATAAAAATTACAACTTAATTTTTTTCTGGTTTTGCTCCAGTTGAAATTTGATTATATGTGGGGGGTGGGGGCTGGAGGAGTCCATTGGCAGGAGGTGGCAATATTAAAACCTTGGTGTAACTGGAGATGGTGTGAAAGACATTTCTTTGGGAAGAAAATTATTTATGACGTCAGATCTGAACAAGATTAAGTTCCACTTCTGGCCCTTGAGCATGGCTCAGGTTGGGTTCTTTAACTTGAGAGGCAGTTTGAGGTGCCTGGCGTGGCTGCTGAGCCTCATGAGGAAATGTCCTGCAGTATCGCTTTGTGTGCAAACAGTTCACTCATCTGTCTGTGTTCAGGCAGTGCTTGTCACTGCATATCCCTGAAGCAACGACCTGCTTATTTGTAAATTGGAGGAAATGGATCCTGTTTATAGCTTATGAGCATGGCTTTGTAACTGAAATGACAGTAACTACTCATGTGTGCTGAAGTTTTGTACCCAGCACATCCAAGAGGAATGGCCAGTCTACTTGATTTTAGAGAAATAAATAGATTGTCTTTTTTTGATCTTCTGATTTCCTGTTTACAGATTTCCAATGCTGGTGGTTATATATCACTTCAGTGTGGAGATGGTTTCTGCAGACTTTCAATATTTCCCATATGTCTTACTGAGCTCTCCATAACTCTAAAGCAAGAGGAATCTCAACATCTTTTTGAAAATTGTTGTCATATCTGTGTAGAATCATGTCTTGACTTCGCTTATTATTTTCCATAAATATATTTACTTTTTGTGCCGACATTTTTGATTAGTACTTACTCTGTGAATTCATTTAGTATCTAGTTAGCATTGAATTCTCACTGTAGTGTATAATGAGTATCATAGAATCATTACAGAATATATAATAAAAAGAGTAGATGTGGTCAGAGTTTTTTGATGGAACAATTTTTCCTTAGAAGATGTAGCTTAGATGGATTAGTAATTTTCTGGGAGAAAACACTGATTCTGTGAGAAATGCAACCACAAATTAAACACATTTATTTTTTTTGAAACCGGCTTGATTCTTTTTCTTCTAGGTCTTGCCCATTTTGTTTTGTCAGCTCTCAATTCCTCAAATTCTCACTGGTCTCTGAGGTACTCTGTGCACTGAGGATCTGTGGCAGCCTTTAGCACGTGGAAGCTGAGGCTTCCAGAGCTTCATGGCTAGTGCTGATCTACCCTGCAGCCAATGCAGAATCCCCAGGTTGTCAGATTTTGAACAGCAGGAGCCCTAGGAGTCAAACAGTCTTACTGTGTTATGGCAGCTCTTTGTCAGACTGTTTAGAGATGCACAGCTCAGGTTATATGGTTTTCTTTTTACTTTAATTTGCATTTTTATATCATTATTTGTTAGGTACCTACTTATTTGATTAAATAGTGTTAAAGCAGATACTACTGTAGTTGAAACCACTTATTTTTTTGTTCATTTGTTTACTGTTTGATGCCATAATGAAAATTTAATGTTTGAAACTTTGATCAGTATTAATTGGAGTAGAAGCAGTTTTTAATATGCCGGAAAACAAATTTAGGCACCAACATAAAGATATTGGAACAAGCTGATATTCTAATTGGTATCAGTGTTTATTTTCTTGTTTCCTTTGTCAAATTGTTTCAAAGCAACCTCAAATGAGTTACATTTCTAACAACAAAACAAGGTAAACATTTTGCTTGATGCTCATCTGAATAGTATTTGCTTTTATTTGAGTGACACGAGGTTAAGAATAGGTTGTCAAGTGATAAGAACAGACCCTCATAAAAATTTGAGAGGTTTCCTTTTAGTGTGTATGCTGCATGAAAGTGCATGGATGGCAGTCCTGGTGCATATTCAGAACTGAGTAGGTTACAGAATGTGTGTTCAATTACAGTATCACTAACAATATTCAGAATTAATTTACTTTTCAGAATTTACTAAGGAGCAGGAATTTCAAATTTTGACCAATTCAGCATTTTAAAAAACGCATTAGCTTACAAATATCCTATCACCTTAGAGCATTAAGGTTAAAACCTTATTCAGGAGTTTAATATAGTAAGCTAATAACCCATTTTTATTTCCTGCTGCAGTTATAAAAGTGAATTGCAATCCAGTAGAATAAGGGCATTTTCAAAAATTGGATTTTATCCATGAAAATTTCCTAATGACAAACTTCCCCTCAGGTCATTTTAAGTTTTGCAGGAAGTTTTATTACTTAGCAGAGCACTAGTTGGTTCTAAAGACGTTCTTTGAAGTAGAGACTTGTTTCAGTTACTAACTTAAAAGAGATGGAAAAGAATGTGATCACTTGAACTGTGTCCGTCTTTCTGTTACCTGGATTTCCCACAGACTGTGTTGGAGGTTGGATAAGTAGTTTTCACTGGATTCTTTACCATATCTAGTTTGTCTTCTTGCTGTTAGGCCTGTTTGCTGTTTAACTCGTGAACTTCTGAACGACTGGCACTGTTGGTTGACAAGGTGATGTTGAAAGGTTTAACAAACTCACGGTTGGTTGCAGTGAATTCTGATCTTGAAGGACCTTTTACTCTTGTTTCTTTTGCACACTTCTCCTTTGTATTTTTTCACTCTGTGATGTTAGAAGCAGTGTCCTAGCACTAAACCTAATGATGGCAGTTTCATTGAATTGTGAATAAAAATAATTGAGATTCACTACAGATGTGTTTCCTCACTGTGTTAGAAAAAAAATCTTAAAACTACAAAAGTTGTTTGCAATTGAAGTCAGTCTAGCTTTGTAGTTGGTCAGTAACCCTCTTTATATAGTGCTTAATGGGTAAAAGTCTTGGAGTAGACATTTTTGTAGTGTGAGACCAATTGTATGAAGTGATTTCTAACGTCAGCAATGTAATAGAAATATTACTTGTTGAAGTTACAGAAATGGTATGTAGGAAATTATATATTACTACTTAAGAAATGAATATATGTGTGACATGGTCATATCTCTAACTTGTAGTTTCTGGCTAGCTGGAATTACATTCTGACAATCACAAATTTTTAATGATCCAATTACTTCCACAATGATAGATTTGAATCCCTTGAATCATTTGAATTGACTGTTGTGGGTTGTGGGGGTTCTTTTAAATGTGCTCTCACTGATTTGATCAAATACAACCTCTCCTTCAGGAATGAAGGAGTGGCAGAATATTCTTTGTTCTTATTTTAATGCTTTTGTTCTTGATATATCTGGACACAGTATTCCAAATATGAATTGATAAGAACATTGTTGGCAAATCTTAGGATTTTTGGTTTTGTGAATGCCATTTGCAAGAAAAAAAATTAAATGTTAATACAGTTTAATTTCTTATGCTATGGCTTTTCAAGTAATAAGGTGGAAGGAATAACTCTGGGCAGATATTTATTCTTTCCACCAGCTGCTAAGAAGCCAAGCATGCTCTGCTTCTTCCACTTCTTGCACACAAGGTATATAAATTGCTATTGAAAGACAGTAATAATTTATACATTTGATTAACTCAGGGACGTGTGCCCAAATTCTTTTCAGTTCTGGAAAAATCAAACAATCTGTAAAAAAAAAAACAACCTTTTTTTTCTGTAGCTGTGTAGCAATGGTCAGTTGGATTTAATGACGGAGGAGAAGCTTTCAATCCTTTTTTAGCAATGCGTTGTCAGTGATTCCCTTGTCTTAAGAAATCTAAGTGTAAGATTACATTTAGGATATGGTTTGGAATTACAATTTGACTTGAATAAAGAACATTTAGGTTTCAGAGCGTCAAAGAAGTCTCAAACTCTCCAGATTTTGGTGCTAAATAGCAAAAAAAACCTTTCAAAACCACTTTCTGTGCCATGGAACAATAACCAAACTAGTTCCAGGAAAACAAGTTTCCTGTTGTTCTGAACCTAACCATGACCCAAATCTGATAAGATCAGTTCTTAGAGCTGGAACATCCCTGAAATTTGAGCTGCTTAGTTAAAAGCATAAGGTTGTGACCAGTTTTCTACAGCAGTTACATTCTCTCCTTCATGGTTCTACCATAATTGCAGGTTTAATGAGGCATTGTTATGTTGTGGTGAGCTTGTTACCTGATTGCACCATTTCATTTGGGATGCCAGCATAAAGGGTTTTTACAGGCCAAAGTCTATGAATCTTTACTGACCAGAATTCAAATTTGAACATAGTTTTGTTATATTTCCATTAGGTACTGTTATATTTGACCACATCTTTAGGGTTTACTTCAAAATTCTCCCTGAAACAATCCCTCAGCCTCGGCCACATTGATCATCACCTCTGGTCTACTCTGGCCTCCAATCGGGAGGCCTGGAGACACACGATCTGTAACGCTGCTGCTTCTTTTGAGAACACGCGCAGGATCACTTTGGAGGAGAAGAGACAGCACAGAAAGAATTGCGTCTTGTCGATATCACCTGGGGAGTCTTTCTGCTGTGCCTTTTGCGACCGGACTTGTCTGTCCCGCATTGGCCTTTTTAGCCATCAGCGCGCTTGTAGCAAGCGTGGGTGGAGCCCTTCCCAAATCTTCGTTCGCGAAGCCCAGCCATGATGATGACTTCAAAATTAACTGATGTTCTTAAGGTGCTGAGTACGTGCAAGATCTATATGATTTACTGTCGAATACATATGATACAGATGCATCCAAATGTTTGCACTTAAATGGAAACTGTAATTATATCAATAAATATACAGCATTCAGTCATGCTTGAGGTGTCATAGAGAATTTAATAACAACTTGTTTTTATGTAAAAGTTTGTCAGTGCTACCTGGGGATATGCCACAAATGTTGTCTTTTTTTCCCTTGCTCTCACTTTCAGAGTAGTGTGCATTTAAAAGCAAGTAGCAGCTTGCTTCCATTTGTTACCAAAATAACATGGTAGAAGCAATCAGTTTCAATTGCTGCTGGTAATTATAAGGTGCAATAGTTGAGAATATAGAGAAAAGGAGACTGTGAGCTGCATTTGAACTCAGCACTTAAGCAATAAAAAATTTATCAAACTGCAAAAATAAGTCATTTTAACGAGCACATTCCAAAGGTGCTGGATTTATGAGGAGACCCCAGGAAACTTTGATTGAAATTGCTGTCTCTGATTGTAGTTCTATATTTTATTGGTGCCATATTGTGAACAGTGCTGCTGCCAAAGTGAATGGGAAAGCAGAGTAACAGAGAGAGTTAACCCAGAAAGGTTACTTCTTTTCATAATATCCATGATGTATTGCATTAAAAATGCCTTGAAAGCCATCCTATTTGCAGTTTTCAGAAAACATTTTTCTTAAATTAAGTTACGATTTATCTGAACAGGGTAGAAAATATGAAAGCCCCTTGAAGAGGTTAGTATTGATTTTTCTGAGTATTTGCTAGCTCTTGTTTTCTCATTTGTGTGCTCCTTGATAGAAAGGCCTAGAGTTGCTCCCAAGCCCAAGCTTCAGTTGGATGAGAGCTGCAGCAGTGAAGGGAGGGAATCTGGGGACTAAACTTACAGTAAGATTTTTTAACTTAAGAACCTTTTAGATTGGCTCTTTAAAAGGTTTTGGCTCTCTGCTTCCTGAATATAGAAAATATTTAACTGACATAATAACTAAGATATTGTCTCAATCTTCTAAGGGCAGCCCCCAATTAAAAAATCAATGCAATAACCATGTGAGATGAGTGACATGAATATTTTAAAAGTGTGAGTTTAAGGTCGCATTTTGTGTGTGTCTATTATAATTAAGAGCAATATGTCTTCAATATTTTTCTTCTAGAATTGAATGAAGGCAAAGGTTTTAAAAATTATTACATGAAAGCACATTTCAAGTGGACAGTGAAATGGACAGACACGGTTACTAACTTGTAAGCAAGAATTAGGCACGTTACACAGTTCAATTCTAACCATTCACTGCCGTTCTGTGCCAACTGCCTATGAAAACTTCATCCTCCCTCTGTCAAAATGCTCTGTTACTTTAGCCATAAAACTGTTATACCATAGGTCCCAAATACCTTGTTATAAATGCTGACTGTATCTTTCAATTTATACTGCAGTGAAGTAAGCTTATGAAAATAGTTCTGAGGGATTAAGCTCTAAATACTATTTCTGTGCAGTGGATTATTTTTTCCCCAAGCTCAACATGTTCATGTTGCTTAATGATAAGAAAAGTGTTGTGACAAATGTATTGAAGCTTCTTTGGCTCTTGCACATGTTATCTAGCATGTTTGACTAACAATTTTGAGAAAAGAATGACAGATATGATTCCAAGATTTGCTCAACTTTGGTCTAGACTGTGTTTTGTAACCATTATTTTACCTTACTTTGCCTCAGTTTATGATTTAGTGAAATTGCAAGTATGTACACAAATGAAATTCCTCATAAAATGCTTTGGCAGTTTATGACTTGAAATTCCTTCAGAAGTTATCTATTGTTATATTAGTGTTGCTGCATTTTAAGATGTTTTTCTTCTATGCTTATAGTTTTAGTAATGAAACAAATTAAACTGAGTGAAGCTTAATGAAGACTCCACTTACATGTGCTTGAGAACTTCGGTAAACCTCGAGTCCATTGCAAACCTTGGCTTGATTTGCCTTTACTTTGCAGTTAACCTAAAGTTTTCATCTTGGTAAAGCTGGTTGCGAAAATCTTCATGATCTCTTATGTTTTTTTTCTTTTTTACTTGTGAATTTGGAGATGGTGATTATCCCAAATGGAGGTTATAGAATCTTCAAGACTATTAAAATTGTACCAATATGGGATATCTTTAAGTCTGTATTATTAGATGAGATTTTGTATTTTATGATTATTTCCCAGCCTCTCATATTTATGATGTTTTTCTCTCTCTCTCCAAAGATTCAGCTGTGGGAGAAAGCAATGAACAAGAACTGAAGGGAAGAGACCCAGCTGTTTGGCACGTAGGCTTGAAGGTAGCATGGGACATCGAGACACCTGGATTAGCAATACCGCTTCACCAAGGAGACTTCTACTTGATGCTTGGTAATTTTCAAGAGCTAAGAAGTTAAACTTTCTTTTGGCAGTAGAGAAAATTACATTTATTTTTAAGTAAGTTACCACAGCTTCCTTTCAGTTAAGGCTTTATTTAGAAAGATGTGAGATCTGGCTAGGGTGTGTAATAAATTCCTTTTACCTTGCCTACTTCCAGAGTATTTTGGGGAACTTTTTTTTTATTAATGTTTCTTTCACTTCACAGGTAAGAAAGAAATAGTTTTTTTGTGCCTTTTCTATCTGTTTTTCAGTCAGAACTAGTAGACTAGTCCAAGGCAGGCTTCATAGCCAGAATTTCCCCAGATCTTTGGAGAAGGTGCACTGTATCTGTCCCATCCTTGTATTTCTAGATGCTTTTTGTATTCATAATGCAGTTTTTCTGAGTAATGGTGAGCATCTGCAGCTATTTTGTTCAACAAAAATGTTTGTGTCTTTCAGTTTGGCTTATAGAGTGGCTCCTGTATTATGTAAGCTGTGAATGTAGCAGTCTTAAAGTTTGCTAGTACCATGGTTCTTGAAGTTTCAATCATTATGCCAATCTGTGGATGTTTTGTTAGTCACCGGTTTTACACCTGACACTTCTGTCCTTCTGCTGCACTTTTCCATGCCTACATTCAAACATGCTATTTTCTAGTAGTGGGATTATACTAAGATCATAATAAACAGAGCTGCCTGACTCCAAGGGTGAGTCTCAATGTCTCAGGCGTAGAGGATTAAAAGAAGAAAATTAAATTGAGTTAATTTACTTGAGCAGCTGAGCTCACGCACTCAGGTTTTTCCATGGAAAGAAATGAAGCGAGAACTGCTCCTAAGGTTAGTTGACACAAAATCTGTTGTTTTTTCTTTTGGGTTGTGCTACTCTTGGTTATAACTTTTTGTTTAAATAACTTTGCTTATAAATCAAACAAAACAAGAACAAGGCTTTTGACAACATCATGTTTGCCTGGTTAGTGTCTTGTTTTGACAGACGTCACCTCTGAAGACTGAGAGCACTTGCAGTGTTGCCTGTTTTTGTTTGTGCCTTGGAAGGTAAACTCCCTGGAATGTCCCTAGAATGACCTGTCACTCCCAACTTGATGAACAGAACAGTCTTTTCAACTTTACCCTCCACTTCTATCTTCCAACAAAGATGAAAACAGTTTACTTACAACAAGCAATTTGCTGGCCATCTTAAAGAATATATACAATTCTGTGTTCTTAGCTGCCTCATCAGATCTTGTGCACTGTCATCAGTGAGGTATCTTGTGTAAAAGTAGTGGACTGACTTTGCTCTTAAGTGTGTTCAGACATGAACAGATCAAGAGTTAAGATGTGAGATCCTTCAGTGCAGTGGTCTGGACGTGCCTCCCTTTTCTGTATTTGTGAGGATATAAAGTAGCAGCCTAGAGAGAAAGAGTGAAGTGGCAGCTAAACATTCTTAGAATGGTTGTTGTTAATCTATTTTTGTGCAGTAGCAGCTAAGCCATCAAGTAAACTTATCTAATCCTTCCTGACTGGAAAGTTGGTGCATATGCAGCTGTGCTGGGCAACAGAATCAGAAGGTGATTAATAAAAGAGGGGGTATAACTTCAGTATTTTGATTGCAAAATACTGTAGATTGTAGTTGAGTGAGTTACCAGATATAAGGGTGTTTTTTATTCCTCAGTGGAATTTAAATGCAGTAACTGAAATACTATCAGGGGTGCTCTATGAACGTTGACTCAGAAAATTAGTTTATTTAACACGTAACATCGTGAGCATGTTTAGATGGAAACAAAGGATATATTTAACATTCCTTTGAAGATGAAGAGTAAATCACTTTCTTATTAATACTTTGTGAAGAGCTACAGATTTGAGCTCTGTAGGCCAGGTGTTTTGTTAATCTCTTCTGCGTTTCCATAGTCTTTGTATTTCTTTTCAATTACTTTTAAAAAAAAAAAAGAATTACTCTTCCACACGGTCTAAGAGGGTATTCCAAAATGGCCCTTTTATTAGGTTTCTGTCTGCAGCCAAACTGCCTTTATCATTTTCACTTGAAGTGAAAGACAATGTAAGTGGATGTATATAGTTTTAGTGTACTTTTTACTGTTTAGATTTTTTTTGAAATGACTTTTAAAAGGAGGCACTTTGAGGATGCCATCTGAAAGGTAAAATATGAAAACTCTGTATATATAAAAAAAAAAAGGCAATAAAAAAAGAAAATTTTGGATTCCTTTCTCATGTGCACTTGTACACAATATATTGCAGACCCTCGTTTTCAGTAAGCAGAGTCTTCTTGCTGGTGTTATTTTAAAAAGCAGTAACAGCAGTAAGTAAGACATCTAGAAAATAGAGCATTAGGAGAACTGCAGCCAGGAGGTGGTGTTGATGTACAGGGGCTGATTTATCAATCAAATATCGGACTGGTAGGATTGGTTCTGACTACCATTGACCCATCCACTCCAGCAGAAAACTTAGTAACTCTGTAGGTCTGTTCTTCGAGTTGTTGAAATGGTGCAGAGCTTATTGCTTTATATGGATTCTGTAAAGTGCTGAAACATTGCTTATAATTAAAAGTCAGGTCCTGTCAAGTCCTGTACCTGTAATACCCTGAGTATTACACACACATTTTATATAAAAAAGTGTGATAATAGTAATGTCCAATTACAATAACTTGTAAATCCAGATCAATGTGTACAGAAAAGTAACAAAGAGAAAGGGGTGGTCTTTTAGCATTTCTAGTAGACATTTAATAATGTTTATGTTCCCCTCTTCATTGGCTCTGTAAAATGGATTTTATTATTCTGGGTAGAAATTTAGTAAAATGTCTTAAAATTTAAATTTACACCTCCCTTCTCAGCAGCTCTCTTCAGATGAAATCAGGAACCAAAATTTAAATATATGTGAATACTAAACATGAGGTGACCAAATCCATTCTTCCATTAAGCTGTTACAATAATAAAAGGGGGGGAGGGTGTTTAGGCAAAACCAATCAAAACTCAAAATTACTTTCAGTAAGACAGATTTTTTAAAATAATTTTTTTCAAGGCCTTCCTAAATATAAAGAAAAAAAGTCTGGTGAATGACTGCAAGTCTGTTGCCTGAAAACCTGAATCTGAACTTTATATCACTCATGAAACGGAAACACTTTAGCTCAATTTAGAATAATATATTGGTCTGCAGAGGAAGTGCATACTGAACCCTGCTGTCTCAAGTACACACTCAAGGGGTGTCTAATATGAAACGTGTTGGGTGCATGCAATAAATCCAAAACGCGTGGAGGTGAGCAAAGGGCCCCATCTGCTCTGTCCTAGAGCATGCTTAACTAGGGTTGTCATGGTCCTACTATTAAACTGGAATCTTTCCCCTAATCTTTGAGTTAGACATGACCAGATTTGCAAGCAGATTTACAATTTTCACTAATTTTCCTACCATGACTTCAAAACGTACCTAACAAAAATACATTCTGGACTCTTTCAAAGGCAGATTTACTTTTCTGCAGCTGTTTCCCATAGATCAAGCTCTTGCTTGAAGGTTAGGGTTTTAAAACAGCATGAAGATGAACTTTGAATCTTATACCACTCCCCACCCCCAGCAAATTATAGTTCGAGAAGCATCAAAAAATTATTTTCCTAACCAACCAGAAGCAGGGTGCACACATTGCAGAGGTTGGCTTGTGGTTGAAGATAAGTATTTAATGGAAGCACTCCCACATGTATATAGTGACTCATTAAACTATTTCTAGATATTTAATCTGCTTCTATTTTCACAAACTAGCTTGAACCCTCTTTGCTCTCTAGCATCTTGAATGTATTGGAGTTTTTTACCTCCCCACTTTTTTTTTTTTTTGAGTTCACATTTAATCCAAATGGTGTATTACTTACTATTAAGACCTAGAACTCCAGGAATGTATCTGTCATTACCAAACTTTGATCATGAAGATTGGCAAATCTCAGATATATTTTTTTAAATTTTAAAATTTTGTCTTTAGCCTTTTAATTAATTGTATTTTGTTTGTGCAAAAAACTAAAAATATTTCTTAATTAGGGAAAGATCATCTTTCTAGCTTTCTGTTATGAGTATTCCACTGACCCACAATTTCTTAGAGAAGGAGACATACGTTTCTGGTGCATTTTATTGATACACCTGCAGTAAAATCAGTTTTGTTAGATTTTCTCCTGTTAAAGCATGGTGTGCAGCTGGATACAAGTAAAATGGAAATAGTGGAAAAGTATTTTAGTGCTTTGAAAATTGCACTGTAATGGGGTTAAAAAGAATATTCTGTATTTGTTAATGGTAGTTCAGAAAACTAATAACAAAAGTCCATTTCACTTCTGTTTGTAGATATTTGTGGTGGCTAGAATATTAAAACTTTTGCCAGTGCTGTAAACACCACTGTACTTTTTATCTGCTTTATGAAATAGATGGTAAAAAGGCAAATGTCTAAAAAGTTCAGGAAGAACAGTTGAGAGAAGATAGAAAGGACTGTATAAACCCCTGTTGGTAATTCTGAGAGCCATTTTCCATTGTAGTTTGTGTTTTTCTGGAAAGTGATTTACCTCCAAGTAATAAGCTTTGTGTCTTTAGTCCCTACTCCCTTAAGAAAGATTTGACTAAGAATTTCTTTTGCTTCTGCCTTGTGTTTGTTATGATTTAATAGTCTGCAGTGACATGGGTGTACAGTCATTGTTTCTCTCAGAGTGCTTTGGCTCCTCACCTCACTGGTGCTCTGATTATGAGTTAAGTAGTAGAATGAGTTAACTCTGTGTATGTTATTTGAATGTACAGACGTATCCATTAGTCTGTTCTTTTGATAAGGGCTGTATAAGCACAGTGATTTCAGTGTTTCTGCTGGTGGAGCCCAGGAAATTCAGCTGTCTAGAAGAAAGTGGAGGTGTGGACAGAGCGGGAGACTGAGAACAGTATCAGAGAGAAAAGGAAGGAACTGGCAGTATTTAGAAGCAGCAGAGAGGACTGTACTGAGGTTCTGTTCTGGGAGGGACATATTTGAGGAAAAAAAAAAAAAAAACGGGCTGGCAGATGTCAGTGCACAGGAGGGAGAGGCAGACCTATAATGTGGACCTGCTTCCACAATTTAAAATAGAGTATGCAGTGTTGAAATTCCAAAATGTATCTGCTACCTCTAAATGGCAGTAAAATCACTGAGAATTTTTGCTGGTAAGGGGGCCCCACACAGAGAATCATAGTCTGCATCCAATAGTGAAGGGGGGGGTCAGGTGTTAAATCTATGGCATTAGATTTAGCTGTAAGCCTGCTTACTACACAGAATTTCCAGGCAAATTTTGGCAAGTCCCTTAACCTCTACTTTCCCTTAGGTTTTTATGTGTTGGTTCCCAACTTTTACAGAGGCCTTGCAAAATAGCAAAATAGCATTCTAGCATGTATTGGACTTCATTAGTTTTTCTTGATTGTACTCTAGAATTACTGTTTTAAATTAGGAAAATTTGTAGTGTTTTAAAATTAATGAACGTTCAAAAAGCCTGATGAGACTTTAGAAAAATATTCTGTGCAAGTGACAACATTTTTCATAGCCCTGGGAAAGCTTTGGGAGAGGAACAGTGATATAAGCAGAAAATTGTAGTCCAATTCTCAAAACTTCTTTCTTATCTAGCAATTAATTGGCATATGCATGTTTTAAGCACGCACGTGGAATTCTTTTAGAAGGAGGAAGGATTGTGAGACAGTTCTTGAAACTACTAAATACATTGCTAAGTTGGTGTTAATGGTAATTTAAAATAGTAAGTCACTATATGCATTATAGAGTTCAAATAAGTTTTGTGGGGTTTTGTTTCTGTAACAGTTATTAAAATGAGATATCCCTGCCACAGTTGTCCAGAACTGGTGGCAAGGTAATGTTTTGTGACAGGAAAGACCATGTTGGCTCTGACCTCACTGCAAATTCAGGAGAACTGTCCAAGAGACAACCAGTCTGCCTGCAGTTTTCCAAAGCAGGATGGATAGATATATGTCTGCTTTTATATACATGTACTTTTTGTGATGCATTATGCTGAAGAGGCAGTGGTTTGGTTTTCCAGACCTCGCCAGTCAGTGCTTAGTCCTTTAAAACTGATGTTGCCTCCATGTGTGTTGTATTTTATTGAACCCACGAGAGCGCTGTGGCAGTTCCAGTGTGGGTGACTGAAGAATGTAACAGCTTTGGTTTAGCTCTAAAACCAAAATAGTAATCTGGGTATAGTGTTCTGTATCTGAATAAAAGCTTTTCCTGCCAAATGGACAATGGCCAATTTAACAAAGAGTGATTTTTTCTTCTCAATTAATATATATTTAATAGAAAAAGAAAGCAAATCTTTACCGTAATCTTTTAAGACCTAAAATGTATTTTTTAATGTGCTTTGAGGCGTGCAATCCATGAAGCTTCAACTATTTTTGTACAATTAGAGTTTTAGATGAATTGTAGACTCTTAAATTAAAATTACAGGCTTCTTTCTAAGATTCATAAAGGATTAGAGACAGTTGGAAGCAATTCCAAGGCAGAACTCTACAGTGACAAATTTGCCAAGGTTTTGAATAAAGGTGCAAATCAAAATGTAATATGTCTAATTCTGTGTTAGCTAAATAAAACACGCCACACTGAATGGACACTGAAAGGGGTAGTGGAAGTGTTTAGGAAGATGTGACTGAATTGTTTAAGCACTGGAGAAAAAAATAGTGTACTTAATTCATGTTCAACCAGATTAACTTTTATTGAGTATAATTTTTTCCTGTACTTAAGGTTTTCTAATCTATCCCTAGATGACCTCAATATGACACATCAGCACTGTGTTCTGGCTGGTTTATCACCTCGATTCAGCTCAACTCATCGAGTGGCAGATGTAAGCATCAAAAATGTTTTGCTGTTTGGTCCTTTGTAAAACTAATATTCTGGTACCTTATATGTAACACTATGGTGTGTTATCCAGATTTGTGGTTCATGTTATGCTTATGACTGAAATTGTTTTTTTGATTATTTTTGTAATGAGGCCCACTTGCTTCTGTACTGGTAATTTGCCAAAACTCCAAGGCAGAGATGTCAGATATGAATTCAGAATGTGCTACATCACAGCTCATGGGTTGCTGATGAAATATGGAAACTGCTTTTTACCTGAAAAGTTCTGCAGCTCTTTTGCTGTGTTCATATCCCAGTCCTAGCTGAAAGGTGATATTCATGATGAGATAGAAATGCCCAAAACACACAACAACGGTGTCCACTGGCAGAAAAAAAGCCCTTTAGGAGATCAGAACAATCAAGACTAGGCCTGAGTATGCTTTGTGCCCTTCTCTGCATTTGAGGATTGAATAAGCAGAAAAGCTATTGAGTCCCTTGTCTCAAAGTGAGTGTGTACAGCCTGATACACTCAAGTGTTAAGACACCTTTTTCTGTTTGTTTTTCCCTTACTCCTTTCCATAGTGTTATCAGTAGGTTTTTTTCATGTAGTATTCCTAAGGGAAAGCATAGAGAAAAATACAGATTGGGTATTTAATTGAAAATAATTAACATATGTACGTCTTCTTTTGTTTCAAACGGATTTTTACACATTTCCTTCTAATTTTGAAAGAAATTTAGTGAAAACAAAACCAAAAGAACAGAAGTGCAGAATTGTTTTATTCATCTTTGTTCCCTCTAGCTTGTAAGTAAACAGCTCTGTCAGACTGGAAATGGAATTTCATTTTAGTATCAGTAGAAGCCCCTACAACTGAGCAAATGCAGCTGATTGTGAAATACTGTCACAAGGTGGCCAGGAAGCAATGGGAAGTATGGCATGCTTTCGTGTGCTGTAATCGTAAAGTAAATTTCAAGTGATTTATTTTCTTTCTCCTTTCAGTCTATGCTGTACTGGTTGGCAGATGTTTGATGGATTAGACTTCAGCATAGTTTATATCAATAACTATACAGACAATTCAGGAAGCTTTACACTTTTGTTTAAAAGTACTGTTCTGCTTTGGTTATTTCAGAAGCAAATTGTTCAATATATTTGATAAGTACATATTTTCTGAAGTGGCTATATATAAATTTTTGTTGTATCTTTATAGTGTTCTAGAGGAACATTGGAATACATATTTGGACAATGTGAACTGGCACTTCAAAATTTACAGACTGATTCTGATTCCATGGCTTTATCTCTGAAATCACTGGAAGCTGCAGTTGTGAAGCAAGTAGAAGAAATACACAATGAGGTGAGATGATCTGCACTGAAAATACTTCAGCCAGGTCTGAGTGGTGCAGTCTGTTCATGGGTTAATGACAGTCGTGTTCAGCTGCTTACATTGCTTTGTGCAAGTTTGCAGTGTGGATTTTAAGACTTTTTTACTTGGGTACAATAAGGGGGATTGTCCTGGAAGTTTTCATTTTTCCTTCTTAAGATCCCTCTGCTGGTAAAGTAAGAGAAGTTTCATAAAATATTACACCAAATCTGGCAGGATGGTGGACAGACAAACTACTTCTAGTGCTTCTCTAACTGAAAGGAAGAGAGAGAAGAAATTAGAGGGAAAGAGCATGTAGAATTTTCCAGCAGTTCCTTCCTGGTTTCTGTTGAACCAGCTTTTTGCCAAAGGCCAGTGCAACACACTTGCGAATGTGGGCTTTAAAATGTGTTCTGAAAAAAATAGAGTGGAAACCATTATGGGGAACATATTTAAGAAGGTTGTTCAGTGCTACAGTATATGGAAGTGTAACAATGCACTTTGACAGGATTGCACTGAGACTGGCAGTGCTTTCTTGCTCGAAGCTGTGCTGTATTTCTATTAAGATAAATACAGTCACTATTAGAAGCTGTACATGGGTCATTTTCACTAAAATTAGAATTTGTGTGAGATGTTTAAATTGCTGTCTGCTGAGGGATTCTCATTCTGTAGTGTTTCTAAAACTCTGTAGAACACATTTTTATCTGTACTGTGTTTACAGTTGGTAAAATGGAGTATAATGTTGGCAAAAGATTTGCACCTTTGACTTTTACCAAAACAGCTCCTAGGGCAATTTTAAAAAGTCTGATGCATGGAGGGGTTTACAAAACATTAATCAGGCTCAGTCCATAAAACTACACGCATATGTGGTTTGCACAGCAAGGGCCACATGCACAGCTGGTGTAAATTTGCACGGGTCCTTTAACATCAAAGCCATGTGCTGTTTACATCAGGTGAGAGACTAGCCCCTGGTGTTTGCAGTCACCTGAATAATTTTGCTGTGTGACATACAGGGATGTTTCCTGTTACACATATGGGATATACTGTAAGAGCAATCTTTGTTTGACTTGTACATATTGTGCACTTAGACTTAGTAGGCACATTGGATCTATATTTAATTTGAAAAGAGAATACTCACCTATTTTTTTCTGTTCCTTTTTGTTTGTTCTTTATCCCAAGGTCACCTCTTTAGTTGAAGGGTAAATTCTGTATGTTGGAGTGCCACTTAAATTTCATTTTTTACTGCACAAGTACACAAAACTTTTAGTGGCTTATCTCTGGTAAATGCACATTTCTTTTTAAAATATCATTTAACTGAAAACATACAGACCTGTGAAGCTAATGGAACTTTTCTTGTGTTTAAAATCTTACTACCTTCTTTTATTCTGTGTGAAAAAATTTTGTCTTTTCAGGCACTGATACAGATTTTAGGTTCAAACTTTCTCATGCAGGTGAAAAAGAAGAACCTGTTTTGTTTCTGTAAGGAATCAAACTGCTTACTGATGAAAATGAGGCTTGCATTTCGCTCCCTCAATTTTTTAACATTTTTTAATGCAAAATCAAAATAGCACAAAAAGCCAAACATAGTATTAATGGAGAACTGCCACCCAATTTCCCCATCTTGCCTGTGTATTTCTGGTATATAGCTTTTTGTGCTAGTTCTAAACCTCCTTGTGACTTTTTTTTCTTCCTCTGGACCAGAAGTCATGATCTTGAAGTAAGAGTATTCCCATCTCTAAAGGTGGTGATACTGATGTATTTTATTTTCAAATGTTGTCATAACTGAAGTTCTTCAGTTTAACTCTGATAACTAGATGCAGCCACTGTTACTGATTCTTCGTCTTCTTGAATTGCTACAGGTTCATTTATTTTTACCCCTCTTGCTGGTACCTCCAAAATCATCAGAAAACATTAACCAGAGCAAAACCATCACAGTACCAAGCTAAAATATAGTTTAGCAGAGATTCACAGTCTGTGCTGAAATTAACTGCTCTGCCAAATGAAATCTGGATGACTTATCAGTGTGTACTAGAGGGAAAAAGCCTAAGAACAAAACTCAAAGAATGAGGTATGATTCTGTGCCTTCACTTTTGTACTCCTGGGCAGGAAAATTGACTTACTGTGTTGATAAAGTGCATCTGAACTGAGGATCTGAGGCATAGGTGGAGACTTAGGGTTTGTTTTCCCACTTTCATGGTGGGCAGAGAAACCTCTAAAAGAAGTATGGGTGAGTATCTGCGGGATGTCCTCACTTGGTATTAGATTTCCCAGAGTTCATTTGTCAGGGCCCTGTCTTGGATGTCTTGAAAAAGTAGGATTCCAACCTGAGGAGGTTTTTAGCATCTCTAGCGGGCAGCCAGGTGGAAGTTTAATATTTCTTTAGTCCTAGCTTTGTTGTCATGGTATCCCTCAGTAAAACAGCCTTCAAAGGAATATCTGAGTAATTGCAAGGTATGTGCTGTTTGTTAGATGTGTGAGTCACTTTGCTCCCAGTATGCACTTTGTAGTTGTAAGTGAAGATAACCTTAATTAAGGGTGTTCACGTGCTGCTTGTCTGAGTAGCTTGTGGGCTTGCAGTCTGAGCAAATACTTCAGTGGCAGGGGTGTAGCAGGGTGAACAGATGTAGTTACCTTAGAACTGTGGAGTTCAATAGCCTAACAACTCACACCCAGTCACAATCAGATTGCTGTTTGGCCAGTAATAATTTATCCCAAAAGAAATGATCTTGCAGAATTCCCTGAACAGGAACCTCTTGCTCCTACTGAATCACACTTGTCTTTCCAAAATACATACAGCTGCTGAGTACATCCCAAACAGAGCTACAGGGAACCTGGGGAAAACCATTGGCAATTGCTTTTGAGAGTAATAAAACACTGCTGAACAGGTGATGTAAATGCTCATACCTAACAATAAATCTGCAGAAAAGAACTGTGCCCTCCTATTCTTCACATGGCAAAGAAAATTTGCTTTTCTTGCTCTGACTAATGCAAAATCTGCTAATAGTTCATGTTGGTGTGAGGTACTTTCAAGGCTTCTTTATTTGCCAACACCAAGCTAATAATTGGATACTCTCAGTGAAGTAAAACAGTAGAGGAGTTTTTTTTAGTGTCTGGGGATTGTGCTAAAAATATGGCAGGTTTCGAAGTGAGTACTCAAGTTTGAAAGGTAGGGTTTTTTTCTCATCAGGATATTTGCTCAGCTGTAATTATCAGATCCTGATCACCATGCCTAAAACTAAGACTGAATGGGTTGTCCTGCTGCTTGTGAGGTACAGTCACCTCTACCTACAGCAAATCTGTTTTTATGGAAGCAGTAGGTAAAGTTGGTGAATATGCAGGGATGTAGAAAAGTCTGGGCTAGGTGAGTTGAAGGTATGTGGTGTTAGACACTGAGGTCACTGACGAGAAAGGGTAGTGGTGTAGCAGGCAGAGGAAGATTAATGTGTTTTAGCACATCATGGTGAGCTCACGGTATGGTTGGTGCCTGACTAGTCTGGCAGAGAGAGATATAGATCACCTTAATGCGTGGCATTTAATAACCAGTACTTTTAAATAATTGACTGAGGAGCACTGCCTCACAAAATGCCAAATGCTACTGTTGGACTTTTACTACCCAGTATTGACAATAGCCTAAAATTGGCCTTTCATCATTGTTTAAAGGACAACTTGAAAATATGTTGAGATTAGAAATACGAGGCCTGATTCTGAGCTTACCTGCACAGATGTAAATCATAAGTGAAAATCAATTAGGAGATGAAAATTATTCCTCAGACGCTCAGCCTGTATATTTTTATATGTAAATGTGTTAAAGCTTTGTCCTGTTTGGTCATGTAAAATGCTTTCTAAGGATGTCTAAAGTTAGCTCTGACATATGTAAGGCTCCAAATGAAAACTCTTTGACAAAATTCTTGGCAAGAGCTGTTAACCTGATGGTTTTGTCGCAGAAGATGAAGGTTCTGTAACTTTAGTTCCACTAAGGCTACAATTGAGCTTTTTTTGTCTCTCTGGTATTGAGTGTCTGGAGTGTTTTTTTTGTGGCACAGCCCCTCCTGTTGATGGAAGGAGACAAGCCAAGAAGAGTGCCTTCCTGCTACAGAAAAAGATATTGCTGAAGAGAGCACAGTTGAAAGCAAGAGGACATACACCTTGGAAAGCAGATAGTGTATGCTGTTGTTAAAACATGGATGTGGTGTAAAAGGTGTTTATATGTTAAAATACCAACCAATCTTAGCATAGCTAGAATCTCTGGAGATTTTTATTGTAGAATCATGGAATATGCTGAGTTGGAAGGGACCCATCAGGATCATCAAGTCCAATTTCTGTCCCTGCACAGGCCACTCCAGAAGTCACACCATGTGCCTGAAAGCTTGTACAAATGCAGCTAATCCTGCAGAAAATGAATTAGCTTGTTGCTAAATTTTATGTCTTACACCTAAGAAGCAGGTCTCCTGTGTCAAATTGTATATTCTATATAGGATCAAGATACATTTAAATTTTGGCCCATATGCCAGACTTGAATTAGACTGAAATTGCATAGATTAACATAACAAATCAATATGACTAGTCAGAAATAAGATTGACTGAAATAGATTTATGATGAATCATTCTTTAACATTGATTTTAATAAAAAGAATTTTTTGTTTCATTGATTAATGGCCTCGTGATTAATTTCATGAAGCCTGTTTGCCAGACATCATGTGGTAGAGGCCAAAAAACTCAAAAAGAAGTGGGGAGAGGAAAAAGAAGTACTGAGTTCTTAAAATTCCAGTTGAATAATGATATGCTGGGCCTTCCCAAAACAGCATATACTGAATTTTTTATTTTTTATTTTTACAAACCATAATTTGATCCTTCATACCTCGTTAATATTGTAGAGGAAGCAAAGTTTCCTTCAGCGTTTTTTAGGAAGGATGTCATCAAACTTCTGTGCTAAAGAGTCACTGGCTAACAGTCAGGGTTTTTTTAAAAACATTCTAAGCTCTGTGTCTGCCAACTAATCATGTTATATTTTATCAACAAATTTGCTTTAATATTACTTTTATACACTGGAAATTTAAGTATCTTTTATTGTAACCTTTGATATATTGACCAAACCTGTAGTTAATGTTAACTGAAACACTTTCAGATTTCTGTAGCTGTTCAGTTCACCCCTGCAGGAAGGGAAGTCTTAGGTGACGGCTTTGGGCAGTTTTCTTTATTCTTTCACCTTGGTAAGTTGTCTTTATTTGCGTCTTTGGAATTGAGCAAGGATGAACAAATCTCCTTTGTGGTACAAATAATGATTGAAGCATCTTTGAACGTAGTGTGAAACATAAATACCACAACAAAGATATATATGGGATTCTAAAGGCCAGAACTACAGATTACTATTAAAGAAAAGTATCTTCTCTGGTAAATGGGCTGTTTGGTAAAGGATGAGAGACTGTGATTCCTTGTAGTGCCACCCTCTTGATCCATTGCAATTGACTGGGCTGCATTCTAGCAATACAAATTTTATTACTGCAAGTTTTTTCAGTCTTTTATGAGGGAAGCATTTTGAAACACCCAATATTAATCACAATGACCTGGAGTTGGTACCTATTTGACTGAATTGTAAGGAAACCTGAATGTTCGTTGTACGTGTACCACACGTGAAAACAAAAAATAGTTGGGTTTTGCAACTTCCTGGGTTTGAAGAGGGTAGCTCAGGTCACAAATTGACGTGGAATAGAAGTAAAACAAACAGCTGAGTGTAAGGATGTGTTTAGAAATGAGTACTTTGGCGACTGTTTCCTTTTCTGTGGGATTGTTCAGGTATAGCTGGATTCATGCACTACTCCATTCCTGCTCCAGATAATGAACATAGATGTTTATGCTGCCATATGTTTTTATCTTGCAGGTTGAATTTGAGTGGCTTAGGCAGTTTTGGTTTCAAGGCAAGAGATATTTGAAGTGCACTGATTGGTGGCTTAAGCCTATGGCTAAATTGGAAGAATTTTGGAGAAAAATGGAGATTATGGTAAGTACTAGTTTTAAAGTCTAAAGCCTCTAGGGCTTAATTCTGAGACCACTCACAATTATGTTTTTAATTGTACTGTAGTAATGGGTTTTAAACTTTATTCAGAACATATGAGAAACAGAATCAATGTCAGCCTTACACTGTCTCCTCTTACTTTTATCCCCCAGGAGCCAGAAAAAATGTGAACAAAATCAGATCCCAACCCCCAAGATTTTAGTTATTTCCTGACTTTGCTTGTTTGTAAGGTTTGACAGTCTCATAAGCTGACAGTCATATATTACATCACACAAATTGGTACATGAAACTGCGTTGTCTACTTTTTTGTGCAACACCCAGATAGACAACTCTGCCAATGACAGCAATGGCAAATGTGTCAGAGGAAAGCTGAGAACAGAACTGGTCATCTGGAGGTCTGTACCTGCACACTTACACCACAGGTAGAACCAACAAGAGGAGAGTGGTTTCAAGAATAATTGTAATAATGGTTCCTGTGTACTTGAATGTACATCCTGCTTTCCTTGAGCGTGGGCTCGGTGCCAACACTGTTTGCCTGCTGCTGTCCAAGTAGAGATTCAGTTGGGACACTGTGCTGTCAGAATTTTGGGAGCAGTTGTCTGCTGCTGGATTTGTACTCAGAGGGATCTGTACGGGCAAATGTCTCCTGTTCATCTCCATATTTCTGTCGAGAGTTGCTTCTCAATCACTGCTGCTGGTCACAACATAAAGGCTCAATTTGCCTATAGTGGACTTGGGAAAGTTTGTAATATTGCTGAGGATGCTGAGCAGTTTGAATCTCGGGGGGGAGTTTCTCTCGTTTTTGTGTTCTGTTGTGCTCAGTCTTGAGTGACCTTTCTAATTTAAAAAAATCTTTTGGTTTGTTTTTCTTTCAAATGACAACTAACTCACTGGTAACACAGGCTTAGATGAGGTAGAGACAAGAATGTTTGATGTCTTATATGCATTGTGTGTTGAGAACATGGAAAAACAGCAAACTCTGGAGCTCTCAAGGGTTAGGTTTTCTGCAATCGGTGTGACATTGCCAGGTGTCTCTAATTAGAAACATGGTGGCGTCAGTGTATCTCCTTTCAACAGGCCCCAGGATGATATTTATCAGCAAACTGAAGGTTGGGCCAAAACAGAAGCTGCTTTTAATTTAAATTTTAAAAATTGCTTTAATGTTTTATAACTTAGAACATATTACTCACAATTAATTTTAGCTATTGAAGGAGACAGAAGAGAATGTTAATTGAGAATGTCTGTTTTGTTGAGTCTCTAAGTAAATGTGATGCTTACTGTATTTGGGACTTGGAGGTGGGGTGGGATTTTTGGGGTTTAACCTACATTTTGTCCTGTGGTGTTCCACAAGGTGACAGTAGGGGACAATGTTGAGCTGTAGTTTCAGTGCAGCAGCAGGAACGGCCTGAATAAAAATACATCGAAATGTGGCATTAACATCAAGAATTATCCCTGTTGCTTCAAGTTAGCTGTAATCTCTAAGATTCCATAACACAGGAAATCAATTGCGGGTTAACAAATTCAACAGCAATTTAACATAAAAAGTGCAGTGTTTTGGTGCATGCTTAGCTTCCACAGCTAAGTTAAATCAAAAGGGTATTTTTGAAGGTACCCAGTAGTCTGCAGTTGATGTTTTTTCTCCAAATTTATAATTTTAGCTGAATGGTTGTTAAAAAAAAAGAATTATCTAAAATGCTAAAAGTAAAAATGTCTTAGGATTGTTGATCTAGTTTTAGAAGAACTTTGCTGGTTAAAAGGAATTATTTCTTAAAAGAAAATATTTAGGCACTGTATTTTTCTTTTGTGTGGGAGCTGAACAATTCTCCACTTAGTTTTCTTATATGTGTGTCTAGAGTGATACAAATTCAGTCTTGGGGTCCCAGTGTGCCTTTTTTTTTTAGTTTTCCCCCCTGTTTAGTAAACCAGCTATAAAGAAGGAAAGAAAGTTTTCAAAATTACCTCTGATGCTGTTAATTGTAATTACTCCTCTGTCACATCAGAATATGATATTGCAGGAAGTTTAGCCCCGTGTCTTCCGACCTGTGGGCTTTATTTAATATTTTTGTACATTATAGCAAGCACACAATTTTATCATAATGTTTATTCCTGGCATTTCTTTCCCTGAGGATAGTTTTACTTAGAGCTCACTCTTGTGATGTAAATGTTAAACCTTTCATTTGAATGACATTCTGATAAAACATCACATTTCCCACAATATTACCTCATGAATTTATGAGCCATTAAATCCAAAGCAGTTTAACCAATCTTCTCTTTTTCCCCCCCCCCCTTGAAAATATGAAGGCTATTCATATGTTTGAGAGGTTTTTTTTAAAAGTCATCCGAGATTAACACGTTATCACCTGCAACATCAGGATAAATGCTCACTGAATTCAAAGGGAGAGTTACCATCTGAAAAAAAGACCATACAAGCTTTGCTTTCTGGGTAAAGAGAAGTCTGAAAAGCTGAAATCTCTTGTGATGTGAGCAAGTCTTGCTGTAGCTGTTCTGAGATTCAGTGGAGAGACAATTTGTCTCTCAGGGTCTGATATCATGCAAACCTTGCAATCTGACATTTATTTTAGCTATGAAAATCTTTAACCACTATACCAAATCCATAAGAACTGCAGAAGTCCTACAGTCTTTTTGTTTGTTTGTTTTGTTTCAGGTTGATTCGTGTTGGAAAAGTAAAATGTGAATCAGTGAAATGGTTTTTGTTTGTGGAATGATAAGTAAACATATGTGGTTGCACTTACATGTTGAATTTTTAAAGGCTTTTTTTAACATATCTAGTGTTCCTTAAAAAAAATAAAGGACCTTTGCAGTGCTGTATGGTGTGAATTGTATTTCCTGCTTTGACAGTCCATTTAGCAATGTAGCAATGTATTTATATGGCAGTTGGCCTTAATAACCTTTATTGACTTTAGTGGGTAAGAGCCAAGACTGGCATTATTAAAATGTATCAGTTTCATTGCAGTATAAAATCACAACATATATAATTATGCTAGGTAGGCTAGGCTCCATTTAATCCCACCTATTTATGCAGGAATTTGGCAAGAGAAAAAAACCTGCGGAACTGAAATGCTGAGAAAAGCGTCAGTGATTTTGAGTTACACGTAACAGCACAACTGTTTGCCTACAGTAAAAGGTCTACTTAAAGGAATGAAACAGACCTCAGGGTAGTGATTTCTTAACGGTATAACTGAAAACCAAGTAATTGTTACACCATTTGTTTCACTTTTCGGCATCTTAAAATAGGGCTGATAAGTGATATGCAGCTGATACTGAAATGCATCACACCTTTTAATTTGTAAAAGTAGTGTAAAAGCAGAAGCATTTACACTGCGTAGTCATAATGAACAAGGTGGCATTTTATGCAAACTGGTATCTTTCTGCACAACCTTCACCTTGATTTGTAAAACTTTTTTAAGAACTATATTTAGTTATGTTATTATTACTGTTACGCTCAGCAACGTCTTTATCAGTTTATACAACTGAATTGAAATCAGAGAGCAAGACTATTTTCTTATGAAATTATTTTTCTTTCCTTTTTGAGTTCTATTTCATTATTTGCTACTATTGCTGCATATGAAGTATGTCATAGTTTCAGCTATAAGCCACTATTGTCAGGAGCTTACAGCCTGACAGTTAGAATTGAGTCTAGGCTGAAACTTGAGCTACAAAATCTCAGCCCAGAGCCATTTTTTTTTTTCCAATTTAAAGCAAGGGTTTAAATATGTATTTAAATCAAAAGTATTTCAGTTCCCGGATAACCATGAAAAGCTTTAAGACAAAATATGCTTTTACAAGGAATTCTCCCAGCTTTTGTAGACTTTGGCACTTTAAACAACTAACCAATTATTTAAAAAAAAATAGATAATGGGATCACAAACAAGCTGGTTGGTTGTTTAGCTTCTTTCAGAAAATGCATAGCAACTTAACTGACATTTCAATTGGTTTGACCTTGTCAGCCAAAATTCAAGGAACTCCGAGGTATTATTTTAATTTCTCTTTCAGTTTTGCCATTGTACTTAGATATTGCAGTGTCACACTTTATTGGAGGGCCATGTGGCAGTGGGTGATCATATTTGCCTAATGAACTGTGAAATGTGGGTACAACGTGGCAGCTCAAAGACCCAAATTTTAGCCATATTTCTTGTCTTTTGGGGCTCTCCTTATCTATTTAGACCAGACCCTTTAAATAAATGTATTTTTGGCAGGTTATATTTTACGTGCACTGGGAATCAGATGTTTCTGGAAATGTACCTTTTATCTTCAACAACAACAACAACACCTGATCCTGAAGACTTATTTTTCCTTTTTTTTTTTTTTTTTTTCTTTTTCTGGCACTAATTTCCTTGACCCCAATATTTTTAGCTGTTACAAACAGGGGAAAGGATTCAGCATTGTCTGTAGTAGAATCACTAACAATCTGTAAAAAGAAAAAAAAAGTTGTATTGCACATCTTTCAGAAAAAAATTATTTACAATTCTGAGGGAATTCAGACTTAAGCTTCCAAAACAACGTGTGTGCTGAAAGCACAAAAGACTGTGTTTATGATTCTCTTTGAAGTGTTTCTGCAACAGGATAAGGAAAATTTTAGAAACTGTCTGATAGTGTTCAGGGTAAATACTTAAACCCCTTTAGAGAATTTCACACACAGATACTGTGCAGCAGAAAAAAGGATACTTATGTTTCCTAAAGCTGCTACAGCCTACAGCTTTGTACTTAAAGACAGAGGTGTTGAATAGAATTCTTCGGAGGATACATCCAGTGACAATATCTACAGGAACATCAGAGCAAACCAGTGGATAGCACTTTCTATTTTTAACCCTTATGTGAGCTGTTTGAGATTTAAGCTGCGTTGATGTGAACCACTGTAACATTTCTGTTATAAACTGGAATTGTTCAAAGGGCAGTCTTCCCATACTGGAAAAATCACACTGAAAACATTAAGTTTATAATGTAAACTGGCATAAGCTGGGAAAAGTTTAGGACAATCTCTGTCCTGTGGGACAGTAAGATGCATTCCTGGCAGCACAAATGGGAGGGCTGTGCAGTTGTGCCTGTCGTGGGGCTGTACCAGGTGGGGCAAGGGCTGGGCGTGCTGTCCTGCTTCTGGCTCCCTCTCTAGGTGGATTTGCCTCTGAGTTACAAGTCTGACATTTGTAGGTGTTCTTGTGCACACAACTGGATCTTGGTGAGCTTCAGTTTTGGATAACTAGACTTCCATTGCCCTGTGCTTCTTACTGTAACGGGGCTTCTTTCTGTATTTTTATACTCTTGGGTGTATACAGTTGTGTGTAGTAAATACATGTGCTTGCATGCAACGTGATGAGCTCTGTGTTAGTATTTAAGGTATAAATACATATACCACGATCAGCAGAAATTACAGTTGTGCAGATTGGTTATTCCCCAGTCTTGGATCTGAATTGTGTAAATGGATCTCTGTCTGAGCTGAGCAGTGTGGCTTAAACAGGATTCCCCATCACATGTTGAAAGTTTTTGCTTAGTGGATAGACCACCAGAGCTGATGTATGGTATGACTGTATGTACATGTGCATGCTTTACACACAAATCCATACTCAGCCATATTGGGGATTTTAACCATGATGATCTTCTAATTAACTTCTTTATGTAACTTTAATTCGTATACACTTGTGTTTAGTGAACAGGCATTTATAAGGAATGAGCACTGGGGGCAACTGCTTGCAGTTCTGTGCAGCAGGAGAAATGTAGGAAAAGAGTTTAGAGAACATTAGACCACATTTGGCAGTACTGCAGTCACCCAGGGTCTGGCAGGGAGGGAACACCTGAGATTTCTTGCTGCATCCTTGTGAATCCAGTGTCAGCCCTGGAAGGATATTTCAGAACCTAGTTTTTCTGCCCTTTTACTGTTGATGGGAACTGTGTTGATGGATTTCAGTGAAAGCTGAATCTATATGGTGGGGCTAGTGGAGATTTTCTAAAACTGTGTTGTTTCCATCATTGTTCCCCCAGAACCTTGGGTGGACAAACACTACAGTATCAGTAGTATGTCTATTGAGTCTTATTAATTGCTGTGGAAATAATAACATAACAGTATTGTGCTGCCATTTTACTGGTCTAATTATTCTTTGCAAAGCCAGGTTGGATGGAGCTCTGAGCAACCTGGTCTAGTGGAAGGTGTCCCTGCCCATGGCAGCGGTCTGAAACAAGGTATGATTCTGTGTTCTTAGAAGTCTATTTCCTAGTAGAAAAATGGAATGAAAGACCCTCTTTGAACATTAAGTATAACATTTCTTGTAAAGAAATTGATCTGTGTTTTTAGAATTTGTGTATATGTTATATATAAATTGATTAGTCATTACCAGTATTTAAAATTATTTCTAGTTCTTATTTATGCAATTACAGAAGTGATTAGAGACAGAGCTTATGGATTTGTATGTGTATACATATGTATATGGACATGCTACACAGAAAAAAAGAATTTGGTTTGATGTTAAAATTGTGAATTGCAGTGGCTTGGCAGGAATAATTTGTACTGTGATTGCTATAAACTAGGGGAAGTTGTGATTTTTAATGAAAGTGAAAGCAAATGGCAGTCTGACTAAAATGTCACCATCTACATTGTAATTTTTTTTTTTGAGTACTGCTAGTGTTGCTAAACATGGTTTTATTGCTATTTGTATTTTAGTGGCTCTGTAACCACTATAAAATAGAATACAGCTGGTTTACTTTCCACATAGCTTTGGTAGGCAAAGGAGGTGATGTCTTCTGAAAAGCTGCTCTTGCTGCATCGATGCCTTTTCTTTCCTATCTGATCATCAGTCCTTCTAATTCCTAACAAGATTGTGGGTGAATAGGGTTTTTGCAACGTGTTCTTTAACATTACTGCAGCTTTCATTTTGACCATAAAGAAATAAAACTTGGCTTCAGAACTTGCCATGGAGAACATTATGCTCTGATAGATTAGGTGCTAATTCTTTCACTGACCCCTTGTTTAACTTTTGCAAGTAACTCTTAGGTATGGTTTTCAAAAATTATTGGCTATGTCCTAGGCAGAGAACATCCTGCGTTTGAAGGAACCCAACAAATTTCTGCCTCTCCCACCCATGACTGGAAATTGTAGGATTTGGGCCACATATAAGATTTTTTTTTTCTTTTCAGCTGGGAAAGTTCTATCTGTTTAAGAAGAACAGCAAGAGCTTACTGTGTTTTGGCTGACCGAGACTGTCTCGGGCAGTTCCCAGGTCTAGTTCTCAGGAGCTTTTGTTGAATCTTTTTTGCATTTTACATTTGTCGCTACACATGCTTCTGCTTAATAATCCTGAAGCTGTAGATATAATGTTTGCTATTCTGCAGTAGAAAGATAATTACTGGCTTCCTCAAATGTCACAAGTGAACATCAGATTTTGGCAGTTTTCCTTGGACTGCTAGTGAATTTGTAGTCTATATTAAATTCTCACAGCAGAGGCACTGATATAAAATTTAAGTGTAACAAATCTAAATTATTCTTGTAAAACAATATGATTGTTTATCACAATTAGACTACTGGCATCTCTTTTCATAGGACTCATATTGAATTTCTGTAATGTAGTAAAACAATTAAGGGAATGGTGAGAACGGCTGGATTGTTGCTGGTGAATGGCATCAGTGGAGGGCTCAAGATGAATCCAACTTCGTGCTTAGCATACAGTGTTCTGCAAAGTGCAGTTAATAGCTGGGAACAGTGCATCAGTTCATGTTGCCTAGCTGCCTAGGGATCAATATAATTGTGTAATAAACTGAAGTGATTATTTTTATATGTGTGTGTGTGTATATGTATGCATATATACACTGGTAATAATTATATTTTAGCACCATCTTCAAGCTGTGTCCTACATACTAATGGATTAAAGCCTCACCGGCTAGCTAGAAGGTCAATTGTTTTGTGATGTTGTGGTGGGACTCAGCTTGGATAACTGAATTATAAGAGGGTTTTTTGTAATTCAGGCACATGTCAGAGTAAGTTAACTCATTGTCATCCTTCTGGTCTCCTATTCTGTCCAGTATCATGCTTCCATTTCATGAAATAAGTGTTTTGGTGCTGAAACCATTTGCAGTAATAGGACCACAAAATTCATTCCCTTTCTCAAAACTAATGATTGGTTGTTTTGCTGATAGATGATAGAAAGGATTTTAAGATTAGCCTGTACAAACCAATTTATGCTGATGCTGTGTAGTACCAAAGTACACAAGGGTTGTACTTTCCAGACTTCCTTGATATGATAAAGTATCTGAAAATCTTTCAGCAGAAGAGCCTTACATTTCTGTCTTTTCTTCTGGGGAAGAGAAAAGAGCACCGTGGTGTTGCATGTCCAATGGTAATACATTTATCCCCTGGGAAGTAGAGAGGAGGTAACATGAAATTAGTTCTGTATTGCATTTATGTAGATGCTCAATCCAAAAGCCAGTACAAGTCCTGTCTAGGTCTTAATCTGAAATCTTATGATGCCTTTGAAAGGCTTAAAAATACACAGCATCAGGATTATTAGTATTTCTCACTTTTAAAAGTCTTCTGTAGTTGGTGTCTTCATTAATACAACCTTACAGGGACTGGCATTGTCTCTCAGAGGAATGAGAGTAGAGGAAGGAGAGGTTGCCAGGAAGGTACAATTGTACAGTCAAGGCTCTGCAAACCATTTTTCCCTTACTGATCTTTTGTTAGTTTTCATGTAGGATATACTTGATACACAATTTTATAAAACATTTATACATTCATGGGTCAATTCCACTGGTGATTATTATGCTGAAGTAATTGTGAATTTGCAGTATCAATAATTAGGAATCTACCGGGGAGGAGAAAAGATGGGTAAGACAACAGAGGAACCAGTCTTGAAAACTCTTTAAAATTTGAAAAATTACTGAACAAAACAAAGAAGTCCCACTGGTTTCTTTAAGAAATCCTACTGTTAAACAACTTGATAACAGGACTGTTTTCTCAACTTTTTTCTTTGCTTTTCATCTTCTATATTTTCTTCTTAAATGTAAAATGCTGTAATTGAATCACAGCATTAGCTGGCTTTTCCCAACAAAACAGCAGATTTAGGCTCTTTGCTGCTAGTTTCAGAAGTAGTACGTATGGAAAGAGAGCGCGAAGACAAAAATTGAGCACATAGATGTATAATCCCGAAGGAATAAACTTGACTTCTACTAGACAAGCTGAAAGCTGATTAAAATATTTTTCATCCTTTGGGTATGCAACAGCTTTTGATGATGGAGAGTGTATTAATATTCAGCTTAGCTGCTTGTCGACACTTCAGACAGGTCCCAGGAAAGACTCTGATACTGACCAGGTTTTCTCACTCTGCCAGAAATCTTTACGAGACACAGAGCAGCAGCCTTGTACCAGCAAAAGCCAAGATAAGAATACTGCTACTTAGCTATGTCTTTATTTTAGAAAGAGCTTTTATACATTTTGAAAGGGTTGAAAATTTTAGAGAATTCTTTTAATGATGCAAACTCATCTAAATGCAAACAAGGACAAAGAATATTCTTAATTGTTTTAAAATAGAGCTGCTGTAATCTATTCAATTTTCACTTCACTTGTCCAAGTTGTTTGTAAACATATAAAGATGCCAGTAATAACGTCAAGATTGACATTTATCAGGATTTTTGAAGAGAATGTTCCTACTTGAATTATTTTATACCACTCAGATCTGAGGTGGTAGGGTCCTGTTCTCTTAACTTTGTCTATTCCCTTGTAATGTAATACCTACCTTCAAGACAAGAATGAGATGTAAACAGCTGCTTTATCAGCTGATGCTTCTTCTGTTCTTTTGTTGGCATGCTGACATGTAGGGTGTTTGCTTTTTCCCCTTCCGCAGTGACTAAATATATACAGTATCTCTGGAAAACATGTCACACACTGTGTGAGGTGCCTTTAGGATGGCTCCAGGGCTAAATACTTCCTGTAATAGGTGAAAGAGCATGGCTTAATCAGCTTAGTTAACTTAATTAAGCTGTGCTTTTTCTCATGGTACAGCTTTAAAGTGTATTTCATTTAGAAACTGTAGTTCATAGTTATAAAATGACGCAAGGTTGGAGAAATTCTCTGGGATTTTATAGTGGGCTTGAAAAAGATGAAATTTGCTTGTTACTCTGCAATAGGAAGAAGTGTTAAAGAAGTATTAAAGGAGTTTGTCCTTTTTACTGAAAATTTAAAGGAAACACTCTAATGCAGTTTAGGTTGTAAAGGCTTCTCAAACTGAGAAAGTCTGCTCTTCTTTTTTTCTGCCATCTAATTTTAAGGTTTCTATGCATGTGAAGAGCTCTCTGTGTTCATCCCAGCCTTGCCTTGCCTGCTCCCAGATGCATCGTCAGATTCTATGACGCTACATCCTTACAGAGCATGGTGTGGTTGTGAGGATGTGGATCTTTTCTCCCCTGATCTCCAGCTATTACAAAAGAAACTAGTTTGAACTCGGTTGTTCTTTCTTGAGATGAGTTGTTCTTTATATTCTTCATGAGCTACTCTGTGTTAAGGAAAAGATCTGGTTTTCCTCCTGGGGAAATGTTGGGATCCCAGTCCTTGTGGAACCCTCCTGTCTGGGAGGGTAGAGGATGAGATTGATTAGTGGAGCACAGACACAGCTGGAAACAATAAGTGCTGAGCAGGTTCTACTCCTCATCTCATTTGCTTCATTTGGTTTCTTAATGTTTACTTATTTAGTTACCTCAACAGAGGTTTGAAGGAGTAAAGGGTGGGCATAAAAAAGCAAGCGGTTGCAGTTGGCTGTGGGGAGAGTGGCAGCAGGTACCAGTAGAAATATGAAAGGAGGGTTTGGAGCTGTCCTGCTGGTGGAATAGTGGGACTAAAGGCAAGGTGAGTAAGGGCTTGTGGGGCAGGAGTTTGGAGTGAATGTGGTAGTGGTTGGAAAACTTAAAACTGGTGTGTACGTGGAATGTAACCTTTGGGTACAGTGGGAATAGAAAACAAGCTTGGTGGGAAAAGCTTTAGAGATTAAGAAAGAGTAGGAAAGGATGGCAAAGGCTCTCAGGCAAAAAGGAATGGTGTGGTTTGAGAGAAAGTAGGATGGAGAAGCTTTGTAAGGGGGGAAGCGGTTATAGGGAAGATGGCAGGAGACCGGGTAGTTGTGTGTCTCCTTCAAAGCTGAATCTTGTGGGTGGCAATTTCTTTATTTTTTTCCATCCCTTTAAAAAAGTAGCACTTTAAAGGAATTCTCTTCATTGATGCCTCTGTGCAGTAATAATACTACATTTAATATGGTACTGGGTTATAATACAGAACCAAATAAGGGAGAAGTAGTCTTTGTTTAAGCAAAAAGTAATTGTGTTGAATGTAGAAAGCTGCTTAAAGTATGTTGGAAAGTGTTTGCTCTTAATTCAATAAATATGAAATTATTCAGAAAAAATTCAGGGGGATTATACGTGCTGAGATTTTTTAACAATTTTAAAAATGCATATAATGGTTAAGATGTGTGAATTGTTTTTTGTGTGTTTATATGGCACATGGGCACATACATGTACATACAGCCATGTGTGCACATAGAGGGAAAGAGATTTGCCTGTTTAAGTACTGAGTTGTTCTGTGTAATGCTTGAAGTTGCAGAATCTTATTGAACTGATACAATAAATTAGTTTCTCATATTAGTACTTCTCATCCCACTGCCTGGCCATTGTAGACTTTAGTGTTTCTTGATTATATGGGGTGTTATAATTTCCTGATGACTGGTTATGTTATTTATAATATTGAGGGTGTTAATCCTTTGGTGATTAACACTCTATTTGAATTACCAGAGGTCAAAGGTACATTCTTTTATTTGAGGCTGGTTTGGGATTTTTTCAGTATTTCTTCCTTTGATAATTTTTTTCCTAAAGGTTTTTTCATTGTCTGTTTTATCTGAATATTATTTTGAGACAGCTTAGGGTGGGGAGAGGACAGGAATATTCTTCCTTCTTAGGGGCCCAAGCCTGCTGAAGCTGTAGACATTGGAACGTAAGTTCTCTTTGCAATGAACTGCTTCTCCAGAACTCCTCCGTCTAAAACTAATGAAAATCTCTTAGCCAAAAGAAGCATAGTCAAAAGCACGGGGAAGAAGGTATTTCCTACTTAGCCAGTGAAAGAGTAGATACCTACTTATGTCTTATTCTAAGCCTTTTTGGAAAGTTTTATTAAAGCTTGTAATTGCATGTGCATATATATAAGGTGTGTATATATCCAAAAAAACACACACTTTGTGAGGTATAAATATATATGGCTGTCATTTCAGGTGATGTGGAGATGCTGCAGAGGCTCTTGTCCTGCTGCCAGCTGTATCCCAGTTATTGTGTTTTCAGAATTGAGGAGCTGTATTAAAAGCCTTCAGTTGTTTCAAAGGCTGTCACTCTGCAGAAGTTATCCGTGCCCTAATATTTCAGTCCTTTCTTTACCACAGGTTTTTTTGTGCTTTTCTGGTCTGTGTTCCTTAAAGGGCTGGAGCTGATGAGAGGGAAGCAGCAAAGGATTTTTGCTGTTTTGTTTTTCACACAGTGTTGGGATTGTGTAACCATTCCCCACCTCCAAGAGAATTCAGTTATGTGCCCAGGCTTTCTGAGTTGCTGCATTCAACTGCAAAGCCTTGCTGGTGGCCTACAGCAATTTCCAGGATTTTCCCAAGGGTGCTGTAGCATTGGCATTGCTCTCTCCTGTAAAAGTGACCTTAACACGTTCAGCATTTGCAGTCAAGGAGGTAGATGTTCCACCTGAAGGTTTCTTTGTGCCATGGTTGTTCCACCTCCTTCAAATCTGGAAAAGTTTGGGCATGGTGGGAAAACCTACAAGAGTTCCCTTACTGGTGTTTTTCTACTCCAAAACCTCTGTGGTAGTACCTGAAATTGCTAGAAGGGAGTTACAGGAGAATTATGTTGATGCACTGCAGCTGTCTGCAATGTTTAGGACTTGCGTATTGCGGAGAAGGTGGTCGAAGAGTAAAGAAAAGCCTAATGTGAAGCCAAAAATGTAAGGAGAGCAGCTCAGCTGGTTGGGTCAGCATTTTGAGCTTGTAGATTGTGGTATGTTCTCAGCTCAAATGATGCCAACCTTGGAAGCTATAAAGAAATACGATAAGCCTCCTGTGTTTTCTGATAGATGCGTAACTGCTCCTGAGCAGCATCAGAGTAGATGACCAGGTGTTAACAGTATATATTTTGCAGGGATGAAACAGGAGTTCACTGGTGTGTAAAAGCTGTGTTTTAACTCAGTTGTGAGCTATGAGCTTAATGCCTGAGCTGCTGGATGAAGTCCTTCAATCCGTCAGAAGATTGAAATGTATTCTAATAATTCTTAAACGCTTACTCTGCGTACCAAATCTGTGGGTGTTTTAATGTTGCTCTGCAAGAGATATGACGTGACTGCTCTGTAAGGGGAAGCACAGAGGCAAGGTGCTCCTGTCCAGTTACTCTTTTGATGCTTGTGTTTTACTGTCTGTGTGTGCTGGGTTTCTCTTTGCCTTGCTCTCTGGTGTTTTGCTCTTAGCTCGGTGAGGTGCTAAGATTAGTGCTGGTTTGCTTCTGTCATAATCTTTCGTGTTTGTGTGACGGATAGGTGAAAAAGTAGTATTTGTTCTGCTCCAGCGTGCGAGGAATCCAGCTCAGACACTGAGGGCGATTAGTCCCTACGTGGCAGGATAAAAAGCAAACATGCTAAAATTTTAGGGGGACTTTTTTCCTGTACATGCTCCAGGGGGAATGCTGCATACTGCACTGTGGCTTCCTACATGATTTTTGTGTTTAAGATTGTTTAACTGCTGACTGCCATTCAGCTGCTGGCCTGTGATTAGCTTCAGTTCTCTTGTACAAACACGGAGCACTGCACTGGCTTCGTTCCTTCTTTCTTTGTTCCTTCAGTGTTTCACTTACACTTTAATAGTTTCATTTATGCTTAGAAATGTGGGGTTTCTTCTGCTTCTACAGAGAGACTGTGAGTAGTCTGGCACCAGAAAATGTATGAAAGCATTTGAAGGAGTTCAGTAGGAAGGAGAATTAAAGGCCAAAGCAGTTTGGTGAGCAGAGCAGCAAAGTGGGAGGAAATAAGTTACAGGAAAGAGGGAATAACAGGGAAAGGAAGCAGTTGTAAGAAGAAAGTATGATAAATTGAGAGAAGGGTTAAAAATAGAGAGGAATGGAAATAAATATGATGGAAGTATAAGAAATCATGGAAAGGCAAGGGACAGGATACCTTCAGTTCATTTAATCCATGAATGAAAATATTAATATGACGATTTGAATTTTCATCTGTTAAACTTGACTGCAGCATTTAATAGAGTCTTGCTCTGGGAATATTAAATATGTAAACTACTAATACAAAATGATGCAATTAATTAAAAATGTGACTTCTGTGTGAATGTATAATTTCACTTTATATGTCAAAATAGTTTTTTGTCTGCTAACATATTTCTGAATCCGCTTTCTTGAAGGAGTTGTTATATTATGGCCTTACAGTAGCAAAACATTAAGCCTGAAAGTCTGCAGTGTGTATGTGTGACATTCTAAGTGATGAACTACCTGATTAAAACAGGAATATGTTTTTTAGTAAAAATTGTTATTGGTTTTCTATAAACGCATTTTTAGTACTACAGAGAAAAAAAAAAGCAGTGGGGAAGGAAATAAATCGGGGGATAGCAAGAAAGACTGAAAGAACATGCAACTGAAGATGTAATTCAAGCATATAATTATTAATGCTTTTAATGAGAATATTAAGATCCAGCTTGGTAACTAAGATTTGCTTCGGGAAAGATGGAGCAAGTTGTTTGCTGATTTGGCTGGTGTATCCTGAAGAGTCTGCTTTGCAGTTTTTATATTGAAGGTTATCTTCTGTATGAACATATATTACATTAGAATCTTGCTAGTCCTGTTTCAAAGTCTGCTGAAATATCCTTGATTCCTTTTTTATGTTTACCACAAACAACTGTTTATTTTCTTGGATTGAACCATAAATATTTGCAGAAGTGCTGTAATATTTTTTTCAAAACAACCATTTGAAGGTTTGCATAATAGACTATGAATCTGTTACTTGTGATGCTCCTTTTTGGTGACTCTTCCCATAATCAGAAGTTATACAATTAAATTAATTACTAGACATTCAAAGTATGCTACTTAAAATAAGCTTGGAGATGTACATCAGAAATATTAAGTATTTGTATCCTGTTTCCATTTTACTGTCGTATTTTGTTTTGCCTTACATTTGTACTGACCCAGTCAATAAGCATATATAAACCCTGTCAACTTATGCTGTTTCATTGCACTTTTGCTGATTAATTGCATTTTTCAAATATATTTTAATCAAAAAACATCTTACTGCTTATTTGCACAGTACAGCTTCTAAATCTAAGACACCACTGGGGTCAGAAAATAGCAGATAACCTATACAGTGTTGGAACTGGTACTCCAATTCCTAGTTTCCTGAGGATAAATGTGATTGCTCCAATATAAATGTTTTAGATCGCAATGACAGCTGTGGAAATTAAACATAGCCAGCAAAATCTATTTTCTGTCTAGCTAAGTAGAGGACAGATGAAAAAATTCCCTGGGTGAATGAATTCTTATGAACAGTGATTAATCTTTTCCCTTTGCTATATTAATTTTATTGTATTGTAAGAAAAAAAAAAGTCTCACTTTGATTTCTTTATGTGTTCTTTTTATTCACGTTTATCATTTAAAGGTGAAAAACTTAGAATATTATTCCTAGACCATTTTGTAGCATGCATTGCAGACACTTTTCTCACTACAGGGAAAAGTTAGCCTTCAGGATAGTTTCCAGAGAGTTGCAATGCTCTGTGAATGAAATAATTTTAAAATTCTATGAAAATTTGGGCTCTGGGGAGAGGTGCAAGATATTTCCTATTTCCCAGGAATTTTCTTTCTCCTAATTTATTATGAACAGTGCTCTGTTTTCCAAAGCTTGGCCTTACCCTGCCTTAAAGTATCTTAAAATGTTGAATCTTCTGCAGACAAGCCCGTTTCTTAAATGTAAGTTTTGATACCTGTTACGGAGGCCATTACAATGCAGAAAAATGCAGAATTCTCTCATAGACTATGTAGCAGGTTAAGCACCAAGAAGGAGGGAGAGACACTACCCTGCAAAAGGCAACTCTTAGTCATGTTCATTGCTGGTTTACTGTTTTCCTGAGGCATAGTCTTGACTTCTGTAGTTCTGGAGGATTCATTGTCCCTTCTGGCATCTCCTTGGGCTCTGCCTGTACCTTCACGAAACCCTCTCAGTGTTGACGACTGGTTTGTGCCCATTGTTTGTGCTTGTCATGGGAGACAAAACAGCTCTGCCTTTTCACGTGGTTCTCTCGCTTGAGTCTTGGAGCACTTGGGCATGCTGCTGTTAATAAGCTCACACTCCTGCTCTCTGGGCCAATTCTTTCTTGTTTCCACAGCAACTTCTTAAGTAACTCCATCTAGCAAAGTATTCTTTGTATCAAATTGCTTGTAATGGCTAGTTGCTAGTCTTTTTTTGTGAACTATACCACTCCCTGGGTATTTCTGTTTGGGCCGAAGAGTCAAAATGAGCTATGGAGTGCTCAGTTGTTGCATCCATTGTGATTTATTTTTTTTCCTTTTTTGACAAGGTTGGAGAAGTAATGTAGGTTGTAGCTTAGAAGTGAGGCTATGGTACATTATTTGTATATTTTTTCAAAATTCGCACTTTGGGACCCTTTAAAATATAAAGACACTTTTTTTTTGGGGGGGGGGGAATAAAAAAGTTCTCTTAAAAAAGTTTATTGCAAAGTAAATGGTTAAAACGGAGCTGCAGTTACTTGAAAGAGACAAATATACATTCATTATTTCCTGAGTATGTTTTTATGGGAAAGCAAAGGAAGCAATGGCTGGGTGTCATTAAGGAGTAGCTGGTGGAAAGCGGTGAAATGAGCAATGAGACTTGTAAAGTGTCATGAAAACTGAAACACCAGGGTACAAAGTACTGCTTATCCTCACAGATATGGATACCATATGGCAACGTGAAGGGAAATGGAGAGTAGGAGACAAGAATCTTATTATTCCTCACACTTTCATTTGCTTGCTATTTGCTTTGGGCAAATGACTTGAGAACTTGTTCCTGAACCTTCTTCTGGCACAGTATTTATTGACAGGACACCTGTCTTCCCTGTCAGGCTCCTTGAAGTTTTTTTGGTGTAATTACAGCTTTAGCACTTATTATAATCTTATTGTAATTTTTCTAATAGTTATGGAATAATCTCCTCTTAAGTGTTCTTAAGTTAAAATCTGTATTAGTTTTCTGATACTGTAACACACCATTTCACTTACTTTCCTTAAGAATCTGCTGTGATAGGTTCTTGCTGTCCCTGAAATCTCTGCCTTCTCCTTTTTTCCTTTACCTGCAAGTTAGTGTCTCTGGACAATTTTCTGTACCTCTCTTTTATATATCTTTGGAATCAAATGGACTGATTGAGAGTAATAGGAAAGATATTGGAAGTATTTGGCTTCTGGAAAGACAGCTGTGTGGTCCATGTACCTTTGAAATGACACATAGGAGAGTCTTTGTTAGCTCTCAGGGGCTGCCACAGTTGTGGAAAGACTTTGTCACCTCCTCACCTTTTCCTCCTTCCTGTCTCCCAGACTACACACCTACCTACTGACCAGATTTTTCCTCACTTATTCACTGTTTTGTATTAGTTTCATATTCCTCTGAAATCAACTTCCTTAAGTATTGTTAACCCAATGCACAGTGCAGTTATCTTCATGGTAATAATTGTTCAAAATATCAGTTCTAGCAACTTTCACCTTCACACTTATAAATTCTGAATGTGTGAAACTATACTTGAAAATTTCTGATGTCCCACAAAGTTGATGGTTGGTAGATAAAACCAAAGCAAAACGCAAGAGTGTTATACAACATACAAAACGGGGCAGAGGCTCAGCCACTCTTTCATTGTTACTTAGAGCGAAACTTTCAGCTCTTTTGCCTCACACCATCTGGAGGGACCATTAGTGTATTTGGCTTTGCCCTCACCTAAGGTTGTGGAAGTGAGCAGCTGTGTTACAGCAAGAAAATGCGATTTTAAGAGTGGGTCCTTTTGTCGTAGCAATTGGTGCTATATCAAGAGAGAACAAGAAAAGCTGCCCAGAAAGGTTGTATGGGAGGTCAAGAAAATTGTGCAGAACTCGACAGAAGATGTTATAAAGGGAGCCCCCAATGCATAAGGTGTGTAGTAATTCTGAAAACTAATGCTTCGTGTGTTATATCAGCCTGTTGTGGTCATGTAGTGGTAAAATTACAGATAATAAATTACTATTTCTACTGAAGCTATATAACTTTCTCCTAATTTTAGCACCACAAGGAAGTGCAATTTAGTGGTTCTCTATGCTATGGAGTTCAGTGCAAATGTTTGAACTTTTCTGTGGTCTAGAAAAGCTGGCATTTGAAGAAGTATTTCATAGTTAGATAGGTTACCATTATACCACTATAATGATTTTTCAGTGCTTCGTTCAGTGGAATGCTAGCCTATTTGTGGGGGAAGAAGTGTCCAAAGGACATCCTAACTCCTGTTTTCTAAAGGAGTGTTTGATATGACACAGCATTAAGGGATAGAATCAACCCCATGCTTTCTCAATTTTAGAAAGAGGGGAAAAAACTGAAACACGAAGCTATTCCCACTAGAAATGTTGTAAATCTTACAAAATATATAAGCTTTCCTCTTCAACATACATCAAAAGCATAAAACTTGGGAGATTAAAATATGTTTTTAATCTTGGTTTGATGAGCAAAACTTTCACTGTAATATTTATTATGAGAGGCTCTACTTGTGTTGCCTCTTCCCTTTGTTCTGTTTATATATGACTTCCTTTCTTCCGAAAAAGTAGGAAGTATCATTTTCACAAAGCCAAAGGATATTGCAATGGTTTGTTCATTTAAGCTGAATCGTAGGCCCACGTGGCAGGCACAAACTTTTCTTTTATTGTCCTGGGTCCCAGAGGACGAGCAATGCTTTCTGATGGCTTCCCATGAATGCCTTTCATTTGTGGAGGAGTTTCAGTGGCTTATGCTGACTGTACAAAGATCAAACAGGCAGGAAAATTGTGGTTTTATGAAACTTAGCCAAGATTTTTGTTGTTTTCTCAGAAGTTTTTCTCCTATAACCCTATTTTTTAAGGACAATATTAGGTCGATTAGTTGTAGTGGCTGATGGGGGGGGGAAATCGTTCTATAATTTTCTCTTTAAAATTTAGGTATTTTCTCAATTATTAGAAAATTTTTAGGCATGTGTAAAGAAACTACTGACCATAATTGGAGTCTGTCTTTATTGTGTTTGGAATCAATGGTATCCAAAATTAAGCTTAAAAAAATGTTGTGGCTGCTTGGTCCTGCAATTTGATCTATTTTGGGCCACTGCGCCTGCAGAGTCTTGCTGAAATCATCCTGTTTTTTGGTTTGTTGTTTGTTGGTTTTTTTGTTTTGTTTTGTTTTTTTTTTTCTGGGTAAAAGGTCTGTCAAACAGATTTTATTGTGATTTGACCTGTCAAAGTCTCATTTGTTTCAAGAACAGTGCTTTTTTTTTTTCTCACTGAGTTTTCTTAGCACTCTTTATAGATATTTCCTTTTTGCTCAGCTGTTGGTGAGCTTAAATACTGGAAAGAGATGTGCAGACCACAACTTCTTTTAAACTGCAGTGATGGCATGTTTTGCCAGCAACACGCAATTTTCATTGTACTACTCACATAAAACCTCATGTTTGTCATATGAATTCCATTTTTGTTGAAGGATTATTTTAATAAGACTAAAATGGCTTAAATTTCCAAAGTAAAACCCGTAGCATCTTTAGAGGTCAGACGTAGCTGAAACTCGAACAGCTGTACAACATGCATCCTAGATTGTTTTTAATTGTCTTCCCTTTCTCTAACAGCAGTAATTCTTGTTTATATTGTCAAGAACCTTTCCACTGAGCACAAGAGCACCATACTTTAAGGTCACATGCTTAACCCCACTGCGGGGTTACAATGTAAATGGGCCCCCTTTGTTTTCATTAATGTGTGAGGGGTGGGTGCAAGGCAAGGCTGTTCACAAGGCTTAAATAACTTATTGTAACAGTGTCTTAAAGAAAGCATATTTTGTCTCCATACCACAGTTGTTTAGCATTACTCTTGTGCATCCAACCGACAGACAGTTTGGCAATGGATTTTTGTGTGTCATTTTGTTCTTTTGACTTGTGATAATGTTTTTCTTTCTCTTTTTTTTTTTTGTAATTGAGCTAATGGGTTCACCTCAAATGATACAAAACGAAGAAGCTTCTCCTCTCTCTGCTCTTGATATCTTAAAAGTAGCAAACAAAGCTGGAGCTGCTCTTTTCCACTCAAAACCCTTTATGTAACAATTTTCCAGTTGCTGTTTGTGTTGATGAAGAGGTTTAAAATTGAGACTTCTTAAAAATGTCAAATTAAATTACTATGCGCAATGCTTTTAATCAGTTTAAAAATTAACAAAGTATAGACTTTTAAAATGGTTTTAGGAGTTTTAGGTAAGTCTTACGTTTTTCTGCCTGGAGTCACTGATATAAGGAGAAATAATGCTATTGAAATATTATGAGTTGTTTTGATTATCTAGAATTGGCCCTGTGTCCCAAGATTTTAGGTTATTTCAAACCTAATGTTGATGATAATCGGTGGCTGACATTTGTAGTTGTTCTTGTAGGCTAAAAAAGTTGAAGTCATGCTCTTAAGTAAGTGCTGCACTATCAAAAATGGAGCTGTTTTGGAGGGATATCTCACTTCCAGGTTGGTTGCTTTTTTCCATGTTTGGTGATAAATTTGGACCATAAATATAATTTTATTCGTATCTTGTTTTGAGACTCGGAGACTTATACCAGCACATGGAACAGTAGATCCATGTGGTCATGATCCATCCAGTGAGATGAATTGTATGGGTTGCATGCAAGAGTTTCTGTGCAGGTACCGAGCATATAACACCAAATGAACAGGCAAGGAGAAACTATTATGTCTAGAAGATGAAGCAGTAATACATGATTATTAAAGCAAAACATCATTTTGAATACAGCAAGTTGTAGCTTAGTAGAAATAGTACTTTTGTTGATTGTCAAACTTTTTTAATCAAGGTAGAAAATTGGGTTGTGTTTTCTAGCTGGCAGTTGAGACAAAAGTAGTGACTTTCCCTAGATGAAAACTCTTCAGTATGAACTTCAAGTTCACAGTATTTTGTTGTTCTGTTTTATGACAGAAATGTTGTAACAACATGTTTTCACAGATGCTTATCAAAATACTCTATTTCCTCATAATAGCTGCTATGCTCTTAGTTATGCTGTTTGGGGAGAGAAACTTTGTCTTGGGTTTTAATTTCCTTGCACTTCCTCTCTGGTAAGAACAACTTACTATATCTAGTGTTCTCTCCAGGATGAGAATAACTGATTCAACTAGTCATAAACAGGATGAAGTCTGCCAAAGATGGAAGATTATTTAATACTCAAGAATGCAGTGGTAGTTTAATAGGGAAGTTGTTCTGTTGATAAACATTTAATAAACTTTTTTGCAAAACAAAAAAGAATGTAGGGCACTTAAGACTGTAAATAAGCATACAACAAATCCAAGTCCTGACAATAGTGTTATTAATGAATGTCAGAAAATAATGAAATATTGTTAGAAGGCAGTCCATGTTCTAGTGAAAATGTTTTAGGTATTTTTTTTTCCTAAATGAATGTAGTTATCCCTGAAAATTGATTTGGTATATATAAAAAGATTGCATAATGATATACTACATAAAAAATTAAAAAGGGAAAAAATGAAGAACACAAACTCCAGAACTCAAATGGTGAAGAGAGACACCAGGTTTTAATCAAATGGCATGTCTTCCTCTTTAAGAAGAAAAATATTTATATATACAACATTGATAGTTTGGATGATTGTTCAAATAGACAAATACACCTCTTACATGTAGACTCTGCTGTAAAGTGTGATTTGCCCTGTAGTGTCATGGTTAAGCGGAAAGCCAAGTAGGTAGGCAGTAACACTAATTAGAGCTTTAGAGCCCTAGCATGGCTTGTCATGATGTATCTTTAAGGGTAGAAGTTTTTGATGAGAGAACAACAGTCAGACCCTTCTCTACAAACTGCTGTTTTTCATTTCTTCAGCAACCCAAGAGATCCAAAAGCTTTTTAGGTTAGTGCAGAACATCTCCACTGTGGCATGTACTCACTGCATGTCTGTTAGGGATGCTCATCCAGTTTGTGTTAATACATCCTTGACATTGCTTTTTTACTAGCGGATTAACAGTTCCTTCTGGAAGAGTGCAGAGGTGATTAGTCAGCCACCTTTGACCTCTCTCTTAAGTTGGACTTTGCAGCTGAACTTGAGAACCCATATCTTGTTTCACGCGCCTGTGGAAGGACGCGTTAGTGACTGGTGAGGCAGGAGCTGTGGCTGTCGCGGTGCAGGGTAACAGAATGCATTGTTACAGGATGTCACAGGGTGACAGTGTTGTCTGTTTTCCAGATTGTATTGTCATAATTTGTGAGCACATCATGCAAATGTCATCTCTGCTGAGTAGCCAGAATGTTCATCACACGACTTTTGTTTCAGAGAGCAATCTGTGCGTATGTTCACAGTGATCTGATGATCACACTGTTGGTTTTCTTTGTTTGGCACATGAATTATATGATCAAAGTTTATTTTTCCTGTTTGAATGCTGTGACATTCATGAAAATTGCCTGTATATTTTTTGATATAATGAAATTTTCAAGTAGTTGGACACTCAATCTTTAAATTCTTCTTCAGTGTTGTAGCATGGTGTTTTACTGGGACACAACTCTAGCAGAATAATCAATAGCTGCCTATAGCTGGCATTAACAGCCTTATAAAGTGTAGATTTTACAGATATATTGCATTCAGAAGAAAAATAAATAGCAAGAAAATGGTACTGAGTGCCTGGCATGATGAAAGTTGGCAACTGAGTGTCTCTAGAGGATGAGAACCTCTGTGGAAAGTGACCTGTCCTTCGAAGGGGTGGAGGTCTGCCTGAGTGTACTGTGTGTTGATGCTCCAGCTCTGTGATTCCATACTGCAGTTAAGTGGGATGTGACACAACAGTGACTGCAGGTGTGCTGTCTGTGTTGTACCCTGATGTGTAGGTCTGTATTCAGTGAATATGGGCATACACAGGTAAGATTAGGCAGAGATTTAATTTTTTTCTAATTTAGGAGGAGCTGTGGTTTGTTCTGGGTTTTTTTTGTTTGTTTGTTTGGTTGGTTGGTTGTTTTTTTTTTTTTTTTTTTTTAATTCTGGAAAAAAAGTGTAGGTTTCTTTTGAGCCTATGAGATGGTAAGTTTGATCAGACATTAAGCAATGCTTCACTATAGTTATTTAGCACTGTAGGTGTACCTGAACTACTGAACTAATTTTGTAACTATCTTTTTCTTATAAGTTTTGTGCTGCCTTTATATAGCAGTAAGATGCAGTAAGACATATTTGCCTTTATCACTTAAAATCGAAAATTAGTGTCCATATATAGGTGGCATATGATATATATATTACAGGATTATGCGTCATTATGCTCTAATAAGTCAGAATGACATGTGCAAAACTTTATTCCTAAATGTGCTCTGAATGCAAGAGAATTAAGATTATGTAGTTGCCTGCTCTTCCAGGAGGAATCCATATTTACTGTAAGGACTGAATCTGAAATAGTGATGGTATATTTTGGGCAACTGTTTGATGTGAGTTAAATCAGTAGACCTTTCCATATTTCTCCTTTGTCCTATATGTCAAGTGCCTAGCACATGGTTTTATGTAAAATATAGTTATGTACTGTAGCAAAACTGGAGGAGGATAAAGCATTGAAATCAGTCTAGTTTTCAGTTGAGAAACAAGGATCGTAACTTCCAAAAAAGTATATTTCCAAATGCTATTGTCATAATGAACTAATAACAATATCTGGTGGTGCTCTCCTTGCTGCTTGTCAGTGTCATATTCCCCATACATTAAGTAGATATAGTGTAGCAGGTTCTATTTTGGTTTTATTTCCTGTGTTCTTCCCAGCAGTGTGCTCTAAATTTTCTTTCTGTCCCTTTGGCCATGACAGCTTGTATCACTCCTGCACTTACAAGATTATGAATTTTAAATCTTCACAACGGTGTGCCATGGTGTCACTGGGGGTAATGAAGCTGTAACTTGAGCCAAGTGTGACAAAACTTCATTTCTGAAACAACATGGTGAGAATCCCATTCTCACAGGGATATCCACAGCCCTGGTGCATTTAGTGCTGTGAGGATGATAAAGGCATGAAACCCTTATGTCATTTGAAGATATGATTCAGCTGTATGTGGTTATCTTGCATATGTACTAAATTGCTATTCTGCTATGGCATGTGTCTTAGACAAAGCATGCCCACAGGCACTTCTGGACATGTGGCTTGCTGCTTCATTTGATTGTGGCTTGCAGCTTCTTCGTTCTGCACCGTTTAACCCGTTCTGGAATGTGGCTTTCTGTGTTTTAAATTATTTCAGTCAAACTAATGACACTGGAAATACAGTTGTGCAGGAATTTAGGATGTATTTTAGCACACATCGCGTTAAGAAGTGTTGTGGCTAAGGCAGTAAGTTGCTTGATGGCAACAGGTAGTGGCTTCAGTGATGGGAGGAAAGTGTTGGTATTCTAGGCTTTTCCATACTAAATAGATACTGAGATGTGCTGTTCAAGGAAATCAGTAACATGACATGTAATTAAACACTGAAGGTAGTCACAAATAAAAATGCAATAATGAATTCAGAATCTAGCACTCACTGTTTTCTGTCTTTCTTCATAGTTTGTGGATGTTTTAAAAATGTTAATTTTAGTGAGTCCAGTTTGTATTTTGAATGCTACAAGGACCAGGGGTCTAGCTTGGAGATTTTGGTACAAGTTTTCACCTGTAAATATTTTAAGAGAAGCTTTTATGTAGCTTAGTGTATTAGGGCTTCAGTATAAATTAGATGAGTCAAAGCAATGCCTTGCTTATGTGTAGAATTATTTAATTAGAATTAGTAAAATTATTTGAGTATTTAATTCAAACTACAGTTCATTTCAGTGTTTGTGAGGTGGGATTACCTACTTCTGGCTTTGAAGTCCATCATTTTTTCCTCTCCTTTCTACCCCACCCTAAATTATTCAAAATAGCTGTTGATGTTAGTTTTGAGATGCTAAGAAAATTATAAGGTACTCTTTCGAGTCCTTTTGAATGCATATAATAATTTGTTGTGTGGTTCTTTGGTGCTTCTGAGAACTGCACACATTTGTTGATGATGAAAATTCAGACCGCTGGCTGAGCGAGCATGTGCAGGTTGTACTTGGCGTGATTCAGCATTGCAAAATATAAGCTGTCCAGAGTGCAGATTAGCCAAGTGAATCTTGTAGTGCATCTTAGCTCAACTGATTTCAGCAATAGTAAATAATCACTGAAGCATACACTGCTGTGCAGTGCTTCAGAACTTAAGTGTTCAGCATAACTACTGTTTGCATGTGACCAAAATGGAGAAAGGGAGGTGTATACAAAGGAGTGAATTATAACAAAGAACACTTTCTGCTTCAGTTCTTGCTCAGAAAACATATGTTCAGCCATGCAGGCAACAGTTGGGGTAAAGACACACTGTAGGTTTGGAAACAAAAGGCGTGTTCTTTTCTTGCATTCACAATGTTTTCAAACATTCACTTGTTAGGGACTGGCCTGTCAGCTGGATCTTCTTGCAAGCGTGATTTCTTTTTCCTGACTTCTTTCAAAAGCTTTTTCCCCACAATGTTTTACACTTCATATAATCCACTATGCATGGTAGGCCTGCCTCATTCTTTGTACTATTGATGATACAGAGGTGGAGGGGCCATGCTCTGGGAGAATGTGGCTGAAGGGTAACCTTTCACTCACCCATACATCTGAAGATGCTAAGCCACTCTTATTCCAAATATCTTCAGTGGTTTGGTTGCTCTTTCATGATGAGATGGGTTATACTTCACCTTCAGAACATTGCCAAACTGATTAGTGCAGCAAAAATATTTGGCAGGTGTTGATCTTTATACATTTTACTTTGTAATTATATATTAAAAATCTTAGACACCCATCATAACTACACTGAATCATCCAGTAAAAAGAATTTTTTTTCTCAGTTGGAAATTCATTCAGTTGTGGCACGCCAGAGTAACCAAAAATTACTTGGTCATTACTTCTGTTTGGATTCCTTTTTCCTAAATATGTGGTTCAAGACCCAAGTAGAAATACACTTATATAGGCATAAAGTAATGATTATTCCCAAATAAACTCTACCTGGTTTAATTTATGACCTTTAAACTCATAAAGCTAGAAAATGTACTGCTTTAGCTCCACAGGTATAGATAAATGGTACAACTTTCTAGTGCAGACAAGACCTACAGTTTCCCTGAAAAAGTCCAAGTGATCTACTCACTGTAGGTTTTTCTAGGTCAAACTACTCATCTATCAAGTCAGGTATTCATCCTTTGTTGTCAGCAGGGAATACCTCAAAGGGAGGCAGGGCTGCCAACATTTTAATGCATGTAGACTTGTATATAGAGCTTAAACATATGTCTGACTTTAAGCATTCTGCTTTATAATTGGGTTATGTACTTGTTTAGTTTCGATGTGCGCCATTGAATATAATGCTAGGAGAGAATGTATATTCTTTGTGGTAATGGTTTCACATCAGCAACTTGAGTTTCCATTCCTTTTACCCTACAAAAATTACACATCTTTCATAAAATGTTCTATTTCTTTGCATTTTATTTAAAATAGACATAATATTTGACTTTAAAACCTGGGTTTATATTAGAGGTTCTCAATCAATAACCAGAGCAGTAGGGAGTTTTACATTGCCTTGTGGATTATTCATGCATTTTGTTGGAGTATTAATAGTGTTAGCTGAATTTTCAACAGCCTGGGAAATTACCACTGATGAATGTCCAGTGATTCAAATATCCCACATAAGGCCCTTCAGACCATGAGGATCACTTAGTCAACTAGAAAATCCTCAGACAAGAAAACTCTATGTAAATATTTTTTAATGGAAGGTGCCAGCAAATATATCCTTGCCAACATGTGTCAAAACTGCCAGAAGATCTGTGAGGATGGGGATTAACTTTTTAGCACTGTCATCTTAAGAGCTTTGACAGGGAAACATTATTTAAATGTTTTTCTTTGACTGTGTATGACTAGAAAGATGCTAACAGTAGATAAAACTAATATAAAGCAGTTACATATATTCCAAGTCTGCACTTTTTTCTTTACTTGAGGTCTGTGTCAGAAATCCGTGAGAATACTACAGATTTAAAATAAATTGTCCTTTTCAGATGAAATTTGATGATTTGTCTCCAGTCTGATACAAGAAAGCACACACTAGTATATTGCTTCTTTTAAGAAATTTTTTGTTTTGTTTTATAGGCTCCTTAAAAGTAAATTATGTTTTAGATGTTGCAGTGACTTCTCTGACTCTCAGAAAATAGTTAATAATATTTTTTTTCCTTTCATCTCCCATGAGCTTTCCTTCATTGCACAGTTTGCATATAACAGCTAGTAAGAGTACAATGTACTGAACCTTAAACAAATCTATTAGGATCACCATGGCAAGAAACTGGGAAAATGGCAGGAAAAACGAACAATGATTTTGTAAACCCTCCAAAGGTCAGAAAAAGGCTTTCAGTAAGTATGCAGAGGCTAGAAATCAAATCCCATTTCCTATCATAAGAAACCAGTTGTTTTAGCAGCAGTGGTTAATGTACTGTATGTGAAAGATTTAAGACTAGTTGGAAAGCTTTGCTTCTGTTTTATTAGGCTGCTATTGAAAAGCCAACAGCATAACTTCAACTAGGTGCTTTGAGATTTCTTAATGGGCTGTCAAGGGCAAGACACCAGGTCTGTGCTATACTAGCTCTTTCCTGTACATTAAAACAACAGGGGCCAAATGATCATATACAGAAGTATGAATTACTTGATGCTTTCTCTGTTCCATATGGTCAGCCATGTCTTTGGTAATTAATCATGTACAGAATCAGTTGAGTGCTCTCTGAAGCATTGAAGTCAACATTTAGTTGTACCTGTGCCAGTGGGGGCAGTGGGGGTTGCGAGCATAAAATAGCAGGATGAGGAGCTGCTGGCGCCGCAGCCGGAGCAGCTGGCTTCTATAAACAACACTTTTTATCCTCTTTGCCTTTTTCTTTTTTTTTTTAAAAACTTTCTTTGACAAACATGACTCATTTTTCAATATCATCCAAAACATGCGGGTTGCTGAGTGAAACTGTGATATCTGGCATAGTGGATTAATAAACAAAAGGCAGAGAATTGGGTTTAATGTGCTCAAATTACTGGGTGATAACTTAAACCATAATGGCTGTTTCCATCGTATCAATGAAAATAGGTGCATTTGATTGTATTTTAGAAGTAAAGAAGAAATGAGTGCTGTTTTGTAAGCAATTACTAGCTTTTTTATTACAGAGGAATTACAACATGTTAAATTAACATGGCTTAATAGATTTCAGCTTCTTTTCTCCCAACCCTTTAAAAGGCACCATGTTCTAGCTTTGTAGACTTTCATGAGGATACTTTTTGCACTGAAAGCAAAATAAAATCCCAAAAATAACAGGGAAGATACAGAACAAAATTTTAGCACTGCTTACAGACTTTACTCTCTGTATTAGTTATTGATTTATTTTTTTTTTAGAGATGACTGCTATGTTAAAGTAGGAGTGGCTGATAAAGATTCAGAAGCTTATCCTATTTAAACTGGTGGTGAGTAAATTAAATCTTAGAGTGAAAAATCTGATTTGTTAACCCCATAAAGTAGAACCAAGAGGCAAACTGTCCCAAGTGCCACTTTAGTTCAGACTGAAGGCTAATTTGTTTGACAGGACACTAGGTTTCATGTCTCCAGCTATACAGTGTCTCTAACCTTAAGTCTAGCTCCTCAAGGGGTCTGTATTGAAGGAAGGAAACATCTAGCTTTAGAAGATTGGAAATGTACCAGTGTGGAGTTTGGAGTGTTTAAATGTTTCTTTTACTTGCTCGTTTGTAAGCCTGTCATGGTATTCACCCAGGACACACACAGTTCAGCAGGGTAGTGGCCTATGGAGCTTCTTTTGCTGTGTATCTAAGAAAAAAATATTACTGTAATCCTCTTACAAAGTCTAGTTTAGATTTGTTAGGTATCTAATTTTGAGTGTATTTCCTGGGTGAATAGAAAGGCTTGGTTATCAGAGCTTCTATTCAGTCCCATCTCACTGATACATTTTGTCAGTGGGAATGAGAGGGAAATAGGGTGTTGGTCTCTTAAAAATCTAACCTTACATATGTGTGTGTGTGTATATATATATATAAAAACCTTCATACCTTCCTTTCTTACATAATGAGAGAAGATGCTCTGATGGCTCCTGCCTGATATGTTAGTAGAGCATTAGATTAGTTTTGCTGCTGTACCAGGAGGAAGTCAAAGAGTTCAGTTTCCTAAACGCTATGTTTAACGTAGAAGGCTGGATTGGGATCTGAGGTAGATACATATCTATATGTAGATGTATATAGATACATACATATATATATGATGTGTGCGTGTGTATAGCTTTGGGCTTTTTTGAGAGGTGGGTTGTGTGTTTGTTTTTAAGACCCATGCCATTTGGGATTAACAAGGAAAGGTTTTAAATACATTAATATATCTGTAAGGAGAACTCAGTAAGATTTACTGAAAATATTAACAATACATCTTACTAAAGTGATATGCTGGCCAATGAGACAAGGAGTTGCTTCTCCCAAGTGAGAAGCAGTTTGTGTAATATCTTTGCTTAGGTTGTCCAGGATATGTTTTTGCTAGCTCAGGAAGCAGAAGAAAGAAAGTTTCAACAGTTTGTAAACATTACCACCCTCAAGAATCTCTGTGAACACAAGGATGAGATAAGACAGGCTGTAGGGCTGGTTGCATTGTTTATTTATTTTACTGTCCTGCAGTCCCATGTGTGCTGAAAAACACTGAGTCAGTGTTGAGTCCAGTTCAGAAATGTGAAGACTTCACTCAGCATTGGGCAAAGGGGGCCTCTGCAGACAATTATGTGTCATTGAAAGAATTGAGACACAAGATCAGATTTTCTTTGATGGGATGTGCAACTATAGTGATGTTTAGAAGGTCATTCCTGCTCTCTGGAGGAGGGGTGGTATCAGCCAGGTTTCTGATGGATTTTTATCAGTGTTGATGTGAGGAAATGGCTTTCCCAGATGATAACATCTTTGACCGAGTTTCTTGAACCCTTGACCTTTATCAGTCAAGGTATAAAATCCTCTTGTTAAAAATAAATCCCAAAACAAGTTACATGAAAAAGAAAACTTTCAAAGGAACATGACTTGTAACATTATTTTACCCAGAATGCTGCTTTATTTGTTACAATTTGAGATATTTTTATTGAGATTATAAGAATAGCAAGTTATTAAGAAATGCCTCTATAAAAGCTACACATCAAGCCCTGCACTCACATTCCAGGTAACCTCACTGCCCTCAGCACTCCTAGAAAACATGTAAATCAGTTAAATGGCTCTGTATTGTTGTTGTATGTTGCTTAATCATACTATTTCACCTTCCAGGTAGCTGCAACTGTTCTCACAGGGCTTAATAAAGAAGCGTTTATGATGTCAGTGTCAAAGTATGCATTTGACTTGAACTATGCACATCAGCACATAAATGAAAGGTGTTAACAGAAAGCTGGAGCAATATAATTTCTCTCAGTAAAAATTAAATTATGTTCAGTTCCAGAATTATGGTGTTCCTGTAGATGGAGGGACTTTAGGTAACAGAACTCAGAACCAAAGTTGCAATTTGACCAGGTCAGCAGAATTCATACAATAGCATTATGGGATTGTGAATACTTGGAGAAGTGGTCACCCATCTCTAGCTGATAACAACATAACATCCTCTTTTCATCAGGTTTTAACTAAAAATTCTTTAGGAGCTATCAGTTCTCCATGCTCTGCACTTTGTAAATCACTTATATTAGAGATTTTGGTGTTTGTTACCTGCAAATAACTATTCTTTCAGCTTTGTAAGGCAGTGCATCTTTAAGCTTGGGACTTTACTGCAGTCTTAGAGAGAAGTAGACACGTCACTGTCACCAGTGGATTTCCCTATCCCATTGTGATTAATGTGGCCATCCAGGGCGTCTGAAAGAGAAGTTTGGTGGCCTGTGGTCTAACTGTATGGCTATGGTCTGATTGTCCTGTAATAAAGAGAAACTCCAGCTGTAGTGCTGTGTCAAGGCTTGTACATGATAAATATAAAAGTTAAAGCCTTAGTAGGCATATTTATTGTGAATGACAAGGAGTGTTAATTTACACTCATTAAAGAATGTACATCATCTCATGCGAGTGTGTTTCCACGTGCTGAAGTCCTCTATCAAATCCTGCTTTAAACTGTGCAGCTGCTGGAAGTGAGGCTGTAAGGTCAGGATTGTTGAAGTTGGCGGATATTGGAGCTTGTGGAAAAGATGTTGTAGGTCAGCACAAGGGAAACCCATGTCAGGGAATCCTTATCTGAAAATGCTCTCTGGCTTTTTGTTTGCTTTGTAATGTCAAAGCAGGGTCAAGAATGTGATCTGTATAGACAGAGTTTTGAACATTTTGGGTTTTTACAAGAAAATGTTCTTTTTGATGTGTTAGTCCCATATGATGGGCTAATGCCTTTTGGTAGGCCAACTGATAGAACTGGGAGGTGGGGAGAAAGATGCTTTTTGCTCTTTGTCATCAGATTTTGGTATAATAAAACTATTTTCTGTCTTTGTGAACCCTGTCATGCTTGTCTCATGGAAAGACCATGGCAGTAGTAATGCTACCGCTACTTTGCGTAGTTTAAAAACTGTATAATCTGCATGTTATTGTTTCTTGTGGAAAAAAATCCCCTGTCAGACCAAGGGTAGATCTTCCTGTTTTCACAGACTCAAGATAATAACAATCATTTCTCTCACAGAATCCCCAGGGGCATTCTAGTTGGGCAGGGCAGAATGTAATGTGTATGTGATGTTGAGGAGGAGGCAATATGCCATGTGTTTTTGTCACATTGTTCCTGTAGGAGAGATTATGCTGGGAATAGGAATTGCAGCTCTTAGTTATGTTTGAGTTGTGTTTTCAGAGTCACATATGCGACTCCTCAGGTTAGAAACTTCATTTTTCTGGCCTCATTTACTGTGGAAAACATAGACAGAATGCTCTCACAAACCTCTTCTGTCATCCTTCCCAAAAGCATTTAGATAACTGTCTTTTTCATCTTAACCAGCCACTGATATACACTTACTTTATGTTTGCAGAACATGTGACTGCAGGTTAGAATAGCAAAAATAGTTATCTCCACTGAAGGAAAAGACTGTTGCGCTGACTCTGCCATGGTTACAGGGCTGCACATCAAGTCAGCACATGTGCACTGGGGGACATCTGGCTGGTCAGTAACGTCCTGTGTCCTTCCCAAGTTGGCAGACATGGGGAAGTGTAGAGGAAAGAAGGGGAGAAAATGGTGGGTGAGTTAGTGAAGGCAAAGATGGCGTGATGGATTTAGAGTTAGCTTGCTGGCTGGATGAAGGATGATAAGATCTGAAGTTTTGTTACACCAATGTTACCTGTCAACACAACATTGGGGAAGGCCAGTAACTTTCAGTCTGCAGAGACTGGGTGTCATCATACTGTACAGATGACTTAAATCAATTGCGTTTATAGATATGTATATTTTTGGCAGTTTTTATTCTATGAATGAAATTGTTTTGTTACTTGTGTAACTGAAAGGTTTAATGATAAAGAGAACATGGAGACGTTACCAGATATTCCTTTCAGATGATACAGTAAAACCAGGTATTTTCTTCATTAGCTTTACCAAAGAGCAGTGGGGAGGGGGAAATCCCCCAAACAAATGCATTGAAGAAAATACTTCTGATATGATTTGATACCAGATAATATTTAGAAAAGAAAGGAACTATGCCTTAAGAAAATTATGCCTAGAATGCACAATGTCTTGTTGTGATACTTAAGGCAATGAGATTTTAAAGTTTACCTTATATGCCATGTATATTGATTAAATACCAAATATATGGTGGCCATTTCTAACCATCATTTACTGTATTGATTTGTCAGCACTGGAACTGTAATAAAAAAAGCTATTGATTTACTGTCCTTATTTGCTTATGGGCTTTTTATTAATTTTACACATTGTTTCCTACTTCTAGATTATAATTTTTATGTGTTTCCTCCCTTAAAGACAAGTCTGGTCCTTGCCGAAGTTCAAAAAGAGCAACAAATTGAGGAACAAAGGAATGAAACCATCAACTGTTTCCTGCTGGTCCTTAAGGAGCGACAAAGGCTGCGTAAAGAATGGACAGTAAGGTGAGAAACACTCCTATAAATCCCCTTGTTGGGGCAAGTTGACAGTTTCAAAAAATTTTCAAAATCTTCACTGTTCAAATAGTAATTCCTTGAATGGAATAGTCAATTCCATTGCTGCTTCTGATTTCAGAGTTACTTTGTGGGGTAGACTGCTCCCTTACTGTGCTCATATAATGGAGGCCATTGATAATAGCTTGAGGCAACATATATATATATATTTATTTGAGGATTGGTGCCAGCTAAAGTGCCCTGAGGTTTTCCATATATTGCTGACGATATGAGCAATGCTCTTTGGTGGCATGCTATGCTAATGGACACACTTCTTGGCTGCTTTCTTCGTGATTCTGCCATTTTCCTGCCTAACACCTTCAACTGGTGTTAACTGGGTTGTGTTGGGCAAGATTGGCATAGGTGTATGTATTGCTGGAGTGCATATTATGACTGTTTTATTATATATAGTTCTTAATAGGACTCATTGCCATGGTAATAGGTCAGGTCAACAATTTTAAAAAGTTGTTTATGTTTCTATTTGAAAAGGTCTGTTACTAGAATGTAGTCAGAATGCATTTCAGAACCTACAGCTACACCGTACTTTTAGTTTGTTCAGAAACAGGTGATAGAGAATTTCCACCATATGCCAACTTATGTCCTTCTCTTTAGCTTTTAAACGAGTTGATGTCACCCCTTTTCACATATATTTCTAAAAGCTATAGATTACTAATTTCATAATTTCTTCTTATTATCTATGATACTTGCATTAAGTATCTATCAGTCTATGAAATCTTTCTACCAAATGCACAGCTTTTCTTTTAAAGCAGCTGTTCTTATTTATAATTAAATACAGTTTTTAGTAAAAAGTATTTTTTAATGTAGTTTTTGTGAATGAGATTTAGCCCTTAATTGGCATTTTTTTTCCTGCACTAAATATTCTATTGAAGGGAGCTCTTTTGTGTTTTGTTCCAGTTCTTGAAAATTCTGAGATTGGTTTTAAAAGCAATCTCTAGATTTTGGGTCTGATACCTGAGTGTCTTTGCTGTTCCCAGATAGTTACAGTGAGTGAACCTGAAATATTTTAGAAGCTTTAGAATAAAATATAAGCATTATTACATGTAATTATTTTACAAATTAGAGGCTGTGTTTTGTAAGTTTGTGTTCTTATGAGTATGGAATGTTTATTTGTATATTAATCAGTTAAGATCTCAGAGTAAAATGTTGTCCGTATTATCACGTGGGTTTTATCTTTTTTCGAGGAACTTAAGGAGTTTTTAGTTGTTTTAGGGTTTTTTTGGGTAGGGGATTGCCTTCCATCACCTTGCTAAATAATGCAAATGTTTTGGCTACATCAGAGACAGGGAAATCACTCCAGGCTTTTCTGGGACATGTGCATCTTTGTTGTGAACCAGAAAAGAAAGTTTCCAATGAATGGAATATCATTTTAGTGTTCCTGTAGTTTAAAAATAATTCCCTAACATACGAAGTTATCACAAATGATGGCAATTGGGGGTAATTTAAAGGTCAGGTGGGTTTCAGTGTTTCTGGCCTCTGCTTTCTGCTCAGAGCACTCCAAGGCTGGAGCCAGGGCTGCAGTTGGAGCTGTAGCCTCGTCCCTGACACAGCAACACTACAGTTTTTGGGGGATGGGGAGAGGCACAAGCAGATGAAGTGCAGGCCTTCTTAAAACTAAACACCTGAAAGAAAATTTCAAGAGCATTGTGCCTTGAAAGTTCTGAAAGAAAGTGTCCTTTGAGTATTAAATATCTATAATCCTTTTTCTTTCTATTTGATGTTTCCCATTCCAGTGACCTATCTGAGAGTCTCATCCATATGATCTGCATAAACAGGCTGTTACCATACACCTCACTTTACTTCATCAAAGCTCCTGCTCGATGTCTGGAATGAAACACTGGCTGTGGTAGCCATCGAGCACACGGTGGTGAAAGTTATAAAACGTCCGCCGTGGTACAAGCAGGGCTGCTCATGTTTTAGAGATCAGTCTATTGTGTACTTTGGAATTACATGAGAAAAATGTGCTTGGACAGGAAATAATTAGCACTTGTCAAAGGGCAGGCAATAGGTTACAGTATTTTACTTTCAACAGGCTATCAGGGGATCAGCTAGATTAGATAATAGAATTTTTTTCCTGTGGAAGTTAAATACAGATGACTCTAATTACCTTACATTGTGCATTAGAGAGCAGATTATGAACACTACAACTTCAAGAAATTTAGGTCAATGAAGGGAGGGCAGCTGGAAAAAAACTTTATTCTGTATTTGGTCTTTGTAGAGTTTCGTAGTCATTTTGTTCTTTCTGGTGTTTTATTTGTGTCATTAACACCTGAAATGACATGCTGGGAACTGGTTATACAAAGTGATTGAACTTTTAGAAATTCAGCCTTTCTCAGAGAGGCATATGGACTGTTTTGATATGTATCTACAAGGTTAAAGCATGCCTTTGTGTTCTTTCTTAAAGTTGTACCAGTGTTTCTGCGTAGTGAGGAACTGAAATTACTCTTTGAGATTTTATTTCAGCTCCACAGTCCAAAACACGTGGCAGCGTGCTTAGTCTTGCAGCCCAGCGTTTCATATACTTTTGAGGCAAAGATGTCATCAGTATCTCAAGTATCTGAGCAGGTCTTCTAGGGATTCGAGTTGTTCTCTGAGTGGTAATGATCCAAAATACTTCAGGTAGGACTCAGTGAATGCCTTCTGAGTGTTAACAGAAATGGTCCAGAGTTTCTAAAGCCCCAGATTTGTTTATACGGCATGATAGTGCCTGATGGACAGGTTGTTATAGCTGTTAAAGAGCTGCTCTAGCCCTTTGAACTGACCCCTTCTTGACCTCTGCTTACAGAAGGTCACTGTTCACCTTATAAAGTGAGGGGAACGTTGGATTCTACTGTAACAAATAGACGGTGAAGGGAACAGCTGTGAATTTTGGACTAACCGTGCAGACCTGTATAGACTTTTTAGGGTCACTGTATGATAATGAAAATTGCTACCAAATTATATGGAAATTTAACAGCAATAGTGGGAAAGAGAGGGTGGAGTCTAATGCATTTAGTTTGATAAATGAAGTGTGAAGTTACCCATCTGGCTCTAGACAGCCCTCTTTTTCTCTACGAAAGGGAAACATTTAAAAATAACCATGGTACATCTAGAATCAATGACCCATACAGAGAGCTGGAATAGATCAAGATTTAATGGTGACTGTGGAAGAAATTATCATTTGAAAAGTGAGACAAAGGATGAAAAAGTACAGTTCAATATCTGCACCTGATTCATGTTTTAAAAAGGGCTTAATATTTTTCCCCGTTGATGATGCTATTGCCATTTTTTCTTTTACTTTTTAACTGGAACCAGAAAAGTTTTATATCATAAAGAAACAGTTTGGCCAAAAAAAAAAAAGTACTTGAATTTCAGGAGAGGATATTTTGCTTCTCCCAACCAGTAAGTGCCTGAGAGAACTGGACTATAGTTAAATTGTAGCTCTTATTTCTCTTAATAGAACTTGCATCATGTTATAATAATATTGTCTTTAATGCTTGCATGACATACTGCATTTAATTGCTAGTAGGTTTTTGTTGTATTTTTCATAGGCGTACATTTACTACCAAACTAACTTGTGATCAATAAATCAACAACAGATTAATTTAAGTAGTGTTTAACTGCATTGAAGTTATTGACTGCTAGGAAAAAATATAGTTTGTTAAACTATTACTAAAATATATCCTTTTTTTTTTAGTGGAAAAGTTTTATTAGTACAAAATGATTTTATTATGACACAGACTCTGATGTCCGTTTTGCTATTTTCCTCGGTGAAATTGTACCGTTTGTCTTAGGGGAAATTCAACCACATATTGGAAAATGTAAAATTTAGGAGAAAGACATAATGAAATGGAAAGTTTGATAAAGCTATTTATGATTGCTGTATTTTCATAGTTTTGCTACTCAGCCAAATTCTGAAATCTTAACTTCGCTCTAAATCGTCATGTAATGACAAATTGGCACAGTGAAAACAGAATAAACGTTCAATAAATAGTTTGTACCAAAGTAAACACAAAATTCTTCTGGTTCGTGAGATAAACAGCAGAAAAGCGTTAATTTTTTATATCTTGTAAGAATCAATAACTTATAACCTTGCATCATTGAAATAACACAATAAAAATCTTTTTTATGAGGTCATTCTAGAACCATAATATTTTGTAGATTGGGTCACTATATTTCTAGAGTTGTTATATTCTTCCATCTTTGCACAGCACTGAAAGAAAGAACCTTTTGCTCAAAGCAAATCATATTAGTTTCAGGTTTCAAGTCAGACTTGAGCTATAATTCCTCCGTGTTTTTTTGCCTTTGTCAAACCCCTTCTTAGATCTCACAATTTTGACATAACAATGTAAAAGTATGGTTTTTTTTTTTCTAGCTACAGTGAGCACTTACACTATTAAGGTACTGAGCCCTCAACAGTGAAATCTGGATTTTCATGTGGATATCTGTATAGGAACTTAAATCATAAGTGTCTAGTGTGACAATTGAGTCCTAATGTGTGATAACGCTGTTCGGTTCTATAGGAACAGTGAAGAATCTTAGAGTGGAATCCTAAAATAGTATGCATGTTAAATGAGAAACAAACAGGAAGATTTTATGTGAGGTTTTTTTCTGTTTTGAAGAAAAAGTTAGGTTTTTTTTTTTCTTATGACTAACCCCTTTATACCTTGGAATTTTAGATCACAATTAAGAAGGTAATTGAGGTAGATTTTATTCTTTTGGCTCCAGTAAGGTAGAGTGATGTTGGTGTAAAGAAGGACCATGTCTCCTCTGTAACACAGGAAAAGTTGATGGGTTAAGAAGTTAACATGGGCTTTGGGAAAATTGGAGCTTTTTTTTCCCCTTTCTGTCACAGACTTTGTGTATTTTGAGGAACTCAGTGAATGCTGGTTTTTAAATGAAATGTGATAATACTAGTTGAAAGACTGGTTGACAAATACTGAATCTAGCCTCTCACAAGCCTGGAAAGAAGATAAGTATGTGAAATGGTGTGAACTCTTCAGAAACCACTGCAGTGGGATCTACACTAGTTCCAAAATTTAACAGACAAACTGCAGAGGCATCAAAGTTTGGCTGAGAGTGCGTGGAAGTATTTGGATTGTTTAAAACTTTCGTGGTTGCCTTGTGTAACACACAAATTACAGACTTTTCTTTTTTTTTCTATATTGTGGAATCCAGTATCCATGTTTCTGAAATTAGTAAGGATCTCAGTACATACAGCTGTGTGTGTGATCGCCTGTGTTTTGGGGTTTTTTTTAAATAGTTGTCCTCTCTGGATAATGTGTGTGTCAGCTGGAATGGGTGGTCAGTAAGTTAGCAACAAGCATAGACCAAAATCTTCATCATTTTGGAAATCACAGGGAGGAAAAAACCAGTGTATTTGGATTCTTTGGTATTCATATTTCATATTGATATTCATATTCATATATGTGTGGGGGGGTGTGTATGCTCCTGAAAAGAAAATGAAACTGTTCAGTACCCAGTATACAACCTAAAAATAGGTTTTCAGAAAATAAATTGTGACTTAGCTGGTAATCCTGGATACTGTATGTTAATCAAGAAGATGCTTTAAGACAGACTGAAAACCAGCCTTTCAGCTTTCAAATGAATGTAGAAAACTGCGGCTTCAATGAAGTTGTCAGGTCTCCTGCTGTAGTTATGCTTAGACATCAGCTGCCTTGATTGACCTTTGACTTCTCTCCAGTTGCTTATTACCAGACTTCTTTTGCTTTTCGTGACCCTTCCTGTTTTCTGCCTCTGTCTTTCACCTGTGTTCCTTGTACGGAGGAGTCATTGAAGCAGCCAAGCTTGGGATCAATAGGTACAAGTACTCTCCAGAACAATGGAAATGCAGCTTGATTAAATGCTGCTGTTTAGCTGCTCCTTTGAAACTGTCTTGACCCTTTACCCTTGAAAAGACTATCTGTTTACAAGCTGTGGCTGCTTACAGAAAATGCTGCTTCTTACCTTGTGATGTCACTATATACGCAGGAAATACGGTGCAAAAAAAGTTATTTGGTGTAGGGACCTAAACCAAATTATATCACAGGGCAGTCTAATAAAAGTTGCAGAATTTCAGCTCTGTGGTTGCCTTTTGTCTGTGTCAGATTCTTTCATTAAGGCCCTTCATGGAGATTGTTTACTTTGAGACTTTACTTGATCTTTTTAGTTCAGTTTTACAGGTTCTCTTCTTTAAAACTATAGAGAGATGCATCATCATATACCTGAATAACAACTGAATTGAACTTCTTTGACATTTTTCCTTTTTTGAATTCTTGATTTTCTTCTTGTGCTAGATGGGTTTTTCGAAAGGTAATTCAATGGCACTTCAAAAACTGGCAGATGACACAAATTTAACCCTTATTTATAGTGCAATTAAAGTTTAAAAAAAAGTGATAAAGAGTGTTCCCACTCTATGAGAGAGCATTTGATGATTTATTATTTTTGTGTTTGGTTTTACTTGGACAGGCTTTTAAAGTCAGCATGGGTGACATTTCATTATTTATGTAAGCTCTCATAATTTCAGTAGAAGAAGGATAGTTAGTGTTGTTTTTTCTAGTGGCTTGACAATGATTTTCTCACTACCACTGGGAGACCTGCATGCTGGAAATTGAGATTATTGCATTTTCAGGCTGCAGGATACTGGAGATTGACTAGATCACAGAGGTGACAAATGGATAATCTGTGGAGACAGTGTGTTAGCCACATCATTAGACAGTTGAACCAAAAAGTAGCATTAGCATCAGCTGTCATCGTTTCCTGTAGGAGAGAACAGTGTCTCCCAGAGGCAGGGGAAAAAGAAAAGCTGTGAGAATTCCATGTTGTACTGTGCTCTGTAGCCGCCCACATTAGCTAAAGACCTGCTGTTACAAACTAGGGATAAAGTGTGAGTGGTCCAGTGAATGAAAAATTATCATAGATTTATTTTGCTTTACCCACTGAGGTTTATTTCATGCAAGATCAATCCGTATTTGCCTTCTCCTTCAGCAAAATGTGCTGATGTCATGGTATGTAATATGTCCTTTAAACTGTCGGCAAACTTAATATGAACTAAAACTTTGTCTAAAACTAGACATTTAAAATTAAAAGGCTAAAGACAGAATTCTCTCTTTGTAAAATAGTAGAAGCCTTATCCAATAATGTTATCACCATTATTGTCAGAGCTTTATCTGTCATAAGGCTTAATGAAATAAATGTAATTTGGAGGTGTGTTAAATAATCTATACGTTACCGACACTTATAAAATTGAGGGTAACATAAAGGGGTTCCCTTGCCAAATGGTGTGCTGATCATGGTGCACCATGAATGAGCAGATGCATTCTTAAGTTCATGACTTAATCTTAAATGCTGTCAGCCTTGTGTTATTAAAGTTTTTCCACATGCATAGAACTTGATGGCTCCAGGGATTGGCAATGAAACACAAAGCCTTTTGTTTTCAGGTCAGCAGTTTAAATATGGTTCAGGTAGGTCGTGCCAAAGATTATTCCCGTTGGGTATCTGTGTTTGATGGCCTATGTAAAATGCATCGGTTCTTCAACCCTGGTAGGCAGGTGTGTATATCACATAAAGCAACTGCTACAGCTGACACTAATTGGTACCCTTGCTGGCATTTTTGGAGCAGCCAAAAATTAAATGGATGTAGAAACTGAGCAAGATGCTGTGAATGCTCTAAGCAGTCTAGACCATGGTTGTAAGGTGGTGATAAACCAATGAGTATCGTGGCTGACTGTGGGCAAAGAGAGGCTGTCAGGCTGTTGCACTGCTCCACAGTTTGCTTGCATTAAAGTTATAGTCTCACACACACGTAATCATGTGGTGGGAGAGAAGCAGGGTAAATTGCTGGACAATCTTAACAGGCTTGATGAGAGGGAAGCGCAGTCCACAGGGAGGCCAAAGAATGGGTTGGATGTGCATCAACTAATCAGAGAAACTAGTATAAACTGGAGAATAGAATTAGATTTACTTGCTTATTTTCACTAGTAATGAGATCTTTTGGGTATTTGAAGAGTTTAGGTTAGCTATTATTTGTTCCGTTTATTTTGAATTTTCAATAATATATCATTGGTATGGAATTATTAAATTATGAACTATGATGATGTTTAAATAGTTAAAAAAGGAAGTTGGCATTTCCTAAGCTTAAGAGGCTCTGAAAAAATGTAGAACTTGGGAACCTGTTATATAACATGCATTGTTTTCGTATTCTTTGTCTTATTTTGGTAAATGACAGCAGCCCCAAATGGCAACGGTGCTTAAAGCATATGTAATAATAACAAGAAAATCCTACTATTCTGTAACTCAACTACCTGAGAACTCTTCTAGAGGTATGAAATCCCCAGCTTGTTTGAGAGTGCTCATGTTTCCACATTGCTGTATTTTAGAATTTATCTAGCCTGGAATGTGGTGGAGCAGATAGGACTTATGGGTGGAAGGGTGTTAAACTAATAGTGGTGGACATCAGAGTAGAAATTGAGAGAAATAACTGAAACAAAAAGATATCTCAAAGTATCAAAAAGATGGATAAGCAGGCTCTCAAATTACAGGGTTTGTAGGAGAAGCCAAGAAAAGTCTATTGAGTGTTAAAGCGAGGGCACTAATACTGGGAGAAAGGAGTATTCTGCTGGAAAATTGAGAGTTCTGAGAATTCTAAGAGCTACTAATAAGAAGGTGTTCCACTTTTTCTGCAAGGGTAAGCTGAATTGATCCATCAATTATGCCCAAGAATATGCTGGAGTTCGATTTAGCTCCAAATTATGCTGGAGGGCTTTTTATTTGTGCAAGTTTAGACAACACTGTTAAAATTTTTGTCAGTTGTTTTTAGGCAAGTCAACATTTTCTCGTTTTTACTTTCTCACATATAGTAATGTCAACATTTGGTCTGAGATAAGAAAAATATTCTTATCAGAATTATTTTTGACCATCTAATTAAGGTGGATTTGAGCAAGTGCTCAGGAGATGTAAGGTACTCGATGCATCCACTACCAGTGTAGATGATTTGCTGGCTGCACAGCACGCTTATTTGTAAGATGTAGTTTACTGCATAAAAGATCTTACCGTTCTATATTAGGCTCTCCTAAAAGCATTTTAGGTATTTTCCCTTTTTTTTATTTTTAGAAATATGGGTAATTCCCAAATCCAGATGTGTATTATTAACGACTGAGAGGCAGGTTGGAGGAGGGGAAAGGAGGGGAGAAGAAGGGTTTGAGAGGTAAGAGGATGCAATGTTGGAGAAGGTTTTAACTGTTTTACTTGCCTGTAGGTGACACTGTTGCATCATTTATCTGTACATTTTCACATATGTTGTCCAGGGACAAAAAAGTTTCATTAAAATAATTTGAGAGATTAAAAAAAATACATTTCACTAATGATTTCTTAAGCTTGGGCTAGAGAGTAGAGTCTTAGCTACAGGTAGATGAATTGCATGTTCTCCTTCCCAAAGATGGCAGCAGTTTATAATATCATTTCTGATAAACTAGCTCACTAGCATTGCATCTTCAGTTCAGTATTCCCTTGACAGGCAAGATACAAAAAAGATTGCTCTGCATGTTTCTAAAGACTAATGTAATAAACCAAGATGATAATACACTGATGGAAAAAAAAAAATCTTAATTTGCTGCTAAATTACAGCAATATAAACTTAAAATGTTTTTCTTTGCTCAAGTCATTTCAATTAATAATGTGTGCCATTAACTGAAATCTCACAGAAGATTTTTTTTTTCTTCTTTGCCATTAAGTCCGCTGGCTGCAGTGAAAATGAAATATTCTATGAGGCTTGAGCAATCATCTATCTTTAAGCTACAGTGTGCCTGCTGCCAGATGTTCAGGTGCCGGTGCTGCTGCTTTGACATGTATATCTCTTCCAGGCAAAAAAACAATATATACATCAGTCCAGGTGCAAGGTGGCCTTGCCAGCAAACCTGCCTCCTCCTAGCAGTGACACTCATCCACTCCCCGTCAGAGTGTGTACGTTGGAAGGGGATTGTAATTAACCCCTGGAAAGCATAGGTTTCACTAAAGTGATGTGCACAGTAATGATATTGTTAGCTTCCTTAATTTCCAGTTTCACCATCAATTATGCCATGTGTTTCATCCAGTTGGTGCTACCCTCCCAGTGTTAATTATAACCTACAAGACTGTTACAGTTAATTTTATGGCAAGCATATTGTCTCTTCAAGGCTCCACAGCAGCTCATAAATTATCTTGAAGGTAAAATGTAACTTGGGGAACTAGTTATGAAAATTCCATCCATCTCGCTTAGGAGGTGCAGCTGCTACTGTCAGCTGCCTCGCTGCTGCATTGTGAAGGAATTATGGTGGGTCAGGTTTAAGAGGCGAGGCCCAGGCTGTCACTGAGGAGAAAGGCTGTCCTGGCCCTGTCAGACAAGTACCTTCTGCCAGTCCCTTGTGGTTTCACTTTGCAGGCAGTAAAAGGCAGGCGGTGCAGGTGGATAGTCCCCAAGCTGTCTCTATTCATTACTTTACAGAAACTTGTTTTAGGTAGGCAGGTACGGAGACCTTTTCACTGTTGTCATAATGTTAGGCATCATCTGCAAAGTGCAAGATAGATAACTCTATAAATAACTCGCTGTTCTGTTGGGCTGGAGTAGTGGAGAAAAGATGATTAGCACTGTAGAGGCACATGAAATAGCTCGCTGGTTTGTAAAATGACTGTTGGTTTAATTGTAGCAATAGCTTGGTCTGGAAGAGCACATCTGTTCGCCTTTATTTGGAATACACAATAAGAGGAGGTGCAATTTCACTGCTAAGTAATTTGTGTTGGAGTTTCACATTAAATAAATTAGCATGGGTTTATGTGGGCGTTATTTATGACATCTCTCTGTGTGTATCCTGTTTTTTGCTGAAGGAACTTCAAACATTTCTTTAAAAAAAAAAAAAGGAGGGGGAAAATAATTAAACAGCCCACAAACTCAGAACAATGAGATCGGTGTTCAGTGCTATTTAATTTTTTGTAGTATACTTTTATCATTACTATAATGCCTTATTCTGCTCTTTATATTCTTTGGTATTCTTGTGTTATTATTATAATGCCTTGTTCTGCTATCTCTTCCTTCAATATTTTGTATTTCAATAGTTTTAAATGCTGTTAAGCTTTGGGTGTTCCTTTAAGAATAAAACCAAAGTGCAAATCGAATTTCCTGAGAGGCTTTTTATTCTTCCACTCTTTTACCTTTCAAAAGGCCTTCTGTGTTTACAGTGTTGTTTCCTAACCTCATTTACAGCTGAGAGGGCATATGAGAAGGAATACTGAAAGCTGATACTTTTCCATAGGCAACCACTGTGCAGATGTGAGCGTACAGACCCCTTGTGAGTGAATAAATGTTATGAATTCAGTTGAGAAAATGAACAAACACAATAATGAAAAACAGTAAGGGTAATTCATCTAAATATATGTTGTTTGTTTGTTTTGACAGTCTTCATTTAGTTTTAATTATTTTTGATCAGTCATTATACAGCAAAGAAAAAGTGTTCAAAATAGTGCTGACATTGGAAATTAGACCTCTTATATATTTGAAAAAGGGGAAAAAAGGCTCATTAGAGACTGAAAATTAGTTTGATTTTCATGTGTGTTCTTTACTGCTTTTCCCTAAGAATTTACAGTAAATGAGCCCTGTGATTATCTCTTAGAGGTCCATTCTTTCCCCAGAGTCAACAGCACATAGTTTGGTTTATTCCCAGAAGAAACAACTAAGTTTCAACTGACCAGAATCCTGTATTTCTCTTTGTTTAGTTTTTTTAGGGGGAAGCTGTGCATTAGTTACAACCTTGGGCAAAGTGAGGTGTAAAAACAGAATTGCCTCAAGAGCAGACCCAGAGGCATTGCTTGCTTCTAAGACAGCTCCTTCTTGGCTTTGTCCTTTCCTTGTCTCCCACTGAAGAGAAGACGGAACATGTTAAGTGTTGCTGGTGTATCCCACTGAATGTGGGGTTGCTTCACCTGGTCATATATGTAATTATCTCCTACAATGTAGAATGTCGACCTCTACACAAAGATTATCCATCAGTACTGCCAAAGCAATTCCTCCGTTGTGGGGTACGTTCCAGTTAGTTCTTGTGAATCTGTGTAGTAGAGAAGTCTGGGGACAGGAGAGAGGTCTGAGAATTTTGATGTTCCATACTGACTTCTTAGAGGGTAAGTCGACTTCTGAGCATCCAAAAACATAACATTTATTTTGCTTAAAATCATGTGGAAATATCTGGATTATTGTTATCATCATCTCTTCTCATCTTGATTTTGCAGCATTGCAATATTGCTGAGTTTAAGAGAGTAATTAACTCTTGATTTGAGTGTGATTGAGAAGAGAATCAGAGCACAGGCCCTGGTAAATATCCTCTGTGTTTTCTTGTGATGGAATCTTGGACTTTTGTTGTGGTACTGTTGCAGAACAAAGCATCCTATTTGAAAAGTATTTATGGTTTTGACACGTAAAATGATCATTATGAAGGTAATTCTCCTTTAAGAAAAATTTTTTATGCAACTGAATAGGAAAACTTTCTTTTTCTTAACAAAGTGCCTTTATTCCTTGTCTCTTGGCCAGCTTTGATAGGTAAAAACTGAATTTGGAAAGAGAACTATGCAGAATCCCAAACTTGTTTTTTAGGAAAATGGATTGAAGTAGCTGTAAAACAATTGGAAAGAAAACAACTTAAGAGTTGGATCCAGACCACTCGGTTTCACAGGCAAACACATTTAAAAAATGTTGCTGTTTCTTGCTTAACATGGCTCAGTATGTTCTATTATCAACCCAAGAAAACCTGACATTTCAAAATAGCCTCAGTATTAGTCATTAGATTCCAAAAAACATTTGGGAAAAAAGGATTTGTTTGACTTGAGTCTTATTTACAACACACAGAATTTAGACTTTTTTTTTTTCTTGTAAAAAAACTGATTTAAAAGAATACAAACTCAAATGTATACCAATTTAGTGCTCTATCAGCCTAATGAATTTCTAAGGATAAGAATAATTTTGAATATAAAATGGGTTGTGCAGATTAGTGTTGAAGCTTGATGCTTCAAAACGTATAAAGAAACTGCGATTTTTAATATTGTTGCAATAGAAAAAAAAATTGAGTTTTTTAGTTTTCTGCATGCTAACAGTGAATTTTAAGTTCCAGTAGCACGGGGGGAATTTGAATTTTGTGAAATCAATGGAGTGCTGAACACAGCTGACCATTTACTCATTCAGTTCACCCATGAAAACAAGTCACAATACTGTTTATCTTCCTTATTGTGGACTAATATAGCAAATTTTGGTGTGAAACAATTTTTATAATCTTTTATATCACAATATTCCCATCATCATGGCTAGGCTTCGCGAATGAAGATTTGGGAAGGGCTAATATTCCCATTCTTTTTTTTACTCTGAGATGGAGAATCACTGTTCTTCACTGCCATTTTAGGGCCTTTGGATCTGTTTTTTTCTCTGTGTAAGATGGCCACTCTGTAATTTGCCTTGGCTGAGAAGTGTAAAACTTGGAGTAGGATTGCTTGACTACCGTAATGCTACGCAAATTTAATTGTGTAATCACAGTTACATGATTAAGAAACATGATGATGATATGTATTTGGTTCCTGGCTCAACGGAATTATGAAACAAGATCATTTCAAGAACACATGCAGTCTCTTTGAAGGAAAATGTAAATAGAATGACTTACGTGTCTGAGTTTTCACATGTTCAAGGCAAGCCACTGTAAGTGTATTGTCTGACTTTTAGCTTGAATTCAGGTCCTCTTGTCATTAGTCATTCAGTTTAACAGTGCACACAGAAGTACTTTGTTGAAGACATATTCTATGGATGGATTTGGCCTACAGGGATTTCTCTCTCTCTACGATGTCCTTGTGTAAAAGGAAATCCTCTTGGTGTTTCACCAGAGTATTTTAAAGCAAACCAGCAAAGTGACCAAAACAAACAAAAAAATCCCTCAAAAGAAAACCAGCCCCCCCTTGAACTTTATGAAGTACCTGTGTTTATAAAATCTGTAACTTTTCTTTTTTTCTCACTAGAACCTATTAGCATATGTGTTATTACACTAACATAGATGCTGATCTTAAAGTGCTGACTGACTTTCTGCAGGCTCTCAATTGCTAACTGATATAGAAAATTCTAATCCTGGAATTTTTGCTAATTTTTATTTTTTATCCTACAGAAGGAACTGTAAGAAAACATGCTGTAAAATATTTTTTAAAAAGTTTAATTTCTTAAGTGTACAGCTTTTAAAAATGTATGTTATTATGAGGGGCAGTTGAAGATGAATACAGAAAAATAATTTTGTTTGCCTACTCATTTTTTTGCTCAAAGCCTGACCTTTTTTTACAGCATATTATTTTTCTTTGTCACACACAAAAAAATAACCCTACAAGATTTATTGGCGTTTGTATGGAAAAAATGAAAGGATTTTCATGTTTTGTAAGAAACTTAATACACTCTCACAGATGGCCCAGCTCAGGTGTGATTTTAATTATGAGATAAAACAAAGCCCAACACAGTAGGAAGTAGTCTTAATAAACGGCCTGAAGCTTTTGTCTTCATGTGTCAAAAAGCCTTTTTATTGCGTGATGAATTTTTTTTTTTCTAGCTGTTTCTAAAAGACGGTTGGAAAAAATACAAGGGCTTCCAAAGTTCAAGTGAATTATTTTTGTCAAGTAAAAAAAATAAGAATTTTTTTTCCTTTTCATTTTTCCTGCCAGTAAGTTTGAGCTGCTTCTGGCAAATGACAGGAAAAAGAAAGCATTAATAATAATTAAACCTGCAAGGACACAAATGCTTTATTTATTAGCTAAATAATTTTCTATTTAGATGTTGTCATTGTTTATTGGTGTATCACATTGCTTAGTAGTAAAAAAAATTGAGAATTTGTTAAGCCTGGCTTAAACTGCACTATCAGAAACTAATATTAATTTAAACCCTGCTATGGTATTCAGCCTTCATTATTAAAACACAAATAGTATGATCCTGTTGTTAAATATTACTAATATATTATAATAATGTTGTACTGTCTTTCCCTTAGTGGGGAATTATGAGGACCTCATGTTAGGACCTCAGTGTCCTGACATAGTTAATTATCCATAGATAATGGTTTTCAGCAGTGGCTGTTCTGAACATCACAACCTCACTGTTAAGGGCTTAATAAATATTTGCAGACTCAGGTGCAGAGCACCTCCGTCCCCCTCTACAGAAGCAAACAGCTGGGGTGGCTTTCCTGTGCTATACATCACATACAGCATCTCATTTGTTGTGGCAAACCTAATGGTGCAAATGGCAAGTTTTATGTCCTGTGCTATACTGGGGTAATGTTTGCTGCAGATATGCTAACTTGCCTTTCAGGAGTCATCTGTCTTTTCTAATGCAGAAATATCTTGGAAAGCAGAAACTTCTGGGGTTCATTTACTTGAATGCTGTGTATATTGGTAAAATCATTTAAAACTTCATTTCAGAGTGTATAACTGCTATCACCTCCGATGCTGGAAGGTGGAAAATGATAACCAGATGGTTCAAAATTGAATTCTGTATCCACAAGCTTACTTTTAGGGAACAGTTATTTGTAATAATTATTTCAATTATAGGACAGTGAAAAGCTTAATCTTAATGAGTTTTTACAAGTAATACAGGTTAGGGATTTTTTTTTTCCTGTGTGTTTGTATAAGTTTCATGGGAAGAAGTACTCATAAGGTTCAGGTAGCTGTGTATCATCTTAAAATATGGCTTGGAATATTGGGTTATTCTTACATAACATCCTAACTTTAACTGCTGTTGAATAATAGAGTGAAAGGATGAAACTCTAGATTTGTTTGTGGAACTAAGCCATGTTCAGAAAGAGGCATTCTAGCAGCAGTGCAACTTTTACAGTCTTTGGTGATTAGTAGTCAGTAAGCCTCTGTCTAACTAGTCACAATAGCAGTGATATTTAAAATGTTACTCAACAAATTAGTTAACATTCAGTCCAAAAAATAAACCCAGCTTAAATTCTTCATATTCTTCTTGTAGATTTCAATGCTTTCAATGAAGGCTTCAAGGAGAAGTCACTTTTTTTTTTTTTCCCCCTGAAGTTTTCCGGTCTCTGCTTCTTCCTTGTCCTGCTCTCTATTCATCCTTTTCCATTTGGGGATTTTAAGGATTATATTGTATTAATTAATCTCTTCTAGTCATATTCATCATGTGTTATGAGAGGGTATAAGAAGTAGTCTATAATAAAGAATGATGTGATTTTAGCTTTTGACCGTGTGCTGACTGAGGGAGATTTGGAAGAATAGTGTATGGTCCATATTCTACAGAGATTCTAGTCCAGTTTAGGCAGGAAAATGATCCTTTTCTGCCTTGTTCTGTGTGCATTAAGCACTGTGATCCTCAGTTTGTGTAGTGACAAATGCTCTAATATTTTGTAGGAAATCAGTTGTTGCTGAGTCAAGGGTAGCAATTGTATTTGCCTTGCTGCGTGCCTCGACTTGCATGGTTTGCCATGAAGCATCATCCTCAGCACTGACTGGCCTGGTCTCTGAAACACTTCTGACTGCTTTCTGGTTGTCTAATAAAATTTGTGCATTTTTCTCACCATTTGGAAAACTGTAACGACCATAGAAAGCTTTGTACATCAGTGTTAATATTGCTATGAGCTTTAGGTTTCAGTTGAAGTTGTGATTATGGTGCTGCTTATTCAGTTATGAGTTTGGTACGAGCCTTGAGGTAGGAATTTTCATCTGATGTGCATCCTATGCACAATAATTATGTCTTTCTACTTGTTAATGCAATTCTGGTGATTTACTCTGAGTGAAACAAAAGCTGGCAATAGTGATCTGTATTTGAGTAGTGATAGGCCGTCAGTTCTAAGTGTTACGTCTTCCCATTGAACAGAAGACACAATGGCAGTGCTTGCTTCTGCTTGACTGTTATTGGTACAAACCGAAAAGTTACATGAAAAACAGAGATCTGACTGTAGGATTAAAACTCAGTGTTAGATTAATTTAACTCAATTATATTTCTTTCTAATTGGGTGCACTTTAAAATTCTGTTGTTACTATTGTGTTGGTAACCTGTGTCCCTTTGAGTCATTAACAAAATGTAACTGATCTTCATCTATTTTATTGAGAGAGGAGGGGGAGGTTAATCTTCAATATAATCAAGGCAAGAAACTTTTGGCTCATGAAAGTAAATGTTTTTGATCCTTTGTTGTCAGATCCCACAATTTTCTCCACAGCAGACTTAGATGAAACAGAAAACTGATACACTGAGCCACTGGAATTGCAGTCTTGCAATTTAGAAATATCCACTTTATCCCTTATAATTTCTTCACTAGGATTCTTCAGTCTGAATCTGATATAGGTAGGAGCCAAGACAAACAGTAACCATTTATAATCGTTCAGAACAGTTTGGATTTCACTAGAATGTAAAGCCAAAGAGTTCTTGGCTTTGTTTCATGTGTCTTACCAGGATAGAAAGTGCATTTAACCTGTAGTACTCACTGGGGCTGCGTATTTCTGTAGTATTTGCAAACTTTTATTTTCAGCATTATAAAGATGTAAAAATACTAGGACAGCAAACTTTCTCAATTTACCAGCTGAAGAACTTGATGTAAAGTCCTCTGCCTTGCTAGAAATAGTGTCTACAAAAATCTGTCTCCGGCTCTTCAAGGAGGAGTGAGAATGCAACGATACCAGTGACGCCACATGTGTGCTTATATGAAGCAAAGGGCAGGTGTGCATCCATTCTGTGTGGGGCACTGCCCTGGAATGCTGACACCTAGTAGAGTTTTGATCCTTCAAAACACTTCTGAATGCACAGCTAACCTCGAGTTTTAAAGAACAAGTGCTACAGCAGAGAGTATTGGCAGGACTGAGCCATAAAATTTCTTTAGTGATTTACTTGTTTACTTGTTTTAGAGACATTTGCTAACTAGCTAGAATAGCTTATAGTGAGTTTTCCAGTTGCATAGCACAAAAATGGAAAATATATTTATTTTGCTGCAGGAGTCTTAGTCATAGAATTATAAAAAGTATCAAAAAAATAGCATCTTCCCCTCATTTTTAGTATGTTACTGTCCTACCATTCAACATGTGTGTGCATGCATAGCTGACTTCCTGGTATGTATACTGAATTGATACATAATGAGTCCTCCTAGTAAGGAGAATTTGCCAGAATATCATTCAGATTTGTTTTGTCTTGCCCTGTTGTCCTGAATTATAAACAACTTGAGGTTAGGAGCAATAGTAGAATTGGTCTGTACTCCAGGAAGTTGTTTTTAGTATTACAGGTAGGACTTATTTATCCTACCTTATATAGTTCTTTGAAATTCCTAAGGTGGCATTGCCATGCAATATATATGACAATAAAAGGAGAGAAGCCTCGCGTTTGCAAAATCCACGCTGGGAAAGCGCAATGGCAAAACCACTGTGGTACTGTGTTCCCTGCAGTTGAAACTTGTGAAATGTTTCGCTCTGGACTTTGATAAACTTCTGGTGAGCTTTCCACATCTGGGGTCGAGCCCTAGCAAAAGTTGTGTTATCCTTAGACTTGAGCTGGGCTGGCATTTCTGACAGACGTGTAAACAGATGCAAGCATTGTTGCTAATGACAGGTGATTATAAGTGGCATGGGTGCCAAGGTAATTAAACCATGCCTTGACAGGAACATTTGGTGAAATGGTATTTCAGCATTAGAAAAATTGTTGCAACGCTTTTTTTCCCCTGCTAAGCTATAGACCTGCATATCATTCATTTTGATTCTTTGGCCACAGCCCTCCAAAACCTGCTCACTGCTTTACCTATAGAAGTATTCATAAAAAGTTGAATTGCTCTGCTACATATCAGTGGGGTTTTGGAGCTTTGAATTGAAGCATCTGCTCCTGAGAAGGCTTTTTAGCATATAAATACAGTATAAAGTCCAGCACGGAGGGATTGGTGATGTATTATCTTACTTTATGACAAGATAATGGTTACTGTGCCAGATTTATTAATGGCTGAATTATTGTGCTGCTGTTTGTCATATATTTCTTATTGGACATCTTAACTGCTTTTACTGCTGCAAATTGTAGTTTCTAAATCTATTTAAGATTTTTTTGTGTGTGAATGTACTTCACAATGAAATACAGTTTATTCTAAAAGTGAAAATAATGGTTGCTTTAAAAGTAATGCACTTGATATTAGAACTTTTATGAACTCCAGGCAGTATATTCTCAGATCTTCCTGAAGCAATTTTATAGTTTAAGATTACTTTGTATTTTCTGTTCAAATTTCTGTAACTGATAGTGAATAATGCTAGTTCCTTATTGATATCAGAATTCCTCGCAACGCTTCAGTTAAAATATTCACTCACATATTGCATGAGAGCAGTGGAAAAATTTGGTTTAATCCCATAAATTAATGAAAATTGATTTAATAAAATATGAAATATCTAGTTAAAGGATATTTTCCCATTATTCTGTGTGAAATTCATAATAATCTTAGGATGGAAACTAACTGTTCACACCATTGATGTTCCTTTGGTTTTTGCCTCAGCCTTGAAGTGATCAGTGTTTAATATAATAATCTCAGCTAAAATCCTGGATTTCTACCAAATCTGGGAGTAGAATTTAATCCTGTTTATTTTTCATTCAGGATGGAAAGAAATTATTTCTTTCTGCTGGTTGGTCAAGACATCACTAAGCAGTAGGAGAAACTGCTATAAAGAGTAACATTGTAGCTAATACTGTCTTAACATTTGGACTGGGTACTTAGCAAAGGGTCTTGGAAACTCTTTTAACTCTTTAAACTCTTAATAACTCTTTTAGTTCTAAGGTCATTCTTAGAAATGAAACTTTAAATATGGTGAAATGAATTTTCACACCAGTTACTTTAAGAGATTCACTTAATTACTTGTTGGATACCTGTCTTCCACATTCTTATGAAAAGAATTAGGAAAATTGAGTTAAACCCGTCAAGATGACAAATTTTCAATGTCTTTTGTTGCCTTTTGTTTTCTTCCCCCTATCTCCCAGTCCAAGTTTCTCAGCTTTCCACCCAGTGTTTCTTCTAATGAGTGGGCTAATAGGCTAATAAAACACTGATTACAATGAATACAATTGTAGGATTTTAAGCCTCTGGACTGACAAAGAGTAAAAAGTTTGTATGGTCCAAGGAAGCTGCCTTGGATGTATCTGATAAAGTCAGGTGTGGCAGAGGTGAGTGGTATGTCTGTCAAGTGCAGAAGTGGTGACCTAGCAAAGTGAAGTAATGCCTCTATGGAGAAAATAAACTAGGGGATCACGTGTAAAGATTATAAAGCTGGAAAGTGGGAGGGTAACTTTGGCATTTTTGCATGCCGAGTTTCTGTGTACAGGAGTGTTTCAGAGGTTGAAAAAGATAGATTGTTTTCTCTGCAGCAAATCAGAAGGTGTGCAAGTCATGCTTCTGTTACTGTTAGCAGCTTATAAGTAAAGAAACTGTAGCAGAAAGAAAAGGGTTTGGATGCCCATAGTTAAGGGAGGTGTAATAATTGTAAAGCCTATCAGAAATAAAATCAGTATCATACTGAGGTCCAGTACTAAGTGTATGTGTTCATACATACACCTTTTTTTCAAAGGATTTTAATGTTATGTGCTAGTAACCTTGGAGCTGCCAGTTTGCTTTATTTATGATGTTGCCTACTAGTCCCTGAAGCAGATAAACTATGGATTTTTTTTTTTTTTTGATCCTCCATTTGCTAGGCTTTCGTTATAGTGTGGTTACAGTCACAATGTCAGCACATAAAATGTTAAACATCACTGGTCTGAAAGAAGCTTCCATTGTCTTCTACTCCTGGTGCCTGGGGATTCTTTCTAGTCTTGCAGTGGTGGTTCTGTCAGTGTAATATGTCATGAAGCATTTCTCAGTAATGACAGACATTGAATATGAGTGACAGGAACTCTGACCGAGTGAAATGGGTTCAATTACCAGAAATGTAGGGTTACCTGAGATAAAACCAAATGGTCCGATTGTGCTTGGTTTTGACCCTGTGACTCCCAACTATCCAGCAGCAAAGACAAATGGTTGATTAACCATCCCCTAACCCTCCTTTTCTGTGATAAACTTGTTTGGATTTCCTTGTCTGAATAAAAATCTAAGTGTGGCATGTTTCTAAAAGGAAATATGATAGGAAAACAATGAGTGCTGGTGCTAGTCATTTTCTTCTCTTACCGACACAAAACAGAAAGCTGTCATTCTATCTTGGAATGTATCTAGGACATAGTGTCCAGAAATCAATACAAGATAAATGATTGCTCCCTTAACCTCACCTTTCTTCTGCTGCAGCGGTTACGTTGCTCCTGTTCACCTGTAGCCAACCTGACGCCAGAATAAATGAGGGAACCTGCCATGAAAAGTATCTTCTTGGGGTTTTTTTTGTGTTGGAGGGTTTTTGTTGGCTGGGGGGGGAGCAGGGGTTGCTAGTCAGTATTGAGTGCCATTTTACACTTGTTCTAGTCCAGTGCCTACAGCTCCCAGATAGAGTTATAGCAAGCTCCCTAATTAAACTGTCGCTGTCTGCCCTCACTTGACTGCCTTTACAAAGTCATTTAACTAACAGACATTCCTGACTATTAAAGCTAGGAGCAGTGTGTCTCCAGTGCTGGAGATAAAATGAATGAAATTTGTTAATCTCTACTGACACTTGATCCTGGATGTTGAACTAATGCTGTTGCACCTGAACTTTTTCTTTATTGTAATTACTTCTCATGTTATTATTTCATGTAATAAATTGGAGGAAAATTTCAACAGGTATTAAATTATTCAAGTTGATTTATGGATGCTGAGTGAATATGACATTCATCTTGTGCATTCTTCTAAAGCACATTTCAGTGGATGTTCAGAGCTGGATTGCACTAATAGAATGCTTTAGTAAGAGGATGTGTTTCCTTCATCTGAAAGGAATGCCATTTTTAAGTCCCTGCCTTTTAGTAGCGAAGATAAAATTTTGCGATTTTTATCTACTCCTAATCTATACAAGTACTTTGATTGAAAATTTAATACATTTTCAAATAGCACATAAAAAAATTGTGTGCCATTGGTAAAATTAGAGAAGCTCAAATTACAGGGTAGAATTCAGTTCTATTTGAAGGAACAAACATTTTAAAGAAAGATTTGTAGTTTATTTTTCATCTCCTCTATTTATTCCGTGTTTTAGATTTTAAGGCCAGAAGGAACATCTGGATCTGGTTTGACCTCCTGTGTATTGTAGGGCATTCCATTGCACTTGGCTTTCCCTGTATTGAGACCAATGATTTAGGTTTAAATGTATCTTCCAGAATGATGTCCATTGGTCTGAGGACAATGGGAAATGGGAGTCTACCACTTCTCCAGAACTGAATTCAACTGGTCGTCAGCCTCACAATTTAAAAGTTCTCTTTTCTGTGGAATGCTTAGCTTCAGCAATTTTTCAGTCTCTAGTCCTTACTGTAACCTTTTCTGCTGGACAGGAAAAAAATAACATTAGTGTCCAGTACTTTTTGTCTGCAGCAGTAGGTATAAACAGCAGTCATTTCAACCTCCTCTCTTGTTTCTGAAAAATTTGGCAGACTGAGATCCAGAAGGGCATTTACTTAAATAGGTTACATGCAGAGCTCCTGCCTTGGGTTCAAGAAGCCATATACATGATAGCTCAAGGCTCTGCACCACCTTGTGTTGCATACCTTTAGTCCTGTACTTCCAGTGTTGAGAAGTTTCTATACAATGTTTGGTGCTTAACATCTAAAAGTGAACAGCAAGCCAAAGTAATGAGAACCATCTTCTCTACCTGTTCTTTAGGAACTCCCAGGTACCTAATTACATGGTTCCTTTTAAAAGCTTATACATAACAGGTGATGATTTATAATGCTTTTGATTCCTAGTGGGCTTTTAGAAGTTCATCACCATCTTCACTGCTAGGTTGTGCTCCTTATTTCCAGGTCTGAGAGAGGTATGTTTTAAACCTTTCTGACTTTTCTGCACTGTACTAACCAGGGTGTAAATTCTAGAAGATCTCATTGTTCTTAGGACCTATATTTCAGCATATTTTTTTCTCACAGGGTTGGAAGGAAGATGTTTCTTTAAAGCACCTAAACATTGTCTTCCACCCTAGAGATACTTTCATTAACTTCTTTTTGCTAAAAGCTCAGGTCACAAATCATGCTCTGTGTCGTAAGAAGTGTGGGGAAAAAAACAACCCTGATTTGGTATTCAGATTTAAGAAGGTTGTGTGTGTTCAATTATTTTACTCTGTTGTGTAAAGAGCAGTGAGTGTGGAGTTAAAAGTATTTGGAACCATGTCTTGAGGGGAAAAAAAAGTCCAATGGTATATTCTAAAGATGTAAATATGAGTTAGCAATATCATCCTTTAATGCCTTATGTGTCAATTAGACTTGTGGGAGGGTAGTTTGTGGTGTATTCACTATTTTGGGTTTAGGGGTTTTTTTACCTGTTGGTCTTCAGTCTTTGAGGCATCTCTTGTATTAAGTTCAGCATTCTTAAGGTAGTGGGAATGTATTTCAAAAGTATAAAAATACTTTTTTATTGAGCAGGTTTTTCTCTCAGTTTTCAGGGGTCTGTGTTTGAAACCAAAACAACCAACCAAAGCAAGAAAAAAACCCCACCCTCTTATTTCCTAGACTATTTGCCACAATATCTGTAAAAGAAAGCTCTGCTTAATGCAAGTGTCAGGAGGAGCACAAGGGATTTGCTACATTACTGTAAAGGCTGCAGTGTATAGTCCCTTGTGTGGCCTCCTGAGAATACTCAGTCCTTGTGTGTGTCTCAGGAGAAAGGGGTTGAACTGTCAAGTGAAAATTTTTGTAGATATTTATTGTACTGAAAAGCTGACTTTTTTTCCACTCCTGTAAGTGGTCATGTACCTCAGCGTAAGATGACCTCTTGAGTTTCTTTCACTCCTCCTTTCTTTAGAGAGGCTGGCACAACGAGGTTCATGGGTTTGAAAACACACTTTGACAACAAACTATCAGGAAAAGATGGTAAACCAGGTACAGATTTAAACATGGAGATTAGATTGAAGGAGTATGAAACTGATGGAGTGGATATCTTTTTATAGACGTTCTATTATACTAGTTCATCAAATATGTATTTGAGAAGGCTGCAAACTTAAAAATGGAGTGTAACTATTAGGCAGAACTACCTACCTTTAACAATGGAATAGATACCTTGGTCCTTGGAGTAATCTAAAATACATTTTTTTTCTATTGTAAGCTATACATTAATTAAAACTTAATGTCAGTGCAACTATCGTATTTATAAAATGTAACTATATATTTGCATATACTAAATTTTGTGAAAAATAGTCTGAAGTCCATCTTTTGGCAGCAAATTGACATAATTTTGATATTAATATTCATTGAATTAGTAGAAAATAATCTCAACATTTCCTTAGCACACTTAATAAGAGTGAAGTTTCTTTTCATAGATGCTAAAAAAGTTATGGGGTCATAGTAAAAGTATGTGCTTTATTAGCACTTCTGCAAGGTCAAAGTAATTTCATTAAGAGAATAAAACTTTTTCTATGTCGTGATTATTTTCTGTATAACCATGAGACTCTGATTGGACGAGTGAGGATTTTCCCCTCACGAGGACTTTGATCTTTGTATCTCTGCAAGGTAAACCAGATCTCGGTGTAACTTTGTTCGGGGGGTATCCACAAGTACACGTAATTCCGTTAATTTTAAAATTCTTCTGCCTTAAATCTGCAGCTCTCGTATTTCATCTGTGTAAATAAAGCTCCTCGTGCAAGCCGGCCAGGAAAACATATGATACCATTTGCGATTGCAGAATGCGGCATGCTGTTCTTCTGTAATTATAATGGCCTGAGCAGTGAGGGGTTGGTTAGCCTTCCTTAACAATCATTAATCTAGCGAGTCTTAGTTACAGTGGCCCATCTTGGAGAACAGCAGTCCTTGGCATGAGGCACCTTGGGCTGCGAGTTTGTTTTGAGCGAGGGATAGCCTTGTTTGTTACATGCTGCTGCTCGCTGGTCCCTCAGGAGTCTGGGAGGAGGCTTTTGCCTTGTCTTGATTGCTGCTTGCCCTCTCCCTCACTCTCTAGCTTGTCCCTTTATTTCTCCTTGTTGTGAAAGTTTCTTTCTGTGTGACTGGGAGTCTGTTTAGCAGACCATATTGCAAGTGAAGGTGCATCGTTTGTTGCCTGATTTTGGCAACACTGGGCAGTCAGCTGGGATGTAATTAAGACTCTGAGAACAGGCTGTCTTCTCCACAGGAAGGGCATGTTAGATGTTGCTGGGATTTGGGGCTGTCAGTTTGGCCAAGGCTGGAAACTGAGAGCTAGGGACAGTGATCTTTTCTTTCATTTATAATCCCTTTATGTACAGTGTATGCACTTGGCAAAGTTTACATATAACCTAGTGGCTGGAGCTTGCAAGCCAGTGCGCCTAAATTAGCATATGTTACATGTATATTTTAGTAATATTTTAAAGCAAGTGCAAATTTCCAAAGTGAATTATGCATGTATGACAGAAATAGGGTTGTGTTGCATTGGGTGTCAAATCCCACAACTTTTTGTCAAGACCATGGATTTTACATTAAAAAGGCAGAGAGACTAAACGAGGTAAAACAGTTTTAATTTTTAACAGTTTGGTCCAGCCCAAGGAACTGCTCTCTGACAGTTATAACTGACATTTGAATAATTGGATTAATTCAGAGAGGGGCAAATCCTGTATTGATGGCTGTGCTTGTTCTATATATTTTTTAACTTAAGGAAGAAGCCAAATGGTTTAATTATTTAAAGGACACTTCTTGCAATATAAAATACTGCTGTTTTGCAACTTTGGTCTAAAATCAAGGAGAAAAAAATATTTGCATTATTTCATTCTTTACATTTAAAGGCTTAAGGCAAAAAAATATGAAACTTACTGTTTTGTGGTTTTTAAGCCAATGTAAAGTAAACCGGGAGAGGCGGAAATTATCGTTTGTGGCCCAAAACACCAGAAATGGAGATGAGCCAGATTTAGTCCACTAGATTCCAATCTTTTGTAGAGAAGTGTAAACCCTAAGTAATAATCACATTATGCTTCCATTGCAGAATATTCAATCAGTGCTTGTTGCAAGAAGGGCTTCTTCTAGTTTTCTTAAGCTAATAGGAAATTCCTCTTTCATTCAGATTCTTCTTTTTCTTTCTTTTTTTTAAGGAGAAATTTAAAATTTACAAAAGTAAATGTTTTTACTGTACTGCAAACCAAGGGTAGGAAGGCTAACTATTGTCAGGGACAGTTCAGAACACTGGTTTGGCTCTGGCTGTTTACCCAGCAGGACATAAATAGTATTAACACTCAAGGAGAAAATGTGGATTCACAGCTTACGATATTAACACCCTGTAAGTGAAGTATGAGACATGCCTATGAAATGTCACATGCATATATGGATGCATGTATGATTTTAGACAAGCAGAAGCACTTTTTTAAAGGGTTATGAAGCCTGCTTTGGTTTTGCTAGTTTGTGCTGCAAAACAAGTAAATGACACCTTTCCTAAGCATTCCTACCTACCATCACCTTAAATTGTGCTAGCATAATTTTGTTTCTAAAAAGGTTTGTTTCAACAGATTTATATATAAATAACCAAGTACAATTTGAATGTGTGTGAATTCTAAATTTTTGGGATTAGATGGCAAGGAAACATTATATAAGTGAGGTTTTTTTAATTGTCAATCTTAGGAGTTTCTGTACAGTCCTGAAATGTTTTATCATTTGCTTTGCAAACGAGGCAGTTCAGCTTTCCTGTATCCAGACTTTTCCTCTGGGAATTCTCAGAGGCTTTTAAAATTATGGGGGTTTTGGTGTTGGTTTTGTTTTGGGTTGTTGTTTTTTGGTGTGTGTAATTTTTTTTTTCTGGGCCAGTCTAAGACAGTCCCAGGAGTGAAGTTGCCATCTGTCCTCTATATTAAAAGAATCTTCTATATTATATACCTGATGTTCTTGTCCCAGAGATAAATGTTGATAATTAAGAGAACAGCATTTGTCCTTTATTCTGAATTAAAAATTTTTCCTTATAAACAGCTGCAAAACTTATGAACACTTTTAGGTGCTTTAAGCTCCTTTTTTTCTAGTGTGTCCTTTTTGGTTGCTGTTGTTGAGTTTTGGTAAGTACTGGCAAGTAAATTGAATAGTTTATTAGTCTAAGCATGTGCATGTATGATTTAAGGGAGGCTTCAGCAACTCTGAATACGATTCAGTTGTAGATAAATTATTCTTATAGGTAAGATAGAAATATTTATGAACTCTGACGTGTGGTAGAGAGGAGGGAAGGCAATGGGTTGAGAATGAGAGAATTCATAAGAGCCAAACACTTATTTTGATAATGTTTCCTCCATAAAAATTGCAAGTCAGAGACTCCACCTTCCCCTTCAGGAAAGCAACCTATTTCATTGTATGAACTTCCTTCCCCAACACACGCTTGCCCAGGAACAATCCTGAATCCTTACACTTCAGCTGTAGCTCATTAGTGTCCATAGTTGCTCCCAGTGGTCACAGTATCATAGTGCACACATGGCCTGAATACCAAGTACATATGTTCTGAATATCATACTTATGCAAGTCAAGATTAATAATTGTTAAGTAGTGTCCTTGTTTGTTGTTCTAATACTCTCTCCGTTTGTGGTTTTAAGACAATAATGTAAAGAGAGAGAATGTGCTGTCAATAAGAAGGGATGATTCTGTAATAATCTGTTGTGCTGCTCTCTATCCCCCGTGGTAGGCAGCACCATGCCGGGTCAAACCAAAAACCTTTCAGTGCCACACAGTGATGGACCATGGCACACAGCAAAAGGGGAGGGGAAGACAATAAAGACAGTGTCTATGGATATTGATCCAGCCCTAGCAATTTGTGGCTAACATTTCCTGATGCAGAGGTGATAACTTTAATGGTCCTGCATAGATACTTGTTCTTGGTGAATTTATGCAAGAATTTTTAATTCGTGTGGACTTTCAACAGCCTTGCTGTTCTGTTCTGAGCAGTTGCACTAGTCCTTCCCCCCGCCAAAAAACCCAAAACAAACCACCAGAACCAACAATTCCACAAACCCCAAAATCTTGCCAAACCAAAAGTTCAGTCTGCTTTTGCTTGTTAGTTTCTTTTTTAGAAAAGAGTGAGAAGCTAATTCACAGAATATGCAGGGTTGGAAGGGGATCACAAGGGTCGCTGAGTCCAACTGCTGGCCCTGCCACGGGACCATCCCCAAGAGTCACACCATGAGCCTGAGAGTATATCCAAGCGCTCCTTGAGCTCAAAAGCCTACAGCACCCAGTATTCCCAGGTGGTCTCCCATCCAAGTACTAACTGGGCCCAACCCTGCTTAGCTTCCAAGATCAGGCGGGATTGGGCGCTCTCAGGGTGGTGTGGCCGTAGGCGCTCCCAACTGTGACAATTTCCTGTGTAAAGTTTGGGCTCTGGGTTGGGTTGGGTTTTGTTTTGTTTTGTGTTTTTTTTTGTTTTGTTTTTTTGTTTTTTTTATCAAGTTCTGTTGCATCTCTTCTGTGATCACTTTTCTAGGTTGGACAGCCTTTATTAAATTACTTTTCATGCAGAGTCCTTTCCATACCATTCTTCTTTGTCTTTCTTAATTGTAGCATATATGCTTTGAGGCAGGAACCAAAACTGTTTAGTTCTTCCCGCTTTGGCACCTAATCATGTACAAACATCACCATATTCCTGTAAACTAGTTAGTTTTTTTTTCTTCCTAACTGGAATTTTATTTTCCTTCTAATTATTTGTTTTCTGGGTTAAAGACCAAGAACCTCAATACCTAGTTCTAGGGATGCGGATCCATGTCATTCCAGTGAGGGGATCTGCATTTCCATGCGTGCCCTCTGGTGGTACAGCACAGCTACGGACCCAGGGAGTTGTGGGGGCTCAGTGGTAGGTAACCTGTCACTAGCCAGGTGATGTTTAAGCCTTTATAAAAGCCTTGATGGGACATTTATAGGACAAAAGGCAAACGTGTATGCTGAGCTACTTTAGGGTTACTTGTAGATCCATCTCCACCACCTATTCTTCAATTCAATACTGTCTGATTTAATCTTAGAAACTCTTTTAGGCACCCGTATTTGAGATTGATTTTGAATCTCCTGCAGTGTTTTTGCAGTTTAATTCCTGGCTCCCAGGATGCAAAATGGTCTTCCGTTGTTCTTTGCCTGAATTTGGTCTCGTCTGTACCTACCTTCTCCCTCTCTACTGCCGGGGAGAGGAGTCAGGTCTTGAAAGTGGAACCAGTAATATATAAAATGATTCATAGAAAGTCTTGGGTTGAACAGGACTTCACAGTTGAGTCTTAATGTTTCTGTGGATTTACCTGCAACAAAAAATGCTGAGGGCATTTCCCTACTGAGATACGAAAACTGTTGAAGGGGAAGTACAATAGTTGTGCATAGATAGGCTCTTTTTACTCTATTTTTAAAAGCCACTGCAAAAAAAAAGTTGCATGAATATTATACATATATGTGGGAGTTCAATTGTGGATGATGAGAAATAACAGAAAAAGTGTAATTCAATAGTGAGCTCCGCTGGACAGGTAGGATATGAATTCTAGAAGATATTGTTAACACCTGTGTAAAAACATGATGAATCCTGGACACAACTCCAGGATACAGCATAACAGCTGATACTTGTTTTGTTTCCATAGATTGCTGAGCAGTTTGGGGTGCAGTGAGTTTTCTGCTGACAATATGCACAGAGGAGACATCTATTTTAGGTGGTTTTAAGTGGCTTATTTCAGAGTTTGTTCTTCAGCTTCTTAAGAGTTACTTGCTCAGCCTCTAATGTCAAGTTGTTGGTTATTGTATATGAGGTACCTAATGATGAATGACCTTCCAGAGCGTATACAGAATTGTTACATCTTCTTAAAGTCAACCTTTGCAGATTTTTTTTTTGGTACAATATATTATCTTTTATAAAATACTCTAATCTGATTATTGAAAACTTAATTTAAAAAAAAAATCCTGTTCCCCAATAGCTTCTAATGCATCACGTTTTGTTACCTTAACATTTTTCTTTCATTAATATTGATTAAATTGTAGAGGGTTTCATTGCTGTTAATAGGGGGCACATCTTAAATTTTAGGTCATTAATGTTTAAATAGATTTTAATTGTTACATTTAACAAATTTATGCAGGTAAAGGTTCAATTTCTTCAATTAATTTACATTTACACATTCAGAGATCTTTTGCTAGGGCTATTCTCATAAAACTTTAAGGGTCCCAGAAGGATCTCTATACTTATATTCTTTTCATTTTATCCCTGCTACTCTCTCCATATTATGTCTTTGAAACTGCTAGGCTTATTTCCATATGCTGCTTAATAAAATAACATTTCTTTTAGCCTTTTAGGTGGAGGTTTGTTTCAAGAAATTTATATATAAAGACTCAAGTGAAATTTATGAAATTTTACAAGTTTGGGAATTAATCATCTGCTCCGTTATGCCACACATGGAAAAAAATAAGTATCTGCTTCTTTGATGTGATGTGCAAATTGGTCAAAGAAACAATTCCTGGGTGTACTTTTCCATCCCCACAGCAGAAGTCCAAATGAAAATAGGTAAAGTTAGTTTGGTATCTCATACAGTAAAGGAAAATTCAGAAAGATTGTATTCTTACACACTTATTGACCTGGGTCTGGTGTTTCTCTGGAAAAATATTATCTTGGGTGTAGCTACTTTGTATTTACACAGAGTATAAGTATATAGCATAAGTTTCTATCAGTTCAGTAAAGTTACGTGTTTTGCTTTGTCATACTAATAAGTTAATATTGACTTGCATGATGTCAAGGTAAAACACAGTACAGAGTAAGGAGAGGAAAGGCAGATGTGGTGAACATCCTGTGTCTTATGAACAAAGGACAAATATCACATACCATATTAAATTTCATGAAGAAATTTGTCTCCCTTCTTCATTTCTTTGGTAGCAGCCTGTTCAGCTCATAATTGCTTATGTGTGCTCCCAAATAAATTACTAGTGAAAACTACATGTAATATATATTATATTTCTATATGTTATTGTGTGTCTTGAAGTAATTTTCTGAATTCCCTAACCCAACATGCAACAACAGGGACTCAAGGGATTGTAGAACATGGATCAAAGTCATTTGAAGTTTTTATGTTGATAAGAAATTCACAGAGATGTCAGGGACATGATGAGAATTTGACAGTGGGGTCAAATCAATAGACAGCAAAGCATTTATTATGTTGGAAAGCAAAAGTTAATACATTCCATATGAAGGAACTGGTCACTTAAAGAGTGAGTGGACCAAGAGTGGGTCGTGGGAGAAGGATCTGCTGGAAGACATGGAAGAGAACATCAAATGAACAGCAAATGAATCTTAAATGCTCAGACACAAATAGATTTTAAGGACTGTGGGCCCAGCAAGATTAAGGGCAATAAAGGAGAATGGAAATAGTAAAGCCTCTAAAAAATTTCAAGGTAAGTATTACACCATTTAGTGGAAGTGATTTCTGTGGTGGCCCAACCTGAGGTGATCAGAACAGAAACATGATGGGGAAGTTCATATAGTAGTTAGTTGACATAAAATTCCATCAAAAGGACACACTACTGGAGTATTGTGACCATCAAGGGACAAAAGCATGTACATATCTGAGGGTAACTTAACTTGGTTTTATCTAATGAAAGGCAGCTTGTGTCAGAAGGCAGAGTGTTTCTCCTGGTAGTGATTTATCCTGTCAGACAGTCTTGATTTTAATTGTGCAGGAGGTATTACAGGAAAAACTAGCAGTTCCGCCGTGCTGGCACTGACTGATTCCTGGTTACTAGATTTCTGTGCAGAACTGTTGGCTTCAGTTCTGGCAGCATCCAGAAATGCAGTTATTGTTTGTGAAGAAGAGAAACTTGCTTGGAAGTGTGATGACTTGGAAACTGAAAAAGAATTAAAAATAGTGCTTCGATGGGTCAGTTTCTTGACTTCCTGGTAATCAAAGTCTTCTACGTGGCCCCGCCCAGAAAAAGAAGTTGCAGAGCTATATATTCATAGAGGAAATAGAGCTAAGTCAGAAAGTGATGTAAATGATCTCAAAGCATAAATAAAACAATTCAAAACAAAGTATATTTCCTTCCCAGACACAAGAATATAGCATTTTGCTGAAGAATTTGCTTTTCCATATTTTTGATTCTACATCTGTCATTACCAAATGAGGACGTGATTTTATGTATTTAATTTTTATACAGAAGAAAACAATCTGATTTCCAAGAAGGAAAGTTTTTTGTGTTAGGTCATCATGTTAGTCCTAGGCTTCTGCTAATGTGAAAGTAAAAATATTTGCTGCTGGGGGACTGAGATCTACACATAAAATATCTATGAGGGAGATAAATATTTTAAAATGCAAGCACTAAAGTGGTATTGGCACTTCAAAATAGGGTCAGAGGCTGATTCCTCCTTTAGAAGTGTCAGGGTTCTAACGTGTGTGACTGTATATACTGAACCTTTCATGATAAAGTAACTACTGTTGCTTTTTTTTCCAATGGAAAAAACCACACAGAATTCTTTCTTCATTCAGAAGATCACAAGTTTTCTAGAAATAGTAATAGAAGGCCTCAGTATTATGTGAAAATGGAATTTTTTTTATAAAGCTGGTTTATTCTGTTCAGACCTCACAGAACAGCAGAATAACATCTGCTTGGCAAGTTAATTCATGTTTCTTTTAATGAAGATAATTTCTTTAAAATGAGCAAAGAAAAAAGCTTTGCTTCTGCAAGATACATTTATCTTTTTTTTTTTTTTTCCTTCTCCAGTTGGCCTAGATGTATACCAAAACATGTAACAATGTACTTCAGCCTCAGTGCACAAAAGGAAAGGGTGTGCAACATCAGGTATTCGGAAGCCAGGAGTCTCTGCACTCAGCAGTCTGCTGTCATCAGGCCTCACTCCTCTTTGTTCTAGGTAGCATAAAGGATGTTGGAGGACACAAAACGTTTGCTTCAAAAACTTCTTGCACCTAATGTTGATGTTATTTGATCTAAAAATAATAAATAGGACTTTTCAGTAGTTCCATTTCCTTCTGATGTACAACAGCAACAGGGAGTACTCGGATCTACTTCTTGGCTTTGCATATTCCCCCAGATCGGTAAAGTGACTTAAAGCACACATTTTGGTTTCAGTTTTTGGTTTCAAGGTCAGATTTTTGTATAGACTAAAGTGTTTATTATGTATTAAGTAATTTTCTGTAAGTACTAAATCTCTGGTTGTCATGTCAGCTAGCAAGGAGTAGACTATTAATAAAATAGAATGAAGAAAAATGGGAATTTCACATGGGTCCTTGATTCATACCGAGTACCTTTAATTAAATGCCGAGCAATCTGAACTTTTCTTGACCTGGTTGGGAACTGAAGTTGTTTCAAATGTGTCTCCTATCATTTTAACAACCCCCAAGTTCTCTTGCAAATTACATATGGTTTTGTGTAAGGGGGAAGGTTAAATAGCTTGTGCTTTTGCTTACCTTGTCCTGCATTCAGACTGCTGATAGATGAAACGCATGTTCAGCTCTGCTATTCCTTAGACTTTGCTATAGTTCAAGACCAAAATTCTGAGACAAGTAACAAGAGGACAAAAGGTGTGGCTTAGCAGGGAGTGGCCACCTCAGGTCAATCTGTTTGCTGCTACTTCCAGTGTCAGCAAAGAAGTCTCATAGACCGAAGCAATTCCTGGGTGACATTTGGATGTTTGTGGATATTCTTTTTAAGCAAATCCTAACTTTAGCTAACATATGTTTATGCATATGCAAAATTAACTGTGTGGGTTGTGGAAACTAATGCTTGAATTTCCCACTAAAGTGTTTTAAGGGGATTTGTTAAGGTCTGTCGGATTAGGGGAAAACAGAATCACAAATTTAGGTGTTTTATAACTAGTTATCTAGGAAGCCACTAAATAAAATTAAGATTGAAGATCTCAGAAAAAGTGAAAATAATGTGAATTTGAATGGAAGAACTGCTACCTCTGTCAATTTGTTGTGCAGAAGTGTCCTGTGTATGTCAGTCTTTACTTTTTTTTTTTAACAAAGCATCAAGCACACATTGTTTTCTTTCCCAAGTGTGTTTCTAAACAGGGCTGGAACGCCTCCCCTGTGAAGACAGGCTGAGAGAGTTGGGGATGTTCAGCCTGTAGAAGAGAAAGCTTCAGGGAGAACGTAGAGCACCTTTCAGTACCTACAGGGGCTCCAAGAGAGCTGGAGAAGGACTTTGGCAGTGGCACAGAGGGATAGGGTAAGGGATAGTCATCTTAAGCTGAAGGAGAGTAGGTTTAAATTAGGTATTAGGAAGCAGTTCTTCCCTGTGAGGGTGGAGAGGCACTGTAACAGGTTGCCTAGAGCAGTTGTGGATGCTCCATCCCTGCAAGTGTTCAAGGACAGGTTGGTGTGGGGCTTTGGAGTGGAAGGTGTCCCTGCCCTTCACAGGTGTGTTGGAACTGTATGATCTTTCAAGTCCCTTCTAACCCAAACCATTCTGTTATTTTTATGAATATCCTTAACTGTTTATTTAATATAAAAATAATTTGTTAGAAAGAAAAGACATGCTTTTGCAAGTTCCTACAAAGCTCTACTTGTCAGCTTGTTGAACCTTCATTAGTCATTTGCAAACCAGAAATGTAATGGGATACAAAGAACAGTCTCGAGCAAAGTGTACACGTGCACACAAAACCTACATAAGAGCTGCTTCATGGCAGCGGATAATAAATTTCACAATCTGATTATCCACCTACACAAGTCTGTACAATTGGCTTGGATAGACAGGCATGCAGATGGCAAACTCTGTAAAAGTGTGAACAAATAAGGTAATTAAAAGATAGGTTTTATTGCAGGTAAAAATGTATGATTGCTTTTCCCCTCAAGTGATACTCTGAAGTCACAGCTGTAATGAAAATATATTAACATATAATGGACAGATATTAATACAAAATGTTACCACTATCTTAAGTTCCTGAGAGTGACAGTAGGAACAGGGAATCCTGCATTCATAATTCCTTTTCCAGACTATCTCACATATGCTTAGATGTGCCTTTTTTATTTGTGTCCAGGATTTCAAATTTTAGCCTTTTCTTGTGAATAAGTTTGAATGAAAATTAGATTTATTTTCCTGTCTCTAAATACTCAGGAAAATTTATTTTAGTCTTTCCATTGTACTCACAGTATTATTATTAGTCCCTCAGATTTATCTCTAATGAACTCAAAAGTAAAATAGAAGTAAATATGGTATCTCTTCTGAAGATTGCTCTTCTTTGCTAAAACTAAAAAAAGCACACTCAGTTTGCAGTGTTAGGACATGATTTCTGAGTCCAGCCAGTTCAGACAGGTCTGACTAAAACTATAATCAAGTTGAATGTATTGCACTGGTATTCTAATTTCCAATTTGGGATTTTGCTACATAATCTCTAGTAGAGTAGGTCTAATCTCTATGAGACCCATGGTCTTTGTATAAACTCCCTGAATTTTCCTCCATGTGTCTCTGCTAAACTGAGATGTGTCTTCTGGCTGAGTTGTAGAGACATTAAATTACTGAGTAAATCAATACAATGCTGTTATGTCACTGTATCTTTTTCAAAGACCAGCTCAAATTTTGTGTGCTGTAGCTTTGATCCCTTTCGTTTAATTCTAAGAACACTTGTTATTATAGTAACTGTTGTTTGTATGTTATTTTAGCTTTTTACTTAAGTAGCTATTTAGCAATTTAAATGAAAATGTAATTGGGTTACATCTGTTTTACATGCATGTAATACCACACAGATGTAAACTTATATTAAAACCATATTTTCTTTTTGGCAAAAAGACATAAAAATAGAATTGTAGCAATCATGACATACATCTCTTTTTTTTTTTTTAATAGTGTACACAAGATGTATTCCAGTGTTTACGTTGTGATGGTAACAGCCCTTTCTATTTTTATGAGAGCTAACTGGCATAGCCTTTTACTTTTGTTGTACAAGGACAAGTACAGTGTTACGCTGGTGTAAATCCAATGGAACTCCATTGAAGTTAGTTAAAATTCTTCACCAAAGTCATCAGTTTCAATAACTGACTCTTCGCAGAGCCAAATTGTACTCTAAGGATCTCCACTGAAATAAGGAATGTTTATTGGGCTACACTGTTATGAATGACAGTGATATTTGGCTTTCAATAGCTTTACTTTGGAGAAAGATGAACTTCATGCTGGCTGATGTTACGAAGTACTGAGTGTCCTCAGCTATTGTTGACTTTGTTAGGGGCTTTTTCTATGCTCTGGAAAGAGAGATAAGAGATATGGATTCAATTCCAACTTTCCCTCAGCTTTTACCTTTTGTATAGGTACTTGGGGAAGGTACTTGGTGTCTCTGTACTAATGTAATCATAACATAGGGTTCCTCCTGCTTTATTGGTCCTTTTTTTTTTTATTTGGCTCTAGGCTCTTCATGGCTGACTGCTACTCTTTATGTGAGGTCTAGCACGATGCTGAGATTATGAGTAGTGTCCATTGATACAGGTCCCACTTACAGTGAAATAGAGAAATTAATTAGGGCAGCTGGCAGTTCTCTAACGATGACTGGGATCTTTTTAGACTTTGGAATTCTTTAGAATAGCTAATGTCTCTATCAGCAGGCTTAAAATGTTATGTTAGTTTTGTAGTTTAGCACACAGCTTTTTGATAATGTGATGCCTTGAAACCTGTGTTAATAAGGTCAGACTTCTTACTCTTTTAGTTTCACTTATATAATCATAAGTCCAAAATGTGTATTTTACTTGGAGTGAGGATATGTTTAGCAGACTTCCATTGTTTCAATCTACGTTTCTGTTCAATAACTGCCTTTTTAGAGAATAATTGTGAAGGACATATAAGAAAACTGTTGCAGGTTTTTTTACTTTGTACTTTTTACCTGTGAACATTTAAGGCCTTGATTTTACAACTGTAACATATCAGACAATATGGAGACAGAATCATGATATAAATTTCAATTTATTCCAGTTCCTCATTATTAAATACTTTTAATCTAAGTCTTATTGCTCTGAAATGTGAATTTGGCCCAAATAAGGACTTCAGTGTTGTCTCCGAAGTGTATTTAATGGGTAATTTTCAAATTACCGACGTAAAGATGATAGGAAGCCATGGAGAGTCAGTATTATGGTATTGTTTCTCAGCTGTGCCTGATAGCTCTGCTACAGTTTATGTTTTCTACAAGCTTTGTATTTCAGGAGTGTGTAATGCAATTATTCTGAGCAATCTGTAATGAACCACTCAAAATTATTTTCTCCAAACCCACAGTTTGTTTTACTGTCTTTATTTAAATTAACTAAGGCTGGGAATTCATGAGAAGTCCACGATACAAGTCTTGGTTAAAAATTATTACTAAATAGTTTTGTAAATATTGACAAATCAGTATTTTTGTACTCATATAGAGTACTTTAAACACCTACTTTTCAAGCCCTTCTCCCACATATACTGTGTAACTCCAAGTTCATTTCAGGAAGCTTCTCTATTGCTTTTGTGTTAACTGAGCTGTTCCAGTTAACTTTGGTGTCTGAGATACTCCAAATTTTCTTCATGACTTTGCCAGTAATCTTTACTTCACACACATGGAATTCAGTTTATTGGTTGCTGTTATGCAGGATTATACATGTGGTCTGTGCATAGGAGGGTAACATTAACAACACGAAAACAGGAAACACAAAGCGGGTTTCTGAATATTACCAGGTGAGGACTGACTGGTGGGATGCCCAGCATATTTCCCTTTCCTCTTTGTTTCTGCATGGAAATAGTTTCTCCCATTCAGTGCCATTCTCCTTAGCTGTGGACTGGGCTGTGAATCACTTGCCCTCAGGCTGAGATAACGATTTGTAGATATAGATATATAGATGTATAAATATACATAGCTGTATATACACCCATATATAAATATCTGCCTAGAGAGATGTGTGCATATATATGCATATTTAAAACCTCCTGAGTTTTTAAGAATTATTGTGTGGCCCAAAGCCATGCCCTCAGTACTGTAAGAACTGTCTTAGTTTCCAGACTGGTGGTGCCAAGGACCCCTCAGCTGCTGCTGCTGGGGATAACTCAGCTCTGCACCTCTCATGGTATTTGCAGATTGGGTGAACTTTCATGGGCACTGGCTGGGTGACTTTCGGTAGGAAAACAGTATGTACAGTGGATTCTTTTTATTTCTCTTTCCTTCTGGGCAACCGTAACTTGGTTTATTCCATGAAAACGTAACTGCTTGGCAAGGAAAGCCATCTCAGAGATGTGGTGGGGAGGCTTAGAACTCCCAGGTACTTTATTCTGAATCCACAGCTGGTCCAGCCTTGCTACTCCAGTGTTCCTTTTTTTGGCAGTGAGACAGAACATGTTGTTCATTGTCCCTAACCTTCCCCTTTTTGCCAGTGTGATGTAACGCTTGTGGTAAATAAAAATCATTGTAGTTGAGATACGAGTTAACTTTGATTTTTGGCACTTCTAATTGACTAAGACAGGTCTATGATTATTAGTATTTTAATACTTAAAAAGCAGTCTTATGAATTAAAGATACTGAATCTGTTTTAAGTTCAATCTATTATGTGGATGGGGAGAACAGACTTACGTGATTAATAACAATTATTAAAGCGCTTGATGTAGCGTGTAACTTCTTTCTCTTTATGTTATGACAGCTTTCTTTGCTGAAGAGGTAAATGAGTGTCTGTTATGACTGCCAGGGTGAGAAAAGAGCACTGAAACCTGGACTCAGTATCAGATCATGTTTCACTAACAGAACAAGATTGATTTATTGTGTTACATTAGGGTTAGATGGACCTAGTACTGCTTCACCACATGCTATTTCATTCCCTTGTCTACTAAGTATGCAAGTACAAACAGCTTTAACACAGTTCTTTACCTAGAAACAAGCCTGAGGCTTCATCCAAATACTTTTAACATATGAAAATTGAGCTGCTTTGAACTTGTATGTTTTTGATAACTGCTTGGTATGCTTCCTGGAGGATCACCTGTAGGCTTTTCTTTCCAAATCCTAATCCCTTTGATTAAGTGCCAGGACAGATAGCTCTCATTGAATAACTCCAGTCTCATAATTCTTCCTTCATTCAGAGTTGAAAGGGAGCTGCTCAAGCTTCAATAGGTAAATCCTCAGATTTAGTTAAAGTAATTCAGACACTTAGAAACTGAAATTGTTTTGTTCTGAAACAGGGTTCAGATGGGCTACTGAACATTTACATACCACTTGCTGCCAGAAGCTGTAGGATGAAAAAACAAAACAAAACAAATTTTTTTAGAAAGAAGGATTAAGAGTAGGAAAACTTTGAGAACCAGACATTAAAGACAACCTGGCATGGAAATTTAAACCCAGAAATAGGAACAGAGTTACTTTGCTTGACTGCTCTTGTGAGGTTTTTTTTCTGCAGGATCAGACTGTGGTGCTGAGCTAAACATTCCATTCCTTCCTTGGCCCTTCTTGTTAGTAACTACCAAAATAGGGAGTGAGCAGGGGAAGAAAAAAAATCTTAGTCTTTTTATCTCTACAAGTATGCCTGCTGGGAACAAACCTGAGCCAGTTCAAGATTCTTCTATTTAAAAGCATTTGTGGCAGATGAGTATGACGGGGAATTAGAACTAAACCTGTTAGCTGCTGATATCTGGGGGAAATAGAGCTATCTATTGCACATACACTTTTGCACACGTCATTTTGCGTATGTGCATAATGAAGCAGTTTTCTCTGTGGAAGACTTACTGTTCACCTAGGAAACTGAGAATGTTTCCACACAAATAATTTGCTTTTGTGCTAGAGTTGATTAACTCTAGAAATGGAGCAGAACAATTAGAGAAATTACACTCAGTTCATGTGATACAGATTTTCATGGCTCCTTCCGCCTGAAAATTTGTTATATTTGGCTGAATGCAACCAGCCAAAATAGTACATAAAATGGAGTATTGTGGCACTGGACTGAAGAACTGGCCCATTCTGTGAACAAGGGTTGGGGCTTCCATGGCTGTAACCAGTTTCTAGTTAAACTTGAGCAAAAACCATCGGGTGACTGCACCTTGACTTTCAGTCAAATCCTTTTGCCTCTTTGCTATCGGTTTGTTCCAAATATTCATATGCAGTCAGTTACTCTTCTAGGAAAAAAAAAAAAGTTCTTGCACTGTCTCCCTTATTTGTTGTCACCATGAAAGGCAATAGTGTTATTTCTGCAGCTCTTTGGTGAGTAAACCACGTGAGCCATTTAAAGACGTGGCTGTATCATGAAAATAGACCACCACTGGAATTAAGTGTAGACCTCAAAAACTACAAGAGTAGATTGAGAATTAGGAAATATATAAGGAAAGCCGCTAGTCTGGGGTGGTTCTAACTGTCCAGATCACTTTCCAATGTGACAGTAAAGTTCAACTTGATTTTTTCCTTTTAAGAAGACTTTTTTTTTTTTTTTTTTTTTTTTTTAAAATCATATCCCCAATATCAAGAGACTTGTAATTGAGTTGCAGCTCAGAAAATCAACATGATTAAGTTTGGAAATAGAATGGAATGGTATCCAGCTGCAACTAATAAGAAAAAGCTAGTAAGCCAGATGACATAAACGAGCTAGAATTTTTAGGGACAGAAGTGCTAATTCCTTGATCTAGAAAATAATTACATATGGTAAAGGATCAGGATTTCAGTCTTTTCTGCTCCAAACAGCATAGGAACACCTATTGTCTGTAATCAGTGCTAATTTAATATTACATCCAGACAAGGTCATCTCATTCTAATATCATGAGTTTTTATAAGTTCTTAGGTCTAAATTATTATTTTATTCTTTAACTAATTTGATAAATGAATCCAGTATGTATTCAAAGTGTTATTATGGCAATGACAACTTAAGGGTTCTGGTTAATAAGATAAAAATAAAGTAGTTTGGTTAAATAAACTTTGAAGCAGAAAGCCTAAAGGCCTCTTGTTATTACCTCATTAACAAGAAATGCCATTAAGTTATTATTATTATCCTGTAATGGTTCTCCTTCTTATCAGTCTTGCATTCTGATCAGTGGGTTATTTAATGAAATAGCATTAGGGTACCCAAGTACGTATGTACCCAAGTAAGACTATAAACTAAAAACGAAAACAGAAAGATTTAACTTCTGAACATACAGTTTTGAAATGGAGAAAAATTCTGCATGTTCTTACAACAAAGCTTTGGAATGAAAGCAAAAGTTTATGACACATTTTATTAGACCTGTAAATCTGAAAGCTTAGCTGTAGTTTTTAATTTTTATTTTGCCTCTATAACTATTTTTATATCCTCTTTATAGTTGACTGGTCCAAGGTTTAAAATAAGTTCTGCTAGGAGTCTACGCCCCATTAGTCTTCTACGATAAAATGTGAACGTGGCTAAAATAAAATATTATGCCTTCAGAGCAATTAAGAATGGTCTTTTGTAGATAACTGTAACATGAAATACAATCACTGTTTTTATTAATGGATTTGGGAAAAGCAGCTCAATGATTTATAGCAGAAGAGAGAATTATTTTACATTTTTATTTCTTTTAAGTCTCACTCTTCAGAAAACCTTTTAAGACCCCTGAAATAAGCAAAATCTTGTGTTTCAAATGTTTATCGTGTTAATGTGAACCTTGGTCCATTTTATTTAGGTAGTGCTATGATGTCAGCTAAGAAAGTGTCCTTTTTTTTTTGCTGTTACTCCAGTCCAGAAAGTGTTGTTTTTGAAAGAAAATCTTGTTCCATGTTTTATAAGAGTGATAAAATATAAAAGCTGTGCATTGTACTTTGTAAAGGCAGGATTTGTAGGGAGTAGACATAATCTAATGGGCATTGTCTGAACACAAGGCATAGCATTTCATTAATACTTAGTTTCTTAAAAAGTATAAACACAGCTGAGAGATGTTTCTCTAACTGTACAATAGTTGTTTCTTTGGCATTATTCGATTAAGCTTCTAACTTGAAGTCTTCAGGATCAGTGTTTAATGTGACTGGAAGTGGAATCAGTGCTGTTAAACTCTGAGGTGGTGTTGGTCTTATATTTAAAACATTTAGAAAGACTCATCTCCTATTTGGATTTTCATTGTGTTTAATTTGCTGCTTGCAAGCAAAAAGTGTAAATTTTCTGTCATTGCAAATGAGGGGAGAAGGATAGAGAAGTGAAAGGAAGGTCTGAAATGACTGATATCTTTTCTCATCTCCTTCAGACTGTAAATGCTGTCAGTGTTTTGTGGGATATGTGCTCCTTTGGAGGGCTTGGTTTCCAGAAGCCCTGAAATCTCCTTCTGGGTTCCTGCTGACAAACCGGGTAGCTACAGGGGTGTCATACGTTGCCCTTTATTTCTCATTCTGCCTATGGGGGCTTGCAAAGTCCTGAGGCAGCACAGTCTTGGTTGCACAACTTCAGGACCATGTTTTCTGGACTTTATACTAGTATATTTCTATCTCAAATAAGAAATTTATTATGATATAGTAGTAAGTGTGAAGAAGGGTTTGAATAAGGGTGGCTCCTTTTGTCTTTTTCCGCAGCAGAGCTGTGTGTAGCTTGAAAAGCCATTAACATAGAACCAGAAGGGCCACAGCAATATTCCACACTAGGTGACTGCTGGCATTTAGCACCAGCAGGATCAAAGTAGAATGTGTGCCTTGTAAATGATGGAGTTTGCAGTCCTCTAGGCTGGGTAAGTTGGCAAGTCTAAATTCTAACTGATGAAACTGAACTAAATTTCTGATATCAGTATTTGGAAAAGCAATCAAAATCACATTAGCTTACTCATCTTAAACTAAATATATACGGTGTTTATGTACATATATGTGTGTGCATATATATTTGTAATTTATAAAAAGATATTTTTGGTGTACAAAAGGCTCTTTATGCTTCTGAAGGGTAGTATGAATATGGTCACTGGCCTTATTGTGCTCTTTGTTTCACCTGCCTGTAGAAAGAGCTGTTCTTAATGAAGTTCCTTCTATAGGAAATTCTGCTTCCACAGCTGGGGAATAAAAATCAGGAGCATTATGCTTCTGCACTTACCATAAAGTGTAGTTGCAAATGAAGCAATTTATTTAGTTTGTGAGCACATTTGCAAATGTTTTGACAACCTTCTAGTTTACACCACAAATTGTGTGGTAGCAGTGACTTCTGGGGTTAAACCTCCTGGCTCAAAACCAAGGGGTGGTCTTAACTGTCTCTAAATGCTAAGCTCAAAGTATTATTTGGTAGGGACAAATAGTAGCTGACATACTCTGTGCTAGTAATACCCTCTGTCTGCTGTAACAAGATCCTTCCCTAGCCAGCGCAGCGCCCTATTTTTGGAATGTGTTGGCTGGCAGTACAAAGTGGGCAGTTAGTCACCTTGAGTTCCACACGCTTGACTTTCAGTCCCCAGGGACTCTGCTCCATGCTCAGTGCGAGCTGCGCTTGGCACAGGCCTCGAGCCAGTCAGAATTCTGTTCATTCTTCAAGATAAGATCTGAAATAAATGTGCCTTTTGAAAACTTGTGTGGTTGCCATAGCCATAGGAATGCAGCCTTCATTTAGAATCAGCAGCACATCATAGTCACTGTCTGTGTCTTTCAGAAAACGTTACGTGGAGTTATCCAGAGATTCATAGTCTAGAGAGTGAGAAGGGCATGTATTGCCTTAGCTTAGCCTACTTCAGAAAGGTAGCAAAGAAATGTTAGACTAAATCAAGAAGATCCAAAGAATCTGGTGTGTACATTCTCTTTATAAGTGATAGGATTTGTGCTCAGAACTCATCTAGTACAGCTCTGAAACGTGCCACGGAAAGTCGAACAGAGCTAAAGGGCAAAGGAGCCTGAGGAAAAAAGACTGTTGAGACTCAGCAATCCACCTGTGCAAGTCCATTTCTTCTAAATCCACCTCCAAAAGAGACAAATGAAAATCGGAATGACTAAAAGGTATTTTGTAAACTCCAGAAATGTCCTTCTGCTCTCTGGAATAGTTGCGTAGAAACACAGTGGTTGTCCTGTTGTGCTGGTTGATCTGAAGTATTTGGCAATGAAGAACTCAGTTCTGTCTGCAGCAAATCTGACTATAACGGCATTAATGTAGATTATAGAGACAGAATCACCCCACCAAATTCACATGGGGATGTAAAATTCTTTAAATAAAGATATTTATTTTGGCATCATACTGCAGGAGCATGAAAGGACTATGTTACTGACTTACAAGGGTTGCACATTAGATGTTTTTCTTTTCTCTGTATGGCTCTGAAAATAATCATTGAAATGAATGACAATTGTCATTTTGCTATAGCACTTTATCAGCATTAATGTAATACTTTTAATCAGCTTTCACCTCTAGTACCAACATGGCCAGTTTCCAGGAGTTTGTTCATGGTTTACTCTGTGCTGGGAAAGTGCACTTTCATATGATCTTTCTCTTATTGAAACTGTCAACACGGCTGGGAGATCTGCATGATAATTTAATTATCACTGGTTTTTTTCACATTAAAGCAATTAAAAGCAACTTGCAGAACAAGTCAAACGGTTAACTATGCTCATACAGGCTAAAAAGAATTCTCAAAGACAAATAGTTCATATTTGGTGACAGGAGTGGCTGTGGCTGAAGGGAGTGTGTGATTACGGCATGTTTACTGCTCATCACAAATGACTACTTTTTTCTTTTTCTGTTTTTTCCTCTTTGCTAGTACAGTTATTAAATAGTTTATATAAATGCAATTATTAGTCCTTTTTTAATGTTTGTAATTTTAAAACATTTCAGACAATCTTGGAGGATTGTATGCAGTGGAAGTAGAGTGGATTGTATTAAACAAAATGGGTACTTTGGTGTCTTACTAGTAGTATTTACTTGAGAGTGAATAATAATGAGATTTAAGATGTACAGGGCCTTTGCTTGAGAATTTGATGCACTTCCCCTTGTTTCTTCATTCTCCCTTTGTGCTACTCAGCCTTTTGTCTTGAAAACGAGCAATATGATTCAGACAGTGGCCCTGTATTTCAATTTTCACTGGAACTTCACATTTTTATTAATATTTTGCATAATTTGAGTTTTCTAACATGAAGAAATTCAGGCCCTCTTGGATGTTTGTGAGAACATGGGTATTAGCTACGTCAGGGTTGGGATTTCATTCAGGAATTTTATAGAGCTTTTGTTTGTATTGGGTGCAGAGCTTCAAATACTGCCCAGAATCATAGAGAATGTGTATATGACATCTCAAAGTGACTAAAAATCTTTCGGGAAATTGGATGCATGCTGGAGATTAATCATGTAGAAATGGGTGTTGGTACTGTTCAAGTTTTAAATTCAAATTCCAGATGCTTGGTTTTATTGTTTTCTCTTCGTGTGTGTGTCTGCCCAACTCCAGCTAATAACTGTGTTTATGGCACAATTCATAAGGTGGCTGTTCACAAACTAGTCAACAAGAACTGTCATCACTACCTTGAGTTCTTGGACTTTCTGTTGGCATTTAAATTCTTCCTAAATATTCTGATGTGTAAGTTTATTATAGTATCCTAGAATTATCTTTTCAAGAAAATAGAAGCTCATAAGCAGAAATGATGTTACTGTTTAGAATCAGTAAATATATTTGTACATTCATTGGGTTTAGTTGCATTTCAAATCCTGTTGCTATGAGTAATTCTGTACTGAAAAAAATCACTTTTTTTTTTTTTTTTTTTTTTTTTTTACTCCTTGTGAACAGAGAATAGGTAAGTGAAGCTTAGCTTGACTTTGATTTCTAGGGCTGATCAGTGAGATTCATCACTGATGCACAGCAACACGTGCCTTCAGCTTCCTCTTTATGTCCAGTAGATCTCCAGTTAACTCTGTGCTCACTTGCACATATGCAACAGCTTTATCTTCAGCCTACTGTATTACCAATCAAGTCTCTAGCTGTGGTTGCCTGTGGTGGGATAAATATTATTTTCAATATTTGCAAGTATGGAGTATTAGGGGTAAAGCTTAATTATTAAAATAGATATGTTCATAATGGACCTATACTGAAAAGATACATTTTCCTATCTGCTTAGTTGCTGAGTGAATGGAGCACAAAAATGATTTTTAACCAATTCCTTTCAAGAGTTCATATTCTCTGCTAGGAAATCCTTTTGTTTTTTCATAGTTCGCAGAAGTTACCTTGTGCTTGTATGTACCGATGCATGTGGCATTCAGTTCTGTGTCACTGGTACTGAGATACCTAATGTTGATATGTTCCTTTTAAATACCAAAAGTGATATAAAATACGCAGAAAGGGCTTTCATAGAGAAAGAAATACTTCTTTAAAGTTTAGTTTACACAGGTTTGGGATGAGACAACCCACAGAGCAGTTGCTGAGATCGCATACACAGACAGTTGTGCTTTCTGTAATTTTTAATTGCTTTTTAAATTATAGACTAGAAGCTGTTTGATGTACTGAAAAAGGCTGAGTCTTTCTGTGGTTCATGCCCTGGTTTGGGGGCTCTGGCTGAAATTTCATAGTCCTTTCAGGAATTGCCTCAGTGAGTTTGGAGGAGTCTCTTCATGAAATGTGAGAAAGCACTAAGTTATCTAACTGTGAAGAGCAGCTTGTATGGACAGAGAAAGGATGTCTCCAGCCTCCATACATAAGGTATATTTAAAATCACGTTTACTCACAAGCTAAATGGCATGTTTGCACTACACTAACATATTATGTTTAACAGATGCTGGGAACAACACCAATAATCAAAGGATTTTTAGTGAGATGTGTCAGTGCATTGAGGCTGGGTTAAGATAGTTGATTATGAATGTCCTTTGAGCAGGAGATATTAAACTTGCTTGTGTTCCTTCATTTAAGGCTAAACATCGGATCATCTTTCAGTAATGCTAGATCTCTCTCTTTTTTTTTTTTGCTATGGCAGGTAATGTTGTGACAGTATTTCAGTGCTATAATTCCCCTAAATTACATATTGAATGAAAACATTTCAAGGGTATCAACTGCTTACTACAGAGGTGTATTTGCTCTGCTTGCCTGAATCCTCATATATCCCTTGCAAAATTTCTTTGCAAGTCTTAAAAATCATTTTATGTATCATCTGTAGAGTGTAAAGAAAAAAGGTACACAGATTACGGGGATAAAAGAACATTTCAATTATGTGATAAATAGAAATGCTTATGTCCTTTCTGTTAAAAAAAAATCAGCTCTATGTTTGAGAGTATATTACTAGTGTGGCACCAGTTAGAGTTTTTCTGCACAAGGGTCAATTTAGTCTTTGTGTTTTGTTGGACACTGCCTACACTGGTTCTGAAAACTGCGTTTTTTTGAGAATATATTTGCTTTAAGTCAGATGAAAGGGATACTAAGAATGCCATAATGTCGGTAAACTGGAGTTCTTGGGAAAACTGCGTTATCCCTGCTTGTGAACTTTTAGTAGTTTGATTTTCTATCAGAATAAACAAGAGTTGAAAGATGACTAGTTCCTACTGATTATGTGCAAACGTTATCACTCAGCTATTACCATCTGAAGTCTTGTGTAAACAGCTGTACCGCAGGGGACGTTCTCTAAATTGCAAGGTCTTCCCGCTTTGCTGCCACAGAAGACTGACTGCAAGTCAGTCTCTGCCAGCTCATGTTAAAACAGACCCAGTCCCTGTGTTAGGTCATCTATTAGAGATACATCTCCCTTCTAAGTCAAATTAAGCTTTTTCTGGGCATCTGCTTTTTATCACCAAAGATTTTTTAAACTGCTAGCACTCATTACCATGAACAAAGTTGTCTTACTGGAGCACCAAGTAGCTGCATATGGGGGTTTTTATGCTTATGGACAAGTATTTCCATGCTGCATCTCCGTGGCTTTGAGGAAGGAGGCATTTTGTTGATCTGCTTGGGGTCATGTTTGTCTAATTACTGCAGGTGCTTTGGAGAAATGAAATTTGCCTGTGATCCGCCCTTAAATTGTGAAGTTAAGGAGACTTCTTTGCTCCAGTTGTAAAATTTGTTGTGAGATCTACCTGCTGAAAGGGCTGAGCACGACTAGCTGAGAAAGCTAAGAAAGCATTTTTTGGTTTGTCTTCTGCAATAGCTGGAAAAGCTACTACAAAAAAATATATATAGCGAAGTAAGGGTCTGTGTTATTCTAAGGAAATATAAAGGCAAGTTTTAAATGTGTTATATTGAACTTAGAGTAGGTAAAAAGGAAAGCAGTGTATGGAAATTGGTGTTCATATTTAGATCATTCTGCTTTAAAATAAGTATGTAAAAATAAACAGGACGCTGTACAGACATCTTAAGATCTGTGAAACCCAATAATGGAGCAGCCCACTTGTTTACAGCTGAAGTGCTACAGTCAGATGACTGAAGGAGTTAAACACCTGGAGCAAGGCTGCTAAACTGCGAAGCTGGCTTTTGGCAGCAGCACCAGCATGCAGAGAGAGTTTTTCCTTCATTATGGTTCAGTGACTAATTCATTCAAAGCTGAGAAACCAATCGAGAGTTGAAAATGCAGGAAAGCTTTTTTTCCTGTTCTAACCTCTCTATATACTGATATGTAAGAAGACTTGAGCTGCAGGTTTTGAATGCTTGCTGGACATGAAAGACAAAAATAAAAGAATTACTTTTTTTTAATATATCCACTATATATGCACTAAATCTGTTCTTGTTTTAAACCCTAAAGGTAGACTTAAACCACATTTTTTGTCATTTTTCCTAAATATTTAAATAGTTAGTAATTACTTCCAAAGTACTAAAATGTATAGAATTGGCTACGTAAGTATGTATAATGTAGGATTGACAAAAATATAATTCTGTCAAGTGTGGTAGTTATTATATTGAATTGTAAAACTTTTTTTAATTTTTACTAGTCAATTAGGAATGTTTTTGTGAGAAAACAACTGAAGGTTTTAGTTAGTACTTCTTGGCTTCTTACAAGTAATCCCTTCCTTTGGAGGTTGCACTTCTATTTATTTCAGCTGATGTTGTTCCTCTGAGCTAAAACTATTCTACCAGGGCAAAATATAAGGTTCATGTGTCAGATCTTGAGCATTTACAGATAGCAGTAACTGATCTATGAAAGTATCTTAGGCTTGCCTATTTGAAAAGAAATACTTCTTTAAAATGGCTAGAGGTCATATGTGTTTTGATAGACTATATTCTTCAACCAGATCTTTAGTATTTTGTTATACTTATAAAGGCAAGTTTAGTCAAGGAAGAGTCTCATGTATGTTCTCAAAAGAAATATAATTTAAGCCCACTTCCTAATTTGTTGAATATGTTTGAGAAGTTCAAAATAGAGCTTTAGATATAAACAGATGGCCTTACAGAGAATTGAATTACGGAAATACTTGGTTTTAATTTTAGTTTTTTCTCACCTTTTTTGTGGCAAGTTATATATAAATTAGAATACTTTTAATCTAATATCTACTTTTGGCTGTGATTTTATAATTACCTAAACAACGTCTTAAAGCAGTGTTCACAAGAATGCATCAAGTACTGATTAAGATTTCAAAGGACTTTTAATTTTTTTTTTATAGAGGATTGCAACTGTAGATAAATATTTTTTCTAGTTTGTTAAGCTCTATTTCATCCCTCTATAATTTCAAGTTTCATAACCTTTTCCCTCTTATATCAAGAGATATTTTGAATATGAAAAGATCATGTCAAAACTTAGCTCAACCCTTCATCAGGCTTTTTAAAACCTAAGTTAGAATTCTGTTTCTAAGATAAACAGATTTGGATCAGAAAGATTTTCAGCTAGCTAGTATTCATTTTGGCTGAGAGTTCAAGCAACATCTTTAATCATATTTTTGTTGATTATTTATTAGTTTCTGTGGGAAATCAAAGGACAGACAACCTAAAATATGTCTTCCGTAAGATACATCATGAATCAGAAGCTGTAGCAAAGAATTTCTAGGATGTGTCTTTCATGTACTTATATGAACTGATTGAGAGATAAAATATACATCTTTAGTGTGTGTATAACATGCAGATGAAGGCTGACCCAAAAATGGAAGACTCCACTATCTGGCTAGAGTAGGATTTTTATTTCATTACTGGAGTAAGAAGAGAGTATTTCTCTTCTGTTCCTTGTTGTCTGAAGGACCGTGGTTAAAACTAATGCAAAACGTCAAAGAAAATTGGCATAAAAGTGCACATTAAGCATACAGGTCTACTTTTGGAAATGTTGCAAAATGTGTGTTTCCATAATTGGCCTGTACTTGTAGGGGGTAGTAATAAAACTTGATATCATCCCAATATAGCTATGAAACCCCCATCAACTTTTAGCAATCACTGTTAAGTACTTTTCAGTGATGATAGTCAAAGACTGGCCTTAGTACTGACACCAACAAGGAGACAATAGTCTCTTCTTGTAGGAGTGTCAATATACTCAGCATTTTACTGGAGACATCAGTGGTAGAAAACAAATAGTAGTTAACTGAAAATGTGATTATGTGAAACTAATTCTTCATTTTGAATCTGCTGCTGTAAAAAAAAAAAAAATCATTCTAAGATTTTTACAACTTTCCTAACCCACATTTCATTCAAGAAGCTTCTTGGCCAGGGAAAAACAGCATTATCTGACATAACAAGTAAGAAGCGTTTAGCTGATTTCTGGCTGCCAGTTCATGTCTCTGAGCTTTTCTGGCTGCTTCTGTTTGCAGGGGATTTGACTCCTTCTCCCTGCCATCCCTTTCCCAGTCCTTCTGCCGGCACGTTTTTGAGGGTTCCTCCTTCTCTGGTAAGAGGGTACCTGTCATCAGCAATGTAAATTTTTAGTGCAATAATTTGTCGATTGGAACTGAGCAGGCAGAATGTCCATCATCAGATGCCCCATCAGAATGCTGTTGGCTGCTGAGAGAGGGATGGAAATACTCAAAAAGTAATGCATGCCCCCCAGCAAGAAAACTAGAGAAAAAAACTAATGGTGTGCAGATTCATGCCAAATTTGTAGTGGAATTTGGATTTTCTTCCAAAATGTACTGACAGTTTAATAAAAATAATTTATGTATTGAATTTTGTCATTAAACCTAATTATTTTTCTCATCTTTGTTTCCAATTTAGATGGTAAATACATTTTTCTTTATGTATATCAGTTTGGCAGTAGAAATAATTTTTTCCCTCCAACACAAGATAATAGAAACAAAAAGAGAAATATAAATTTTTTATAAAATAAATAATATAACATGTTCTTCATTTTTTATTGGAAAGAAATCAAATGTCTTGTAACAAGAATATTTTTCTTCCATAAAATATATTGAGTTATTTTTCAAAAAGCTCTTTCTTATGGGGGTAAAAGTAATGATTTCATTTAATTCTTTAGCATTTCCTTCGCAGGGCAGAGTCTGCCGGAGTATTAAAACAGAGGTTTAGTGCCATATTTGGAATTGGGTGGTATTTGGCAGTCTGAATGTCAGTGCTGCCAAATATAATATGATTCAAACACCACTAATAGTTTCTACTTAGCCATATGTGCGATTTTGTAAATGTCTATGGAAATTGTGCAATACTCATTTTTGGGGGATGATCTATATATGCAAACACAAGCTGTGTCCTCATTCTGTGTCCTAAGGCAAGATCTCCAAATAAGAGAGAGTACAAGCCAGTAGCCAAAATACAGCACAGCTTTTATTTTGTGAGCTTGTGTCTCCTTCAGTGCAGAAGTTCTGTCTCTCCAAACAGTAAACCCGTTACCTTGTGTTTCATTTTCATCCAAAAAGCCAAACGCTTGAGGAAAGCATCAACTATTAATTAGCCTTTATAAAATAATAAATTAGTCTTTGTAAAAAATAAACTAAATACATCCACATGCTTGCCTGCCTTTGTCAAGAAGGTGAGAGATGCTACTGCTGTTTATTTCTCTCGTTTCTCAGAGCAAAGCCCACTGTGTTTTCCTCTACCTTTTTCATAAATACCTCTGATTTTTTTTATTGAAGTGAAGTGATTTAAGGACACTTGGGACCAAGAATTTTTTTTTTAAATAGTCATTATTTAGTTTCTAGATGTATTGGTGAGGAAACAAAGATTACCTTGTTCATAAGGGAATTGGTGCCCCAGGTTAATGTCCAGGTGTTCTTTCAACTGATGGCTGAGACTAATTTCTTCCTGGCCCTCTGGTAACCAGCTGAAGCAGAAGCCCAGCTGGTATATCTTCACTCTTGCATACCAACATCTTTCACTGATTCACAGGTTTCCTTATATCCTCAGTACTTCCTCTACTGCTTAACAGTCTTTGAACAGTAGTTTGAAGATAACTGCTGTTGTGCCTTGCAATGGCTGCATCTGAACCAAGGAATGATTTTTTAATTTTTTTTTAAATCATAATCTCATAATGATCCTCATAAGCTCTCTTTGTCAAAAGGTCATAAATTTGAGAACCCATCAAAGGTTTGCTAAAGAAATACTTAACACTGGATATTATCTGGTTTGAATCTTGTGAGTTTGGATGGCATTTCAGCAGGTAATGCTACAAAGGAGAATTCTTAATACGTTTAAGTCAAGCATTCAGTCTCTTATTCTCTCTCTCTCTCTCTCTCTCACACACACACACACACACACACACTTACACACAGACACATCTGCTGCCACCTGTCAAAGTTCACAATTTCAGTCCATTTTTGCCTGCTACACATAGATGTAAACTATGTCAATCTAAAAATACACTGGGCAACAGAGGCATCCAATGTTCCTTTACTGCATTCTGAACTTTAGGTTGCATATATTGTGTGCTTAGTTTTTAAACTCCCGTGCAGGGTTTACAGATCTTTTGTATTCACCTTTTGGTGTATGACCTATTTGAATAAGGGAGGTAGTAAATGTTAGGAGGAAGCAGGTGAGGGGACAGCAAAGGGACAGCCATCAATTTCAACTGCATCTTAGTAAAGAATATACTTACCCTGAGGGTAGGTGGAAAGTGGAAGCTTCGGAGTTGGAGTTTCTTATGGGAAAAAAAATGACAAACAAAGTGATCTTTGCAGGTGCTGTTGACCTGTGAAGTAGGAAGAAGGCAGGTTCATTATTTATGTGGTGGAAAACATCAGATGGGAGTACACAGCACAGAAAAAAATAAACTTAACCTCATGTAGTAAACAACAGTTTGAGGAAATAAACTCTCAGGACCATTTTCAGAGAAAAACAGCACAGTCATGAGGGATTCATTGAAGTAAAATAGCTTTAGACTTTTTGTATGAGCCAGGAGAAAACTTCAGAATTCCAAGTGCTTCTCAGTACTACTGATGTATTAGTGTGAAGTTACTTGTTTGTGTATAGTTGAATCATACAGACGATGGACATTTGGACATTTAGACCAAATAATTGAATTGAGAGCAAATAACACATCAGCACCAGCTCTGAAGGACTAGTAATTAAGATGTGGAAAGAGAAGAAAGTCCTTATTCACCAGAATGTCCACATAACTCCATGTCTGCTTTCATTATATTCATTCAGACTTTTCTGTCCCTGCAAGGACTACAAACATTTAAATCACTATTGACAACTACGGAAGAGGGAAGGTGGAAGCTTCTTATAATGACTGGTGTAAAAGGATTGTTGTTTGAACAGCTCTTTTGAGAGAACCTCTGAAACAATTCCTTTTGTGTTGTCTGTAGAAACTAAAGCACAGTTCACTGAGTTATGTTAATTCTCTCAGGTCTGTGTACAGTATCTTCTGGGGTTTCTTCAGTTCCTCAAGGACCTTCACAGCATGTTCTAATTATATAAAACACATTTGCACCACTTATGTCATTAAGTGTAATTGCGCTTGCTGTGTGGACCTGCCATGATAGAGCAAAAATTACTATGAGAATGATGCAACAAAATCTTAATTAAAAAAAATCAAGTATATAAGACATGCTTACCAGAATATAGTATATACTGAAGACTAAAAACTTCCATGATGCACAAGTATTTGCAAAATCTGAGTGTTTTCTTATGCATGCACTTGTGAGACCTTTGCCTGAATTCGGGTGCAATTTTTGTTGTGTGTGTTAAACTCATCTAATGTATGTGCTACACAGAAATAGTACTGGTAGTTGAGAACTGTAGCTCTGGATGTAGGCAGATAAGTCTTTATGAGTGGATTCTACCATCATACTTAGCTAAGGAAATACGATCTAAATGACTTGATAGTTTTACAAGGCTGAGTTACAGCAAAACGCGGTGAAGGGTTTGTGTGGCACAAGTCTGCAAGTGGCACTCTCCTTTCTGACCCTGGTGTGGTGTTGTCAGTGCAGAAGTGTTCACAGGAACTCTGGGACATTGGTGACACAAGGATATTTTGGATGAGACAAAAGTTCTGTCTTTGAGGTATTGTGAAGATTCCTGGCATGTATTCCACAAGCACTCTAATGAAGAGAAGAGCCTTGGTCCAGAGGCCTTGCAGATAGCTGTATTCAGACTCAGTTCCCCAGACTATTTCATTTGGACTCTGATTTGTCTTTCCCTGAAACTGTTGATTTGTGTTAGACAGCTGTTGCCTTTTATTCAGAACTGTCTGGAGTTCAGCAATTTATCTGAAGTTGTAAAGCTAGTCTAAGACAACTCATCAAAGGCTCAACAAAAACAGTTTCTTAATGGGAAGTAATTTTCCAATCAACATGTAACAGAACTGTAGTAATACATTAGAATATCCTTTGATGTAGCTTAAGACATACAGTTGCCTAATAAGAATGCCTAATTGTGTAGGTTTCATTGTACATAGCTGAGAACAATTTTCAATTCTTCTTCTAAGGTATTATGAGATACTTTTGACTGAAATTTAAATTCAAGATTGTATCATATAATGAAAATGGAGACATGCTGCATTAGCATAATTATATCTCTCTAGTTGTAAATATTTATGTAACAATACTGCAAAGACCAAATGTAGTTATGTGCTTTTATTCCAGTTGGTCTAAACATTCAAGAAGAACTAGTTCTTCAGCAGTTCTAGGAATAGTTTACTCATCAAGTTATAAATAAGCTTTTAGAGGATTTAAGCTCACCTTTCTAGCACAGATTTATTTTTCTCTTATTTATTCGCTTCAAATATTTCACTCTTGGCTTTTTTTATGGTACCCCACGAAACTTCTTGTACTTCTAAAAAGATTTAATTTTTTTTTAAAGCCACTCTTATGTGAAAGTTTCTGTTAGAAAAGCATGTTTATAAAGCTCACCTGTACCTTTTAAATAGAAGCCTGGGGAAGGGGCACTGTCTGCTGGGTATCTCTCTGAACATATGGGCTGAATTACTCAGCAAAGAATTGAACCACACTGTTTCAGATTGGTTACGGTGGTAAAAACTGCCTCGCACTGCTCTGCAGAAGAGGGATGGATAAAACGCTCTTTGAACAGTCAAGGTTTTTTAAAAACGTCAGTGCAGAGGGCTTGCATTTGTGTTTGGCTTTCTAGACCTGCCTCTTGACCTTCTAATTACTTGATTTGAAACAGCACTGAGGGTATAATAAAACTGGAGGTTGTCTCTCGTTTGCTTTATCATAAATTAAAGCTGTTAGTTTGGTGAGGTGAAAGTAGAGGCAGAGTGTTCATTACTGCTCAAGTGACGGCTTGTCAATAGCACTGCCTTTTAGTTTGTTCTAGTCAGCACTTGCTGTGCATTTTGTTGGACCACTGGGAAATAAATACAACAAGATTATACATTTGGAATACCACAAGAGTTCATGAAGGGAAAAACCAAAAAAAAAAACCCAACCAGATGATAAATTATACACTTGGTAGAAAGTGACATGCTATCTTGTGCTATTAACAACCAGAGATAATTGCAGTGAATTGTAATTGCAGTTTGCAACTTAGAGTACAGTGTGTCCAACATCAATCTTAATAGTGAACAAAGCAATTTATATTAAAAGTTAATTCACTTGGTAAGTTTTGGCTGTATACAAGGGAGCGAACAGATGTAGCTTTTCAGAAAGTTCAAAGGCATTTGGAACATGGAGAGAAATGCTAATGTACTAAGCCTCAGAGAAATATTGCATTACTACTTGTAATGAAAACAAATGTATGCCATTATATCCCAGTTTACGTTTATTTAATAAACTGTGCAGTTTGGTACATTGAAGAAATTCTGTTTCTGAATGTAACAAAACCAGATTTTTACCCATAGATTACACAAGAATAGCAATTAAATATGTATAGGGTAAGTGGGGTCTAGATTTCCATGTATTTGAGTCTATATTCAATCTTAACTTAACCCATTTATGAGTCAGTACTGAAATGAGTGCGTGTGTGTGTATGTATGTTTATACATGTGTATTACTGGAATTTTTAAATCTAGGACTTCATTCTGGAATTGGTCAGTAGTACACAGGGTATTTTGCTAGGTCGTCTGGTCATAATTACTCTGGATTTTAAGTGATATCTTCAACCGTGTTTAATTAAAATGAAACCTTATTTTGGGAAAGCCTAACGCCCCTTCTCATGCAGATGATAATCTGGCATTCACTGACCATCTAGTGGTGCCCTGCTGTCTGGGAGAGCTTCTGCTTCCTGCTGACTTCTGTTTTGTGGGCTACAGGACTTCATATTTACTTTAACAGGCCTTACCATTTTCTGAGTGTTGTGGTCAGTCCTTGGTGCTCATCAGATTGACAGAGAATGCCCTGATCTGCAGAGTCACGTTCTAAACATGTGCTGTTCTGCTCCGGGATTGACTCTGCTTTTGTGGGTGACCATCGATACAGTTTAAAACTGCAGGGTGAAAGTGCTGCCATTTTTGATAGTTGTTTGGCAAAGTATGAAATTCTCCAAATTAAAACATACTTAGATTTGCCTAACTGAATAATTGCTACAGTTTTTAGAACAGGGAAAAAGATTGAGGGGCAAGGGGCTTAGAGAGGAGATTTTACTTACTGTACCATCTTACGTATCCCGACCTCATTTAGAGGATTCGTCCAACGCAGAAAGGCGAATCACTCTGCATTTTGTACCATCCTGCTTTTTCATAAATGTCTTGTCCTTATGAGAGAGCAGCGTTAGTTCATGTGTGTGTCTTGGCTAGATTTTCACCTACTGTGACCTGCTGTAGTTCTGCTGAATTCAATGGAACAAAGACATTTAACACTAGCTAATGATTGATTCTCACTGGAGTTTGGGGAGTAGCTGAAAAGCTGGACTGAGGCTATTTTATTTCTTCATGACAGTATTTTCATTGGGTAGATCAGAATGTTGTTCTGAAATGCACGGTGTTGCTTAGATATGTGATTTGGAATTTTTACTTGTCTCTGCTGAAGGAGATCCGGAGTTGCACTAAACATCTTATACATGCATTTTACATTGCTTCTGTTATACAATATATACACATGTATTAGGCAGGGTTTTGGTCTAGGTTTCAATGAATATTTGTCCTATTAAAAAAGCTATCTTAAAAGATTTGATTGTTCATGTTATAATGTGGAGGAAAACTAGCAATATTTAGTAGCATGCTTTTAAATTTGGTGGTAAATACTAGGCTGTAATTTTTAGAATGAGATATAGAATATAAAAAATACTTTTTTTTTTTTCCCGGCAATTAATTTTCTCTTGTAAAACAACATACTGTGTCTGACATAAATTGGCAGGAAAGGTAATTTGAGAAACTCAGCTTAGAAATGTTACATATAATTTTCCATTTGTTTTAGCAAAAGTAATCTCTTGATCAAAGGGGCGTTTTGACAGCCAGTCATTTTGGATGTGCATTATCCAACTTAAATTAATTTTGTTTACTTTTTTATGGTTAAAAGTGGAATTATTAAAAATGTAGAAAGCTATATTTTACTTCATTTTATCAGAAGCAAATCTCTCTGCGTATGTGAATATACTAACTAGTGTAATTCATTTTACAGTGAACAGCATGTGTTGCTTTCTAGATACATACACTATACATATATATATATATATATATATACACCTAGTAAGAAATGAGTTCTTTCCTTGTTTTAGTCCCTAGTTTTGTGGCTGTTAGTGCATGTTCCACTTATTATTGTGCTAGAAGAACACATATCCAGAAAAAACATCAAACCAAATTAATGCTAAAATGTCTCTCTAGTCTAATTTTACACTGAGGCAGAAGAGCAGAGGGCAGTTGGGCAGGACAATGTGGAGCATCACCACTCCTGGCAGGGTGGGGAACATCTGCCTACCAGCATGGATAGGTGGATAAACACAGGAATAGTGGTATAAGTTCAGAGCAAGGATCCATCAGACTCACCTGTTCCGCTTCCAGCAGTGGCCATGTGCAGATACCGAGGGAATAAGAAAAGGGCAGGAACAAATGGTACTTCACTCAGCCTCTAGGTATGAATGAAGGGGGTTCTTATGTGTTCTGCCAAGTGCCCCAGCCTAGGCAGTGCTGGGTCTGAGTGGGTATTCCAGCTGGATGTGCTGCAGGAGCCTTGGAGTGGCTGACTCTTGCATTGGGGCAGTGGTGGAGACCTGGCTGACAAGGGACTTGCTTTCCCTCTCTTTAGGTAACCCCAGAGATACAGCAGTGGTGCATGAGGCTGGGCAGCAGTGTCACAGGCTGGATGGAGTGAGATTGTCTTGCGGGAGAAAGAATGGGAAAACACAAAGAAATCAACTTTTTGAAAAGCTCAGCAGTTAAGAGCTTCCATTTAACATCTGGTTAAAGGAGACAGGTTTTCACAGGAGTTCATGTACTGTGTATATATTTACTCTGCATATATATACATTCCATAAAAAGGTGTGCTTGTCTTTTCCCCCAGGCACTCTTGGAGAAATGTCAAAAGTGCAATTATAAAAATAGACTAGTTGGGACCCTCTGCTCACCCAGTAATTAACATAAATCATAATCTAGGAAAAAATTTTATTTTTAGGCTTTACTCTCTCCCACCAGGACAGTTAAATGGCCAGACATCAAAATTGTTGAGCTGTTTGCTATTGTTTGCTCTTCACTCAGAACAGAATTTATTTGGTTTTTACACATACATATCTACAGAACAAGAATTCCTGAAAATTAGTCTCATGAGTAAGACGTGGCTTGGTATTGCCCTTTCTTCATGTAAATGATGGCATGTTGTCCATTAATGAGAATACATTAATTTGTAGTATGTTTAGCACCTACTTCAGAGAAAAAGTTGCAAAAATGTTAACAAGAGAAACTTACTCTTAGGAATTTATTAATAATGACAGTGAGCAACATGGGAAAAGCCTGAAGGATTCTACAGGAGAAGTAATGGATCATGCCTTGAAATGCCTTTTAATGTAATTGAAATTGAAATAAATTACAGTATTCCTGAAATTGGAAAATGTAAGTAACAGAAGGATCCATTATGATATCCTCAGGACTTCTTCGAAACTGAAATATATTAGGGATAAGAAGAGGAACAGAAAGCAGAAGATATAAAAAAGGCGAAGCTGAAGACTTAACAGAAAAAGGACGACAGTCAAAACATACACATGCAGGATGATCTACTTCTAGGAAAGAGGCCTAGAGAAAAGCTTTAGAAAGATCTTCATACAAAATAAATGTAAACAAAACTGTATATCCACTGATGTATAAAACTGGAGAAAGAAGTAAGGATCTAAAGAACGTTACATTCACCAAGATGTTCTGAAAAACCACTTCGTCCTTTACATTTTTCCTTATTTCTTAACAGAGCCACCGTAAATGCTATGTGTCAAATGACTGTGAAACTACACGATTCACTCAAACATCTGAAAATAATCAGGTCTTGATGATACATATTTTGTAATCAGGAAGGAACTGACTAGCAGCTCCTTTTTAGATATTAGGGTACTAGAACCAGATTACGTGATTTGCAAATGTACTTGGGAAATAAAATCACTAAGTTTTGAAAGTTGTAAATTCTAAATTCCTATTATTTCTTTGCAACATTCCAATAAATTTTGTGCACACAGGGAAATACTTGCACGTTTTGGTAAAAATTCAGTACCTTCATCTATAGTTTCACGATTGTATTCTGTGTTCACTAATACAAACATCATTGGGTTAGTCTTTCCCTAGTACATTCTGTCAGTAGATATCTATGGTTTACGAAGACATAAATAATGTTATATTTCAGGAAAATGCAAGAACTCATCCAAAGGGACTTTGAAATACTGTGGTGTGCTACTTTATTTAACAATTTTTAATTATTCTTTCAAATAGTACAACCAGCAGTCTGCTGTTTGGATTGCATGCCACATAATGGAAGTGAAAAATATGTGATACAGGAAACAAGATTGCTGAAACCATTCTTGAAAAATAAGAATGTGTTTAAAAAAAAAAAAAAAGAGAGATCTGTGAAGAATTTTAGTAAGATTCTCTTCAAACTTGAGGGCAGAAAAGAAGAGAGCGAGAATCTGCTTCTGTTGGAGAATTTAATTTGGTGAAATAATTGTTGAAGTTGTACTTCCAGTTCTTGGGACTTTTGTGGGGGAAAGCAAGTCTAACTCTGGTTACATCAAGACGAATGAAACCAGATCAGGAAACCCAGCTCCTCCATCACTGTAGTCTGTGAAAATATGATCCAGCCTGAATACTTGGTGTGGTGTCTGTGCTAGGAGGAAACATGAACAATTCTGGTAAAGAAGTGAAAGTAGGAATTTTGGGTTTGGGGTTTGTTGTTTGTTTGTTTTTTTTTCTTTTTTGTTATTGTGAAATACGCAAAATGGGTGAAGATATTGCAAGCTGGATATTTGCTGCAGTGCGTTTGTTTTTCAGGATCTCAAGTAGCTCTCTGATTTTAGGCATTATAAAAGAGATGTCGGTGTTTGTTGGGGTTTTTTTCAAAGTAAACACACAAGTAGCAGGATTAAACAAAGAAAAGTTTAGGTTATTAAATAAAGTTCCAACACTTCTTACTTGCTCAAAATATTTGCAGCAAGTTCTCTGGAGTAGAAAATGAAGGGAATGTACCATGCAATTTTTCTTTAGCCTTTTTGCAATGCAACAGGGCAATCGATACAAATCTTTGCAGTAATCATATATTGATTTTCCTAGAATATAACTCCATTTAAAGCATTTTTATTCCCAGGAGTGAAAGCATTGGAGGCTATCAAAGGAGGAAGTAGCTTTCCTTGACCCCATCTGCAGTTCACATTGATTAACAGAGGCTAGGTAAAATAAATAAATATGTGTGAGAGAGAAGAAAGAAGAAAGAGTCACAGAAAGGTTAATACTGGCTGGGGAGAAACATAATTATAGTGCATTAGGGTTTTTGTAAAATTATTAGGTCAGGATAAGCTAACAAGTGACTTGGAGAAGGTGGATTCTTCATTAATTCAGAGCCAAATATTGCAATACCTATTTTTCACTGACTGTGAGTGCTGCAAATTCAAGTAATGGGGAGCTTTCTGATGATCTGCCCCTGTGTGCATGCAGGTATCAGGATAGCAAAGTTGAGTTGAAACTGGTAGGTTTTTGCTTTACCCTGCAATGGAAGGTCTGTTATGATATACTGAGTTTGGGACAGGTTCGTAGTGAGTGTTCAGAGGTGTCATTGAAAGAAGTTGGATGAATCCATGACATTGTATTTGCATTAACTGTAAAAATGCTGTTGTTGTAGATAACTTTTAAAAGTTGCAGAAACATGGTGGATCTGTTTTTATTATTATTTCATGAAAAATTATAGACTGCATATTATTTTAATATCATTTGCATAACACTGAAGTAAGTCTTCCTACTTTAGTATACTGAGTACAGTTTTCAGTTTTTAACTACTTATTTCCTTCACTGGAAGTGCAGCGTAGATGATACCCCATGTCATGCAAATGTTTGCGCTTTGCAATGTGTTACTCTCCCACGAGACAGCAAATCCAAGGCCATGTAATAGGTGGAGGCCATATGCTGTAATTTTTGAATGAGATTTTTCCTCAAAGCCAGGAGTTTTGGGGTTTTCTGATTCACCTTAGCTGCCTAAACAGTCCCTGCAGCCCATCCCATGCATCTTTCAGCTCTGTACTTTCAATTTGGCAGTTTTACCTCCTCTCCTGCCACTTCAGTGATTTCCTGCCCCTTACCCGCCCTTCTCTATGTTTTTGTGACTGGAGCTGGGTTCTCATAGATCAGCCTTTATTAAATTAAAAGGTGAGTGTAGCCTCATTATCCTTCTCAGTGCTCTGTAGTTGATACTGTTTATTTTACCAGCAGCTTCAGAGATTTTTTTGCTTCAGGCAAAGCAACTACTACACATAGTCAGATAAAGTACCTTATCTGTCAGCAGCACTCTTGTGAATTAATCATAATTCAATAGGTTTACTAATCAAGATTTGAGATGAATGTTTTGATAGAGCAATCAGATTTGTCTAATCTATTATTCCTTGACAGTTGCTTTAGGCAGTGCTAACTTGGCATTAGTACCTGGTTTGAATCAGTTTGGCGTGTCCCCACCAGTCAGTAGCATCAGTTATTGACGCAATGGACTTATAGTCCTTTTTTAGTCCTTTTCCAGTTTCAGGAGAGACTGGAGTTAAGCTGAGATCAGGCAGCTCACGCCTATCCAGTTCCACGTTATCAAAATATTTTTTAACCAGGAGTTCACTTTGTAATTTTTCACAAATAACAGAACTACTCCAAGCTTCTTGACAAATCTGATACATGATTTATGGTAGCATATGCAAACATTGCTCAGGACTGAAAGGGTCACTGGAATAGAAAGGAGATAAACTTAATATATTGTTAAGTGTTGCTAATTATGAATCAAGTCACGTCTGATGTCACTAAAATTTGTCCTTTATTTTGCCCAGTTAAACATTCTTGGGGGTAATTTACAACATACCTTGCAGCAGTTTCCTCAATTTGAAAGCATAAATGAAAGCTTTCATTGTATATTGACATATTTTTCTTGTTAAGCAATGTTTAAAGTACTGATACAAGGTGCTGTAATAGTGGGTTAGACTGCAAGTGCAAGTTTGGTACATTGTAGTCAATAATGCATTAGTGTGGGAAAATGAAGGAGAGGATTGATGTGTTTGGTGTTTTTTTAACGTGGGTGAAGAAGAACGGAAAAAAAAGCCCTCATGCATCCATAGCTAAATATAGACCTCTTTTCCTATTGAATTTGTGTTTTAGTAATATGAACATAATATATGTGTGGACCTCTAGCTTCACCATCACTTCCAGATATGTTCTTTCTGTCATGATAGTCTTATGGTACTTTGACTTGGGGGGTCAGATAGCATGTCCGTGGTGATGTGATAGGAAGTCCGCTGTGGACTGTCCTCTGTACAGATGGTGGTTGTAGCTGATGCTTGTTCTTGCGCAGGCTGCTGTGAGAACTGTCTACCATTTGTATTCTGAGGAAGTGCTTGACACGGAGCTAAAACCAATCCCTTGCCAATGGGATGTCAGATCTTCTGCACTACTTGCAGCTTCTCTTTTAATAATTTAAAAATTTGAAATACATTAGGTAAAAGAAGAAGCCAGAAAGTACCAATTCTAACATAGATATTCAGCCCTAAGCCTCAAAACCAGAAATGTGCAGGTGTAACATTTTACATAGCAGACATTAGTGTCCAAGTGCCTTTACTGTTCTAGTCGTGAAGGAATTTGTTACAGTGGAGAGTCAACTTGGACTGCTAATAATCTGTGGGATAGGAATAGACTGTCATTTACTGATGAGCTCAGAAGACCAGGGTATAAATATTTGTGTTCAGCTGAGGTTAAATAAGCAATCAGAATGCTAGATCTTTGCAGTCCTGCTATAGTTGCTTTTCTGGAGCAATCTGTGAGCTCAAAAGCTCACTAACTTTCAGAATACCTGCACAGATGCCTTTTAGAGTCCTAGTGCCAGTACTTTATGAACACTGCAATGGATTAAGGATGCCAGTAGCACTTGGGACTAAAGAGAATCAGCAGGTGAACTGAGTCACAGGCTAGTGCTCATCCATATTGAATCTGTTGCAGACAGTGTGGACAATAACTCCTCTCAGTAATTATCAATTAAATACTTTTCTGGTTAACTTCAGCACAAGTGAGTGCCTTCAGTATCTGCTGCACGTCAGGGAGAACCTTCTTATGTCATGTTGCAAAGCAACACTGACTAGTGAAAAACTCTAAAGTGATACTCAAGTGCAAGGAAAAAGGTACCTCTAATTTTACCATTTGGGGATTTTTTTGGCATAGCCTGCCAAATGAAAAGAAAGACCCTGTTTTATGCCTTTCATTTTAAAAGTAATTTCTGTGTTTTTGCCAGTTACTACTGTGCTGAAAGCCAAAGTGAATATTATTTGTGCTCACTGCTCATAAAATACCATAGGCCTGTTTTCTATGGAGTGATGAGAATTACATTGACTTTGCCACCACAGGATTCCTTCTAATATCCTGTCAACAGTCTCATGCCCTGCATTTACTGCTGTGCTCAAATCCCATCTCTCCATAACATTTCAAAGGAATAATGAAAGAGCATCTTTTCCAATATCAAACTACCCTATTGTTTCATTTGTGCACTGAACCGCTGTTGGTTGTTGCAAGTTCCTTCTAATTCATAAACTGATAACCAAGAGTTTTCCTGTGCAAATTTAGATGAAGAAAGCTTTTAGATGATCAGTGAAGTACTGTGGATGTAAAGTGGTTAATTAAATTTCCTTGCTTCCTCCATCAAATTCTGCAAGTTAAAAATCCCATTCTGAGGTTCTCCACTCATTCAAAACCCTGGTGCCTTGACAGCCACCTTTGACTTCATTTTCTTCTTGATAAAATCTATCATGACACGCAAGAGTGCCTTGCTCATGTGAGATGAATGATGGCCCTATGTGCTTACTACAATAACATAAGATTAACAAAGATCAAAGATTTGCTAGAGTTATTAAGAGTGGGCAGCCTCCATATACTTAATTTATCTGGATTTTTTTTCCTTTTGCTAGTTAACATATCAAACTAATAAACAGCAATGAGTCATTCTGGTTTTTTCCTTTAGAGTGCTAATAAATGTGTATGAGTTGACAGTTTTATAATGGTGAAGAGATAAAAAGTGTTCTTTGTAAAAAGATGCTCTGTGTGAATACTTGTATGCATTTCTGTTCACATGGTCATATATCTAACACCTGTGTGATCCCTCAGGCAATTCAGTCACTCATTTTTCCTGCCAATTTGCTTGCTTCATTTTGATCTATGTTTGCTATCATTTGTCAACTGACACCTTGGGCATGTTTTCACATCAGTTGTTTTGAGAACATGAATGCTGATAATTACATCAGTGCTGCCCCATTGCAGGAGGATAGACTAGACAGTCACCTGGGACTATTTTTTAAACAGTTATTTAGCAGTTATTAATTTCTGGGTTTCATGTGTTGTAAAGTTGCTGGTTGCTTGTCCATTTCTCTCATTGCAGATCTATAGGCAGTAACTAGAACTCTTCCATTAAGTGCGTGTGGTCGTGGCTTCAGTGTTGGAGCTTTTGCTTGTGTCTTTTCCTCAGTTGTGCATGTCTTGCCTCCCCTCATATAGATGTCAAAGATCTAAATAGTCTCAGGTTTCCAGTGCCTCAGTTATTCTCAACTTCCTTAGCTTAGAACAGAATTCCCCAGAGTTTGTGCACAGAAGTGTCTAGCATCTCTGCAATTTCCATGAAAGACCAGCCCAACTTTTTCATGACTTGCTGAGATTTCGTAAGGGCTTCATGCAAATACTCTTTATAGTGTCAGACATTCCTTATAATTTCTGCCTCTTTCTCTCCAATTCCAGCTGCTGTGTGCTCCTCTCTGTGAGAACAATCTTCTCTCAAGTACTCACTTTTAAAAAGGAGTGTAGATGAGATCTAGACAGTAATTGTGTTGCTCATTCATATGTGGCTTTGCACAAACAAGATATCCCAGAAGACTCTTTGGCAAAGTTAATTTTCTATTTAGTCAGTTGATTCATCTGGTTTTCTTCCCCAAACCTCATGCTTTGCAACATTTGATGCAAGGAGTTACTTGTCCTGGTGTGTACATAGGACTAAACATTTAACCCAGCTGTTGTCTTTTTATTTAGACAAAGATCTAAAGGCACCATGAAATAAGCCAGAAACTCATTGAAACAGAAGCACATCATTGTAACAAAAACACATTTTGTATCTCTAAGCAGTAGATGAAGCTCCTTAACACAACTCTTAACACCACTAGAGCAATTTCTGTTTTATTTAAACAGTGCTACTGCTTTAAAAGCGACTTGCCCCAAAGGGCTTATTACCACAATTTTCCAAGTCTTTAATTTATTACGTGCTTGGTGTTTTACTACCTTTCCCAGATTTTAGTTATCTCAGGCCCACTTTTGAGTGCTGAAAGGTCAAGAGGTGTAAAGGCACATCAGTGCAAAAATGTTTGACTATTTGAAATTAGGGAATACTGTGTACTTCTGAAGTTCTTGTCCATATTTGGGAATGCAGCATAACATCATTTTAAACATTATAGTGCATAATTAGCATTTACCTTTTTAACTATGCATTTTTTCATAAATGTCTAGAACAGGATTTACTGGACAGTATGGGTCCATTAGGTTTTCAGCCTGATATTTGAATGTGTATGTTGTGGGATTATGTCTTTACTTTTTGTTTATTTGGGGTTATATTATTAAAATTTTGGCTTTGTATTGTGTCTCCCGCAGGGAGACAAAGTGGTAAGATATTCACAACAAGAAAAATGCAGCTTCTTGTGCTGTCTGCAGACACCTAGATGTACATGTGTTATAAGGAAGACACAAGTTTGTTATTTAAAAATATAAATCTTACAGTTATGTAGCAGCTTTTATCCCCAAGGATCCCAAAGTACTTTAGAAAACTTTTAGCATATGTTGGATCATCTAGCCACTAGAGTATTGGCACCTGTGGTGCAGAGCACAGTGGCCTTTAAAATAAGTAAAATTCTTTTAAAAAATATAGATACAAAAGATGGTAAGCATCCTGGTCAACTGCCATTAAAGTCTTCCCATTGAGTTTGATGGGAGTACACAAGAAAAAATTCAGGAAATGTCATCATTTTATATAGCAGATTAAACAAGAAAAGCACATTCCATTTTTTCCCCCTTAAAACTTCTGTAGTTTTACAGAATCATTAATATACTGCTTATGATTTCAGATCTTAAAGAGACTTCTTAAAACCATTTAAATTTAACTTCAGACACATGTACCTAAATTCAAGAATATATTCTATTGTAAATTAGGACTTTAGTTAGTGAAGAAACTGGAGTTTGAACAGGAGTAGAATGGATGCTGTTATTTTAAAGGAAAATATGACTATCATGTCAAGTCCCAATCTTGCTTGCATTGGCAGTGAAGAGAAATGATGGTGATAACCTTGATGGACTTTGAATAAATACATAAAAATTTTCAACTTACTGTATTTTAACATATGTTATCTGCCTACCTGTCTTTCTCCGTTTAGGTGTATTTCATGATGATATGCATGAGAAATGCTTCCAAGATTTGTAGAGGGAAAGTGGGAATAGTTTTTGTTTTCTGTAGTAACCCAGGCACCTTCATTATTTCACTTCTGTATTTTTAGGGTCCTGGACAGGATTTTTTTTTTTCTTTTGTTGCTTTTTGATTAATCTAACTTTCAAAAAGACAGATGGCCAAGGCTATACCCCTGAATGCACATGAAAACTGTGTTAGCAAGGTGCATGAATCTAAAATTCACCTGTATTCATAACAGCAGCTGGTTTTCATCTGGAAGCAGAGATGCCTGGTGTTGTTAGTGCAGCCAAGGAAAACTGACCGTCTGATTTGCAAGTGGCGCCGTTTCACGTGCAAGTTGCTCAGAAACCAGAGCTGTACTCTTGTAAAAAGATCTTCCCCTCCAAGTTTTGGTTTGCACTGCCCAGCTCCTCCATGTGGGGAAGTGCCAGGCACCCCAAGGTTTGGGGTAGAGGTGCTGCTGGCACCGAGAGATGGGAAGCAGAGCTGCTGCTGTGGTTGGGCACGTCAAGGCTGTACCTGAAGGGGCTTGTCCAGGCATAGAGGTGGTTGGCTGTGGCTTAAAGCCACCAGTGCCAGTTTGACTGTACTTCAGTTTGAAGACTGAGTCAGACTGACGTGTTTTTGTCCTCCTTGCAGGTGTTCTGTGCCAGGTAGTGCAGTCTCACAGGCCCTGCTAAACTGGGAATGGTACCAACACCATGGAATGGTTTGGGGTTTTTTTGTTTAGCGTATGAACATCTGCAGTCACAGTTGCTGCATGTGAAATATTTCTCAATTCTGAGTCATAATGAGTACTGGAATGTGTTTTAGTAAGATCAAAAAATTGTCCTTAGCATTATCACTCAATGGTATTACAAGCAGCGTTAAGTCTTTTCTAGAAAAAACGTGCTTATATCCTTTATCAAGAACAAATGATCTTGATGAAGACCTCTGGTAATATACAATGTATTATCATTATTAAAAATATATTTCACTTGAATTATTTGTCGTAATAACTACTTGTTGGAAGGGAGATGAAAAATACTCTTCTCAAAGTCCAGTGGATTTAGCTTAGCTTTGAGAAACTTGGTACCCAGCAGCAGTAGCCAGCCCAGGTGTGTTTTTAACTCCTAGGAAACATCTGAGTGGAAGAGCTCCTTAATTTCTGATGTAATAGCTTTGGTTAAGAAGCCTCACTTTTTTTTTTTTCTTTTTTTTTTCTGGCAGTTGCATGAATGAGTTTGATTTCTGTAATTAAAATATTTCAATTAATTTGTTTCATTGGACTGAAAATGTCAACAACGTTGATTAAATTTAGATTTTTTTCAGTTTAAAGTAAGTGATAAATATTTTTGTAGATTAAGTCAAGATACACTTGAGAACATTCAAGTCTAAAAGAAAGCAGAGTTAATTTGTTTCTTACCCCATTGACCATCCTGCTAATGTTCATCATCACTTTGTAGCTTGAGTTTCCAAGTGTGTAAAAACCTTAAATCCAAAAGTCATGTTGGCATTCTTATATGACTTAAATAAATCTTTGGCTTGGGAATGTTTCCATACTCAACATCTCTTTCTCAAAATCCCCTCAAAGAGAAGTAGTTTTAAACCATGATTAGTCTTTATGGCTTCATATGGTTCAGTTGCCTTTGCAGCCCTTGGATGTGTTAGCAGGGTGGGATGGAAGTGAAATAATTACTTAATGTCATTGTACAGAATGTAAACCTGACTAGGACCCTAAAGGTGTGATTTTTTTTCAAAATTCTTCTCCTTACAAAGGCAGTGGGCAGGTTGGGATGAGGCAGCCATTGCCAGTAATTTGAAAAATATTCATAATTATACTTTATCCACTTCATTGATTTCATGCAAACTAATGGCTCTTGTATGTGTGTTTTTGGTGAGGCTGATTGGGTATCATAAGAAATTAATATCCTTAGGAAAATGTCCAAAGCTTAGATAATGCCTTTTTTTTTTTTTAGTTAACAAATATGCTGTGGTTGAATTAGGTAACATTTGAGTGTTGGAATTAGAGTAGGATAAATCAGAACAACTATTAATAACTTGCCTGTGTTTTGCATGGGCAAAATTTGTAGTCAGTAATAAAATATTGTTAATCAGTGGATTGATTTGACCATAAAGAAGTTGTATATTGATGCAGTAGAAACATTAAATTTAAACATTGTCATCTATGGGTGTGTCAGATCTGAAGACTACATTGCATGTGTTGATAGTAATCAGAGAAGGGGATTTTTAATGGAGATATCCACGCTCTGGATAGAATGGAAAGGGTAAGAGTTTTCTAATGAATATGATGCAAGATGATCAAAGCAGATCATCAAATATGCAGTAACTGCTGTACAGTCATATCTCTACTAATGGCTCTCACTGTCTGCCTGTCACTGAACTGTAGAGAGAGGGAGGGGAAAAGTAGTTCAGAGGACAAAGTAAAATGGTGGGGAGATATTTTCCCAGACTCATTAATGATATTTGAATCCCCTGTCATATCTGAAACAGTAAGTTGGAGTATTATGCATTGATTTTAGATATGTGACTTTTATTGAGCTGGAAGTTGTAGTTCAGGAGACACTGAGGTCCAGGTTTAATTCTCCAGGAAGTACTACTTGCCATGATGTTTGGTGCATTTCTGTTAGCCATACATGGATTCAGAACCAAGAGCTTTGTCAGTTGTAAACAGCTGATCTTTTCCTCGTAGCAGTGGGTTTTCATCAAGTTATCTTTCATGATGAAGAAATTGAACTGAGATTAGAAGACTAATTTATTTCAAAATAAAAGGACATTTGAGTCTGAGCACAAGGGAAGATATCTACTCTTTGCCTCTTTAGCACCTCTCAAATTCATTGGAATATCTTTATTAGTTCTCTGAAGACTGAAAAGTCTTTGAATTGTCAGTGGCACATGTACTCACACACAGAAATCTGAGAGAAGCTGAAACTTTTTTTTGTTTTGACTGGCACTTGCAAGACATCACTAAGTAAAATGCAGTATGTAATGCAGTATGTAGCTGTGAACAATTTCCTCCTCCTTTTTCTGTGTTCATATTTTATTTACTGTAGCTTCCTCTGAGTGCTCCAAATAATCTTAAAATAAATCTGATCCTATTTGATAAGACCAGCAGTTTCTTCCCATCTGCTCTCTTCCAATCCAATCAAATTCCTTATCAACCTAAAAATAATCACAGCAAGCCTCTTGAGAATTCCCTACATCTACTACCTGACTCTGCCCAGAATACTTCCTCAGCTCTTAGGGAGAAGGGAGTGCCAAAAACAGTGCCAGTAGTCTGGCTTCAGAGAAAAATATCTCGCTCACTGACTGCTATTGCTTCATCTAGAGGTTTTCTTCTGTGTGCACGTGGAGCAGTGGCTACTCTAGGCAGATCAGAAAGAGAGAAAGGGCATCGAGGCAGGTAATTTCACCCAAGTTTTAGAAATTTAGACAAATTGCATTTTAAAATGTGCTTAGAAGATAGCAGTAAATTGAAAATTCTACTGTGAAGCTCTGGGTTTTTTTAGGGAACCACCACTTGGACAAATTGCACACTGGTTGCCATTTCCAGATGAATTTATTATAGGTATAAAACATTGTGGAATTGTCATTGCCATGTTTCCTATGGTAAATGAGTAATTGTTCAGCAGAAAACAAAATCAAACAAAGGCAGGCAGTGTGGTGTCCATTGTTAGCTAGGAAACAATTATAAAGTGTGCCAGAGCAGCTTAAAAAAGCAGGAAAGTTCTGTGCTATCTTAACCCAGTAATGCTGTATTGTGTGGTTAAACACCTCAAATGAAGTCAGAAAAATTAAAGAATGAGAGACTTGTTTTAAATGTTTTTAGGTTTTGTCTGTTGTTTTCTTTTTCAATCCATGCATATTATAATAAAATAAAGAACTTAATCTCTAATTGGGGTAACATTGTGCCTGGTGATGAAGGAGATGCTCAAGAAATTAAACAAAATGAATGGCCCCTTCCATAGTCATAAACTGTAAAGGAAAGAAAGACTTACTGAAGGCCATCTAGTGAGTTCCTGGTCATGCCAAGGAGAACGGTACCCTCTTTGGAATCTCAGTCCGAAGCTCTGTCTGCTGGAGCTCATCTCCTACCTTGTATGGAGAGATGCTCCAGCTTCCTTCAGGCCAGCACTTTGATTCACGAACTCTGAACATATTTGAATGGTGCTGGAGATGCAGCATGTGAATTCTTACGTTTTTACTTTCATAAAATCTATCTCAGTGAAAGACACAATGGGAAAGTTGCCATTTTACTCATGAGTACTTGTTTCCCGTTTTGGGCTCAGCAAAAACAACAGCGAGGGCAACTCGTTTGATCACCATTATGTGTAGTAATTTGTCTGAAGTTATTTTCTCATTGTGCTTCTGAGAACATGACAGTATAGGAAGGGGGGACAATTTACACCTGTTTTTAATAATTCATTTTACCATTGACATGTGACAGAAAATCTCCATTTAAGCTCAGAGGTTGCAAGCTATTTCACTGGAAAAGGAAGCGACTTGTTTGCGCTGGTTTCTTACTACAGAATGCTTAAAGCAGCAGAAATTATGTTAATAATACTGCATGAAATAAATAACAATATATTGAAGGGCTTTGGGAGATACAATTTGTGAATGAGTGTATATGAGAACAAAAATGAAACCTGTAGTATTTGGGTGGAAATCATTCCTCAGGCTGCAAACTGCCTTTAGGTCCATATGCTTCTCTCATCTGCGTGTACAAAGGAGTCTGTGTACAGGGGAGGAGAGAAATGTGGCCCTTTATGATGAGTGAATTGAGAGCTTGAGTACACATAAACACTGTACTGTTAGCACAGCCCAAGACCAAAGGTACTGCAAATTAATTGAGCAAAAGAATTTGTGTACAGTTGGCATGTCTGTTCTTGCATGAATCAAAAGGAGGAGTTGGGCAGAGCTCCTTTTAGGAAGAAAGAAAAACATATGTTAGTTATTGTATTGAGAGGATGTTTTTATGAGAAAAGGGGATGCTGCTTCATTAATAACTGACATGTCACACCAATTCTGGTAGGTCTGATAGATTAAACATGAACCTCTCATTATTCAAGCAGCTGAAATGTATTGGCTGCTTTACCCACCTAATATTTATTCCTTGCACAGTATAACTACAAAATTGACATCTTCTTTTAAAATTGTTTGGCTGTAATAAATATAAAACTTTCACTGCTGATGTAAAGCATTGCTAGCTGGCATCATTTCCTATCCCTTTTTAATTATTCTTGACACTGTGGAGAAACATCTAATATAAATCTGTAATGTGCTCTGATGACAAACTACACGGTTGGAAGACCATGTAATCTCTCCACAATTAATTAAAGTGCACAGAGCTGCTTTTTTTTTTTTTTTGCTTTTTTTTTCCCCCCCCTTATTTTTCACCCCTCCCAGCAACCAGATGCCACTGACTGGCTCAAATAACATTGCTGTCAACTGTAAAAAATTAAGATCCAAACCGTAAGAAAGGTACTTAAATAAAGAAAGCAGATGCCAGGTTACTTTTTGATATTGTGGCATACATCTTGGTGGAAGGCACTATTGTTCAACATCTGTAGCTTTACATACTTAATTACTGACGTAGCAAATCTGTCGGCAGTTTATTTCCACAAGTATCTGTCACTTCAGCAAATCCTTTATTGAAAACTGAATGATGCCAATCGGTGTGAATAGTTCACTACCACGCCTAGAGCAACGAAATTAAGGAGGATTTGGCTGCTTTTTGTTCAATGGGCATAGCCTTTTGTTTTTGAATGGGTGTGAATCTGCTTCAGAAGAGCTTTAGCTCTATGCTAGAAGCAGTTAGCAATGCTCTTAGGCTCCTGGACACATGGAGTCGATCAAATGCAAATTAATAACAATTTTTAGGCCACATAAGAACGTTGTTGTAACATTTATTGACTGTAATAACACTGTGGATGGAAGACAGGTTAATAAAAGGTGTTTATTAAATATTACTGTACAACCATATGACTTTTGGTGGTGAAGTCTATAGCCACAGGAAACTGCAGGTGCAGGTTAATTTGCGAGATAGAAGGAAAACTTCAGATACTATTAATCAACATTAACAAGAAAAGATTTCATAAGCACACTCATTTCTGTTGATGTTACGGTATGAATAAAAAACCACCTCAAAATTATTGTTTAACATGGTTATTTTTATTGAAATGTTTGAAGTATGTTAGGGTACTTTCAGCCATTTCTGTAACATTAGAATAAAAAGGATGTTATGTCAGTGTTTTTCCTACCCACCTAGCATGTGTATTTAGATCAATCAAGTAAAATGTTTTGGGCTTAGAGTTATTTGGAAAAACTCCCCTATACTTCAGTTAGGATTGTGTTGTTATTAAAAAGAGTTTTTCAAGCGTCATGAAATAAATCGCTGTGGTTGTTAGGGGGGCCTTTTGTGGGTGGAAGGTGCAGCTGTTGTGACAAGCAGAGAGAGTGTCCAACCTCCTGCACATCTGCCGCGTGCGATGCAGCTCTTTGTGCTGCTCCAAGCACAGGACCAACTGTAGGGCAGATGTCCCAACAATTGATCTCTCCAGGATTAGCAGCACTGTATAATAAACCTGGAAATAACAATAAAGGTGTGACTCAACTATCTCAGCTGATTACACGGTACGGAAGGTTTAGGATGCAGTAGAAGGTCTTCAGTTCCGTTGTGTTCTGGGCAGGTTTCTCTTTATGAAACAATGTTAGTATTTGTGAACAGTTCTCTTAACTCACTTTTGATTCACATTTCTCTTTGTGCCACCATTCACTCCTCACAAATAATGTGAATCAGTAGGTTTACAGGCCATTTCCTTGCTGTGTGATGTATTGCTTTAAAGAAATTGCTGCTATTGTTACAGACTGAGGAGGTGGTGTGGTTTTTTTTGCTACAAGACAGTTGGCACAACTAGAACGTAAGCTACGGTATACTTGTTAATGTTTCTCTTGGAGAGGAAATTCCTTTTTAGCAAACTGTACTGACTCATCAGTTTTCTGATTCAGCTTACAGTGCTTCCACTGAAACTTTTTAAAAATAGAGCAATCAAAACTACAGAGCAGTTTGTAAATGGGCAATATGGTGGTGTAAATCCATATTAAAGTGATACAAACAATGTATAAGCATTTCTGTGCTGATTAATTTTGCCATGTTTTTAATGTACTTTGTGCTCTGTCAGTGGATTTAGTGTATTCTCAATTATTACATCTTTTGAATAATTTTATTTAGAGTTACATACATCATAATCGCGTTATTTATAGTTGCATTATAATTGAGGGATTTGAAACTGTGCTACAAACTATGGATCAAATTTCACTATCAAGTACCTCCAAGAAATCCCATTAGTTTCACCCCTTTTAGAGAGCTGTAACTGAGAGAGCATGTAGAGATCCAAATGACTGTGTTCACATGCAAGATGCCTCTTGCAACCCTTGGAGCAGCAGCCGCCCCCATGGCAGGACAGTGCAGGGCAGGCGGGGGGACTTCTCCCAGCAGCAATAAGGAGTAGAGCATAGAACTTGTGTATTAAAAACATTCCAGTTTGGGCAAAATCAGCATTCTAAGGGTACAGTAAGTGCCAGGGGATTTTAGTGACCACAAATGGTTAGGAACTTGGTTTTGCATCTCGTCTGACCAACAGTTTATGGCGCGCTGTGGTTTTTGCTTTTCTGTATCAACACGTTTCTTGGATCGTTTAAAGTGTTTGGCTTGCAACACCTCTGAGGCACGGGTTAGCTTGCAGTAATGCATACTTTGATGTGTCTTATTGTTAAATTATATAGTGCGTACAATATTTCATTTTATTTAATACAAATCATTTTTATTTACTTAAAAGGAGCAAGCTGTCTTATTATATGTGTTTGGCTTAGAAACAAAGGAATTATATTCTTTTAAGAGGTGTTTTATGTTTTATGGTTACTGAGAGAATAAATGGCCTTTTAATAGGCATTTATATAAGTGGGATCCATGTCTCCACTCTATTATATATTTTCAAATAATTAAAAGTGCTATACAAATGCTATATGATAGCTTTCCAAAAAAAAGAAAAAAGAAAAAAAAAGAAAGAGGGGAAAACCCATGTGGTTTAAAATCTCAAGGAAAAAAATCCTGTTTCTTGGGGAGGGGAGGAGGCAGAAAGGTTTATTAGGGTAATTTAATTTCTACTGATGCTACAAACATGCATGGGATGAGGATGTGGGAGTTCAAATGTACATGCAGTTTGTACTGTTCCCTACAGTGACCTGTTCTTCATTGAGACAGTCAATTGACACAGACGCCAGTGCATTTATTACTGAGTCTACTGTAAATGAGACTTTCAGTCTTGCCAGGGATAGATATTTTTCCTGTGTTCACCACTATCACACATCACGTTTGAGGACGGGGGAAAAGGAACTTTTAAAACAATAATATCAAACAACTTGGAAAAAAATGTTAAATATTACCATATGAAGAACTGATTAAATTTGTATGGTTTTCTTTCAGTAAAAATTGATATGTGATGAAACACAGTGCAGCTGGATAACTTGTTTTGGCTAACGTTCCAGTGTTCTCTGATCTCTTTACTCAGCTATATATAAAAAAAGAAACCATATCAGCATCCTTGTTCCTATTGTACAGGCTCTGACATAAATGCCCCCTTCTCATTTGTCCTTTACCATCTGGACTGTAAAGAACTTAACATGAGTTTGCCAGTGAGGCAGTTTATCTACATATCTTCTTCATATTCAGATCTACTCTCAAATATCATTTTTGTAAATCTACTCATCACAGTTTTCATGCATTTAATTTGTAAAACTAGTGTACTTGGGTATTTCCAATCCAGAAATGCTGGGGAACCAAGGAGCAGACGCTGCTCATGTTTCCTTTCTGGTGTAGCCCAGAGGCAAGTGTGTTCTGATAGCTGGGAACTGAAAACTAGGTCTCAGAAATTTAGTGTTGTCCTTCAGACTTTTTGAGGTCTTATATATATATATGGTTATTAATTAGTGAAAAGTCCACAGGCTTTAGGTGCTTCTTCCTGTTTCATGGCAATACAATTTTTTTGTTTGTTTGTATATATATATTGGGTTTATGATCGTGGTATTTTTTTGTGTTGAAGAAACTTGGGATCATTTCTTCCATGAGGATAATGGGTTCAAAAAGTTAAATGATTTTTGAAAAGGCAGAAGAACTCTGTCAAAGTCATAAACTTCTGCTTGTCAATATCAGAGGTTATTTTAAAATTCATATTCCTTATGAATATTCCTTAGTACCTGAAATGTAGGATTATGAGTTTAGGCTAGTTTGCTTATTTGAAATTCCTTTCTTCAGCCAAATGTCCTTATATTGCAGGCTTTTTGGCTGGCACAGGAAGATCAGACTTCCTGCTCATTGATGTAGATAGAATTTTTCTTTTATTTTGGGAGTGGCAGGGGGTTGCTACAAAGTTTAATTTTCCATTTTGTTAACTAAGAACATATGCCAAGGGTCTTGGACTCTCTGAAGTACTGACTGACATAAAATATAATGGCAATCCAGCATGGGCTGGGGCTGAAGAATTTTGGATATTGTCCCACTTAGATACTGGAAGATTGCAGATTTTTTTAACTGGGATAGATAGCATGGGTAATTTGCTCTTCACTTTGGCACACTCTGTTTAATTGCAGCTACAGCAGAGCAAAACCATCTGCTAAAGTGATCAAGGTCGTAGTTTTTGAGTTATGAACATTAGGGAAAGTCATAGATACAGTTCTTCTTGTCATTTCTTGTGGTGGAACCCCACAGAGAGATACCCCATCCTTGGTCTACAGTGGTTGTCTCTATTGTTTGATAAGTGCCAACCATGTGTTCCATCCCCTGCCAGTCCTGTGCTGCTGCAGCTGCTACCACACTGTGCTGCTTCTGCTTGCTCTGCTTGTCAGTGTTGTTCCTAACTCTGCCATATTTTTCAAGGGTGTTTGGTGCAACCCTGTGTTGGAAAACAGAAAAAAAACAAAGAAAAGCTTTATAACTGCTGTAGTCTCTTGTTAGGGACTGCACAAAGTGAATCCTACGGAGCTATGAGGTTTTCCACACTTGGGAATAACAGAGATCTATTTTAATAATTTTAATCAGATTTTCTGCTTTTGATGCTATCAGACAAAATACTCTTTGCTCAGGAAAGGTTTGTGCTTGTGGAATCCTTGGACCATCTGTCAGGACTGGAAAAGGAACGATTTCTCTGTTCTTGTGTTTGCCCCTGCACATCACTCTGGTGGCTTTCAAACTGCTCCTCATTCTCAAACATAAGCCTGCTCTGCAAACATCTCCACAGATACTTTTTTTTATTTTATCTTTTTTTTTTTATTTAGAATGCTGCACTTTTATGGGGAAGGACACAACTTCCCTACAAATAAAAAAAAAAAAATAAAAAATCTTAAGACCCCCCCAACAGAGAATTAAATAAGAATGGGAATTTATATCCCTGCCAGAATTATCTGGACTTAAAAGGAAATATCTGCGGTTCACATACTATTAAAACTCCAATTCTACAGCAGCCTTGCCATTCCTATTAATTTAATGCTCAGTAAATGCTAATGAACTTATAAACTAAAATGGATAAATTTTCTGTTTCACATGAGGAAGGCTTATTATTATTTATTGAGTGGCAGGACAGAAAAGATGGCAATGTACCTTTATTCCCAAAACACTAAGAGCAGAATTCTGACATTCTGATGAGGTTCTCATTGTGTTTAGCTTTCCTGAGCATGATTGTTTTATAAGGATATTACACCTTCTTTTTGTGACTGCTAGCCATGCACAATTATACGCGTGTGGGTTTTCTATGCTTAGAATTCTTACTGTGTAACTGAAAAGTGTTACAGAACCTGCTTTTATTGTCCAAACCCTTACCCATGGAGATGAAGGCTGATATTCTAAAGGGAGCAATCAGTAACTTCCACTCTTTGAACACAATTCTGATGCAATTGTAGGCATTTTCTGGACACATAAAGATCATGGCCTTTTACACCCTTTAAAACTTGCTTGTTTCATTTTTCTATCTTACCATTGCTACCATAGCTCTCTTTCTGTTTCATATCAGTTAATGTCACATTTGTGTTGCCACCTTAACTTCCTAGGGTAAAGAGTATCTTAGTCATAAAAATATAAAAGCTGCTATGAAAGTTCAGGTGAAAGGTTCATCCAGTTCAGAAATCCAATCTGAACTGTGCCTAGTTTTGAAAGCATAGAGAAGGAGTGGAGAGAGGATGCTTGAAGACACAAACTGGTTTTCCACATTTCAAACTTGCTGCACATTTATGTGAAGATGATCTCGTATAAGTAAGAGGGAGTTAAATCTACTGAAATGCAGAAGAACTTTACAAAAATAGCTTAAAAATTCATGTACAATTCTATGCCTGTAATTTAATTCACATGTACATGTATTAATTCTGATTTCAGCATGGCGTGGTGTATATGCTAAGTTCTGACTGACAACCTTAAGTCAGAATTTCAGTTTGGACAAATTATTTAATAGATGTACAGAATTGAGTAAGCAATTATATAAGTTCTGTGATACCTTTGTTCACACAAGAGGAATGCTGCATCATGTTCTCTGTAGTAAGATTCACTCTTTAAATTTGAAGGTGAAATAATGGACTTCATGAAATCAGTAATTTCTGCAATTTCTTCTTTCCATAAGAGCATTCTCTGCTCTGGAACCAACAGAACCAAAAAATTTTTAGAATTGCTGCCACCCCCAAAATTACACTGTTGTCCTAAAGCCCAGCCAAGCAAAGTACTATATGTATGTGTGTATGGGATGATATGTTTTCACTGGGAGAGAGAAGATGTTCAACTTTTTAGATTCCTTTAGAATACCTTTTACATTTTTCATTTAAATAACATCAGTCCATAAGTATAACTTACTAGAATGAACATATTTGGAAATGGTATATGTGTGGTACTTCTGAGAATTGGCTACTGCCTGAGCTTTGTGGCTACTTTTTAATTCTAAAATACTGTTTCTGACATGATACAGAGGCAGCAGAAATGACCCAGAGAAGGTAGAAATCAACTAAACCAAAGAAAAGCAAGTGCAAGGAAGCAGTAAAAGAAATTTTCTTCTATCAGTTCAAAGTCTTGTCCATCTGCTTTTAATTTACTGTCATGCAGACACTGGATCTTTCACTGCTGTTGGGCCACACAATGAATCAAATCCTGTTTCCTAATTTCCACCACTCTAAGTTATGTTCCTAGGAAATGGAATTCTGCAGTTTCTTGCCTGTCTTCATGACAGCTGGAGGAAAGGAATGAGGTGAAGAGAGGAAGCTGGCAGTGTAGACCTTTCATTTGGGACCTACCTAGGTCCCTCACTTTGGCTTGCAAAGTGTTGAGTTTTTGACAACCTTTAGGTAAGGACTTTCTGTGGCTATTGTGTTCTGTCTTTTTGCATATAACTGAGAAGAATTTGTCTTATTTTTGCTAGTTGTTACTCAGAATTTTAATGGTATTTCATACAAATTGAGGTGAAAATATTCATGGTTGAATAAAAAAGAAAACCCAGATGCTTCATGCGTTACTTAGCTGTCCTCTTCAAACAAAGTCAGAATTATATGAAAACCTCAGAGTATCCTGTCTCAGATTTTATTTGATTGTTTCAATATGCCCAATTTCTTTATTTAGATGATGTTGAATTAAGGTTGTATGAAGTTGGGAAGGAATTTAAAATAAAGTTTGGGCTGAAAAAGACTCCACAAACCAAGTTAACTGCTTCTTAGAAGATGTGAGAGGAATTTGGTACGAAGTGACAGCAGTCTGGGTATTAGGCCTGTTCTAAAGATACGGAGCGCCAGTCACTGCTCTGTTGTGTTCTCCAAGTGTCTGTATATCAGGATACACATTGCTGCAAAATTAGAATGCCCACACTTCACATGCACTGGCTGGGCAATGTGCAAATAAAAATAAGTCAGACTTGGGATATTTCTGGATGGCAGAGCAAAGGAGGTTTTGGCAGATGGTGTTAAGGTCTGGTTGGAGTGCCTGTGTATGGTAGGGGATGATTCCATGAAGAGTATGTATGTGATGCTTGTGTTTGACTTCAGCCTGTAATACTTCATGAGGTCAATATCTGATACCTTTAGTTTCAACTTTTCTGTTTTAAAATATAGATAGCTTGATGGACCACTTGTCACCCCACAACCCACTTCTGTTTGAGGTAAAGTAAAGGCTGCAGAACAAGGAGAGACTTTGAGCACTTGAGTTAAATATTGCAGTAAAGTACCAGCTATTGTGAAATTACCTTTATTGTGGTGAATGTCTGTAGCAGTCTTCCTTTCCCAAAAAACCACGTTGAGAAGATATTGTTCTCTCAACTCTCAGAAGAGCTTTCCAAATTAATATTTAAAACTCTAAGTAATTAATTTACTTACTACTTTACATTTATGTAAGCTGTTAAATGTAAATGTTTCACTTTCAAGGGAAACCTAAATCATTTGTACGATGTGGTGTAATCCTTTTCCATTAAAATCAGAAGAGTTTCCGACGAGGCACGACTTTCTCCCACACAGCCAGTGTGCAGCCCCTCTTCTTACACATCCTGGTGTGGGTTTTTCTATGAACACTTTTTGCTCTTTAGTTATTTGTTGTAATTATCAAGTTCATTTTTCTCTAATAGATGTGATTAAGTATATTTAGCACTGTGTAATGAGTTTTCTGCCTGGTTGCATTCTGGCTAATAAGGAATTCCTCAGAGTCTCTTCTGACAGCTGCTGTGGATCCCAGGTTTGTGCTGCCACAAGAGACCTCTTCCGTGAATTGCTAACATTAGAGAAATTAACTCGGTTAGACTAACCATAAAATCTGGGCTGAAATTTGATTACTAATAGATCTCATGCTAGCTTTCAGCAGCACAGATATTGTGGTGTTCTCTTACACAGAAAGACCCACAAAAAGTCCTGACAATTCAAAACCGCTTTTGCATTCAAACGTAATGAGTATGTAAAGTTCTTTGTGGAGGCTGTACTGATTAAAAAAAAAAAAAAAAAGATTGGAAATAATACTGCCAATAATTGTTCAGCGTTCTTGTTACAGTAGCCTTTTTTTTTTAAGGTCTCATGATCCATCTGCTAACTAACTGGTCTATGGATAATGGTTTTGTTATCTGTACTACTTCCTATTATTATAGCAGCTCCCAAATTTGTGAGGCTGAAAATGATGGGAGCAATCTGTACTTGGTGATGCAGTGCTGTGGCTGAGTTGCTTAGCAACAGCGGCTGCAGCCCCTGCGCCCGCTCTCCGGAAGGGGGATACAGAGACAGGGAGATGGAGTAAATACACCTTCGGCAGGGCTGACTTGGGAAGGGAACGATAAAGGTTGGAAGTTATTTTTGCTAAGTGCCAGTGACTGTGGGAAAAGTCTTCTGTAAACGGGTCCTGTGGAAAAGGAAAAAAAAAATGGCAAGCGGTCACTTGACTTTCTGAATTAGTGGAAGAGAATGGAAATCCAGCAGTAAATATGTTTTCTTGATAACTCTGAGCCTGCACTGTATTATGAGGTATTTTCTACTGTGGTGCATAATCGTTACAGAAAATGCGTAATCATAACCATGTGTCTTCTATTTATCACTACAATTGAGTACCAAATTCATGGAGAATAGGGATTGAAAATTAATGCCAAGTACCTCTTAAATTCCCTGCTGGTATGTTAATTACATAAAGACTGTTCATAATAGGGTTAGTGGTAATGTAATAAATATGGATGGGTCTACAGTTTTAAATTCTTTTGAGATCTGAACAACTCTACATTTAGGATCACACAGTATTAATTGCTAGGAACTATATTTCAGTCCTGTTCTGATTTCCAGTGAAATATTTTACAAAGACTCATGTGATTACTGAAGTATCACAGTGTTATTTTCAGTCCCTTATATCCCGAAGCCTTTGGAAATCTTCTGTGCTTGAAGCCTCTCCATAGAGTGAGGTATCACACTTAGCCACTATATTTAGTACAAAATCTCAGCCTTTAGGAAGCATAAAATGTAAAACAGAGTAGGAAGTAAGTTGATGCAGAAATATCCAAGTTTGTTAAGGAGCTCTTATCTGCAATAACCAGCATCACACGGGATTTTTCCAAATGCTGGTTATATGCTGTTAGTCAGTACTGCTTTGCAATTAGTGTTGGAGCAGCTCGATAAGGTGGATATATAGGAACTAAGAACAGGTAACATAAATGCAAACAAAGAAATTTCAACCTTTTGACCTCCTTTGTACTTGTTTATTCCTGAAGTGGTTCTTAAGCAAAGGGGCAAAACGGGTTTGCTTTTTTTGGTCCCTTTGGAGGAAAAATATGTGCAGAAATTTAGAAAGAAAACCCTAATTTTTTAAGAGTTTGTATTGTTTCACTTCCATGTTTTGCAAATGGTGCTGCACTCCTCGTAAGCCCAGTCCTAAAATTCATTGTAAGACACTGGGTATCATAAAAGCAGAGGTTTTGATCTAAGTGGGAGTCTGCAGGTTCATTTTTAGAAGGTCAGATTGATAGACAGTATCTCACAGTCTAGATAGTGACTCTATCAAACTAATTCTTAAACACATAGTAGTACAATGAATTATTCCTGTCTTGGAAGTATGGTTTATGACCTTTCTGCCCCAGGTATTATTGCTGATTATTATCTGAGAATGGGTAGTAGCATGCTTTTTGTTTCATTGTGTTTTGTGGATGATTTTGATTTTTTTAACTCAAGCTGGTTTTTAAGCAAATCTATTTTATGAACCACTTAATATAGCAGATTTATGATAAAATAAATTTGTCTTATGGCTTGGTGATAACTGCCCTTCACCTTTCTTTTCTCCTAGAGGTTATTGTTTAAACTAATATCTCAGGTTGTACAGATAAGTATTTCTGTGACCTTTTGTCTTCTTTTTTCTTTCTTACAGCTATTTGCAGAAAAATGTGAGCATTTTACAATATTTTATTTTGCAAAATCTACACTTGCTAATTGCCAGCTTTTCAAAAACAAAATGGTAGAATTCTTCGTATGAGCCTGCATAAAAGATGGACCTATTTTGTATATAGAATATTGCCTGTCCTTTAGATCTATGTGTTTTGCTTATGGAATAAACCAAAGTAGGAGAGATAAACTAATATTTTGTATAAGCTCAGCCAGACAATACACATGATAAAGATGTTTCATCTTCTTATGTATGCAGAAAATATGAAAAATTGTAGTTTACACATATTTTCTCAATTCAAGTGTAAAATTGGGCCCCCAGATTGCCCTGGGCCACGGTGGTTGTGTTAAAGAAGCACTATTTACCTAGCAGCTGAGTGAAAAATGATCAGAATATTAGACTCATCTAGGCCACATTAAGGAGCCATTGCATTTCCCGACAATTTTATGCTATCTCAATATGAAAACAGAGCAATTTCAGCTCATATCAGGTTATGATCGGCAATTACAGTTGCATAATTCACCTAGTCGTCTCTTTTCAGGGCCTTTATTTTCCCTCTTGGTGACATTCCTGAGAAAGTGCCTGATAAAAATGTCATATATCATCCTGGCTTTAAAACTCGTAAGGGGGTAATCTGCTATGCCTTGCTGAGCCTATATTCATCACTAGATTTTTGACTTGGAGGGGTCATGACACTCATAATTTCCTTTTTGATATTGTCCTCACTAGATATGACAAGGGGCTGTAAAAGCTCAGTTGTATGCTGTGGTTAAGAGCCATTCCAGTGGGGCTCATCACTAGCAATAACAGTGCATTACTGTGGATTGTGCAGTAGTTGGCCGTTTCGAAGATAATTAGATTTGATGTCAACATTTCTTTATCACCTGCATCCTTTTGTGCATCTGCGTGTCAAGTTGTTATTTCCGGATTTATTAGCACCCTCAGAGCTACTATCTATCTGTCAGCCTGTGTGGTGTTTGTGTTGACAGTTGTAAAGTTAATTACTAGTACTAATGAGCATCGGGCTTTTGGTGGACATGGCATTTTGGGCATTTAAAACTGTAATTAGATTTTTTTTTTCCTTTGTGTACAGCCACAGGAAAAAATGCAGAAAAAGAAAAAGAAACTGAGACCAAGCACCCTGACCTCAAATCTCTATCTCCAATTTGACATTGTTTACAGTACCTAATTCAAAAAACTCAGGCAGCTTTGTTTGCTTTTAACTACATTTTTTTCTCATCATTAACTCCATGAATATTTCTTTTATCATATCATCCAAACCCAGATCTTAAAGAAAAGTTTTATTTTCAGATGACTTTATTGCAAACATGTCCAGATAGCGTATCTATCAGCCAATTCTTTTTCTGTAAAAATATTTGTCACAGAGTCAATGCAAGTATTGTGGTAAAAAATAAATTTGTAACGACATCAAAATTAGCCCATCTTCTGATCCATCTGCTTTTAGCATAATAATGTATTAAACTCAGTGAACACAGAGACACTTCTTGTTTATTATACAATTGTAAATCCAGAGTAATTTCAGTGAAGTGGGATTAACAGAAATGTAAGAGAAAGAAGAATTTTGATACTTATTTGCCTTGCATACATGTTAAATTCCCTATCCTGTAAATCATATTACTGGATCTTTTATGTGATGTTCCAAGTAACATATAACTCATAGAATTTAGAATAATGGCACTTATATGTGACATATACTTTATGTAAGTATATTGTTTATTCTGCTGCTGTGACTAGGAACCACTCCCTTGCTGCTTTTTCTATTTGCTTTCTATTTATCATTATCTGCCATTCTGTTAAACAACTACCCTTCCCAGACATAAATCATCTGTAAAAATACTCTGGCTCAGAGAAAATTTCACCCTGGCACTGAAATGATGAGATAACCATTTTCATCTCTTGTTGAAGCATTGAGATTTATTGGGCTTTGATGGGCTACAGACCAGACATCACTCTCTGCTAAACAGACTCCCACTTGCATTTATTCTTATTGCATTTAGCAATTCAAAATGGAGCTCCCAAAGTCCCTGTAGAGCCCCTTCGCAGCTTAGGTGGGGCACAGGACGTCAGTGTTATTACTTTATATTAGATAAGGAAGGGACACACGCTGAAGCATGTGGTGATTCAGATGATTTTTTATTTCCGTTTAGCAGTGATGACAGAATGTCATAGTGAAATGACTTCAAAAGTCATTTTTCCCTCTGCCCTGGTTCTGCAGCCTTGTCCCTCGAGGGCACTTCCATTGTACAGTTATATTAATTCTGCTAACTTTCAGACTTCATTGCTGACAATAGGCCTTTTGGCTTTCTCAGACTATTACATTAAATTTCCCATCAAACCATGTCAGCCTCTGAGGTCAGAGATTCCAGGAGAAGCTTTAGATATTTTGCCTTTTGACTTCATGGGCAGGTATTTCTAAATTGCTTTTAGGTTTGTTTTTCCAGTGTCGGAAATCATATTGAACCTATCTGAAAGCTCAGACAGTGAGCGTTCATCAGGTGAAGGACAAATGGTCCGAGGGGTGGGGAGGGTGTTTGTGGACACTCAAACACGTGTTTGCTGGAGCACTTCTGTCCTTGGTCGTGCCAGTGTCAAGGAGGATCAGGTAGCCTTGGTCCAGCTGCATTTCTCAAGGCAGCAGCATTTCACCATGCATTTGACACACGTGCACCCCAGGGCGTTCTTTAAAGGTTCATCTTCCAAACAAAAGGCTTTTATTTTATCTCAGCCTGCTTTTAACGTTTACTGGTTTTGCTGCTCCGCAGTTTGTTTGGCACCTTTGCGAAAAAGTATCATGATCCTCAGTTCACGGTAGGGGAAACTGAGGCACAGAGGGGTGAGCTGTTTTACCAAGGTGTTGAAGACTCTCCTTCACAGAGTCCTGTCCACTGTTAGTGTCTGGAAACAGTTACCTTGAGGGCATTTTTAAGAAGGCAAGTACAGTACAGTACAGGACTTAAACAAAAGCAAACCTTATTTGCATAAAACATGGTTCATGTAAGAATCATTGAAATCTACTGACCGTGAAGTAGTTTTTAGATTACTGAGCAAGCTCTGCTGCTGAGCCATTCTTTGTCTATATATTCATCAAGATTCTCAGCCATCTCCAAATAACATATAAATTGTTTTAACTTGATCTTTTTTTTTTTCTCCTTGAAAGTATTTTACATTACAGGGGGTAAAAAAGTTTTTAAACCAGCCTTTGTCAAATAAGATTTTAAATTTATCACAGATAAACACCCAGCGTTGATCTGGAGAAAATATCATTTTAAAAAAGGTGTTAGTGTGTGCAGAATGCAATTACGTAAAAAAAGGCAACAAAATTATAGGAAGAAAAAAAAAACCAGGCTTTCATTGATAGAAACACATGAAAAAAACTAAGAGCCTGGATGGCATACAGAATTCAACAAAATTCAGGGTGTACAGCTGCCTTAGCCACTACTTTGAATTTGTAATCGTGGTTTCTGCATTTAGAAAACAGGAATTCTGCAGTGTTTTGTTTATCCAAAACTCTTATTATTTAAAAACAAGGCCAAGGAACCTGAAAGCAAACTCTGCATATTTTTGTGGTAATTTTCAAGTACCAAAATTAGAACTGTCTTAATTCTTAGCTGAGGATTACATACGTGGAGGGGAATGTGTGTGCGTGTGTGCGCAGAATAACAGGCGGGTGGCAGGACTGGAGAAAGATTTGCTTGGGAGGGCAGTGTCGATGTGTTACTACCTGCTTGCAGCCATAAGGCTGGGGAATCATTTGTGACACTCTGGGGACAATTTTGTCACCCTGACAGTAATGCTGTTATGCACCAACTTGACACACAGGAAGAATCCATAAAGACAGATAAGTAACTGTGAAAGTGGCTGGGGATCAGCCTGAGTGCTACCACTCACCTGCAGTGACAAATAGATAGTCAAGAAGGATTGAAAATCCTGCCCAGCACAGAGATATGTCAGTCCAAAGCTGGAATCCTGCTTGGTTACATGAAGGTTGTAGTAAAAATACACATAAGGCACATGCACAGAAGGGCCCCCAGGCATAAGTATGAGAAGGTTAACTTCAAAGTATATTAGTTCTTCTTTGTGGCATTTTTTTTAAAAAATACTTGATGTCTTTCACAATTGGACCAGATTCTTATATTAATTACATTTGATTGGGCTGGTTCCTGCAATTTTAATTGAAATGAATATACGTTAACATTGATGTAATGAAAATGAGAATTTGGCCAATGTCATTTCTGGGGGAGCCAGTGGGTCTGTTTCCAGGTGTCTTTTTTTTTTTTTTTTTTTTTTTAGTAATTATTTTATACCAATAGAGGTCCCCATCTGCAAATCAAATGAAGAAACTTGTGACTTAATAAATATGTGATGCTTTTAAAAATACTGCATTTTAGCTCTTCCAGTCAACCATAGGTGTTAAAAATCAGTGCCAAACCATTTGCTGTTTGTTATGGTCAAGACTGTGTTAGCTCCTACTGCAGATGTATTGTAAAAAAAGTGACTTGCACTTTTTAAGATATTCTGTAGAAACCTAATGATAGTTTTATTGCTTTTTGGTTTATTTGTTTAAAACAAAGGGATCTAATCTAACCTTGAAGGCCACTTCTGAATTCAATAACTCTTTGTGACTTTCATTTCATTATTCATGTTTGATAATTTGAAGTTTATTTCTCAGGAAAGAAATGAGTTACAACCAAAGGCAGATGATGTGCTTGGGGTTTTATTTTGTTTAGATTATAATCTCTGTTTTTCTCCCTCTGTCTGGCCACTGGCTTTCACTTTTTTAAGAAACTTTCCTTTGTAGGCAATCACTGAAGTAATTTTGGTCCCTGGAATAGGGATAAAAAGAACTGGCACCCTTACCATTTCCTCACATCCCATGTGCTCAGGATTATTTTTTTCTACTTTTTTTTCTTTTTTCTTCTAAACTGGAAGTTTCTTGTTATGTCCTCAATTCCCTTCCACTCTTCCAGCTTCTGAGCAAATTGTGCAGTGCGCTGAAGTGGTACTGGCTCCCTTCACTCCATATGATGCTGAGCTGTAAATTACGGTCAAATATTTTCACCAAAAAGTGCAATTTTTGCAAAGCTAAAGTTTTCCGTGGGAAATACCTCTGTTTTATTAAAACAAAATCTGCTTAATTTTTCTATGAGCTTGATCTAAGGTATAATAGTCCAGGTTTCCCATTGTTAAAAAAAAAAATCATTTTGTGGCCTTTAAAATCATCTTCTAGAAGGGTAGATTAAACACAAGATTTGTTTTATTCAGTTTGTTCAGCTTCTTGGCAAAAAATAGGATACCTTTGATGTGTTTTGGACTTCATAAGACAAAGCCATGTAGGAGTTAAATGGCTGCTGAATAAATTATGGGAGATGTAGCCTCCCACCAGGGATGACAACTACAGTGTGAATGTGAACGTCAGGCTCACCTGCCACAACTCCCATCAAATTGTACATCACCATGAAGAATACAATTCAGTGTTTTACTGACAAAAATCCAAGTGTTTCAGCTCAGTTCTACAAATCAGAGCGAGCTGAGCAATTTGGAATTATTTGGGCATTATTTGATGAAATAAATGCAATCTATAAAAAGGCAATGGAAATTTCAAAATTTCCTCTGGCACAGAGATTTGCGGTTTCTCTCAACCTATGTGCAATATGCCACTGGCAAAGCAATTCCTTCTATAGTCAGTTGCTCTTGTTGGTTGAATTGAATGCTAATAGAGGAGCTTTTATCTCATTTGAAACATATTAGTCAGAACCCAGGGAGCAAGAGGATACTGCCAAAAGGTGTCTTGCATTGACAAAAACCTGCTAACTCTAGAGCTCATCTCTTCCATTTCCATTCTAATCTTGGCTCTGATTTGGGTAAGGAAAATACGGTTATTTCCTATCACTGCTTAGGAACACCTTAAAAAATTGTTTTTTTCACATTCACCTTCTCTTTTTGTAGTGCCTTTACCCAGAAGGTACACCACTGCAACATTTGTGTTTTGAATGGTGCTAAAGCAGTAGTTGTGCTTTGCTGCCTCATGGATTTGCAAAGGGAAGACACTTTTTTATTACTGTACTCTATTCCACACACTCATGAAAACATTAAATGTATTCAAAGTATTAGAAACATTAGAAAACTGATAATGGGATATCTGTGTTTGCAATGCTCACATTTCTTTAGATAATGTTCATTTTGCCTAAGTGTTCTGAATGTTTTCAGTTTATGTGGGCATATCTTTCCCACAAAAAGTATTTTGAAGCAATGTTGTCCTGTCTCTGCTTGATGTATGCACAGAATCACAGAATGGTTTGGGTTGGAAGGGACCTAAAACATCATCTCATTACAACCCCCCTGCCGTGAGCAGGGACACCTTGCAGTAGACCAGCTTGCTCAGAGCTCCATCCGACCTGGGCTTGAACACTTCCAGGGATGGGACATCCACAACTTTCTGGGCAAACTGTGCCAGGGCCTCACCACCTTACAGGGTAGAATCCTTTCCTAATATCTAGTCTAAACCTGCCCTCTCTCAGTTTAAAGCTATTCCCCCCCATCAATACACCTATGCATATATAAAATGTGTATGATGTACAAGATAAAGACAGCTGATAATGAATGACATGTTTTTAAATGTGTGTCTCTGTGCATACTGGTATAATAGAAACTGTTAAAAGCCTTTAGGAGCTGTGTTCTTGAATTGATCTTCGTTAACCATACAGATTTTGCTAGTCAACACATTTTGTATTCAAAACTTACATTTTTAGCATGAGTGTTTAATGATGCAAAGTTAAAGCCATAGTCTGACCAAATCTACTTCAGCAATCTGAGGTCCAGAACAGTTTTTTAGCCACTTAATTAGTATTTTGTTCAGCCAAGATCTTTTTATTAATGAAGTCTGAATCTCACAATGAATACCTCTTCAGACTGGAGTGGAAATAAGTAGAATGGTGTGGTCATTTGTCATCAGGAGGTTGAAAATGATAGGTTTAGATAACCTGAAACTGAGTATGTTTGATGATTGCTATACCTCCCTTTGTTGACTGTGATTATCACGTATTTTCTTGGTGATTGCAAGCAGAGTACTTCTACTTAGGTTGTATTTATTTTTTTTGAAAAAAGGTGTATCTCCTTTTTAGCAAAGATTCATACTAAACTCGTAGATCCAGTGCTTTGGCTGGTACACATTCCTCAGGCAAAGTGTAAATTGGGCTGATGGGAAAACTGAGTACGGTACAGGAAAAGAATTTTGTCTTTGACTGACTTGATCATAACTAGTGAATGTTTACTGTGCTCCACTGACTGCCATGAGACTATGTGAATTTATGTAATTTAATGTCACTTTTGAGGTTACTATCAAATCTAAAGGCAAAAACTGCAGGTTCTACCCTCTCTGAAAAGGCAATGTACTAGTTACTTTGTGGTAGGAGACCTACAAGGCTAGATAGTTCTCCATAACACTCCAGATTTTTGTCTCGATGCATAAGGAAATAATGCCTTGAGCCATTGTGCTTAGTCATCTACTGCAAAGCTCAGAATCCAAAGTTTTTACTGTCCCTGTTGATCTAGGGTTCTTCCAAAAGGGAAGAAGCAGAAATTGGAATCAGGAGAATCTGCTTTGTATTTGCTTCTACACTTGGGATAATTTAATACTTCAAGCTGAGTCACCAACCATCTTATTAAATTTTCTGATAAACACCTCAAATCATATTTTTTTAAGTTGGATGGGTCCATAGTCATTATCTCCAGAAGGTACTGATGGGGTGAGAAGTGGCAAGTATAGCAGACTTCGGGTTTTTTTTTTCGTAAAATCATCGAGTTTGGTAAATCAGTTACTGAAGACCTTTGTGGTAATGGTTCCTGATTAGCAATGAAACATTTCTACTAAGTAATGCCTGGGTCCAAGCGGAGGGAATGGAAGGAAAGCTGGCTTTGTCAGGGTTTGGTTAGAGGGACAACCCATTAGAACATGTTGTCACTGACAGTTCAGGGCAAGTGCTTTCCACTGCATAGGCAGTGTGGACACAAGGAATTGTTTTGCAGGAATTATTAATAAGAGCTGAAGTAAGGAGACACCACGTGTGTTCTGCTGCAGACAAGGCTGGAGTTGTGCACAAAAGGTGGAAAGGCACAGTGTTTCTGGAAGGGCTCACAGAGGTCAAACCCTCTATTACAAACTGAATAGATTGTAAATAATATACGTAGGTCACAGACATACCTCGTTTTCCTGTGGTTAATTATGCAAATCTGGTATTCTATCTCAGGTCAGATCTGTGACCATATAGTGTGTTCCTTTTTTTATGGAAAATTTCTGTGTTCTACTCCCTACTCCCTAAAAGGTGCTACTAAGTAAAATTTCAGAACTTCCAAACTGTATTTATTGCTAATTTATTTCAAGCAAAATGCATTTTATGGGCTTATCTGCTTTTTTTTTTTTTTGATTAAAACACGAACAAAACTCAACCAACTTGAACAGGTTGAATGCCACATCTGTGCAGAAGATATCAGCACACTTATTTATGGCTCAAAGAAACAGAGTCTAAATTAAAGCAGCTATTGCTATAGAATGGATAAGTGGCCATTATGAATTATCCTTAATTATAGTGATTTCCTAAACTAATAAACCTGCTAAATCTTTTTTGCAAAGGTTAGTTTACACAGTGCATATAAAATCCGCATGTGCTACGCATCAACCACCAGCTGTCTGACAGTGTGTTGCTATTGCAGTGAGTGTTCACATAAATTTTATGTTGGTTATATTAACAGTCAGTCCATATCACTACCCACAGATGCCAGTAGACATAAAAATTGCTCTCCAGTGAGCCTAAATATCCCTAGAAGCTAGTTGTGTCTAATGTTCCATGTAGTATTTGTACGTGAAAGCAGCAGATTGAAAAGTTATTTACAGATGAATATTTCAATCCAGTTAGTTCATATTGGCCTACTTAGGCTTCTTTGCTGGTTTATTTGTATGCTAAATAATTCACTAAAGGTTCTTGTTTACTTTCAAAAGTAGTTTCTATGAAATGCAAACAACAGAGCCAACTTCAGGTGCTCTAAAGGCTAAACAGCCCTGTTTTAAATGCAGGTCAGAGCTACAGACAGCATCTTGCAGCTCGGCTGTCACTCATAGTTTTACCCTTTTAGTTGCTTGGTCTTTAAAGAATTTACTGAGATTTGATGCTTTTATATAAATTTATGGCAAGAATGGGTTATTGTTTCTTACTCTATCCTTTTTTGTGGACAAATGTGAAATCCTTCAGGGTCTTCCCATTAAGTAGACAGAGCTGGCTTGTCATAGGCTGGTTAAATGGATTCTTGACAGTGCACAGGACTAGCAGGTACAGTAGATACGTGTTTTCTCCTGCTGTAGGACATAAATACATTTCTGTATGAATGTCTATGGTACCATTGGTTGTATACTTTAATTTCTTGATCAAGCAGAGCACTGGAAAAATGCAGTTCCTTTACTGAGATCCAGGATCTCAGCAACACTCCTAACACAGCATTGTCTACATCACAGAGTTCATCTATGTGCTTTTTATTTTAGAATATTGATTTTATCATTTTTACTGTTTGTAGTAGGAGTTGCTTTATTGATATTTGCTCAAGCCCTCTTTGTGCAGACACTGTAGAATACTTAGTTGCAGGTATTGACATTCATCTGCTGGTTGGTTCACCAGCATCAGCTTATTTCACCCAAGTGGTATTCAGATCCTGTAATTGTTTCTTGCTATTGATTTTAGATGGCGTTTATAACGTGCTTCCAAAGACCACAGCACCCATGCTGAGTCTGACTGCAGCTTCAATTCAACTCTTTCAACAAGAATGTGAATCACACATATTAAAATTGCAACAGTCTTGATTTGCTTTGCAAAGATCTCTCAAGAAAGATTAAGACTAGTCAGTTCTTGAGAGACAGTGAAGGAGTATCTTACCACTTGCTAAAGAGTAGTTGGCTATTTTTGCAGGAGTTCTGAGTTATTAATGAATATTCTGACATAATGCTATGGATGACATACTGTCAATTCTGATCTATTTTCGTACAAATATGTCACTGCTCAGGCTTAGGTTCACAAAGACATTTAAGAGCCAGTTGTTTTGTTGCCTGCATGTCCTACCATTTGTAAAATTAGGACTTTTGGGCAAACTTAATCTTCAGCAATTACTATGGATGGGTATATAGTGCAACATTCCCTCTGCAAGAGTTTCTTTGAAGAAAGAGTGATTTCACTTGGGTAATGCTCAAGTCCCATTCAGTCTTTCCACCGAAGTCTTTATTAGTAAGTTGACCTGCCCAAGTGCTGTGGAGGCACAGGCCTTTACTGGCATCCCCCAGAGAATGAAAACCCCGAATGTAAAATGATAGCACCTAGGAAAGTAACCAGTAGGGCATGTATAACGTTTCTATTGACTTTTATCTAGTAATTTTTATTTATTTCTTAGCCAACAACAATAGAACAGATTTACAAATTTAGATAACATTTGGAAACCTGACATAATCTTCTAAAAAATGAGAGTAAAAATAGATGCTGTAAAGTATAGGACATATCTTCTCTTGTGCCACTAAAGTGTGAACTAACTGCTAATTTATTACTCATTTAACTGATGGTACATTTTGCTCAGCAAATGGTGTGTTGCTGTGCTGGTGTAGCTTTAGGTATCTATAAACCATCTCTTTGAAGAACTGAATGGTGGTTTTTAAAATTATTTTGCATGCTTGTTTTTGAAAACTGAGTTGCATTCTGTTTAATAAAAAAAACAGTGGTACATGAAATACTGTTAAAACTAGAATCCCTAGGAAGATTCATAGGGAGTTGTACCAAAAATGTTTGGGCAGTTTTGAAAATTACACATGCATGAAGAAAAATTTAAAAAAGAGTATTTCATAAACGTGCAAGGGTATATGTTTATGTGGAGGGCGATTTCATTCCGCAGGGAATTAGTTTTTTCATAAGAAGATGATTTGAACATTTTTGGTATTAAATACAAAACCCAGCTACATTTGCCAAAATATCAGCAGTCAAATGCTTCCTGAGGACTAATTGGGGTTAGAATTACAGGTTAGGGTTAGGGTTAGGCTTGAGAGAGAGAAAGAGCCTAGATCCGCAGGGACACTGGGGCTGGAAAATGCAGGCCAAGAGGATCATGGCAGGGCCCCAACATTGCTACCTCTTTTCGAATCAGTGTTAGGGTTAGACTTAGGTTTAGGGTTAGGACTGGGGTTCCTGAGGACTTTTTCTGAATTCAGGGGAGGTTTCCTCTGTGCAGGGAGCTCAGGACTGGGCTCTGTCATTGTCAGTTAATTGGGCAGAAATCTGAAAATGGCAGTGTTTGAAAGAAGCGTATGTGTGAAGGCAGACAGGCATCCTGCAACAACTAATTCACCCGCATAACACATCTTTGAACTGTCTAAGGCACAGCTAACTGTTTACATGCTACCAACAAGAGTAAATACTCTGAACAGAAGGAAGAGACAGAGTTGCTATGAGTAAAGAAAAAGATTACAAGACAGCCCATCTGCCAGAGAGTGCCTGTCACCTCCAGTTACAAGCCAGAGGCAGCCCTACCTTGTAGCAACTAGAGAGACCAGTTTATTATTCAAACAGGAGAGAGGGAGAAGCTAACTTAGACCTCCGCTTTCTGTCTCATATGGTGTCAAAATATCATTTTCAGGGAATTTTGTGAACAGAATAGTGAAGATGAGTCTAAACGCTACCAAGAAAATAGCTATCAGAACTGCTTCAGCAAAGCCAAATGGCTATCCTGGCTAATAGCTTTGCAGGGGTTGAGCACCCTGGCCCTCAGGTATAGACAGGAATTCTGCCAAGGAGCAGTGGGGATGAGAATTATTAATAGCTAAGGCAATCTTTATCCTTAAGAATCCTGATTATAGTAATTTAAAAAATAGCAACCACCTGTTTGTCATTGTACTGTAAGGCTGACAAAGGCACTTTCAGAGGGCCTTAAATTAAGCCACTTCATTTTCTTTTCTCTTTGGAATACTTGTTGCTTACACATACATATTATATAGCAGGTATTAGAATACCTATTGTCTTTGGAAGCCTATTGTTTATGCCTACACCCAGGTCAAGTTTCCCTCCTTCCATTATCATCGTCAAGACCAGGTAGAGTGGTCAACAGGCAGTTTTCACTGCTCCTATAATGCTTTTGTTTTACCTAGTATCCCTTGGGGAACAGACAAATTGGGTGCATACATGTAGCTGGCCATCTTGACATTGATTTTTGAAGGTTCATTAGATAAATGCTGACATCATAGATTGAGGTCTCTTTAAAACAGTGCCTAGCACAGAACCATTGGGGGAATCAAAAATATCGACTTACCGTGTTTGTGCAGAAGGCCCATGGAGATCTCCTGCATTAATGGGTCCATCAATTTAGGTATTCTTTAATTATTCTAATTGTACACCTTGCAGCTGGAAACTGACTTTATTAGGATTTCTGGCAAGGTAGTCACAGCTTTTGCGGAGAAGAAATAGCAGTGAATAATAGTGACTTTTATCTACTTAGTCATCATATCTTGAATTGTTCAGGTGTTTTTTTTTAGTTTCTGGTTTTTTTCTTTCTTATATGCTAATTTGCCTGTGTAATGTGGTGTTAAAAATGAATAGGGATGCAGTGATGGGCCAATGCAGAGGCCAAGAAGCTATGTGGTACTTTAGAGAAATAGATGCTGGTAAAATAAAGTTGATGGTTTTGTTCGTGTTTAACCCCTCACCCTGGCACCATCAATAGATTGAAGACATCATTTGTATCTGCAAGTGTTTGTTTAATTAAGACCTCCTAAAAATCTTTGCTATTGATTCATTCCATTATCTTATTGATTAACTGCACTGGATCATGTACTTGCTCTTTAGTGGAAGGCAACAGTTTCAGCCTGCTGTCATTTGCCCGCAGATGTGAACAGTAAGCAATGTTCAGCATCCATGTCTGCCAAAGTGTCTTGTGTTTTAATGAAGTACTGGCTGCAATTCCCTGTATTACATGAGAAAAGCCAGTTGTCTCCTGCTGGTGGTGTGACCAAGCATAAAGGTTTTCTTCCAGTTATTCATAAAGCAGCTGCTTACCAGGGAGTGTTGGAAAGTTGTGCTTTGCATTTCTGTGTTAAAATCTAGTGGCTGGAGTCAGAGCAGCAAATTAACGCAGATGACCTGCATATTTCATTGCCATGCTTTTGTAGTTTGGTTTTTTTTCTGTACTGAAAAATAATGTAAACCAGGATTTCTTTATAATATGATTTCGTCTTAGTACCTTGCAGCTTCACCTTGTGGAGTTTTCTGTGTGACCTTGTATTAATATATGTGTATATCTGATAAAAGCATCCCAGCACTGCCTCTCTGAAGATTTTTCTCAGGAAAATCATTCAGTAACAATATTCTGACTGCTCAAGAATTGGATTGTCTGGCTACATTTGTGCAGCTACATGTGCCCTTGTTTGTCAGCTCTTTGTCTTTTTTTTTTTTTTCTGTAGAAAAAAGTCTTTCCCTTATACCAGCGTGATAGCAGTGTGGCATGTAGTACCTTATTTTACAATTCCAGAAATGAGTTTCTGTGTTGGAAGTGGGAATCTGACAACTCCGACCTGCGGGGACCAGCTGCCACAAGGTCACACAAGTGTAATGCACTCGGCTGCTTGCCCACCTCGAGGTAGGCTGAGTGCTGCTTTTAGAAATGCTTATGCCACCTCTCAGATTTTTAGGGGATACCATTAGTGGCAAGAAAGAGGTGGTGACTGACCGTAAAATTACTGGTAAGTCTAAATTAAAGGGGAAAAAAACCCTAACCCGGCGTTTTCTCCTTCTGTCCTGACATTTGAGTGACAATCCAGATTGGACCAGAGTAACAGCCAATATTTCAGTGGAAAATTTTAAAACATTATGCATGCCATATTGAAGTGTTCCATAGGAAATAGGGCACATATTCTTTATTTTCACTTGCAGCTTGCTCTTGACATTTCCAATATACTATAGGTACTGTGGGTGGTCTCCTGGTGAATGCCAGCGGGTTTTTTGCAGCCACTGTGAAGGAGGGCCTCAGAAACTCCCACCATGACAAAATCACTGCTTTTTTTCTCCCTTCTTTTATATAAAATGAAAAGTTCTCCACTTGGGCTGCTTTAAAATTCTAGCTCAATTAAGACTTTTGTGTTAGTTAAGTTTATATATCTGCTGGCATGCCTTGTTAATTTAAGCCAAACCCTCAACTTTACCTTGGCAGAGACTATGATTTTGTTGGGTTCCCTGCACCCTGTTAAATGAGCTAGCACCAAAACAACATCCAATGGACAAATGACTGTGTTCTGATTACTTTTCAGGGTCTTTGATGACAGTAGTAGGTCCTGACTCAGCCTTTTTGATACCTTAGCATGGCAATTTTGAATGCCTCAGGTTATTTGTAACTGCATAAATGCTAAAATTAAATGACAAAGCACAAGTTCTTTAAGTTCTTGTTCTTTAAGTCATCTCTGGGAAAACATCATACACCTTTTTTTTTCTTTTTTTTTTCAATCAGAATCCATTTATGTACAAATACAGGTTATTCTGTTTGCCATCATAAGTAACTAGTATTTATTATATGGATTTGTAATATGTATCACAATTAAGAAATTGCTAGTCAGATTCTGGAATCGAGCAGGGCAGGGTAGAAAGGACTACCTTGTTATGGGAATTGTCTTTGTTTCCCTCTGGTCCTGAATCATTTTTTTTTTCTGTTTATTTAACCCCAATAACAGCTGCTGTTGGGGCTGCTGTTGTGGCAGATCCTGGGAATCTCTTAGATGGCTGGTAATATCCTAGAAGGCTTTGTCTCAGAGCAGATCTAGAACTGAATTTTGTAATTGGTGGGTAATCAGTAGGAACAAAATATTTGCCTGAGAGGTCCACAGGAGGCTGAAGGTGGCAGCCTGCCGTGGGTGTTGGCAGCAGCCTGGGGAGGTGGGGTGGGATGGGATTGTTCCTTCGTTTGATAGGGCTTTCAATTGGACAGGCTTGGCATCTGTGTGATATTCTTTCTGTTCCATGTCTGGCTTGGATTTTTTGCTTAGCTTCAGTCTGCTCCTTTTCTTGGGTTCTGAGCAGTTACTGTGATTAGAGACCAGAACAAACGCTCAGCCAGAATGGGTTTTGTTCAGTTCTTTACCAGTAATTGAAATGATGGGAGTAAAGCTCCACGTGTCCCTTCTTATTTCATCTGTGGACGGGCTGATCAGACCCACTGTTTGCAGATTGCAGCGCAGTAAATTCCCTCTGTTGTACCCCTGATGGCTTTAAATGAGCTGCAGTGGGGTTGGTGGAGCACAGCTACACTGTGCTGGTCACCTTGTGGAGGTCTTTTGTGTTTACTTTGCTAGACCAGGGACACCCACTGTGTACTGGGCACCGTTAGATAAACAGCCAGGTGTATCCTGACTGCCGATGGAAACGGGATCACACCTTTGGATTGTGAATTAGGGTTTAGTAGTTTATGTTCACAGAAGTAGAAAACAATACAGTTTTGGCATTTTTCTGGAAAACAATCTGGTTCTGTTTCTTGCTGTTCTAAAATCAAATTACTTTGCAATCTTAAGGAATTAATCTGTGTTGCTGCATGAAAATGTAAATAATAGTAATCAATGTTACTATAAAGGACAGAAGTAAGTCCTGGGAAAAACATCAGGATTTGAGACTATTTCTGTAAGCACAAGAAGTCAAATTCTTAAAAATCTACGGTAACCTTCAATTCAGAACTTTAGCACAGGCTAGTGAAAGTATTTTGTGTTCCCAAAATATGTATGAGTTTTGAGAAATCTTTTGGATATATTTAGCTAAAATTTCAAAATGTGACTTGTTTGAATATGTTAAAATGAGATTTATTTTTTTTTACAATGGGAAATGCCTTTCCAAAATATCTTTGAAATGTTTAATAAATTGAAACCAACCACTTCTACCATCTTTTATGGTTTTAAGAAATTGGGTTTTTCTGGGGAAAACATGTTTCATTGAAAAGATACCAGCTAAATCTATTGAAGATTTATTATTTATTGTGGACCAAATCTTGCTTTCTGTACCTACATAAATAGTTAATGAAAGTGCTTCCAAGCATAAAGCATGAACTATTTGGACCAATGTTATAAAGTGCTTTGAGCTGGGTAAAATAGAAACTGGAACATGGAAGTTACATTATAAGCAGAGTTATTTCTGTTCTGTAGAAAAACTTTTAATTGTCAAAGACTTTAAAAAGAAAGTAATTTTTTTCCCCTTTTGAATCCTACAAGAGTTAACTTCAACACTCATTGCTAATATAATATTGCAGTTATCAAAAACTCAGTGCTACTGTTTTGATTACTGAGGCGTGGGTGGAGATCAACTGAACAATTAAAACCTCCAAATAAAATTCCCTGAATTGTTGATCTGAGCAGGAGCTCCCAATGGAAAGGACTTACTTTTAAAGTTGAAGATTTGGTGTATAATGTCTTTACCATTTTGCAGCTTTGCTGACTGGAATATATAAAAGTATTTCAGAAACCATAATGTCTTGGTCTTTTATGGGCAGTGAACTTACTACATTCATACAATAGAAATCTGAACTCATGTACTCTAGGTAACATCAATTAAAATAAGTTATTTTAGAAGAAATAACACTTAATTGCTGAAACTGGCACAAGTGACTGGAACGTTTTGAAATCTGAATAGAAAGAAAAGAACATTTTGAAGTAAGGTCTACATTAAAGCACAAAGGTAATCCAGTATTTTGGTGAAAGAAAATGCATAAGGTTAATCTTGCAAGATTTCTCTCCAAAATTGCTATTTACCATTTGAGATAAATGAATTCTGAACATGCTTCCTGTATAATACTGAACACGGTATCAAAGTGAATGGGTATCTTGTCTGAATAGGAACAGCAGAATGAGATTTTATGTCAATATGAGGCGTTACAGATTGAAAGATGTATGCTTGAAAAAAGTAAACCTAAGCTTCATGAATTTTCTTGTTAAATATATCCAGTCAAAACATGCCAGACAACTTTGTCAATAGATGAGGACCACTGGTAGTAAATAGAGTTGGGTAAAATATGTCTAAGAACCTGAGTACTTGGAACATTGTCCTATTCTGAGCCCTTTGTTGCTGTCAGTATGTTAGCAATTTCCAGGTTAATTTTCATGTGGAATACTGTGCAATGGAACTATCATAAAATAAATACTTCATATTCACCCATTCCTTGATTTCCTATAGAACCTATACAGTTCAAGTGCAAACTGTGACTATCCTTGTATCTAGCATATTAGCCAAAAAATTACATAGAAAACTTTTCTGCAGTTAAGATAGCATTTTTACTGCTGCAGGCATGCTTTTGTTACTTGCTTGTATTTGCTTGTGCTATTGGTGAACTTGCCCTTCCAGCAGAGAGTTTCGTAGGTCATTCCGCACCAATGAGGAAAAAAGTGCACAACAGCACAGTCTAGAAGTAAATAAACAAAAACCTCAGTGGCATTTCTGCCCTGTAAAACACTGCTTTGTGAAGATTTCTTTTTAACTTTCTCTCTTTTTCCTCCATCTGAGCCCAGATATATGTCCATGAGGATTTCTTGGAGGCTGTAGGAGGCTAAAATCCCTGCTTTGATTGCTGGTTCAGCAGTGTTGGTTCTGTCCCTTTTCTCCTACAGACGGTAGTGTAGATTTTTCTGAATCTTTGGCCAGGGCTACCCCAGCAGCCTTCTGGAAATAGGGGATACTTACTCTGGAAGAAGGATCCAAAGGTGTAGAACTGCATGTTGATCTTCACCTACCCCAAATGACTGGATTATTTGTATTTCTCCCCTGGCAATTACTCCATCTGTCTGTAAGTAGGCAAATAACTTCTCACCTGGAAATGAAACAATAAGCAAACTTGTATGGATTGCTTTTGTTTCCTGACCGCTTATTGCTGAAACACCGAAGTTTAGTTTTAATCTTGTCTATACTGCTACAGAATCCCCAGGGAAAAGGAGCTGATTTATGTACAGCTTAGCCTGAAGCACTTGCGTCACTGTACAATTTTGTATTGCTTGCTTAATAGACCACAAAAGTCAACATCGCTTTGGAAGAACAATTTGTGCTTAAAGTAGTCACAACTTCCAAGAGATCCTGTTAAGGCAAGATGTTGTGAGAAACCCAGAGTTGGAACAAAACCTCTTGTTTCCTAATTATAATGTTAATACTTGGGAAAACTTAAGCCACTCTGTGTTGGTTTATGTCAATAAAGGTTTGTTTTTTGTCTTTCTTTCTTGCCCATCCTGCTCGGGGAAGTTGGAATTAAGTCAGCATTTTTAGCTGCAACATAAGAATGTTTCAGTTGTCTATTATTGTGGAAGCAGATGTAAAATTACATCTCTGAAAAGAGACAGACAATCTGCATTTAAAATATCTTTAATAAAATAAGGTCAAAAGCTGTAGTTTACAGATTTATAGAATAAGTGAAAATGAAAGGGACTTCAGGATTTGTCTAGACCAGCCTCTTGCTCGAAGCATTGTTATCACTGAGGTCAGATCAAATTGCTCAGAGCTTTAACTAGTCAGAGCTTGAAAACCTTCAAGGATGGAGACTGTGCAACTTCTTTAGGCAACCTCTTCTACTACTTGGCTATCTTCATGAGAAGAAAGATTTTTCTTATATCTGGTCTGAATTTCTCTTGATTTAGTTTATGTCTGCTACCACTTGTCCTCTGAAGAGCCTGGCTCCGATGTTTCCTTGCTAACTTCCTCGTAGCTACTAGGAAGCTGTTGTCAAGTCTCCTTGAAGCTGCTGCTTCTCCAGGCTGAACAAGCCCTGTGCCCTCAGCCTTTTCACAGGGCAGGTGCTCCAACCCCCAACCATCTTAGAGCCCTCTGAACTTGCTTCAGTTGATTAACATCTGTCTTGTATTGGGAGATCTCAAACTGTATCTAGCTAGATGTGATATAAAATTTTTGAGAGGAAGGTTATTTCTCTTGATCTGCTGGCCCTGCTTCCCTTAATACTGTAGGTTATCTTTGCTGCCAGGAGGGACTGCTGGCTTGTGGGCAGCTTGCTGCCTAGCAAGACCTTCAGGCCTTTTTCACGAGAGCTGTACCCCAGCCAGTCCTAGATGATTGTTCCTTCCCGCATGCAGGACGCTGCATTTTTCTGTGTTGAATTTCACAAGGTTCCCCCTGACCCATTCCTCCAGTCCTTACAGGAGTAGTCACGTCCCCCCACAGCTCGATGTCATCTACCAATTTGTGAGCACGCAGTCCTCTGCCTGCTCCAGGTCACTGATGGAGCCATCAAATGAGGTCCTGTTGTAAACCACTATGGTACTTTGCTGGCTTATTGCCATCCAGGTGGAGTGCAAACCATTAACCTCTATGCCCTGAGTCCCCAGTCGTCAAAGCAATTTTTGTTTTCCCTTTCCAGGGGTCTGTTCAACCTGGGATAACCATTTTTTCCTGCAGTGGTTGGCTGTAGGTGCCTATGTCAGACAAATCCTGCATTTGACAACATGCACAGGTTGTTTAGTGTCTTAGTTAGGTTCTATACAGGTGAATGTCAGGTTTTAAATGGCACTTTAAAATATTCATATTTGAAATATTAAAATAATAGCAATTCTAAATTGCATTCATGTAGTTTGCAGCATGAGCTCACTTACAATAATCACTATTGAGAGCCTGCCAGTGTATATGTTGCATCACTGTAGCTTCAGTGTTCCACGGACCTGGGGTAGGAGTTCTGTTAGGTTCAGTTTTAAATGACTTTATTTAATATGAAGGATAAAGATTTTTTGTTCTTTAAAGTAGGCATTAGTTACACAAAAGAGGCATGGTATATCATTGCTCATCTCGATCACTTTATTCGCTAATTTTTATAGGATTTGGCATGTAGTGTCTACACTTACAAATGTGCACAGTATGCATTTACACAGAAGATTAAGCACTGAAGCTAATATAAGATTGATGAGAGAAAGGTCATTGTCTGTGTGTCATAGTATTACAAGCTGGATCAGATTCATGTGTCCAGCATTAGATTTAGAGGAAGTGCATGAACACCAATGTATGGTTGCCTGGTTTCTTCTTAAACTATCAAATACAAAGCCACACATGAGCAATTTTGAGAGCTGAATATAACCCCCTGACAATATCAAACTCTTGAGTTCTTCTGACAACCACTGGTAAAGCCAGCTGATTTGTAGAATAACACATTGTCCATTCCTTCAGACAAGTGAAATTACTGTCCTTTCCTGGCCATATTGAAATTATTTCATTTTATTTCAAGAAAATCCATTTCTAATAACAGCTTTTATAGCAGTTTCTGTTGTGATGGGTAATGTTGCTGGTTTGAGACAGCGACTAGATCTTCTGTCTTCCTATAGAAGTTGTGAATGGTTCTGTGTATACATTCATGTCAATATTACTTAAATGTTTCATTCCACAGATTGCTAAACATTCCAAGCTTACTTATGCAGGCTGTCTGTGAGAGGATCAGTAGTTCTGTTGGGACCCACGTCTGAAAGTGAGTGCGTGTTGAGTGACTTCATTGAGGCAGAACCAGAGCATACAAAACATTGTGGGTTGTTAACAGTTTATTGGGATGCAGGGTTTACAAGTTATTTAAGTACACCTGAGTCAAGTGTCTTGATTTTATATTAATCTTGAATGTTCTGTCAAAAATATTTCTGTAGCTGTGCTTTCACTGTTTTTGAAGGGAAATAGGAATATCAGCTTTTGAAAGACAGCCTAACCAAGTGTCTTAAAGTAGAGGTACAAATGTTCTAGGCAGCTTGTCTGTTCAGCTACTTGCTGTGGAAAGTCTACGTGTTGCCATCTTGCTAAAAGACAGCAATCTGAATTGCAGTTACTCTGCTAGGTTTTTGCTGTAATCAATATTTCATGTCTTGAAATTATACGTATATGGTTAATATGATTGATATTAACCCCCTTCTGCACTTACATAACCTTTTGATTATTCTTTATGTGAATGTTTAAGACTTGTTTTTGTTGGGTTTCCATTGTTTGTTTTCTGTTTTAACATCACCTTCATATGGGTTAATTTGAACATCCTACTTTGTAAGACTGTCATGTATCAGAACGTCTATTTTGATTTATTGCTCTGTTTTCTTTTTATTCCAAAATAGCAAATTTTGTCTCTTGCAAGACAGCAGTGTTTGCATATAACATTTCCTCCATGTTTCCTTCGGTTTAGCAAGGATGCCTGATTAGCACGAGCTCAAACTATGTAGAATTTCTAGTTCTTTCTTGGTGAAAGTGCTGAATGAAACAGGTAGCAAATAATGTCTGTGGTGGATATAAAGTACAGAGAAGAACACTGGCTTGCAATTAAGTACACGCTCGAGGGTCTGAAAAATTATTGAGAGAAGGTTAAGGGTGAGTGGTAGATAATCAGAGATAAAATCAGGTAAAAGATAATAACTGCAACAACAAAGAAAAAAATGTGACAGTGTTTGTAGACCATAAGAAGGACGAAAACAAAAACCTTAAATGTAAAAGTTATAGCTAAAGTCTACTAAATCAGTGCTTTAATGAGCTGCCTGATGCTCAGATTACAACAGGTGACCAGCCCCCACCGTTTTATAGACAACTGAGCAAATCATGAGGAAATTCAAGAGGCAGTGAAAGTGCTCAGGTACAACAAAGCACCAACCGTTGATAAGATTTCTACTGAATTATTAAAAGTAGCAAAGGGTAAGTTTTATTTGAAGACTTTAAGTTTCAATTACAAAGGTAAAACAAGCTGAAGATATAAAAAGCTAATTAAATAAAAAAACAAAAAACCACCCTGTTGTTTTACATCTGTTTGAGACCTCAGCACTTATGGCAAAGGAAATTAAACAATCCTGTGGAATAAAATATTAAGGCACATTTTTTTGCTGGACCAGAGAATGACTGATGTACTAAAATGTAAAAAAGGAACAGTGGGAGGTTTATAAAGGAGCAAGTGTATGAGCATGGAGCCAAGCACATTTGAGGCCAGAAGAGGTAGCACAAAGGTCACAAAGATGAGCTAGGTGTCTTCTGGAAGCTCATTTTTTTTGGACCTTGATCTTACACCAGCCAAAGAGAACAGGGAGCAACAGTAATTGAATGAGTCCTGAGATACTTAATATGAATTATAGCAATAGACAAAAAGTACTGCTGACATAAAGTGGAGCAAATTATGAGTGCAGCAGAGGACCTTTAGGCTCAGGGGGCTAAGCTGGTTTTTTTTTCTGGTATTTCCTGTTACAACATGCAAAATTTTTATTATATAGTAACAGCTTTTTCACCAACAGTTAATTGAATCCATTATCTACAATTTTATAGGTTACATGGAAGAGCGAAATTTATGGAGGACTTTATAGCAGATATGATTTTTTTTGTCATTCCAGGTATCTGGGATCAAATTTGAAAGCAGTATCCTACTCAAATTTCTAGGCTGCTGTGCTCTAGCTCCTTGAAAGCTGCCTGTTATTTCCTCCCCATTTGTTATAGTATCCTGTTGGTGGCAATATGCCTACTATTTAAGGTTACTTTCATTAATCATCCATAAGTTAATTTCTTTGCAGCCAGAATCTCTGATCTCATTATGTTGTCTTTAAAGCTGAAGACCTCAGGTTGTTTTATTTTTACTTTGATATCACTGTAAAAAGATAAGTTAAAGAACTGCGTCTCTGGGGAATCATTGGGAAGTCTTTGAAAAAGTGGTGGTTTGGACAATCATAAAGCAATATTCACATTTTTATTTAAAAGTTTAAAAATCCAGTGACTGATGCAGCTCTGGAATGTGGATCATGTCCTTAAAATAACCTGCACTCTATGATTGCCTTGCAGAGGTACATAGAAGAGTTATTCTCACAGGCTGGTTGGTCTCAGGACTAAACACACAGTCAAGTCAGTGATAACATGAAAAAAATCATTTTCCCTGCTCTGTGACATGACTTTTTCTAGGGCTTATGTGCATATTTTAGCTAATAGCTATGACTGTCCTCATTGTACTTCTTTCTGATTTTTTTTTAATGGTAGTCAGCATGTTTAAAAGTTTATATACTGATCTGTGACTCCTATGTAGAACATTTGCGCTCTGAGATGTTTCTTTTCCAACAGGCTGATCACTTTTTTTTTCTTTTTTTTTTTTTTTTTTAAAGACAGATGGCCATTACCAGTACACAGGAACAGCAGTCAGACCTGATATGTTGCATATACTATGAGTTTAATGTTTTTTTTCCATTGCACTTCATTTCCCTAATGCTACCTGAGGTATTTCAAGACACATGCATCCCTGTCTTCTGTCTTTAAGAGTTAACTTCAACTCAAGCAATAAAATCTGGGTGCTTTTTAGAGCATTAAATCTGGCGAGCGGATATTTGTCATGATGTCTTTTAGGACCACCAGGTGTATGTCAGGGAGTGGGAAAGTTGCTCCACAGGTAACTCAAATCTCTCTGAGCAAGCCTAGTACATGAAGAAGCCATTTGTATCCCACTGAGTCCCATAATGTTGAGAACGTTGCTGAGATTTACACGAGTCCAGTCGAGGCAGTGCTAAGGCAGCAGCAACTGTGTGACCTGAATCCCTGTTTCTCGTGCCTCGGAGGCTGTGGCACTGCTGGGGTTTTTGGGTTTTTATTTCTTTTGGTTTTAGCTGGGTCAGAGCTGCTATGAAGGGTGCATTTTATTAAACTAGGCAGCTGGAAAGTGGTTAGGTGGAAGAGCTTGGGAAAGGGGGCCACGTTGCCTCTTGGGTATGAAGTGGAATGCTGGGTCAAAGGGAATGTATTGGCAGAGGTCCTGGATGCCTGTTTCCGTATCTTACTTAGGGTTGCCCCAATGCTTTTAGACAAAATTGTTGTCAATGGTATTGATCAGATGTTCTGATAATCTAGCAAAGCTTCCTGATGTGTTAAATTCCCATCTTTCACGTGGCATTAAGTGTGGAAGAAGTATATGTAACTCTCAGTGGACACCGCCAGAGTATGACTGCTAGCCATCAATTGTGCTGCACATGCCAATTCCAATTAGTCATTTACCAATCCCTTTTAACACTTTCTAGCAATTCTGTGTACCCCTACAAATATAATATGTACTTCCAGAATCTTAATTTATGTTTTTATCGGAAGAATTAAACAAAGTTCTATTTTCATGAAACAGAGAAAATGCTGAATTACATTTCTGCTTCCCATGGATTCTAAAAGTGTATATTCAAACTGAAAAGTAGGCAAAGAAAATATGAATTCCAGAAGAGCAAAATTTGGTATTTAAAGCAATTCTAATGCCACGAGCAGGAGCAAATGAAACGTTTGAACTTAGAAGCTAAAATTTAAAATGCATTTTGAAATTAAATTTAACTCTGTTTAAGCTTCTGATTCCTTTTGCGTAGTTGCTTGATGGTTTTTTTAATTAACAAATTCTCACCATGGAAAATAGTATCAAGTTTTCAATCTACTTTAGCTTGTGCTTTGAAGCAGTTACAATTTGAGAGGAAGGGTGAGATTTTCAAGGCCTCTTCCCTTTTATTGGTGTGCAGGCGTGTACAGTAACAGCTTCCAGATTTCCCACTTTCCATCGCCACGAGCATAGCAGAGCTATTACTGCAGACAAGATCAGATGTCATCACTGGTTTGTCTAAAGGGTCTTGTGTGATGTCCCACCTAATCACCACCTCCTTCCTTGCTCTGTAGTGGGGAAGGGCAGAATGGAGCTTATGAGCCTTGTGCAGCGCCCGAGATGGCATCCAAAATTCCCATCAGTCAAAATAAGTCTTATCACAGCAAGAAACTGGTTAATTATTGTACCTCTACTTCAGCAAACGCACAATAAAGAGGTAGATTAGTAGAGATGAAAAATTCATTGCAGAAGTGGCACATTATTATGAAAAACAAAATGATTCTATTGAGCAGTAGTGCTGTTACCATAATCCTAACAATAAACTCCATTACAATAATAATAGGAGAAAAACTAATTGCAGCAAGGACAGGACAAATCTTTTTTAATCCTCATTGTCATCTCAACTAAATCCAAACCTATTTGTATTAACCTTTGCTGACAGAGTCACATGATGGACATAATTTCTAGTAATTTACCAGCAGTAGATCTAACCTTTCTTCATCAAATATTCATAAAGGCATGATTCTCAATGATTTTCTGTCTCTTTTCATATTTACAGCTTGTTGTCTTCTTCCTTTTTACTATAATTTGAACACAATTGAAGTCAGATGGAATTAAAGTTGAATTGCTTTAGTGGCTACAGTACCTGAAAGCAAAGAATTACTAATTGAAATTTTGTATAAATAGAGATCATGCTGTACTCTGATGGGATTGCGCACATGTCCTTGCCTTTTGAGGTGGTAAAAACTCAACCAGATTAAATGGCATCAGTTCTTGTTACTGGCATAACTGTTTAAAGTGTGTGTGTGTGTGATGCATCTGCATAAACATACATGGAATTGAAAGTATGAACTTTTACTGGAAGCCTGAACAAGATATTTGGGTCATGAAAACAAATGCTGTGGGCTTGATTCCTTATTTAGGTGTAAATAAGACTAATAATTGAACTCAATTATGCTAGTGTAAAACTGATATAAAAGGCTGAAGATAAATTGATTTAAGGCAGTATAGAAGTAGTATGGGACTTGGGGTATGCATCTTTTTCTTTCTAAGAAGTTTAAATCTGAAATAGAATTACATACTAGCTGCAGGTTGACCACACTTCCCAATGGATTTTTTTTTTTTTTGGAGGGAATAAGACCCTTTTGATGAAAATATAAGGTCTAATGGAAAACATTAAACAGAAATTCATACACTTAAAACCTTACGTGGTAAATTCTCAGAAACACTTTAGACTGGTATGTTTGAATTTGAGATGACTGGGTAATTGTTTGAAACATCCTGTGCATCCATGCTATGGACAGAAACTGTGCCTGTGAGCAGCTCTAATAGGCAGTTTGGTATCACTGTGCTCATTCTCACCAGCATAGATTGTGGATAAGTGGAAAAAATATAAATGATTTAAAGTGAGCTACAGCAATGCTTTTTCAGTAACTATAATGTGCATAGGTGCTTTTTTTACCTTTTTTTTTGTCTTTTTAAAATGCAATGCTGCTTACTTTGTCTTCATCACTTCAGTGTTCAGTTCTGGGTGCACAGCAGCCAGGAACTGAGCTGTTGGGACCTTACTGAATGTTCCGCAGGTGTGGCTGTCATTCTTTTTGTGAGCAGTCCCGACTGTCTGATGAGAGGAGCTGCTGAGAGCCGTCAGCTCCCGTTTTTATCAGTGAGAGCTGAATGTTCAGAACCCTCTACCTTTAAATCTTTAGAAAACAGAGGGTTCTGGCAGCTCCTAAGTAGTGAGATATTTCTGCAAATTAATGAAAAACATCTGAAAGATGTTTGTCGTAACTTTTATTTTCGGGGGGAAAGTAGGGAGGATTCTGTTGTTTGTGCCAGGTTCCTGTACAGCAATGACCGTATGAGTATTACTAATGAAAAATACTTGGTTTTTTTCCTCAAACCAGTTTTCATCCATTAAGGTGTGGGTGAAGAGGCATTAACTGCCATTAACTAATATTTCAGCACACTTTTTTCTTTGCCTATGGCATCCTTCGTAGGTTTGTATTCTGATTTGAAAGTGTATTGCCTGTTATTGCCAAATTAAAATAAATAATTGAAGGATGGGAAGAAGGGAGTAGTTGTAGGCTGATGAGAAGCAAGCCTGTCCAGTGGATTAGGCACCATACTAAGATTAACAAAGTTAATTCAGTTCTTGACTAGTTCATGCACTGATTTCCCATGCATTGAGAGCACATTATTGTGACACCAGAAGGGTGAGGTGTTTGGGATTGTGTAGTTAAATATGCACTAGAAGCAGATGAGCTTACAGGTAAATACTATATACTGAAACAGTTGATATGCTGTTGTTATAACATGAAGCTTTCATTTTAAATTTGGTATATTTAAAGTTAGGTGTGGAGGCTTTCAAGAATTGCCTAATTGAAACCAAATTTAATGCCATGGAAAAAATGTTGGAAATGGGAAAAGTTATTAAAAAAGGCATAGAAAAAATATAAAGCTGTTACTTCATTTCAGTTTTGCAGAGAATTAAAGAAAATAGTACATATTACTTAAGTTATTCTAGCCTTTGTGAAAGAAAACCCCATTCTATATCCTTAGTAATTATGAAATTAAGAGGAATTATTCCAGAAATGAAATATATGCATATTTGAGTGCTCATAATAAAATTACTAATTTGCAGAAATAAAATTTTTAAATTACCAAAATGAAAAGCTGTCTCAATTCTCCACTGTTTTAGGATAATGCTGAAATAATGCCCTTATTGGTATATAATTAGAATTCTAAATTAACTGTATAGGGTTTTAAGTAAAGCAATTTGATAGGAATGTGTAAAACTGCATTTCCTTTCAGGTGACAGATTTAAACATTACAGACAAAGTGTTTATAAACTCCATAAGTAATATGAATGGCATTTTCAGATCTGTCCTAATATTGGTTCTGATTGCCTCAACTCACAGCGCAGTTATCTTTAGAGGTGCATCCAGCTGAACATTTTAAACTGCAGACTGTTTTAAAGAATGGAAAACCAAACAATTCAACATAACTAACATCCCCTCACCAGTTCAGGGTATGGAACTGTGATTTATTCTTTACAGCTCAGAAGACTGCAGCATCTCTAAGCTAGATGAAATGCCCCAGATCATACTCAAATCTGGGGACAGATTCAGAAGTTACACAGAAAGCCCTTAAAAGGGTGTGTGTGCTCTGCTCACCACTATTCAGTATTTGCTTCTTTCTCACAAATGAAAAACCACCACCAACAACAAAAAAAATAAAACACAGGGAGGATTCTGTGCAGGGAAAACACACGGAGTTCATAATTTATGCACATATTGAAAGCACAGGTTTAGTCTATTTGTATTGTACAGAAAGTGCTTAAAAGTGGCTGAACGTGGTTACAGGTTATTTCCAGGAATGCTTTCTGGTGATGGATTCCTGTTGCCTGATTTATGGCAATCAAAAGGAGCAAGACAAATAAAGTTACTGTGCCAAAGTTACACTCTTCTTTAGCAGACAAGTCTTGACATAAACTTTGACTTCAGACTGTCTTCAGATTTAGAAAATTTGTGATTATCAATTTCATTATAATACTCATGGTAATTCCAATAGGCAGTTGTGAACATGGCAGTAAGTGCAGCTTAGAGCTTCAGACAAATCTCAGGCACTTCATCTTGTGTAACTGCATCTAAAAAGCACGAACACTGAGTTAGCAGCCTGCTGAAGAACTGGTCTTTCCATCAGTCCCTTGGCAAGGGCAGCAGGTTACTGGGACTAATCAAGTTGGTCTTGTGGGTAGCTAGTGAGGCCTTACAGCTTCCCAGGTGACCTTGCTCCTGTAATGTGCTGTAAAGGACTGACTTTCCCCATTAATAGTTTGTTTGTGGGAGCTGGAAAGGTGACTTGTAATACAGCTGCTTTTCCTCATTCTTCCATAATGACATTTTGAACAAGCAGATGATGTCCTTTGATTCAGTATGACCTTGTATTTTTGGTGATTTCATGAAGCTTTGAGAAAAAAATAAGTAAATGAAAATACAAATATGCTGTTTGCTTACATTTTTGTATATTGGATATTTTTCATAAATTACATGACAAATTGTAATATTAATTAAATGTGTGTGTGTGTACATACCTTTTGGCCCATTCTCTTAGACTTACACCTGTCTATAATAACTGCAAAAGAATGGAGGAGATGGATGCTTCCTAAAGGGTTTTTTCCCCCCACATCAGGGTTTTTCTCTCCATAGTGTGCTGGGTTCAAAGGCTAAACTGACTTTTTTGAGGCTTTGACAATAGAACTCTTCTGTCTTCTTTCATTCTCCTGGAGTATGCATTCCAATTAGAATGTATAATTTTACAGCAAGATGTGTATTACAAGGAACTTTAAAAGTCTTATTCAAAGTTAGCTCATTAAAGAATGGTTATGTTTGAGCATCATTGTATTTAGGATTTTTATGTCAGCTGTTTTGACTTTTGTCATAAGTTACTAAATTTTATCCTTTTATCCCTGTGCTAGCTGTGTAACTGCATGGTTTCCAGGCAGGAATCTTTTCTTGATTTGAAGATGTCAGAAATGAAGAATATTCTGTTCCTTTAATAGTTTGTCCCAGTGTGTGATTGACTTCACTGTAAAAACCAGGCATATTTGAATTTCACTGGTCTTTTTTTTCAAATTTCAGCTTCCTCTGCTAGACAAGAGAACTCTTTCATACAAGATATTTTCCTTCAATCTATCAAGTTTAAATCTGATAAGTGAAGCAAATTGAGTTAATCATTACTGTGCATTTTCCACCTGTCTCCACAGTCTCTTTTCTCTGCTTTCTTCAACATAGTTCTAAAAAGCTGGAGACAAGGCTATTCCATGTTACTCTCATATTTGTCTACCTACTGAAATACAGAAGGATTATGTACTATGCTGGGAATTCAATTTGAGTTGTCTGGGGTAATATCCACTTTGTTTTCAGATGCAGTGGTTTTAAGCACAAACTCATCACGTTTCCAGTCATCCCTCTCCCAGTCTCTGCATATAGTTCTGTAACACATTTGGTCTTGCTCATCAAGTGACCTGGCAGATCTAAGTCCTGTCCACATGATTTTAACCATGTCGGTCTCTCTGATATCTTCAGAAATTATTAAATAGCTGATCACTGACACTTACTTTCGGAATACTGATGAAAATCTAATACTGGTCACCATATCAGTCTCTGGAGGAATCCCTTGTGAGGGTCACCATTCAGTAGTGATTCCCCATTGATGTTTATCCTTATGTTATTTGATAGCCATTACTTACTTGTGGTGTATGTTCTGCTGACATTCAGTGCTACTTGGGAAAAAGAAGTCATTCACTATGTAGTGTAAATCAATTCATCCTAGTCCTCCATAGTTTCTTCTAGTAACTGAACTTGTCACCTTAAAGGGTTTGTCCAACAAGATTTGTTTTCTAGAAAAAGCATGCTGATTGTCATGTTTTATATATTCATATTATCTGTCAAATGAATCCTGTACCACCTTCTCTATTGCCTAAGGATATGCTACAGAACCTGTAGGTACCTGGGTCACTCCATTTCCTTTGTCATGATAGCAGTGCTCTAACAGTCTCTAATTTCCAGAATTCAAATCAATGTTATTGGGTCACAGAGTTCTTTGGTCTGGTATAAGTTCGTAACACAGCACAGTGCCAGACATTAACATCTCTAGGAGGCTCTATGAAAATATGGATATTGTTTGTGTGTGTATGTTCTGGAGCAAATTGAGGGAAAAAATAGGTTTGAACACTGCTTAAAGCTTCCTGGCACAGCCCTAGCTGACTTCTACCAAAGGGGATTTTTACATTGGTAGAAGATTATTTGTTTCCTAAAATCCGGAGGTGCAGAGAATAACATTCTTTGTTGCTTCCAAGTAAAAAAGACAAAATGCAGAACAAGCAAAGAAGATTTTTTAAGCCCCAAAGTTGTCATAATGCAGAAGTGTTGTTTTGAAGGTATTCTCAGCCTTCCAATTAGAAAGATCACAAATGTATTGAGACAATTGGCACCTGGTTTGAATTATGAGACAAATATAAATGAGTAGTATTTTTCCAATATCTTGCAAGGAAGAAGAAAAAAAAAAAGAGAGTGGAAGAAGTGCATGGAACATTCCTCAAGGGCTTGAAAAGAACCTGAGGTTACAACATGACTTCACTAGCATTTCACCCTGGCTGTGCAGACAAGCCAACTAAGTAAACTGAACCTGGTAAAGTTATTAAGGCTTGGAAAAGGGAGATCAAACTGATAGCTGTTATCAGAAAGTAGCTAAGCCAGGCCTGTCACTGCTCAGGCAGGCAACAGTGTCCTACATGCTCAATAGTGGTAAAATGCTAAAAAGCTAAAGTGAAAGTGGAAAGAAAAAACTGTAGGAGGAGGCCTAAGAAAATGGGCTTCTCGTCTTCCTGAGGAATGTCATTAACTTCCCTAGATGTTCCTACTGGCACTTCAGCAAGCAGGGTAGCATGTGATATTTCCCTGTAGAACTTCACATATCTGAGAAACACAAACTACAGATTAGTGGCTCCTCAGGAGCACTTAAGAATGGAAAAAAAGAAAAAAGGACACCTGCTGTTTGGACTAAAAAGAGGAGGATTACATAGCTATTGCCAAGCCCCTTAAAGTTTACACTCATTTCTTGGCGGATTGGAGTAATAGCATTTCAGCAAGGAAAAAGGTGAACACGTACTTTGCATTGTAGATTAATATGATCATGATATTATTTGAAAAGGCAAACTAAGTAGGAGGGACATTAGGTCAGTTGCATACTCAGGGAAGGAGTGTTTCTTGTAACGCAGAAAGAAATTTCATCAGCAGTTCATGGAAAGGAAGCTCAGATGGCAAGCAATAAACTGGGGAAAATGGAGTCTGAAATACAACATTCCTAAACTAAATAAACCGTATAGAAGGCCAAGACAAAATGAAGGAAGACAAAACAGTAGGTCTCTTGTGAGAGTAATGAAATGAATACTTTTCGTTATGTATATCTTGATGTTCTATGAATCTGCACAAAATATGGAGGGATGGGCAGCTGATGGCACCCAGCAACAGAAGATTCTGTTTCCTTGGCCTCAAAAAATTACAACATTATCCACAGAATTTGAACCTGACAGTGTAGCTTCCATGTAGGTTACTTGGCAGAAGTCCCTGAGAAGTTTTGCTGCTGTGTTGCTGTAGTACTGCATTCCTTCAGATAACACGTGGCAGATCCTTGCTCATTGTGTAATGAGTTAGTCGAAGACTAGAGACTAAGTGCAGGGAGAGGGACTGGGGTAGGATGGCTGTCTCAGGTTCTTAAGAGAAGCTGCAGATATTCATGTGCACGTGCTGTGCATGGGGCAGTGAGGCAGAGATCATCTCCTGGGCCCTGCGCAGTGGAGCTTTGTTCAGCTGTGCTGAACCTGAGATGTGTATGAAAGTTCCACTGAGCTAAACAAGATTTAAATATGTGGCTGTGCATTTTGCTCAGATCTGATAGAAAATTGAATCAGGTCTTTAATTAACTAATATAAGAGGTCTTTAGAATTCTGATGTGATGTTTTAGGAGGAATAATATAACAGAATAACGTGAGTAACCTTGCAGGTCAATCAGCACAGCAGATGTCAGCATCTCTCGTTAGCAAACTTCAGGCTTATTGGCCATTTTATGATAAAGATTTAGTCAAGAAGCAGCACATAAATGTGTGAGAATCAATTTGAATTGTGCCCTGCAAAAACTAATGAAATAACCCATCTGAACTACTCGTAAGGTATTGGCACCATATACCTTATTATCATTGGAGTGTTCCCTATGGCAATAACTTCAAGAAGAATTTCAAGACTAGTTGCATTATCTATTGAAAAGCAATTTTTTACTTTCTACTGAGGCAAGATAGTTTTACGAATAACTCTGAAGTTTACTCCGAAGGCCATTTCAATCGTCCATAGATCTTACGATATTATGTTACCTCCTTTCGTTTCAAATTCACAGCATAAGAAAGAAAAAGAATGACATAAATTGGATGTTAGAAGAGTTCTGAAGATAGACATCAGAAGAATTCAAGAGTAAGAAGAGAACTCAGCATTATTTGTTATTTTCCATCCTAAAGTAAAAAGAGAACAAAGCATCAAAAGCATCAGTAGTGAGAGAGAGCTCAAAGCCAGGACTATATATCATAGGATATGAAACAAGTGAGTTGGCACCACCAAAAGGTCTAAAGTCTTAGTCCGTGGTTTAAAGTTGTTGATATTGCAGTCAGAAGGATCTTTCAACCACAGAAAGTGATATGAAGAGCCGTATGCGTTTGTTGCAGTAGACGTTTTAGATTTTGCCTACTGGTAGCATTTTGGTACTCACTTGGGTTAATAAGTCTTCCTGGTGCAAGGAGAATTCAAGTCCACTGATAGGATGTTATAGATCAGGGCCTTGCACTTCTTTAAGTACTTCTGGAAATAATGGCTGTGAACGTAAGCCAGGATCAGATGCATGTAGTTTGTCATGTGTTTAAATGGATTGAATTCAATCATATTCCATAAAGGAAAGTGTATTTCAGTCTAATAACTTTAAATCATCATTCAGTCTGTACTGAAATTTTAGATGGCATTAAAAAATATTGTAGAATTACATTAATTGCAAAGTTTTGAGGTATAGTGATGCTGAACTTTCACATAGCATTTCTTCCCTTAATGCAGTTGAAAGTAAGTACAGAAATACATTCATTCACATTATATTTGGGCAGTGGTAATTATTCACAAATTAACGTAGGAAAGGAAATTTAACATCTCTATATAATGTTTTCAGTTATTTGAAATGCAAAGGGTAACAGAAAAAATTCTGAGGTTTTGTTTGGCAGTCAGAAAGATTAACTCCACTTGTAGAAAAGAAGCTTATTGAGTATATTGTTGCCATATGATTTTTATTTATGGATGAATGTACTGTAGCATTTCCTGGGATATCAACTCTATGTCTCTCCCAGCACTGGATTTATTTTTTTTTTGGTGGTATATTTTTATACTGATTTATCCATAAAAAGTCTGAATAAAGCAGCAGCCATGGAGAAATTTTGCAGTGGTTGAAATGTGATTAGTTAGTTAAGGGTTTTTTTTATTCCTAAACTTCTACTTCCTCTTCTTGAGCCTCTCTGCCTTTCTTGTATCTTTCTCATTTCCCTATTATTTGTTCCTTCCTGCGTCTGCTTTGACCCCATGTTGACCTAAAGGAAACTGTGTTTTAGCCCTCAGGATTGCATTGCTTTTATAGTATTAGTTCCAATATATGTTATAAACATTCTGGTTGCAGTCTACAGCTGAGGTGCACAACACAGGGAAGACAATGTAGTTCTGCAGCAAAATAAATCTTTATTTTTATTTGTTTGTTTGTTTCCTAAGCCACTTAGGAGTTCAAGCTCTTGATAGAAAATGTGATATTAGCTTCTTTTACATATGTGAGTATATATTTATGTAGGTGTACAGAGAGAGATCTATATATGTATTTATATTACAAGTTGTAGTGATGAACAAGATCATAATTTCAGCCTACAAATGGAGAGTTAGTCTTGTGTTTGTTTGGCGTTCATATATGGTGCTTGCTATCCATCTATCATAGTTTCCTTTTAGCTATTGAAAGATGCAGATTCACTGAAAAGAAGCAAAGCAGGCAACAGGTGCATTTTATTAATAGCCTGAGAGGATCTGGGTGGTTTCTGGGGCAAGATCTCCATTTGGTGTCACTCTGCCTAATAAGCAAACATGCACAAAGGACTGTTCCCTGTAAAAGTGTATGTGGAGTCCTTCTTGCACAGCAGTTACTACAAATATCTGTGATCTGTGATTCCATTCTGCTCCCAACTGACCTTGTGGGTCACCCTTACTTTGGTCCTGATGGAAATTGTGGGATTTTGGGGGCAGGTTGTGTTAGCAGCTTGCAGGAGTGACACAGGAAGGATTACATAGCTTTGATGCTAAAAAGATATAGCCCATTTCTGTCCAGTCTGATTTAAGGATCAAGTAATACTGTTAGTTGCATTCAGTCATGTTTCTTTTGATTTTACTTTCCTTATAGAAGAGGTATGTGTCATAGAGCAGTTGATTTTTATTAATGAGAAAAGGTGCCTTATGGAAAAATAGGCTCTCAACAAGGAAAATGTTTTACCTTTCTTGAAGAGGGGCAGAACTTCTAAATCCAGAAGTTCTTTGGTAAATGGGACTCCTACTTTAAACAAGATGGCAGTAAATGGAAGGGCCAATCCTCCTGCTGTGACAATTAAAATGGCTGTGTCTTTACACTTTTCCTTGCCTATGTGACTTTATCTTTTGTACTCCTTTTACGTGAAAGTGGAAGAGTAAACGATGCTGGAAGCATCTTTAACTTTTCAGGTGGCATTTTTTTGGACGATGTGGTGTCTTTCAAAAAAATGTTCCACGTGCATGGCTCAGCCCCAAATCTTCCAGCAGTCTAATACTGACAAAGGAGGGCATATGTAGCCCCCTGGGAAGTGGGCTGTGGGGATTTCCTTTTCTCCTCTTTGTTGGTTTTTATTTCCATTTCCTTTTCCTCTCTTTTTCTCAGTCATTTAATGCCATTCTGCACAACAGAGGGGAGCATCTGGCCCCAAGTAAACACCCACTAAAATAAGTGGGGGAAGTTCACAGCTCCCTTGGTGCTATTGCGTCTGTCTGTCTGGTTATGGACTCAACAAGATAACCATGCATCAATTTACATTGTCCAGGCTATCTTCACAACCAGAAGTGCTTGAAACCTTATTTTAATAGAAGCTTAGATTCTGGAGAATACTATAAAATCTCTCCAAAGGCTCCAAATCAGCAATTCCATCTGTGTTTCTGCAAATGTAGAGGAACAGTGCCCCAGCTGATTATGCAAACAGAATGAACGTAGTTATTTTAAAAGTGCATAAAATCAATACTTTGGGGAAAACAAGTGAGCTGTATTTATACTCAGCATATAGCAGACATTTTGTTTCTTTGTCTGAAAAAATCATAGGAAGGCAAAGATCGCAAGTGAAATAAAACAGCTGATCATACAGTGAAATGGAGGGGGCTGGAACATCAGATATCTCAGCAAAGGCTTAGAGCATTATAGGTTCCTTTTGAGAGAATATATATTATATTGAGGTTGATATATTTGTATGTTTTTTTGAAGTCAAAGCCAAATATTCTCATGGTGGGAATAACTCAATCTCATTGCTGATCATGAAAAGTATGTAACTAAATCCATGTCTCTGGTGCAAAAATTTCCTCCTAAATACTGTCTCTTTTGGACTGATGGGATTTTTTGCAAGTACTGCAATGAAGAGGTACGTACAAATATGTGTAAACATGCTTCTCATACAGTCAGAGTACATTGTTTGTATACCTATTATTCTACAAACAGGAAACAGAAGCATCCGAGAAACAGGACTGAGAGGGAAAAATTTGTAGGCCTGTAAGTTAAATTGGATTAAACTTCATCTTTCAGCAAATGCTGTGTTATTTATTCAGGATTTCTCTGGGGGATTTCCCTACCCCCTACACTTTATAGAGAGCAGTGATGTTTCTTAATTGAAAAAATCAATGGAGGCTGCCCCACACAGACGTTCCCTTGTGGGAATAGGAGGTGCACTGATTTTCTCATGGACAGTTTCTGGCTCTGTTGGACAGAGGCCACAAAGGAGAGGAAAAGCTCTGTCTGGGGAAGTGAAGTTCACGTCATGCATCTGATGCCAGGACTATTCTCAGTGCTGCAGTGCCATCTACTAGATATTCCCCTTTGTATGGGAGAGTTGGTGGACATGGCAAGGAAGGTCATTGATAAACTCAGCAGAAGTGGGGTAGATTTCTGTTTATTAATTACCCCACAGCAGAGATTACTATCTCAGGGAAAGAAGCTTCTTGTGTCCTCTTTTCTTCCAGTCTTTCCACCCAGAGCTGAAATGTTTCTGTGGGTTTGGGGCTTTGTTTTATAATCCCCAGTCTGTAGCGGAAGATACCGTGCAGCAAACTTTTATTCTTTCCCATAGTTTGTGAGCTAAATAGTTTAGAAAGACTGAAGTATATTTTGACAGATTTTAATTAATATTGTAGGGAAAAAATATTTTATGTTATTTACAGTTAAGGCAAAGCAAAATGTCCTTTAAAAAAAGTTTTGTGAGGTTTTTCATATATTTTTAGAAATATATGTGAAACACATTGGTGGGTTTGATAACTTTCGTCTGGACTCCACCAATACTTTGGTTGCAATTATTTCAACATTTGGAGGTTATTAACAATTGAAGTGTTTCTCATATCTACCTGATATACTATTTGAGTAATAATAGAAACTCTGACATTTTCAAACTCATGCAACTGTCACTTAAACCTCTTTAGTGTCAGGTTCATTGATCTCTTCTGCCTCTCTGTGGAACAGCAAAATGCACTCTGCAGGGCAGTGTTAAAGATGGACTCTGCTGTAGATTCACTTTGTAGAAGCACAGACAAGAATAACACTGGGTGTTTTCAGCCTGTCCTACAGTGTCACCAGTGATGTCTCAGGATATTTTAGCCAACATCCTCATTTCCAATGGAATGGTTTATTTTGGAGGCATAAAGCTCTTGAGTGAGTGACTTGTAAGCTTTGGTTCTGTGCAAAGGGCCAAATGCACCAGTGACTCAAGTCACTATCAACTTTTGAAAGAAGCAGACAGGAAAGATCATCTGACATGCCAGCAACTCTATTTGTACTCGTGTATTTGTGCAGCTGATACTTTTTTCTTGGATTAATATTTAACTGATATTGCCTCCATCCCTTCCTCTTTTCAAGTCTCTTATCTGGAAACAAACTCATTTTGTCCCTTCAATAAATGCAATCCCAGTCTCAGCCATTACTTATGACTGGGCAGACTGTAGTTACAGCACATGAAAGAACATCAGCAGTGACTTACTGTAAATGGGGCAGACTTCTTGGGAATGCACTGGGGATTAAATGTCCAAAAGAATGAAGCAGTGCTCTCTTTCCATCTGGCCATTTCATTTCACTGCCTTTTTGGGACCAGTACTTCTGAACTCTGGTTTGCAAAGTCAAATATTGATGTAATTTGTTTTGTTCTCCGAAGGCAGAGTAAACCTGGGAAGGTTTTAGTTGTGCAGAGTCACAGGAGGGCAAGCATGGAAAAACTGAAAGAAATCCTCTCTGCCAAGGCTGACAGCTTTGTGATTGGTTAATTAAAAGAGCTAAGGAAATTTTTGGTTTAAGGTTTAGTTTGGACTCAATAACTTTCAAAATGTCCATTTTGGCATGAAAAATAAGAATTTTGTTGGTGATAAAATGCATTTATAGCCATATTGCACCACCCCCATATTTCAATATATTTTCTCCATCCTTTCTTTTTTTTGGTAAGCAGTTTTTAGGATACAAATTATGAAAGCTCATAGCAAGTGAAAGATTTGTAAATTGTTAGCTTGATTATGTTTTAGAGTTGAAACAAAGAGCTCGGAAAGCATTCCGCCCTAACCCTGGGCATTAGTCAACCCCCATTTTCCAAACCTCTGTTTTCCAAGCACCCTTCAAAACACCTTTGGTGAATTTCCAGCTGAAATACTGATTCTATGTATGTTATTTCTTCCAAAATAAGCCAAATCAGAAGTCAAGATGTCAACATTTTTCAACTACGAACAAGTTAAGCTCCAGCTCCATATGTAGATTTCATGTCTTGCTTGGATTAGTTCTCCAGGATTACTTCTGAGAGCATAGGAAAGGTTTCCTTCTGGTATAGGTGATCCAGGGTGGAGCTCTGTCCATGGAGAATGAAAGTACCAGTGACATAATGGCTTTTGCAGGTTTTCGCTCCCAATGGAGGAGTTGCCATTTCTTCGGCTGTTTGTTTTCACTGTTCTTTGGGAACCTTAATCTGTGGTTGTAAACTTTCACTTGTTATAGGCTACTGTGAGCAAACAGGTGCCTGGAGTAGAAGTAAAAATTAGGCATATTGTAACTTTTGAAACTGCTAATGGTAGAATGGGCATGCAACTGGAAAGCAGCTGCTTTTCAAATTTCTCATCCCCCTTCCCTTTCTTCATTAATTGCATTTATCCCTTCCACCTGTTAATTTTTCATGTAGATAAATGAAAGTTCAGTTCCTCAAATAGCAGAAGTAACTTGTTCAATCCTTTTTAGGGAATTTATCACAATGTCTTATCCAAGTCCAAAGGTGAAGGAGAATTTGTATTTACAGCATCAACTTCAATTTTCACTTTAGAGTTTTTCTGTTACTGAGCAAGTCAGTTTGATCAAACATATTTTTTTTTCTCTCTGTGGAAACTTTGAAGTTACAGAACATCACATCTTGTTATTCCATGTTGTATTAGCTGACTTGCAATGCCAATAATGCATCCACAATTGTGAGTGGCGAAAAGAGTTGTGAAATTTCACTCTGAGAAACTATATCCAGCCTATTTTATTTCTTCCATAGTTTATTTTTCTTGGTGTTTATTATTATGCTTACTAGCTCATGTGTATTGTGAGTGGTTTCCAGAAAAGCATTTGGGTTGAAATCTTGGCCTTGTTGAAATCACTGGAAGTCTCAACACTGACTGAAGTGGCGTCAGATTTTAATTGTGATGCTTTCGGCAGCAGAAGTAAATTTGTCATACCTGTCCATGACACTTGACATACACTATTTTGAAAAAAGAAAAATCGAGGTTAATGTATTTGAGTATTTGTCCTTGTGTATGTAATCTCATCTCTCCTCTGTGCTTTGCATGACAACTCAGGTAGGTGAGAACACACTGTATCCTCTTGTATATGCTCTGCCAACTAAGAGTGTCAGCTTGAAATGACATAGGATAATCCTAACACTGAGATTAGAGTAACTACACATAGTTTGAATAATCATTTCCATGCAAAAGAAAGATTTGAAGGACAAGGATGAAAAAATCCAAACCTGCAAGCAAATCTCTGTGTCTCAGGTAAAAACACTATTAGGATTTGTGTTCACACAGCAGAGGTCTCTGTTGGAACATTAATAACCCATATTCGACCAGACCCATATGTGCAATGTCACTGTGAGTTTTAAGAATGGAAAATGGTGTCTAAAGAAGTTACTGCTGTTGCTTTTACTCAGAACAGCACTCGTGTTAGCGGGCTTGAGTCATTTTAACTGATGTCAGTATGGGTTTAGCGAATGCATTTGTCTCAGCAGGGTGATCCGAACGCTGTTTTTACCTGGGCTGTTGTTTTAAAAGTTACTTTGAAGTTCTGAATAACAGCTCAGTAACACCTTTATTCTGGCATGAATGGAGGGGGAAAATAGCTCCCATATAAAACATAACAATTTCAGGAATGCTGAAGTAAGAACGTATGGCTGAGCGTGTGCTTTTGTTCCTGCAGAGCAAATACCCCATCCTCCCTTTCTGACCATATTCATACAAGGAGGAGATGGCCAGACCCATTTTCCTTGTCTTACCTTACAGATTTCCACGTGATCTCCCTTGGTCTTTGAACTGCCAGGCGTAGACAGCTAAATTAGTACCATCTAGGAAACAGGACTGCTTATATCCTCTCCTCACTCTTAACACTGCTGTGCAGTCTGAGCTGCAGATTGACCCCTATTGATCTGATTTGACTACACTTCTCTGGAGTAGACAAACAGTGCAATAGAATTCAGGGACCCTAATTCACAGTGCCTTATTTAGGTTCCTAGGTAATTCTTATTTGCATTAATGACATTCATCAGCAGAACCTGAGTCTGCCTCTTGGCTTATATGCATCCCTGTTCCTGACAAGGGAACAAAAAGGTATTTGCACTGAAAAGGGACTGTTTTAAGAATATTGATACTTGATAGTTGCAGAAGACTGTTTTTCAAATCAATGGCTCACACATTACTGTAAAATATATTGATTAAAAACAAAGCATAATGTTAGTCATTTAGTCAGTAGAGTGATGCAATACTGAAATAAATTTATCCTTTGACTTTTGCATTAACCTTTTATTGACTGCTTGCATACTCATAATTAACACACACTTCAGCTAGCTTGGTTAATTTTAGCATCGTGATCAGTGTGCTCTGATGTAGCTGACACCCTGATCATCAAAATGTCAGTGCAGCCCAGGGAACCATAACCAGGCAAGTGTCAGTCTCAGTGAACAGATACACCTGCCCATGGAGATGTTAGCCACCTTCCAGGAAAAGTGTCACATATTGCCGTGCAAATGGTCGTGCAGTCGTACAAATGTTTGTCATCACTTGGTTGAACATATATTAATAGTTCTTGGTCAGTATTAGCGAGCAAAGTCCATTTGGAAAACACAGGCAAAAAAGGGATCAGAAATCTGTGAACTTTACAGGGTAGAGGTAGAGAGAATGTGCACTGCAACAGTAACTAATTGTTCCTTAAAAACTGGCTTTTTAATTGTAACTGCCACGGGTCTAGATTGTGTTAGTAAGAAAGCAGAGACTGTGGAGTTTTGTACATTCTGCACATCTTTAGATAAACAATCCTTTCTATATATGTTGGTGAACATGTATTGTCAAGGTGTTGCAGCTCAATGGCTTTGAAATGTATCATAGCAGTTTTTCTGTTCTGCTGCAGATAAGGGGTTGAAGGTGCTCCCTGATTTGGCATCGGTTCTGTATCTCAGAGCTTGTGTGATTTCCACTCTTTACACATTTTGTACATATGATATACACAGATTAGTTCTACTGTCTTTTGGATATTTAACTCCATTAGCTCAAATAACAGTTTTTAATTTATATGGAATACCTTCATTAACTTATAATATTATGAATCATGGTACTTTCCCATTACCACTGTACTTCTATATTTGCAGTCTTTCCCACATGGAATCTCATAGTTTCTTTTGTATTTGGGAAAATGATTTCTGTTTATTGTGAGTTATTGTTGCTAACTTATGTTAGCTATCAGATAAAAAAGAATGTGAAATAATTGTGTGCAGTCATCTGTGCCTTTGATTGTTCTGCTTCAGTTTAAAATACTGCTATCCTTTTGCAAGATATTCAGCTCTGTTCCACTGCTACAAATTCAAGACCATTGCAGGAACAATTTCTCCTACAGAAATTTTATAAAATCAGTAGTAATATAGTCATCTGGAAGACTTGTTCTTGCACCTTAATTCTGAGTGAAAGCACATCTTTGTATGATTGTGTCCAAGCTTGTGGTTGCTATTTGGGTGAATTGCCTAACGAACTGCCAGGTGAGTGGTGACTGCTTAGAACCCAGCCCCCTACCTTCAAATAGGAGCAGCTTGAGTTGGCTTTGATGTCAGCAGATCCAGCATAGGGATTGTAATTTTGTTCAAAATACACGAGTCACAAAATGTAAAAATGTTCTGCTGTTCTTGCTATATAAAGCAAAGCAGTAGTAATTCAACAGAAAGACAAAGAAGCTGTGGGATTGCTGAACTTGCAGTATTATGGCACTGCTTTCCCTTTTTTGTGCTTTTCCAGTACATTGATGCATTTCTGTCATCAGAGTTGCACAAAAACACTTCCACTCCTCTAATCCCTCACATGGAATATGCTCGGGCTAAAACTTCCCAAGTGCATGATTGTCTGGAAGTTCAGGCACATGCTTAGTTGTGGAGAGACCTTTCAGCAAGGGCTCTGTTGGTAACAAAAGTGGAGAAGGGAAAGTAGTGGCTCATGGGCTGTCCAGGCACAGCATCACTCTGACTGCTGCCACATTTACAGCAACACAAATGCCCAAATGTGAGGGGAAAGCTGGTCCATCCATTTGTGTGAGAGAGCAATGGAACAAAAAGACGTGAAAGGTTAAAAAAAGGGTGCTGAAACGGTGAAGAAGCTAAAAGCTGATATGTCTTTTCTCTCAGTGAAAACTGTGTTGTTCATAGCAGATGTGTGTGAGAGAATGTTTATTGTTATCATAAGCTGAGTTTTGCAGACCACATAACATGCCTGCAGTACTTACTGCCTGAGCTTCCTGCTTTGTCATCTGGAGTAATCTCTAGATGGTTAATTTATCCTCTTTTAGGTTGAAATGCTTAAACTGGAATATCTTATACTACCCACCAAATAGAGCATATTATTTTGTGCAACAGCAGAAAATAAAGCAAAATTTTAAAAGCCTTACAGAGTTATGCTGTAATTAGTTTCAGCTTCCCCTGCATATTAATTTGCTCCCGTTCCTTTATATAAGTTGGAAAATGTCTTCCAAACATGATGGCACGATCAGTTAAGTACCTCTCAGAACTCGTACACTAAACTGCATTTGCTCTAACAACTATTATAAAGCAGCCAGCAAAACAAATCCTCTGTTATTCTGTACAGTGCAGCTTATCAATGCAAACAGTTTAATATTTATGCTAAGAGGATTGTCACAAGTAGCTTCTGTTCCTTTAATTCTTGTTTTAAATAAATAATGAGAACATTTAAACACATTACGCTTCCCAGGGCCCTGAGGTCGGCTAATCTTATTATTTATGAAGTGATGTGCTACATAATAGTACTTAGTGCATGTTAACAGATGCTATTATCAGGGGCTGATGTGGAGAGCTGAAGATATATTGGAATGTTATGTGTTAATACTGTCCTTGTAGTGTAATGTACGATGGATTGAGTGCCCGGGATGCTGGTGCGGCAATTAACCACCCACCAACATGGGTGTAAAGCTGAAGTAGGTTTTCTCATGGGGATTACACTGCTATTAATAATTCCCAAGAGAAGAAGACATCTTTCATTTGGCAACAGTCTCTTCCAGAAGGTCGACAGTGTGGACAAGGAAGTTGCACGTGTCAGTATTTTTAGAGTTCATTCTACAACAGACATGAAAGACACACATATGTTTAAAACAACTTCTAAATTCTTGCAATTGTGTGCTTTATGGAACACGAATTTTAAAAAAAAAAAAAGTCTTACAAGAGATAAAAATGCATTTCTACATTTTGCTTGTTATCCCTTTAAAGAATTCTATAGGCCTGCAGTATATACCAAAATTATGGTAATGCTCAGCATTTTTGTTTGTCTTGGCCCATTGTGAACATTAACTGATGAATAAGCAACATGCAAAATGGTTTGAGGGAGAGGGAAAAGGGAGAGAAATCCTCCTTGAAGTGTGACAGTGTTCTTGATGCAGCATGTTGTATTACAGTCTAATCTTTAGAGATGTGGTGGTTACCACTTACAAAACTTTCCTCTGCAGGCTGCAGTTCAGTTGAATATTATAATTAGACTTCACTAGTATTGATGAATATTCCATTTAATAAAAAACATTGTAATTTAAACATTTTCTCTGGGGACTAACCTCTTAATTTAATTTTATTGAAGTTTTTCCCACCTATTCATCACTGGAAGTTGTTATTAACCTCCATTTCCATTTATCTTTATAGAATTTTCTCTTTTTATATTGCCTTTTTCAGACCTAAGCAGGTTGATACACTTGTAAATCTCCAGAATCTACAAAGCTAGTCCGGCTTCTTTAATATTGTTTAATCTATCCCCCTTGACCTTAATGCAGTAAATTCAGTTTAATCTTTCTCAATAATCTAGTAATACATTGGAAACCGCCAAACATTTAAATCTGATAATGGTTTAATCACATACTTTAAATAACAGCTGAGATAATGAAAAAATAATTCACCATATAAAGGAACACTAACTGAGTTTTCTCTGTGATTGGCTTTTTGAGAAATCCCTATAGAAAATACAAAGCCTACAACAGAAATCAACTTCACTGGAAATGAGCAATCCATTTGGTCAGGAGATGTCGTATTTCTTTTTTATTATTATCTTTCTTTTTAAATTAATGCACAAATATATCCTCGCTGGGTATTCAGTTTCTGGATACAGTTTTACTTAAGTAGTTCATCTGCTTACCTTTCTTTTCAGATGCCAGTCAGACGCAGCAGAGAGCTTGCCAGAAGACCAGAAACCAGAATGTCATCCCTTCTGGACAGATGATGATGAATGTAATATGCCTCTGCCATATGATCTTGAAGAAGTAATTGCTTATCTACAAAATCTTACTCAATGGATAACAAGTGACCTTCCAGCCTAGAATTATTGATGCTCATCATCTGGGGAGAAGCTTTGTAGTTTAACATAAATCCTTTTCAGCTTTACGATTCCCTCATCACGTGTTGTTTTATGTGTCAATGCAGGTTTCACCAGTCATCACACAGTACCTTAGTTACTGTCTCGTAATAAAAAAGATCAGCCCCCAAATTTACAGAAGCATGTGTTTTTTAAGACCTGAAGTCCAGAACACCAGCCTTAGTTCTGTCCTCCTCTGCTCTAATTCCCATTGACGCTGCAGCCCAGGGATATCCATGTGTCACAGAAGCACCAAACGGATCCACAGTGGGATCATCTGATCCAACCTCCCCACTCAGGCTGGGTTGTTCTAGAGCACAAGACATCCAGACAGTTCTTGAATACTTCCATACTGATAGACATTGATAATGTTCCTTCTCAGTCATCTCTTCTTGAGGCTGAACAGGCCCTGCTCCCTCAGCCAGTGTGTTTTCACAGGTTCCCTTGGTATCTAAATTTCAGCTTCCATGAGTGCCTAGAACTGCCTCTGGTTTGGCAGGTTTGAGCGACACAAGGGGTATCTCACACCTGTGGCAAAGCAAACTTAATGATTTGGGCTTCCTAATGAGAGGTGAGGTTGAGGTGGAGATCTTCAAAACAGCTGTGAATTCTTCATCCACTAAAATGGAGGGCCAGGAGATGGTGGAGATAGTCTTTTATGCAGTGGTTCCTTGCTAGACCATTTTTTCAGATGACAAACCCTGGAGGAGTATCCTAACACAGATCCCAAGACTTTCTTTCTGTTTTGCATCATGGCAGTTGAGTAGTCCTGGGAGAGAATTACAATGTGAATCTACAGCTCCTGGACTCCCTGGCGCTCAGAATTCAGTTCCTAAGCATTATTTTGTTTTCTGCATGTTGCGAATTCTACTCTGAAGCCGGGTTTCCCAGTGCATTGCCTGAAGAGCTGATGGACCTAAATAAGGCTTTCCATTTGAGTTGTTGGCTGATATTGGGCACTGCAGCATCTACTGAGATCTATGAGAACAAAACCAGAAGACTATGAGAAATGAAGCTGTTTGTGATCTGTTTTGTGCTATAAAAAGAACAATTCTGTGTTGAATGATACATAGCACTCCTGAATAAGATAGAGAATTTTGATTTGGTTAAATTGCTATTTTACCTTGAACTGGTGTACAACTTTGCCACAAAAAGCAGAGTAAAATCATTACAGCGAAAAAGCACTCAGGCTCTATTACCACTACAAAAGAAGCCGGTAAGACTCAGAGGTTGACGTTGCCACCAAGAAATGAATATGCCTCCTGTGTTAATCTTCTGTTTAAAGGCACTGCTGAAGCCAGGCTTACCCAGAGCACACCAGCATTCTGTACTGGCAAAGAGCTCTCTGTGCAGATGAGGCTTGTACTGCTGAAAACTGTACTTTTGACAGTCTAACATGTGCCAGACCTCCCTGGAGCTAAAAAAGCTGTGCCAGTAAAAATTCAGTTTTAGTGGTATGGAACTGCGTCCACACCTATAAGCTTTTGCCAGAACAATTATATCAAGTAGAGATTGTACCTCATAACACTTTTGGCGTAGTTGTGCCAGCAAAGACCTGAATCAGGAGTTTTCATTGTAGTCCCGGACTTCTGCAAAAGCTGTTAGCCACCCTGTAGAATGTAAAGACTCTCTGAAGAATAAATTATTATTTAAAGTAGATTTGATTATATTATTAACTTGATCCACTCATTTATCTATTGTCTCTTGTGCCACAGATTTCATAACAGTCGGAAATACTGTTACGGGCATAGCTTTTTCTTTTCTGCACTAGCTAAAGCTGGCTTTACCAGTGGGCAAATAGCACGTATTTGGATTAGTGCCACACTAAACACTGTTTATTTTGGAGATCACTTAGGGAAAAGCTAGCTGAAGATGTGGGAATTCTGCTTTTGAAAAGGCAGTTCTCAGAAACAGATATTGCTTTGGAAATGAGCAGTATGAATTCAGACAAGTTAATGATGTAACACTGTTCACACAGTGTTTGAGAGGACTGTTTGTTTATGCTGTTACTTTATGATTACTTTGTGTTTAATTAAGCACTGCTAAAAACTGTGGGGATCACAGTATTGAAAGGAATCTGACCACCACAAAGGGTGGACAAGGCACATTAATGTTGTAGTCTTTAGCTGAAGTGGAGGCACAGCTATTAAAAAATGATCAGCAAATAATTATTTCCAGCAGCAGTAGAAAAAAAATCCAAATCACTATTAGGAAACTGCTGGCAGTAGTAATAGAATTTTTAAAAATACATGTTCCCAGGTCTTGCCTATGCTTGAAGATTTAAGGTAGTGAATTAGCTGAACTAGTACTAGTCTCAGTGCAGTCACACAGAACTCATTTAAGCCATGGATGGCAATGACATAGAAAAATGAACACCTTTGGAATGGGTAAGACCTAAGATTCACTGCCAAAATACCAATAATCAAGTGATTAAACAGGATTAATGCTCTGTGTTGCATTCCAGTCTCACATCATCTAAATCAGTATAACTTGATTGAGTTCGGGTGACATGCAGAAGTATGAGAAGATTTTGTATCTTCAAAGGCCACAGGAGTTGATAGCAAAGACACGAATAAGGTTGATGAAACTATTTGAAGCACATAGTAATGCCAAGGAGTACCCCAAAAGAAGAATGCAGTTTAAGGTAAATATATGTAAAAAACCTGGGAGATCAAGTGTAAATTATCTCTATGTTGGGATTATGTGCTAGAAACTGACAAATACTTTGAGGTTTCCTTTTTATTCAAATAGTTATAATTTAAGTCATGTTGCAGTGATACTTTAGCAATCCATTTATATTCCAGAATTAGATAACATATTTCCATTTTGGATGAACTGGAAGACAGAGCCTCTAATGAATGTTCTGTGTATATCGAGTGTTTGCCAAGCCTGGCTGCTCCAGAAGCATGAGAACCAAGGTCAAGTTTTTTCAAAGAAGAGGGGAGAGCATAAATTAACTTCTGACATTAAACTCAGTGATTCTTTTTAAATGGCGAAGTTCATGACATTGCTTGCATTTACTTTTCACCAACCATGACTGAATTAAGGTAAAATAGTTTACTTGCACGTGTGCACCAGGCTAAATGGATTGCAGAAGATACAGATCTGTTTGCCTGTCTGCACTTGCCTTTAGACAATATTCATCAATTTTACAAAAGCTACTGACTAAACATGGAACCAATACAAATTAAATGCTCGAGGCAAGGGCTTTCTTTTAAAAATCTGATACAGAGTTGGTTTTACACTGATAGAAAGAAAATGTTGGCAGAAAATGAAAAACTTTTATTGTTTCTGTAATTTGGGGGATGAAAGATACAGACTGTTTCTAAGTATTTGATAGAAAACTGCTGTGTTATGCAATGTAATTAGAAATATTTTTATAATGCTTTGTTCATATCTCTGTGTATGAAAATATGTTATCCCAGAGGTCCTTTCTTCTGTTGAAAAGGTTATGTAAATAAATAATAATCTTAATACAGTAAATTTTAAAGGCAGCATATTTATGTTCTAAGCTTTACAGAAGGTTCTGATTATACAAAGTGTAAATAAGAATGCCATGAATAATCACCGACTGGACATTGTGCAGGGTGAGTAACGTGTACCACAAGAAATATCCAAATGAGTTTCTCAGTTGGGTAAAGCATGCTGTTAATAATGCCAAGGTCACAGTCATGCATTCACTTAAGTGTTGGACTCAGTGATCCTTGTGGGTCCCTTCGAACTCAGAATATTCTGTGACTCTGAATCTCCATCCAGATATGGTTTTAGGGTCACTGATAATGGTGCAAGATGCACTATAAAATCATGCTGGACTACTTAATGCTGTGGGAGAGATTCAGGGCTTCCATTGACACAATAATAAGAAATAAATTCGAAGATTACTAAAATCCATCATGAAAGGTGACTAAAATACTGTAGTGTTTAGGAATGGACATTGCTCCTCTCTCAGTTGTTGCAGTGCTGTTCCATTAATCCTGTGCCATGCAGTGCAGTTTGGGCCGTAGTAATGGCTATTAAACTAGGCCAGGAGCTGGTGTCTAACCTGGGGTGAGAGGAGGGGAAGAGAGACAAGATGAGATGCCCATGAGACCCAAGGGATGTGCTTTCTCAAGGCCACAACTTTATTAACTGAACTCATATGGGAGTCATTGAGCTGTAACTTGTACAGTGCAGGTCAGGATCTCTCCCTTAATTGTTACCACCTGGTGCCAAAGTTAATGTTGGCTCCTTAAACCCCTTCCTGCCCCTGACAGCTGGTGCTCAGCTTTTTGCTAGGAGCTGACCACTCTCTGATCACACCAAGGTTACAGAGTTAGGAAAGTGGTTATTCCACTGTAGCAACAGGCATGAGAAACTCTCATCCCCAGTTTCTTCCTGCACCTCTGTCCTACTGCCCCTCCATGGACTCCACTCCACATCTGTTTCCCATTTGGGATTCAAGTTGCTGCAGCTCATCTTCTACCTATATCCCACCAGGATGGTGAGCTGCCATGGGGAAGGGTCAGACACGCAGAACACTGTTTGTAGTGAGGTTCCTTATCCTGAAGAAGACACCCACTGGACTCCCCACAAGGGAATGAAAAGTTTAGCACTACACTAACCTGGCATTAGAGGAGGGGAGCTGCTAGGGAGTGATGAGGGACTGTGGCTAAACCACCAACTTTTGATGTTTTGGAGGACTCCCAGTCTGCCTGATTCTGGCTGTCACCTCATGCCACCTGTAGAGGCTGAGGCAATCCTGAATAGGTCCACTGTTCTCTTTCCTGTCCAAACTGACTCTTCCCCTGCAGTGTGGCTGGGCTTGCATCTTCATTTTGATTCATTTGTCCTCTCCATCTTGGCCTGAGGACATTCATTGAATAGGAGAAGATAATTTATACAATTGTAAAGACACTGTATGTAGAAAGGCAGCAGAACTGACTGAATAACATGTAAAAGCCAAGAAATAACTGGTAAAATTATCACATTTAAATGCTGATGTTTGGGCATGAGCACTTCACATATGTCATGAAAACTATGGTTTATCTCTTTATTGCTTTGGAGATATTCATAATCCAGAAGGATGTATTATGGGATGGTTTACATCCTCTTAATCTTCGCTGGTTTTAGAGGGCTTGTCCATGATGACTAAGAATTTGGTCAAAAAAGTTGTTCTCCTCCCCCTCCCTCTCATGGAATATTTGCTTTCATGCCAACACATCTTGATCTGATTAGTCCCCTTGATTACAGGCTAAAGTAAAAAGTCAGGTGTATAGGATTCCCATTATCCTTTATTTTGCTGCTTCTAAGAACAGGTCAGATAGAGTTATTTCAGTGAAAATGTGAACAATCAACTTCTGTTTACCATTAACCTTCAGTTTTCTTTTCTTAAAATCAAATCAGGGCTTGGTAGGCAGTTATTTTCATACATGTCCCTTGATCAGTGGAACAATCTGTCAGAGGCCATTAAAGCCTCTATTAGGTTGAATTGCATTCAAAGTTAAGCTATCCAATCATTTGAAGGGCTGTGATGATTGTTTTTAATATAGTATACATTGATTTCTCTCTCTGAGTAGTAATGTAACTTTGAAACTAAGCATGTATGACTAGGGCATTTTGCTATCTGGAAAGCTTTGTGTTTCTTGGGGAAGAGGAATGTCTACATAAAAAAAGAAAAAACAAATGCAGTGAAATCACCTGTATGTTCTCACAAGTGTTTCATTCTTCCTAGTTCGTTGTAACCCTCACGGTATAACGTATATGGAGCGAGAAGAAATTTTCCAAGGTCCTTTGCTCAAAATCTTCACTGAAAAATTTTAACGTCTAATTGTACTCATATTTTAGAAGTGGCTCTGCATCTTAAGATCTCAGGATGCTTTACACAGAGAAACTGAGGCAGAGGTCAAAAGTGCAGCAGGGATCGGACTGCCAGCACTGGAACCGGGCACTGTGTAACCCTCCGTTGCTGGCACATCCCCATCACCTCCAGTTAATCAGCTCAGTTTACAGCTGCTCTCATAGAACTTGTTGTCCTCCAAAGTTACATCTGAAAGTGGAGCTGTAATCTGACCTACTCATGTCATATTTAGCACAATATTTATATTTACAATATTATTTTTGATAATACATCTCATATAATAGAGATCTTTCGGGCCTCATAAGGTTTGATTAAACTTTTCAGTGAGTTTTTTAGTTACATTCCAGGTCCCTGAGCTCCCAGTGGAAAAGGTAAATTTTATTTGAACTATTAAACTATTCCACGGAGACTATGCAGTATATAATACAATATAATATAATCCACGCTCTTTTACCTCTGTTTAAAGTATGTCCACTGCATCCCCCACAAGGTGGTATAACTGCTGCACTAGGAAATTCTTCAGAAAATACCCTGTGGGTATTTGTGCTATTTACCAGGGTGAAGATGAGTTGCTGGGACAAACTGGAATGTTGGTTATGCACCTATCAGCACTTTTGTCTGGTACCTATTTGGTAGTCTGGTAGTACTTTACTGAGAGCACTGCTTTACTAGTTATTTTGATGAACATCCTAATAGTGTACCACCCAAACATTACCAAAGCATTCCACATTTCTTTCATTGCGGTTCTTTCTCTTCTGTCGACTGATGGCCCTCCTTTCCCTTTTGTCTCAGTATTAACAGTAATGTTATTAACAAATTTTGTTAGGCTGACATGACTTTAAAGTGAGAGAACTTTAGAATTATATATCAGATAGCAGTCTCTGAAGTACATTTATTTTCAAACCAATTTATTAGGATTTTTTTTTTTTGCTCCTTTTTTATTTGGTACTTCCATATGTAATTTTTATTAAGAACTATTTATATAACTCTGCAAGATACATGGTGAGAATATAAGTTTGTGTTATGTACTTCCTAATTTACTGACATTTATAAAATAAACCAGTTAAAGAATCTGTGTCTATCATTTGAAGAGAGCCAATGTAGAGAAGAGCAGGATTTGATGTGCACAAGCCTGTGTGTCTGAGATGCACTGCAGTGTTCTGTATTACTTGGAGTTCCCTTAAGGCCAAAGACTGTGTGCCCAAATTGTTCTGCTTTACTAGATTCCAGCCAAGAGGTGATGAAAGTGTGAATAATACTGGCCAGGGTGGAATGGAGTCTCCAAGCAAAAAAGTTGACAAGATAGCATTTTTCACAGACACACCAGCAAGGCATCCAAGAGGTAAGAAATTCGATTTCTTAGCCTAGAACATTCTTTCCTTGGCTTTAGCAAAGGTTTAATTGATTTAAGTAAAAGACAACTGGATGGAGACCCATTTGCAAAACCAGTGTGATTCTGAAACATTTCTTACAATCCATTGTGATATATAGTATATGTATCTAGAAAGACCAAGATGAGTGTCCCTGGGATCTACAGTGCCTTAAGCTGTTCTTTTTTTTTTATTCTGGTTCTCTCAGAGCATATTTTACTTTTCCTTAACTTTTCATAAAAATGGGTAAAACATAAAAAAGCAGTAGTTATGTTTTCAAAAAAAAAAGATGCAACAAAGGGGCCCTTGCTGGAAGGACACAAGCACAAGGATACTCAAGAACAGGCATCTTCTGAGGGGGTTAAGAAGCTCTTCCAGTCTCTGCACTCAAAAGCAGCTTGTCTTAAATGAGACAGAGACTAATAAGGATTCATTTTTTGTTGTATTTTGATTTTCACCCTAATTCCTTCCTTTCTATAGGAAATCTGTCAGGAGAAACTAAATTCTTTTTGAGGAGACAGACTTGTAGTTGTCTTTTCACCATAAAGGCTCTTGCACTCTGTTACACACACCTATCACCCTGCAAATGAGGGTTTCATATGTACACCCTCCTTTAGCTAAAAGATACACTTTCCTTTCGGTGATGAGACTTCACTTCCGATCTAAAAGGTCTGAAGTTATATTGATGAAGTTGCAGGTGTACAATTTATCTGTCAGCCAGTGTCTTTATTTTGTGATCACAAAATCATGACTCAAAGTGAGTTTTGCTAAACATTTTTAAAAGTGCTGGGTTTTTTATTCCAATATCATCGACATTTAAGAACCATCATCTCAAAACACAAGAATCACACTGAGTTTGTAAATAGGTAAAATGAAGTAAAGAAAATTTGTATCACTCTGAATAATTGTTTTTTTCAGGGAATCCACAGCATGATTTTAGAATTTGTAGCTGAATGATATCTAGTAAAAATACCATACATGCAAGTTTTCATCTTATCTGTATGATAACCCCTTTGCACAATTATATTTCAGCAGGTATGTGTGAAACTTGCTGCATAAGTATCACTAAGATTTTAGAACTAACGGCACTTCATAAATTAGATTTCTGTTATTATCCTGTTCCTGGTTACATGTTAATTATTAGGGTGAAAATAAAGGGCGCTCTTTTATAAGCCTTCATATTTTCTGTTTACAAGGATTTTACTAACATCCAATAAATTTAATGACCTCTAACAACAAGAGGAAGTGAAATCCTCCTTAGCAAATTCATAAGTTTTCAGTGTATCTGTGTCTTTTTGGTACGTCAAACTGTAGGAATGTAAAAGTGGTTTAAGGAGCTGTTGCTGGGTTCAAATGGCTGCAGAAACTTTTAAGTTATTTTTGTTTCTCCTTTATTGCTTAACCTCTGGGACCTGACTCTGGGCTACTTGATAAAGCAGTCATTCAGGAATTTTAAACCATACAAGCTTTGACTTGATAGACACAGAACAAGGTCTTGTATTAAACATACATTTTAAAAACATTATTTCAAATCTGGAAATTGATTGTGGTTTGACTTACCTATATTGAAGAGCTCACTGTTCCTTACTTTCTTTGCTTTGCTGATATTATTAGATCTATTGTTCTTTTACAAGAACTCCCAGCTGATAGAAGAAAAATCAATGTAGAGCAAAGCTTACTGGGCAACAGCACTTTCATTACAGTCAGAGCCACAAATGACTAACTAAATTATGACATTTCTACTTTTAAAGGTTGCAAATGCTTATATTATGCATCTTCTGATATTCTCAGAGGGCCAGAGTCAAACATGCATGATGCAAGCTGGGAACAGAGCAGTCTTTTAAAAAAATACGATGTCACACACTGATTTTTAGTACATGCCAATATGAAAATTATAAATCACAAGGAATTTCTTTCCAACGCTGTTTTTTAAACAAAGCATACATCTAAAGTTACACTTCGAGGATTTATTTGTCTGCATACCCTTGCGTGCTCTCGTTTCAGTCAGCTGTTGGTCATACTGGTCTCTCAGCTGCCTGGTGAAGTGTGGATTTGGTACTTGCCTGATGCAAGCAGGAAGAGAAGGGATCTCTGAGGATGCATCCCTTCTAGACCCCATCACCTGAGCTAGCTCATCTTGGATTGAGGATGCTCAGAGGTCTGTAGTTCAAACACACATCTGCCCAGCTAATGGGGTCAGAACATCTTCTTCCAATAATGGATTGGTTCTCTCTAGGGTAAAGTGCCTCTAAGAGAAATTGAGAGGATCCTTAAATAAGATTTGATGCAGCCCGGGAGAATGACAATTACATCGTTTGCTAACACTATTCCTAAGGCAAAGTCATGCTTTGTAGGAAACAGGATGATGGAGTACTCAAGGAGGTTTTTTTAGTGTAGTGACTATTAGGTAGGTCCTTGCTACAGAAAAGTTTTGTGAGAAAGAAAATGAAACTCATGTAAATGGCTCTTCCGTTGGAGACAGCAAGAAGTGTCCCTCCGTGGGTCGCTTTGGTAAAGTCTGGGTTATTTTCTTCTTGGACTAAGTGCAGCTGGTGATGGCAATGCGTATTTTTATCCAATGGGTAAAAAACACAAGAGCCACTCCTGGGGTTGAAGTCCAGGGTGCCAGCTGAGATGTACAGTAAAAGAGGCACTCAGAAGAGGCTGCCTCAATCAAGTTAGAGCTGCAATTTGAATTCACAGCTGAGTAGTCCTTTGCTGGGTCTTAACATGTCCCGTGGTATGTCTCAGCCAAGGGGCTGGGCACGGGTGAGTTTATTAGACACAGTGGGCTGTGCCTACACCTGACCTTTCTCACTCAGAGTTATTATTCCCCCACACTGTGCAGGACCATGCACACTGTAGCAGCAAACCTGCCTCGCAGTCACCAGCACAGGGAGAACACCATGGCTGGGCAGCAGCCCTCTGTGGCAGGGAAGGGAAATCCCAGCAGTTAGAGGGCGTCAGAGCCACCACTGAGCTCACATGTATCTAAACAAAAGCAGGGTGGATTTGCTTGCCCCTCTGACTCCCAGAAAGTCCAAGGCATACTGGTATTCTCACCCATTATTCTTGAATTCAAATCCTAATTTCCGTGGTAGGTCTGTGACTGAAATATAAATTGAAGGTGTGGGCAGTAGCTGAGACCTTGCCTGTCTCTGGCCACTTAATTCCCAATTTTGTAATTCCACAGCCTTCTGCACTTGTCAGTTTTACGTGCAAGATGTAGCAGTAGGCTCTCCAGTCATTGCTCCTAGCTTAACTGACATCAATCATCCAGTTTGGATAACCAGTACACTTGCATAATGCTGCTGGCCCAGACTCCTACATCAGCACTAGCTTGTCAGAAGTTCAAGTTGCACTGTGGCACCACAGCCCCTTCAGAAATGTGACTGCAGCCCCCCCCGGTCTCACCTTCCTGCTGGGGGCACAGCACAGTCCTCCCTCTTACCCTCCTTGTCTCTCTCCCAGGTTTTTCATACGTACTGACATTCACTGCTGACCTTGGCTCTGTGTGAGGGTCCCCTTCCTTGAAGAAGCGTAACTCATTGGTGGTGATGAGACAATGAAACAGGTTGCCCAGAGAAGCTTTGGATGTCCAACCCCTGGAAGTGTTCAAGGCCAGCATGGGTGGGGCCCTGAGCAACCTGGTCTAGTGGGAGATGTCCCTGCGGGGGGTTTGAACTAAATAATGTGAAGTTCCTTCCATTCTGGAATTCAGCTGCGTGCTGTTTGTGCTCGCTGTGACAGATGTCTTTTGCAATTGCTGACGAGACTTGTCTGTCTCCTGCGCTGGTGTCCTGTTTGCCCCCATGTGTACTGTGTGTGATACCTGCTGACCTCAGCTACAGCAGAGTCCTCTCTGGTTTTCCCACCAGTTGAGTGTTTATTTAATCCACAGCTTGACAAGCAGTTCCAGCAGCAACAGAGTGGTGAGGGCAGTGATGGGGGTGGCTGGGGAGGGGGTGGCCAGGCGTGGTTACTGACACATTCGTTTTGCATCAGTTCAGCACTCAGCTGGCAGTAGGTATGGAAAGATGTCAGGGCTGTCTTTGTGAAATGATTTGACATAACGTGGCATGTTGAACTGTAGATAATGTTTTATGGCTTTCTTTTTCCTCTTTGAGAACAAACATGTAGCTGCTTGTTAATGGCTAATGAGCAGGATTAGAACAATCACTCCAATTGGACATGCAAAGTTTGCATTCTGTAGCCAAGGAGGGAGTTAAATATACGGGGATCTAATGTAAATATACAGGGATCTAATGCAAATATACAGGGATCTAATGTAATCATAAAATGATTACAAGCAGATGCATAAGCAGATGAACAACTATGTGGCTCTTTACCCCCTCAGAACCCCAAAAGAGAGCAAAAAGGGGCTGATCAGGAAACAGTTACAGACTGGCATTTCACCAGACCTGCAGAGTACTTGTGTTTCATAGTTCTGTACCTCCATCCTCTGTTCCCGTTGATGCTGCTGGGGGCAAATAGCACTGCAGCACTAGTGTTTGCTTACCCAAGGCAGCCCTCTGACTCTCCCCAGGCACCAGCTGAGCAGTGGATGGTCATTGCTGGGCACTGCCATTCCTTCTGCATTCTCATTTATTATATGTACCTTTCAGAGCCTCACCAGGCAAAAGATAAAAGAATACAAGCTCCTGTAATGTAAATATATCCCAGTGTTAAGGAGCAATGAATATACACTTCCTGAAATGTACTGCAAAATTTTCTATTATTTAGAAACGCTGTACATCATTATTTTTTATTTATTGTATTTGAGAAGTAAAATATTTAAAAACATTTCTGTACAGTTCTTTTCTAAAGCTAACACAGAAGCTTTTTTCCCCTTTTTTTAAAGCAACCGTTTAATAAAGTCTGACACTTAGCAATGTTTTGAAATAATTTTTGCTGCTCTGCCAGCAGTTAGCTTTGCTGTGAATCTCTAAAGACAAAGACAAATCCATCTACAGTGAATCTAGCAAAATTCAGCTCCGTGTTGTATGTCAGGGTTGAGGACTACTTGTCAGCTCTGGCACTGTCAGATTTTATCTTTAAATATGACAGGCAATTTGTTCAGGGAGCACTTCTGAATGACAAGATATAGTGGTGTTGTAAAACATGGCACCTGTGTGGTATGCTCTGCCTCCGTGGACATCAGAGGCTATTGTTTCCTTTGCTATTAGACAGCCACAGTCACACAATAAGGTGTGTAAAATGTTCACAGAAACCTTTTAAATAGAGTAGCAGGAAAGTAGATACCCTCCGGTCATTTAAGTCAGGCCATTTATCATTTTATCTTATAAAACACAACGTTCTCTAAAATGTGATGTAAGGAGAAAACCAAACGCTCTGCTGAGCAGTGTCGGTGCAAGCCAAGGGTTTGAGCCACACTGCAATAAAAGAGGGTTATCTTTAAAGTGAAATGCAATAAAAAAATTAGGATTTTAACTCCTTCTCAATCAGACAGGTAGCAAGAGCCATGCAGAGGGCTGTTGTTGAGATAGGGGATGAATGTGGTCACACTGAAATATCCACCATTTACCACAATGGGACTTTCTGGAATGGGGCAGCCAGAGCAAGTGCTGAAACATTAATGCACCTGATATGTTTGGTTTAAAAATAGATAAATGGAGGGTCATATGGGATAATTTTCTTACAATATAAACCAAGTCAAAGTGGGAAAATTAAAGTGGAGACATACTGTGGGTATGCTGCTGCTGAAGTCAATGGAGGGCTTTTCCACAAAAGCTGTGTTTTCATGGGAGTGGTAAACAGTCTTCTTCAGAACTTGCCTCTGAAACTGAGTAAATCTAGAACAATCTGATACTACAGAGACACTGTATGCAAGCATATCTCAGTATGTGTGTCCTTGAGCTGTGCTAATGATCTTGCCCTGCTGACAGGGAGTGGTGTCCATACTCTGCAGGAAGTTGGAGGGGGCTAGTTGATTCCTTTTTGTTTTGTTTGTTTTAAATCCCTTTAGACTCTGGTTTTGCCCTGTTTCTGTTGCCAAGGAGGTGGCCAAGGTATTACTGACTTGAATGCCTTCTGCCTCTGCAAGTGCCTGTCAGCCAGGACTGTGCCGTACCTGTTTGTCAGAGCATCTGCCTTTGCTTGTACAGGACTTGCAGCACTTGAACCAGGTCCTGAGCCCAGCCCTTTCACAACCAGCACCACTGCCCCTGCCCCTCGCTGGCCTTGCTTATCTACCCCCAGTGAAACTGCTTTACAGCAGGGGATAAGCTACAGGTTTGCCCTTAGGGATGAAAGAATGTGTTTGATCCGTGATGTGCATTTCAGCTGCCCATGGGGGCCCAGGGCCTAAGGCTCTGCTAGATCTGTGATGGGAAGTCTGGACTAAGGCCATTCTGTGTAGATTTGCTAAATCCAAGAAGAGAGAAAGTATCAAAAGATAGGGGTTTGATTTGTCCTAACTCTGTGATCAAATCATATTAGTGTCCTGTGGTCTGTTGGAACCCATGCAATATTTGGGATTTTACTGAAATTCTCCAGCTGAAAATGAGGAATTCTGTAAGAACATTGTTTATGCTTTCATATAAGAAGCAAGCATGTAGACTTTCTGTTTACAGCTGAATGGAATAGAAGTGAACTCTTCAAACTCAAACACTAGGTGGCAAATACAGCGATATCAGTTAAAAACTTATATTAGTAGAAAAACGACATTTTCTCTTGTTGCCCCATTAATAGCATTTAGTGGTGGCAGTATTGGGTGTTCATGTAGTTTTAACATGTCAGCTTGAACAAAAATACAAGGTGATAGGATGGGATCACTGGTTAGAAAGATGCAGCATGTGTACAACCAGATTCTGCATTAGGAAGGATTTGGCAGTTTAAAAATGCTTTTCTGTTTCTTATTCTGAACAGAAATTAAGTAAAAATTAAGTAGTTTCATCTTGGTGGAACCACTTCAAAGGAAATTCTGCAGATATAGAAGAGAAGTAGCCTATACTGTTTCCTTTCTGGAAACTATCTGTCGTGTTCACTCTTAGTATGATTTCCCCATCTGGAGTAGAAGAAAATAATACTTTTGTTTTTAAAGTGATGTAACTGTGTTCAGATATTTATAAATTCCCCTCAGATATTTTTATGTTTCTTTTTACGTACAAGATTGCCCTAGTTTTAGAACCAGTGGGCAGATGAACATTCATCTTACCTAAGCAATACTCTTCTGATAACTAGCTCCATATTCTGATATGGTTTCCATAATGAGTGAAAATCAAGAAGCATCTCCAGAGGGTTAATCATTCCACCTGGATTTGGTATTTATTTCAGGTTGGCATGAACTGTCTCTGAAAAAGTTGGTCTATTCCCACTGACTCTAGAGAGAGCTGAGGTAACTTGCTTGTGTAACTTTCAGCTAAATTTGGCTGAGGAAAGTCATCTTTAGTCACCAAAACCCCTTGACTTTCTCCCCGACATAGAAGCCTAGATAGATCACAAAGGTGCTTTGAAGAATATTTACCTTCTTCATGTTCACAAGCACTTGACCATCTGTGGTATAGCTTCATAATGGAAACTAATTCAAAGGGCTTTTAAAAACAAGGAGAAAGATTTTATTGTAATTAATAGTGATGGATGACTGGTATGGTCACACAGTGCAACATAAATCTTTGTGCCATGCCCAGTGCTAAAAAGCAGAAAAAGTCAATAGCTCAGGAAACTCATGTACTTAAACATAAAAAAGTCATACAGGGAAAGGGGCTTGGACCTCATGTCCATTAGGAGGGCAGATAAACACCCAGTGAAGTAATTTTGCCTGCCTGTCACCAAATAATGTACTCTGAAATGAAGTGCTGCACTTCAGTTCTACCCTCCTCAAGCAAGTGGCCTTGCCAGCAGTTTTAGAGAGAATGTAATCAGAAAGAAAAAAACCTCAAACACTAATGAGGAACTACACACATCAAAATTAACTACCCCAAATCATAGAAGCAGCTGTGAGTAATCACCAACCAGTGGATTTTCTTGAGGAATGGGACGTAAAATACTTCATACATGTTTTACATATTATATATTTACTGGGGTCTATCTTATGGAGCTGTATAAGAAGTATTAGTATCAAGGAGCAGGAAGGTCGTTTTTAAAGGTGGAAATTGAAAATTTGGGATAGAAGTGAAATGGTCAGCAGTGAAAAAAGACATAGACCCATCTTACAAACTGTGCACTACTGTATAATCTTTTGCTGCTATAGCAGTTTCTTCTCTTAAATATTGCTATTTGAATATTGCTATTACAGGAAATCTGAGATGTGCCAGCTAGGAAGGAGTAGTTAATCATATTATGCACTCCACAAATGTAATGTGCTGGTGGGCATGCTTTTCTACAGATTGTTCACAGATATCATGGAATGCTACCTGCAGTAAAAGTATTTTGGTGGGGTTTTTTTGCTTTAGTGGGTTCCACGTATCCTCAATTTGCCTTCTATAAACCATGAAGATAGTTGTCATATAAGTTGGGCTTACATAGGAATAAAAATAATGGCATCAAATACAAAGGAACAGCTCTTTTTGTCAGGGGAAAATTGCAATTGGTTGATGCCACCCCTCTCTAGGCCCAAAACACAATGGACATGGTTATCTGCAGCTGTAGTAAGTCTGAGATGACAGGAAATGGAAGCACATGTGCAAAAACTTCATTTACTTTCCCAGCTGCCCAGGAGAAAGGCTTCAGTATGTGGCAAAAGAGGGAGCTAGAAACGTGATGGAAAGGACCTCAAGGAGTCTGGAAAAAGCTGGTGGACGTGCTGGAAAGAAGAAAGGTAGGTGGGAGTGTTTCTCCACAGTCCTGAGTTTACTATGATGTTTTGCAGAAAGTATTGCTTTTGGTCGAGTAAATAATTTAACTTGTTCAGTGATTAATGGAGGAATCAAATTCAGGCATGGACATTTTTCAGCAGGACTCTTCCATCTGTATGAACAAGGCTTTGGTATCCCTGTGGACCAAGCTCTGATGTTTGTGATCCATTGTCCTCAAGACTTTTGAATTTATGGCCAACTTTAATAACGTATGAAATGAAAATTCAAGTCTCAGAGAACAAAATTCTGAGATTTTTTTGTGAAGTTTAGAATGTGGTGAAATGGGAGAGATGTACAGCAGTGTCTCTTCTGAGGAGGAACCAGCAGAACATAACCGTCCTTATCCCACTGGAGCAGCCAGCTGGTCAGTCAGTCACAGCATGGGCTGTGCCCTGGGTAGAGGAAACACTACACAACATGGAGAGAACAGGACTATTGTGGTCAGGGGATAGGGGCAGGATTTTGGTGACAAAAAATTTGAATTCATGGGAAATTAGGCTTCATTAGTTCTGCCGTTCACGCAACAACTTCTTTCTAGTAAGCACGAGAAAACTAGGGCTTTCTCTGTTTTACACTTACAGAACTAGGGTAATGTTATTTAAAGCAATTTGGCTGTGTAAGAGCTAATGTTTTCCAAGCTTCCAACAATTATCCACAATGGACAAACATTGCTTTTAATAGTCAGTGTGACACTGAATAGAGCTGGACTAGGCATTTAGCTTTTCAGCCCCAAACCACCAATGCACTTGGGTATATATTTAACTAAGTTGCCTGAGTCTTAATTGGGAAAATGTGTAAGTGCTTTGCTGGATCCAAGCTGGTGCTTGGACCATCAGTTTTCTATCTTGCTGAGCAGAGGTTTTTCAGAAGAATAAGTCATTTCACCTGGTTTCCTGAAGAAGTATGTTTGCAATTTTGCTATATGCTCAGACACATATGTCTTAGTACTGTACTGTAATCAACCAAGGAACTATTTAAACCAAACTTAATGGAATAAGAGAGTCAGTTTCTGCAGGTTTTATGAGAATGTAAGAGAGGCATTATCAATACCTATAAGGAAAAGGCTGTTTTGAGAACTCAGTCTTGTTAGAAATCAGCTCACCTACACATGGATGGTGATTCCACCACTTCACTGGGCACACTGTTTCTATACAAATACAAATTCTGTTTCTGTTATTCCTACAAAGAGTTGGCAGTTGCATTGCAGATTTATTTTATTTTGCTCTTCTTAAAAATCAACTGAATATCAATCTACAATCAATAAAGAAAGTTGCCTATAGGCAGTTCTACCTCCAAATCTACTTCCTGGATCAGCTGCTGGTAATCTATACAGTCAATAAGACAAATTTTAAAAGTGAGTTTTTTCTCCCAAAAGGGAAAACTACTGTAATTTACAGCTGGATATGAACTGGGCAAGCAGCATACACCTGGAGTAAATGTAATTTCTAATTTACAAGAAACTCTGGTGAAAGATTAGATCTGATCTACTCTCTATGCAAGCAATCTATGGATATTTATATTATGATAACTGAGGAGCATAAATTGCTTTTGTTTTTCCTTTTGGCTATCTTTTTCATTTGTTTGTTTAGCAAAACCTGCAGGGGAAACTCGAACAACTATAATTACAGTCACAGTTACAAGTTGTAGGGTCTGTAGATAATAAGCTACAAGGCATTTTTATTGTGCTTTTTTATTATTATTTGGTTAAAGAATGTTTTTTCCCAAGACAATCCATCTGTATTTTGTAGGAAGGGGAATCAAAGCAATAGCTGTCAAATATTAGAGAGATAGCAGATTTACAAATTAATCCCATTGCTTTGTATTTCCACAAAGGTTGAAATCTATAATTGGTGCTAGAAACTATAATTAACTTATTTGAAGTGCTCAGACAGCTAGGTGTGCAAAATGGCAGCAGGTGTGTAATATCATTAGAAATCCACTGTATAAAAAGCACCTTGGAGTTTTATCCCTTTAGTTTCATGCTACCAGCTGCCAATTTGATTGGTTAAGTAGTTTTGGGCCATGCAATACTCTTTCTTTCGGATTGATGTGTTTATTACTTTTTATGACAGGGGATCCCAAGGCAGATGTTCAATAAAGAAACAAGCTGCTACAGACCAGAGTAAAGAGATAGGTGGTGTAGATGCAGGAAATTGGGAAAGTTATCATATGCGCTAAGTTGTTATTGAAGATTTTGCTCCCAGCATTTGTAGCAGTTGTGTTATATGCTCTTCCACAGACAGTAATCTAACAGGGAATTATTGAAAGCCAAGTGCCAAGATTTCAAATTGCACTATGTGATCTGGAGCTGCTGCTCAAGCAGGGAGCTGGAGCTTTGAAATGATAAAGACGTGGCCATTCTTTTTTTTTAGGAGAGCTGTGTGGGAGCAGTTAGAGCTGCTGTGCTTGTGCAGAGCGTTTTCTCCCTGAGACACACAGCTGAAGGTCTGCTTTCCCTTTGCATCTTATGCAATCATTTACATTAGTGAAATCACTAGTACAAAGGGAGTGAAAATTGTTGCTGGGAAGGAATATAGTTCAGAATTTGGATAAAGAGGGACTGATCCAGACCTATACAAATACAATTTGTTCAAAGCCAAATTCTGGTCTGTTTTCACCAGTAAAAATGCGGTCTTCACCATACTTAGTTGAATGGGAACATATAGATGCATGGGCAAAACCAGTAACAGAGGTAGGTTTTTTAGTTCCTGTAAGTGTTCACAGCTTGATTTATGTTTTGCTTAGTATTAAGGGGGAGAAAAAAATACAAGTTGCTTGACTTTTGGGAAGTTACAAACTCCTATAGGGGAAAAGCAAATATTTTCTAGAGAGGCTGCTTGGCATAAACCACCATTTCTTTTAAAAGGAAGCAATAGAATGTGATTGACTTAAAAATCTCCTTTTTTAATTGATTTAGTATATTTTGCTGGTTCTGTGACTTTAATTTAATCTATTACAACCAGATATGAGGAGAGCTAATAATTCATGAGAGATGTTATTTTCTAATTAGATTTTTATGAATGTCCCTAAAGCTTCTGCCCAGAAGCAGAAGCTAGCCAACAAATTTGAATTATATTGAGAGCAAACTGTTCTGCTCCATCCATATTCTTTGATCCACTTCTTTCCTTTGGTGTCTTGGTGGCAAGTATTAGCATCATCCCTGAAATAATATTTTCCTTGTCTCATCCCTCCTTTCACTGCCTCTGAAACACTTCCTGTCCTACACCTGTAATCTCCTCTTGACTTTCTGGGCTCATCTCTTCAAACTCCACTGAGCACCAAGTTCTTCCCTCCTTTCTCTTGCAGACGAGAAGGTGTGACTGTGCCATCCCAAATTTTCCCACTCCCATGTGTGTCGACAGTCACTGAAACCTTCCTTCTTTGGCTACAAGGCTGTGCCAGGCTTGTTCCAGCCTGCCCCATAGGCTTTCCATACCCACTGCCTTTTCCTGCTATTTGTTAATTGTGGCATGGGCTACAAGGGAGGAGGGAAATGTGCAATGGGCTCTTGCTGTCTGGGAGATGCTGTTCAAATTGAGACAGTCCTGAGGTCTGCAGGACGTCTCATGGCCTGAAATGGCAGTTTTCATGGGCTGGGACAAGTATTTCAGGTCACACCCCAGCTCTCCCATTCTCCTCTAAGTGGACAGCTACTAAAGCCTTGAGAAGGAAAGAAAAAGCTCAAGAAGTTATCAAATTTAGGCTGAATATTAGGCTATTTATCAGACCAGGCTAACCAACAAATTATATATGCTGCTGCAGATTTCTGTTGGCAGGAGACAGAGACAGGTCAGCGAGGGCTGAGGCTGGGTGGGAGCAACTGAGAGAAATGCCAGGGATGCATTAAACACGTGAGGCAGAAAAGAGAGAACTGTGACAATGAAGTGTTAGAGCAAGGGATGAACATAAAACTGGAGAGTACTTTCAGAAACAGGATGTGTTTTGTCCTTGCATCTCAAAGCAGAAACAAAGGCAGTGAAAGAGACAATACAAACCTTGAGAGCTGAGGAACGGGGGAAAGGGGAATCATGCTAAAAAGCAATATAAGCAGTTGTGGGAAGTGACGTTTTTAAAACAAACCACAGTGGTTGCTGCGTTGTACAAACCTAATAAGACATAGTGAAAAATATTGGATTTATTTTTACAAGTTAAAAGTGACCTTGTTGGCCTTATGAATGGATTCACTTCTCACAGTACCTCTTAAGGGCATTAGGGTTATGACTAACTCATAAAAATAAATCCAATATTTTCCCCTTGGCCATGTCATATCCAGTGCTGGAATTCAGCTGTGAGAACTGGTGGGGCTCCGACTTTCATTTAGTTTGACCTCCCATTATGAGAGGTACCTAGCTCTCAATCCTGGTGGGCTGCAGCATAATTCCAACAGCAGTCATATAGTCTACCGAGTGGAAAGAGGAAAAAATCCAAGAAGGCCTAGAAAATAGAGGGTTGTGCAACACAATATGTAACTGAAAACAACACATGAAAGGAATAAACGTTTCAAATACTGATAGCTGGTTTTTTTCCTTCCCTGTTCTTCATTTGACCTGCATAACAGATCAAGGCAGGACTGTGAGTTTAGTCATACATATATGGGGGGGGGATTCAGAATCTAAGCTGATGATTGAGCTCATACAGTTGTTCATTTCTGTTGTAGTCAAGGGAACTTAAAAAAATCCAGTCAAGAGAACAACCAGAGAACAAGTGATTTAAATGGGAAGTTGAGGGCTTTAAAGGTGACAGACACACCTATCTTAGTACTTGTGAAGGCACAAGACATCTACTGAGCAATGGCCTAGTCCAAAGTGGTTCAAACTGTTTTCAGCACCCATGGATGTCTACAGCTACAAATCTGAAGCTTTGTTCCATCACCTTAGTGGGCTCCATCGATCACTGAGGTCCAGGTGTAGAGGTGACTGCAGTGTGATGTAGTCACTGTCATGTATGGAGGAGAGGTTCATTTTAAGTGCATCCCAGACATGCTTTTTTTATAACTCATGTATGCTGCTTGACTGCTCTGCCTTATAACATTCCCTTTCCAGAAGGCTCAGATGAAATTCACCCTCCCTTTGGCTTAGGAACTTTTAAAAGTCCAGTACATGCACCTGGGCATGGTCCTGGACAACTGGCTCCAGGTGGCCTTGGATGAGAAGGGGGATTGGACTAGGTGGTTCCAACCCCAACCATTCAGTGACACTATGATCTTAAATCCAGGCTGTGACAGCACAGACCTCTGTATAGGCTCATTTACCCTGTCAAGAAATGTAGAATGGGCAGAAAACCAGTCAATGACATAGGAGTGAAGGTGCTGCGGGATTAACAAGAAAGTTTGCCAGGTACAATTAATTAGGCCAGGCTAAAATAGAAGCAGAATGAGATGAAAGATTTCTTGCATTATGACTGTCTTTGCATGCGTAAATCCTTAACTAGCATAATTTGGGCTAAATACAAACTCCAGTGCAAAGTATGTATAAATCCATTTGTCTGTGTTTATCTGAAGCCAAGTTGGATTCCAGCTTTGGTTACTGCAAGGTTAATTTTGCAATTGTTAAGTGTTGCCCTTTGTCTCCACAAATTTTTCTCCCAACAACTTGAGCAGCACGCTGAATTAAAACTGTAGAAAATCATGAATGACATGCATATGCTGTAGGCATTTTTGAGGTTGCAGAGCTACCAGTAGATATTCACACTTAAAATATTGAATTTAGGTTTATAAGCCATGGAAATGTTGAGTACCTTCTTTGCTTTGTTTCCTCTGCCTCTGCTTTTCCCATGATTCTTTTATTACACTGAACAAGTTCCATATCTGTAACATACAGAACTTGACGAGTTCTCATGTTGCGTTTCCTTATTTTCTCTGAAAAGTTTCAATGAGTATTATTTTACCTGCATCATTTTGGTGTCCGAAGTATTCCCATAGTCAGATCAATCATGGGAAAATTTTTCATTCCCCAGAAACATATCGGATCCAGAGACAGGGGGTTCCCCGAGTGTGCGAATTCCGGCCCTGCTCTGCGCTGCTCCGCTGTGCTCTGCGCAGCACGTGAACTGTCAGCTCTCCTCTGGAGCAGCCCGTGCACCTCAGTGCCTATGACACACCCCAGGCCAAGCGAATGCAAGTGCTCTGAGCATCGTGGTGACTTCTGCAAGAGCTGCTGCACACGAAAAAGGGGTGTTGGCAAGTGAGCCACAACCACAGATTTAGCTTTCTTTTATGAGACAGCTTTGTCAGGATTTAAAGGTGTTTTTTCCTAAACATGACAAATAAGCCTGCTGAAGCAGCTAAGAACTCTTATTTATATAAACTGGCACTGATGTTACCTTGTGTAAAATATGTTTAATTCTATCCAATGCATATTTGAGTTATAGTTTCCATAAATATTTGTGAATACATTATGATAAAATCTAAAACCTTGGCAACAGTTAAGAGAAGAGTTTGCAGATAAAAATCAACATTGCCTGCAGTATCCCAGGAGATCATACTGCTAGTGAAGTTTAAATTAGCTTTGCCCTAAAATCTAAGACATTCCTGCAGCACACTTTAAAGCATCTTAAAGTGTGAAGGAGTTAAGCTAATTACTGTAGCATTTGAAGGCAAGACATTTGTAAAATTAATGTGCTAAAGTCTGCAGTCTTTCATTCAGCAAAAATTCCTACTGCAATTGTATATTTATTGCAGAAGAGCTACAGAACTTGGTCCCCTGCTTTAAAGCACTGATATTTGAATAGAAAAGAGTCCAAATAGTGGTGTTTTTTTGGTGATTTCTGGCTACACAGTGAGAAGAGGAGGAACTTGGACCACTTAACTTTTAGCATCACTTGTTGTTATCTGCCCGTGATAGCAGGGTCAATCCCCTATCCCAACCCCCACAGAGGCTCTGCCTTGCAACATTTCCACTAAGGAGATTTGGTCTCCTCACCAGTTGCTGTGTTTGTCCTTGGCCATCCCTGGATCCATAAGGCAAAGCCTGTGTGAATAAGTTATGCAACCCAGTCGGAGCAGCCCTGTAAAGCAAAATGTGTGATGATAAAGACACGAAGGCCACATTGTGGGTGTTTCAGGATAGCTTACTGAAAATCAGCTGAGGTCTATGTCCATATGCGAAGTTCTTGCCAGCAGCTGGAGAACATGAGGTTTAGTTTCATCTGACAGAATCCCAGTTCACACTATGGCGTTCTGCTCCGTGGTGTAAGCTAAAGCACAGAAAGTGGTGATGGTCAGGAGAATCATCTCAACAGTGTGCTCCCCATCTGTACTGACACACAAAGGCAGATGTCCTGAAGCACTAAGGGGTAACTGCAGTAGCTGTGGCTGCCACAGCTGGGTGCTGTGGCTGCTCTGTAGTAACTGGGGTTTACTTACTTAGCAGTAATTGGCAGCCTCAGCCATGTAAGAGAGCAGTGAGAGTAACAAGAACCCAGGCTCTGCTGCTTCACCTTTCCGTGGGAATCTGTTCACGTGTGCTGTCTGTGCCTCACATGGAAATAAGGCTGGAAAGGCCATTGCTGCAAGGTTGCTGTGTCTCCCTGCACAAAGGAGAGATGAGCAGAACTAGCTGGGTGAGGACAGGAATGTTGATTGGGAGATGCAAACCCCTGTGTTTGGTTTGGCCATGAGCTCTGGCAGGTTTGTTTTTTCTCAGTGTTCACACAGGGACATGACTACAGAACACAGATGTATAGGGAGACATTCAGTTAACAGCTTCCTTTGTGAGGTGTTAGAAGGATGCAACTCTCTGTTAAAGTATTTATAGGGCAAGGCCCTGGTTCCCTGCATTTTGCTGGCACTATTTACTGTAAGAAACCTTGACCCCTGAGCTTGGGCTTATGAAGGCAAGTTGTTTTCTATTCAAGTTGATCCCAGTCTGTTTCTCTTCTAAACCAGTCCAAGGCAGTAGTGCAATTACAGAGAAGACTGAAACAACTTCCATCACCCCCCTTAACAACAAGTAGCCTTGTTGCTTCCAGGCTGCTGAGATGTTTCATCCATGTTTGATTTTTAACTGAAGACTTTTACAAGGTATTCACAACAAATGTGAAAAAAAAAATTAGCATATTATGTGAACATTTGTCCAGCTGCATCTTGCCAGGCTTTATTTTGGTTATTGACATTTCTGGCTAGAAAAGAGTCAGTAGAATTGTAATAGACCTCTTGGTTTTTGTTGTTTGACTGAGGGACTCCAAACTTTGCTCACCTTAAAAAAAAAAGAAGCCTTATTTTGGCTTCCTGACTGAGGTAGGATTCAGTTAATGCAAGTTAAGAGTTGGCTTGAGATTGAGGGTGAGGATTGCTGCTTGAGAATTTACTCAGACTCTCTGTTGGAAAATGCTAGGGTATGTTTCACATTTTTGTCTAAATATAATTGTGTTACTGAGTGTTGGCCAGATGAAAAGAAACAGTGCACCAGATGTGATTTATACACACACACACACACATATATATATGCCTTTGATCTTTATGGAAAAATATTGTCCTTCCAGTAGATTCGTTTTCAGATGAGTTTGCTTGTCTTTTTCCAATTCAAAGATTTAGTCAATAATTGAAGTTAGGCTGGCAGAGATGGTACAGAAAATTGTTCAGACTCACAGGAGAAGTGTGATAATTGTTCTTTTTATAGCTGTCACCCAGTGCAATTCTGTTTCACTGGACCAGTAACTGTCAGTATTTCAATTCTTCCCAACTGCTATTTGAAGAAGTTTTTTAAAATAAAATTTTCTGAGTGTTTCTTAGCCTTTTGCAATGTTCTTATAGTTCGCTGCAATTCTCCAATTAACAAGTCTTTATTATTGCAAAACCTACATTAGAAATGCTTATAGAGTGGCTATACAGCTCCTTGGCTTTTTGCAGGGCATCTTCTCTGCCTGCTCACTTAGAAGTTTATTGATCTGAACCACATTCTGAATCGGTCCTCTGCCTGTAATTTTTTTTAGCATCTCTTGATGCATCACTGACATGTGAGTTTTTTTACCTTTTTTTATTGTCCCTGCCCAATGTCTAAAGCACATTTTTGGCATGTAGGGGGAGCCTTCAAACTTCTTGCTTTGAGTGCTTGTCTGTAACAGCAAAGCCGGGGAGCTGGAGCCCTGGCAGGCAGGACTTCTCTGTTCGTCCCCAGCAGCTGCCCTTTCAGAGCAGGTTGGAGAGCTCACAGTCTCCTTGACAGACTCCAGTGTGTCCTTTCTGAATTGTTCCTTCCCTAGGGCAGTCTGGAGGAATATGCCTCAAATGGCCGAGTTCAAGCAAATCTCACCCTTGCATTTCACTTCAGTCAATTTAAATCTCACACTTTGTGCCAAAGTGGCCAAAGCCATTAGCCCATGTCATCCTTCACCATAACACAGATCTGCTCCTATCTCATTACAACATGCTTAGCTCTACCGCAGGGTCTGATATACACACCCAGAGCTATACTGGGTTATTAAGGGTTTCACTTAAACCAGCAATACTGGGGAAGTTTTGAAACTCTGTCTTTAATGTGACCTGTAAGGTTCATGAGTTCTTGAGGTCTCTCTCAACAGTTGATGTTTTTAACACACTCTGTGTGGCACTTCAGATCTGTATAATTACATGGATTTTGAGGGAGATATATGTATTCTGACTTTGGACAATTCTGGCTCTATTGTAGCTTGACTGCAAGAAAAAGAAGTGAAGACCTTTTCCTCTTATGTACATAAACAATGAAATCCTTAAATCTTCCTTGTCAGATGAAAGCCTGGGCATTCCATAATAATATTTTTCATGTGCCTTACTGTAGGAGTTATTTTGAGTGCTCAACTTTGCCTTAGTAGGTCAAAGATGATATTCTTTTTATACAGATCTTTAATATAAGCAGTATTCTCTTTCACCCCTGACTCATAATACAGCAGTTTTCCTTCAAAGCGTAAATTAAAGTGAAGCCACAAAAGGGTCATTAATGGACTTGGTAGAGTCAATACTGAGGGTATCATGTACTGCCTGTTTAATATTAAAAGCTAAGTCAATGGAAGTATGGTCTTAATATATGTGGGCTTTGTGAATGCTGAGGCAGAGCAGAAAGTTTAAACTTGGGAGTGTGCGGAGAGATGAAACAGTCTGCAATGAAGCATAATGTTGGGGTTCATTCCTGAAAACCCAGGAAAATATATTCCTGAAGCTAAAGGTCAGAAATTATTAGTGAGGATTAGGATGGTGTCATCCACTGCATTTCGTATGTGGAATTTAAGAAAAAAATTCTAATGGAAAGAAAAGATTTGTAATTCCAGAGCCACCAGTTAAGCAGTAATATCCAAATCATTGGCTAATCTTTTCCTTCAAATTAATGAATAAAACTCCAGAATGCCAGAGCAGAATCCCCTACAGAACGTACTTTGCGAGAGAACTAATAAGACACACACAGTATAACTTTATTCCGCTTACAGTATGAGACTTTTAAAGGACCAATTAAAAGAGACTTAAAATGCAATTAAAATAGAAATCACTTGGCAACAAGGCATTAGCTATCTCTCCCATCAGCCCTGCATTAGTGAGCCTTTAGCAAGAGATTTGCTGGTGGATAACATCTTTGTGAAGCATAACAGTGGGACTGAGCTCGAGCAACTGAGAGGAGGCAAGAGTCAAGCTGGCCTCCAGGGAAGGGCCTGGGACTGCCTGTTCTTGCTGTGCTGAGATGTAAATGGTGGCAAGTGACGGGAAAGAAAAGCAGCTTCTGAGAGATGGCTGCACTGGAGGACAGAGGGCACAACCTGTGGGAGTTTTTTCACCCCTCTGATAAATGGTGCTGCAGCAGGGAGCCCATCTGTTTCTACGACTGACAGTGCAGATTTCTTTTTAATACTGGTCTCTCTTTCCTTGGGGCAAGGCAGACAGTATTGCCATGGCTTGGTTTTGTCCCAGGGGATCCTTCACCAGCAGTGCAGGGGAGCAGCCAGGCACAGAGGTGCATCGAGACACCTTTGTATTGGGACAAGGGGATATTTTTGATATTACTTAAAGTTTCTTTGTGTTGGAATCTGAGCCTGGGAGCCACAAAATAGAAAATTCTGCAGAAGGTAAGAAGAGCTCTTGTACTAAGAAAATGCCACTGGCAGAGAAAAAGATTATTTTTTTTTTAAGGAACAAATCAGTAAGTAGCAGGTTTGTGTGAATGAATCCAGAAAAAAAGAACTTTCTGTGAAGTTAAAAAGTGCAGCTGCAGAGCCGAGTTTAAGACCTGGAGAACTGATCCAGGCATTGCTCCTTGTCTGTGGGAAGGACTGCCAGCACAGGGCCTTAGGCTGAATGATGTCTAATGTTTTTAGTAAAATTAGGTGATGAATGCCAGAAATGCAACTACATCAGTAAATGAGAAACGTAATTTTAAATATGTACATGCTGCTTGGGAAATTAGAGATAAAGTGTGTGTGTGCGTGGGGGCTTTTGGGTACCCTGTGTGTGTTCAGAACTGCAGTGCCTGCCTTGCTCGGTCAGAGGTGTGGCTGTGCTGGCACGGCCCTATGTCATTCGTGTCTCTGCATAATGCAAAAGTAATTTTAAGTGTCTGTAGTGTACAACAATAATCTGCTTCCAACCCTCTCATGCCAGAGCTGATCCCAGAACAGTTACTACTGACCATGCTTCCTCCCCAGCACAGGCCAGTGGAATAACAAACCACCGCTGCTCCGGGTGAGTGGTAGCACTGCCTTCGACAGGACTCCTATAAAAACAGTCAGTTGGAAGGCTGAGTAACTGCTCTGTGTTTCTTGCCGAAAGGAACTTTAGGCAGGCAACCCCGGTACTCATGCACCTCCCATCTCCCTGTTAAGTAGCTGTTAGTCATGTGCTATTACTACTAAATTGCAGACATGAACATTAATTAATTTATTTTTCCCTTCCTAGTGCTGATTACTTTTCAGACACAACTTGAGTTCCTTTTAGCAAAATGGCTCCAGATCTGCATAATTACAGCAATGATTTGTTTTCAAATTTTAATAGTGGATAATTAGATTTTTTTTTTTTTATAGAGGGAAATACATTAAGAGAAGGCAACTCAGAAGCTTGGCCATTTTATGCTAAGCTACATTGTGTGGGAAATAAAGAATAATTAAATCATACGCACTTTATCATCCACTTATCTAATGGAAAGAAAGGATGGGTTACCATTGCCTGCCCCTCAATGCATCAGAGCCCGAAAAGGCCACATGTTTAACCAAAGTACTGTAGACTCTGTTTTGTGAAGCCTCTCTATGAAGCGTGGGACTGACATTCCAATTTAGAAGCATCACGTAAAATCTTAATCAGTGCAACCAAATTAGCTGAGGGAAGCTGTTACACCATGTTCCTTGTTTACGCTTATCATTCTTAATAAATTCTAAATGCTTTTACAGGTGTGAAAATAGGCCTATTACCAAGATAATTTTCTTAATCATAGACATCTTAGATTGAGATGTGACATTCACCATAGTTGCCTTGCTCTATCTCATAGCTTTCTGAAAGTTGTCTGCATTCCCAACACCATCTCTGTGGTAGAAGCGGTCTCTTGACTCATGTATGTCCAAATAAGATTTTGAATACTTTTCCACATTGGCCTTGAAATAATTCAGATGTCAAATTACCTCTCTCCAGACTTCCTGACTCCACCAGGCCCCTTGAATATGTTTTTTAAAGTATTTAGGGGGAAAATATTAAATTTTTCTAAGTTGGGTCAGGGTTCATAGAATTTGCTAATAAAGAGGCAGGCAAGGAAGATATTTACTTGGGGAAGGCTTTGAGTGTATTTTGTGTAACAGCTGCAGGTTGAGACAGCCTTTAGTTTGTGTTTCTGACTTTGCATGCCTCCAAGGTTTTGGCATCTTTGCTTTTTTTTTTTTTTTTAACCCCCCCTGTTTTTCTTTCAAGACAAATAAGGAAACAATTTCAGTCTTTTCACACCAATCCTTTCAGCATGGTCCATGTATTCGAACCTCAGGTTGAACCGCTTCTCAGTTTGACAAGGAATATACTCCAGCTTCTCATTTTGTTCTCTTTATAATGCCCTTACAGCTGAAATGCATTGAGAGCACAGAGCCCCTCCTGTCCCTGTGAGCACTGGGAGGCTCCCTTAGCCAGGTGTGCTACAGGCCAGCAGCACCACAGCACTATAGCAGTTGCTCTTCATAACATCTGTGTGATGGAGCTCACCAGGAGAAATGATTCCTGCTGTTGCTTTGGTCAGCAGAGGCAGCAGTGCCTCCCAAAGCTTTGGAGTAGTTGTCTATTTAAAGTTTGTCCTAATTACCAGCTTGTCTCTCTTACTGGACATCATTATAAATTCCCTGTTATTGTTGTTCTGCCCAAGGGCCAAATCTTAATATTGTACTGCCCAGGGGTCAAATTTTGTCCTTCAGCAAAAAATCCAATGTATGGTTTTGGACACTTTCCAGTGGCAATGGAAAATGTCTTCTGCCTTATTCTGTGGAAGATTAATGCAGCAGCCACTCCTGAGCCACAGCTGCTGCTGGGGCTCTTCATAGAGTGGCTTTGTGTGTGCCCCTCAGTTCAGTAACAGGAGATCAGGAGGGAACAGGGGCTGACTGGCCTCCTCCTGCTGTATGATAAGCTACCTCCAGATAAAGGTGTCTCCTTATTCAGGCTCTCTGTCTAGTTTGCCCTGTATGTTTCACTTCTACTGGTTGTTTTATACACCAGAACCATTTGAGAAAGCAGTTAGTTGCAACTTATCGTTGTAAGAACATGTTTGCTGCAAGCATGTGGTGTTTGTCGGGTGGTACAAAATTTGTTCAGAACTATCGACCTAAAATGCCTACAAGTATTGTTTCCTTTAAAATAATTTCTTAGCTTTGGTCTTATCTTACAATGTAGACTCAAGTAATCTCAAAGGTAAATAATCAAAGAAAAGCTATTACCCAAGACTGCTTACAGTCCTTTAAACCAAGTGTCTATGCCATGGCGAATATGCTGTAGTTAATTTTAGAAACAAGCATGTGAAAGCAGCTACACACTCTCAAAAATGTTTAAATTCAATGATTATGATCAAAAAGTAATTATACATGGCGTTCAAAAGAGAGAGTTCAATGCTTCTCAGAGATCAGTTACAACCAAAATCTGTGAACAGGAGTGAGCTTGTATGACTGTCACGCAAAGCCCTACCAAATTACTATTCACTTTGATTAACTTTCAGTAACCATGTCTATAGGCTGCTTGGTTAATGGTTTTCTGTCAATACTGTAAAAATGCTAACCTGTCTTTACATCTAATCAATTTTGAAATGGCTCTTTACATAAATGGTCTATTCCTTTTCTTCATTAAAAAAAAAAAAGGCAATCAAATAGGATTGAACTGAACAAGCAGTTGTAAAAAAAAAATACAATAATTAATTTTGAGTCTGTGTATTTTGAAGTAGTTGTCCTTGAGTATTTTCTTCATCACCATTTTTTAAAGGGCATTGAAAATCAATGTTTCACTTTACTATCATCCATCTTTATATAGTAATAAATTAAGTGGAAAGTATTGATATTTTTGACTGAGCTTTTAAAATTTACATACTAATGACAATTGTACCCTTGTGACTTTTGATTTCTGTTGCTGTTTACTGACACTGACTAGAGGGAAATTTCGGTCATCTGGGGACCATTTTTCCTCTGAAGGAATAAGACAGTGTCATGTCTCTGGTATTATATTATGCTTGAGATCTTAGCCATAGTATCTCTTGCTGGACTTCCTTTCAAATAAAAGAAGCGTAGACAGTGAAAGTGGTTGAAATGCTTACCGTGTCTCTCTGTCTTTGTGTGTTCCAGCCACAGGGACGTACACTGAAAGCACAGCTAATGAACCCTCAGGAAAATCAGGGAGTGCGGCAGGGAACTGCAAATAACAACACTGTTGACAAAGTAGTGATGCTTTCGTGTGCCTCAGTAATGCAGCTGGTCTGGGGAGGAACAGGACCTCATCCTGGCATGTCCTGGGATGGGGGACTGATGAATACGAAGCTAGGACTATCGGTCAAATCTTATCCTTTCTGGCTGTTTTTCCTATGTGTGCCAGACTCATGAGCGAGGTCTGGGTTGTACGATAGCCAAAAAACCCCCTAAACCCAGTTTATAAAGGGAAGAAGCCTTCATGGATTCTATGGTCCTTTTAAAATTTATTATTTAGAATATAGCTCACTGTTACAGCAAGAAGTTCAGAGGGGTTGTTTTTAGCTGTGTGACTTTATGTGTTTTTAGCAAGTGACTTTGACAGTATTTCCTCCATTATTGCTCACTTCCTGGGAACATTATAAGCTTTTTTCTGTGAACAAAAACATTTGCAGAAAGAACTCGTAATTATAAATTACTGGTGCAGAAAGTATATGGTTGTCTTGTGCATTCCTTGCTGGCACAGGAATTGGCTAAGTCTGTGCAGCAGGGAGAGAGGGAAATGCTGCCTGACTCAGGTGAGGAAGTGCTGAGCACAAGTAGTTGATTGCACAAAGAACATATAGTCAAATTATTAGTTGTGATGAGAAACCTGCCAGGGAGGCACTGGCAGCAGTTTGCTGATGTGACCCATTTGCTGAGTAATTCTAAATATCAAATAGACACACAAACTCCATTTGCAGATAGTTTGCAAACAAGGAATTATACTCATTGAATAACTTGATCATTGCACACATCTCAGTAATAGTTATTTTCTACTGTTTATCCTCTACAAAATAAATTATTATGGCATTTCTCCCACTTCCTGCATGATTTGTTTAGGCAGACAGGATATATTTTCAGTTTCAAATATCTTATTATTAACATGACTAGTGTCAGTGCTTAGTTTATTGACTAATTATGTCCATTGCTGTGTTAGCTCTCCCTTTTAATAGCACATATGTGGAAAACAAACTACTTTGCCCGGTGCAATAAAACCAAATATTGACAGGGCAGCCTTGCTGGATTTTCTGCATGCAGCATTATGTAAGTAGGTGAGTTCATGTAAGAATGTGCAAATACTGTACTGGAATATGTTAAGTGAGTACTGAAATTAATGACAAATAGCATGCCAAAGGCCAGATCCTGAAATGCCTTAGCATGCATCTTATTCCAAAAATCTGTCTTACTCACAGGAAAGCCTTTTACTTCAGTAACTCATGAAGGGCTTGTAATTTGGGTTGGAAGGGGTCTCTGGAGGTCTCTTGTCCAACCTCCTGCTGAAAGCAAAGTCAGTTGTGAGCTTTGAAGTGGTTATTCATGGCTTTTTCTTGTCAGATCTTGAAAACCTTTAAGGATGGAGACTGCACCTCTCTGGGCAACCTTGTTTCTCCTCGTCTCTAGTCTGTACCCCTCTTGTGTCACCCCTTGCCTACAGCACCTTATTTTCCCACCATGTACCACGGTGCAGAGCCTGGCTCTGGCTCCATTTCCTTGCTAACCCCCTCATAAGCTCTGGGGGCTGCTGTCTGGTCCCTCAGAGGTTTCTCCAGGTCAGATGAGTGCTGCTCCCCGAGCCGGCTCTTCCAGGACGAGCATTCCAGCTGTCTGCTGGACCTCCTCTCAGGTGTGTCAGGGCTTACGTAGTCTGATGGGACAGGAGCAGAGACCTACTGTGCCTGCTGCTCTGGGGGTTATCAAGCACCAAAAACACCTTCTGAGCCCTCCCCAAGGCCACAGCAGCACCTCTGCCACCCACTTGTTTGGCAGTGAGCGAGCTCCTCTGGCCAAGAGGGTGAGAACAGGCTCCAGGGCAAAATCCTAAGCAGTTAACTCTGAGTCCTTCACAGTGCTGAGTAGCTCTCGGACTCTGCTGCCACTCCTCCCTCAGGTAGATGCTAAGCCCTCTGGAAGAGAGCCCCAGGACATGAGTTAAGTTGCAGTGTGCTCACAGCAGCGGTTTGTTGGCTGCACTGTACTCACGCCAGCTTTTTTGCTTTTTTTCCCCATGAGCAAACAGTGGTTCAGTCATAAAGGCTAATTTGCACAGTAATATTGATTGCTTGCAACACGCTCAATTCTAGTTTAGATTCCACAGGATAAAGACGCAGCGCCACTGAAGTGGGTTTTTTCCCCTCTGGAACTTGAAGGGTGCTGGAAAAGACAAATACAAAAGAAATTGTGCACCAGGGTACAGACAAACCATATGTTAGCTGCAGCTCTCCCCAGGGCAAGGTGCTAAGTTTTGTTTACATTTTGCCAAGACAGCAATAAAATTGTTTGTTTACAGATGACAGGGAGATATGGGATGTCCTTAAAAGCGAGCTATGCACGGGGATGCAAACAGCGCTCCGGCAAAGGCACAGCTTTGAGCAAAGGGTAATTAATTCTTTTCCTGGACAGCCCCCATCCCCCTTCATTTTGGGGGTTTAGCCAATCCTGGGGGTCATTATGCAGGATTATAAAAATATTAAGGCTGATGAAAGTTTGCCTTCTCCAGTTTCCCAGTGAACGGTGTATTGCGCTATTAGATCCCACTGACCAGGATGTGCCTCGCAGCCCTGTCTGTGCGCAGAGGACAGAAAATATGAGAGGTGTGGAGAAGGACTCACTTTCATCAAAGTATCAGTTTCCAGGATAGTTTGGAAGCCCACAGCATTATTGTATTACACATTGCACAGAAGCGTGCCTTGTTCATTTTTTTTAGTGTTTTAGAAATAAAAGACTTTTCTTCCAAATTGCGCTGGGAGGCAAATTCTTCAACAGTGTAATAGAAAATGTTAGACAATATTCCTTACTGGAGCTATTGACATTTTTGGTAGTCGTGACACTTTGATTTTTCTCAAAACATATGGATCAAGCCTGAGTGTGTTATTGGACAGGAAGACCTGATGAAAGGCCTTCCTTTATCTTTCTTTGTATTTTTCCCCCCTCTGTTTGTTCATGGCTTTCTCTCTGAATATAATCGCGGTTTTCTTATGCTGCCCAGGGAGTCGTTATTGCCTTACTAAATATTTTATAGTGCACAGTGCACCATACCTGCCAACTGGTTATTATTTGTTATATGAAAAAATCAGGGGTAGCATGTGAAAAGGAGTGTGTGTTAAAATTTCAAAACTACACAAAGAATAATTTTAAATCCTTAAATTAGATGTCAGGCTGGGCTCAGTTTGGGGATTTTTTGTTTGTTTGTTTGTTTGCTTGAAAAAAGGTCTGTTTATAGTGTTTTAGGGGGGTTCCCCTCTCTTTTTGGTATGTGTGCTTCTCTATGATTCCAAGCACTTGTTTCCTCACAATTTCACTTCCTATTTGTTCAAAAGGGAAAAGTTCAAAGCCACTCTGGCAGCTGAGGGAAAAGCTTGCTGAATACTAACCCTCAAGTGTCTGTCTTGTCCTGACCTTGAGAAAGTAGCAGTAAACTGTTCTATTGCAAACACCACATGTGTGTTTTGTTAGACCAGGTTAGGAGGGGTCAGAGCTCACCTGAGGCTTGGACTGCAGATTTAGACTGCTTTTCAGCAGCATAATGTATTTTTAAAAAGGGGCATTCTCGCCTTTGTATGGGCCTAATATAGGCTCTGTTTAAAAACCTGTCAAAATCCCAAGCACACACTCCATAAAATATAAATAAGTACTTACTGTTTGCAGATGTTGCTTGTTTTTCATAATGTTTGTATTTGAAGTCCTGAATCCCCGCTTCCTGTCAGAGCCAGCCCTGTTGCTTTAGTCCATTTATTTCTGAAGGAACGGGAAGAACTTCAAAATGCAATTTCTCAATGAAGACACTTTCTGTCAGACCTGTCAGCATTCGCAGCACAATTACCTTTTTTCAGACCAAGGCTGGCGTTTATGGCTTTGACTGCATGCACAACCTCTCTTCCCCCCAGCTCGGCTAAAGCAGTTGCTGTTTTTAAAAGACTACCACTTGCCATAAATTGTGCCTTTAGGTTCTTTCAAAGCAACAGGATAACTTAGCAGACCTTTCTCCTATTTGCATGTTTAAATTCCTTTGATAACGGATACGAAGTATATTGTAGGGAACAATTCTGTCCTGGGAAAAGGGATAGATCAGATTTTTTTCGTGTGCAATCTATCAAGCATCTCCCTCGGTAAGGTGAGCTCTGTCGAGCCATTTCTTAACAGAGGAAAAAAAAGACAGGGAAAAAGAATTGTCTCAGAAACACTGTGGCCAACTTGCCTCAAAAGAGCAACAGCATTTTCTGACCTACTGTCTGTCTGAAGTGTAGGTATAGATCATTTTTAGGGGACCTTCAAAATTACACTTAATCCCAAGAGAATTTTCTCAGCTTTGGATTGAGCTTCTGTTCTGCCCACATTATAAGAAATGTGCTTTTCATGGTTGGCTTATCTGGCGTTATTTAAGGTATTATTTGGTTTAGTTTACATACCAAAAACTCAAATCATCTGGACAGAGGACTTCAGAAGTGCTTCTTGCGCTCAAACCTTTTTGTGTAGGGGAGTGTTTTTCCACGTGTGATGGGCATTACAGGCTGATGAGAACATCATGACAGGTAATTCCTGGGCATCCCCCTGCTCAGCTCTCCTCTAGGACCCCACAGCACTACAAGTGCGTCTTATTTGCAACGTGCATTTCCCTGTCAGGTGAGGAAGCCTTACCTCAATGTGCCTGCTTTAGTCACCATCTTTTTAGATGAAGTTCCTTTCCTCTAAGTGCCTCCTCTCACAGGTTAACCTCTCTGCTAGCAGCAGGCTCTTTAGTGTGCAATGCCACCACACTGCTGGCAAGGAGAGGGGGAGAAGAAAAGCCTCTCTTTTGTATTACAAATTCAAAGGGTCATTATTCCAGCGTTCCCTATGGACGAATGTGTGAAGATTATTGTGGGAAGTTAGTATTTATTCTGAAGCCCTAATATGATCCTCTTGAACATTTTAATAATGCATTCTCTGGGGTCCGTGCTGCAAGTGTTTAAAAGGAAGCAGTAAGCGTTAGTGCTGGATGGCTGCTGCTTTGCTGGAATAGTCTAAGTTATGGGCTTGCTTTTGATCAGTCCCTGCTTTAAAAAAAGCAAAAGTCCCTTTGCCCTCTTCCTCACCAGCCTAAAGTTCTTTTATCAGTTACATTGATCTAGAAGCAAGAACAAGGCCACAGTATTATATGTCCACATTTGTTACACTGATTTACGAGTTTCTTAATTCTAAGACCCTTACCTTATCAATGGCCTCAGGAAGTGCTAAATCGCTGATATTAAGCAGAGAAAGAAAACATTTAGAATTAAATAGGTGGGTGTTGTGGTAGGTTTTTTGGTGGGGTTTTTTTTGTTTTTTTTTCAATTCTTCTTGGAGACAAATACAGGATAAACAGTGTTCACTTGCAATTTGCTGCTTTCCCTGTAATTTTAAAGCTTCCCTAATGTGCATTTTTTCTGTAGGGTCTGATTATAAACATATGTGTGGGACAATGCACATGCATGCTCGGATCAGGTCAGTGGAGTTTTCTTCATCTTTAAAGCTCAAAAACCATAAATCAAGATGAAAATACTCCAGCCAAGAGCTTTACCAATTGATACAATTTTAAAATAGGCCGCTGCTAAGGCTTGGGGGAAAGCTGACATGATGACTTTTATAATAGCAGAACGTTTAAGGTTATAGAAATAAAAGGAAGAGGATGAAATCAGTCGCGTTGATCTTAGCCTGCAGGCTCTCTCAGCTAACTCGAAGCTCCAGCAATTATTTCTGCTCTGGCTTTTCCCCCTTTTTTCCAGCAGTCTGTTTGAAATGAAGCAGAACCAGGCATGGCAAGCTTATCAGTGTCGTTAGCTGACAGGGAGCACATCACACCTGCTTTTACTTGCTAGTTTTTCAGGCACTTTATGCCACAGAAGAATGTTGATTTTGTTCTTATAATGTGTAAAGATTCATTTATTTCACCTTTTGAACTTGGCAGGGCCACTCCGTTTTGATGGGAGTTTATTTTCAACCTGGCATTCGGAAAACCCTGGCAATTACTGGACTGTGGCCCAAGGCTACCTTGATAAAATGTAGAGATGATCAAACCCAACAGACTATGGATCTGGCCCAGCTAAAATACCCAGCCTACTGAAACTGAGTGGGATTAAGACTGAGGCTCATCTGTGCCAGTGTCACCTTGGTCATTGTACAGATGTTCTTGGAGGGAAGTGTCCCACGGACACTCGCTAGACCATCAGGCAACAGTCAGGACTTGGAGCCCTGTGGTACCACTGGAAGAGTCCTGGCTAGAAATGATAGCAAGGATAGGGCCAGGAAGCTTCTTTTCATACCTGTCAGCTCTGTGGGCTTTAATCTTACCTGAGTTTTTTAATTTCTGGTTCAAGAAAACCGTAGGAGTTACGGTTGTTTCCCGGTGCATAGTTGATTTAGCAGTTCCTGCCCAACTTGCTATGGAATTGTAGAAGATTAGGAGAATCATAATCCACAGTAAGAGGTCTAACCCATCTTTTCCAAAAGCCTGTTCCCACCTGTGGTACAGACAGGTCGTTCTTTCTGTGCCTTGCAGTCAGGCCCATCTAATCACACTGCTCAAGGAGCAAAGGAATTCATTCACCCAAAGGGTCCCATTACGAGATATTCTGTCATCTCCATTTTAAACCTGTGAAAGCCTTATTTTGAGTGCCACTGCCAAATGTGATAACAGGAGTCTTGCACTGCTGAAGAGAGCTCAAGTATCTGGGATCAGTGCTGTGTAATTGTTCTTACACAGACCTACTTTCAGTTGCACAATGATGCTTGCAGGATTTGAGCTTGTAACATTGAAAACGGTAGGATCCTCTCTGCTGACTTTTAATGAGAACAGTTCAGACCTTCACTAAAGCTGACACTCAGGCAAAAGATTTCAAATATTTCTTGCAACTATTTTTATATTCTAGACAAATAGCCTACTAGTGACAATTTTATAACTATCAAATACTTCCAGATAACTGGCTAATGGACAGACATGTCATGTCTAAATTCCAGGTCCTCTTACCAAGCCAGTACCATATCAGAGCTCTGCTTTCCAGGCACAGACAATCAGGTCCTGAATAAATCCTTACTGATGTGATCCTTTTACATTTGGTCTTTGTGTGTGATTCTCATTGAAGAAATCGGAATAAATCTAGACCATGAGCCTATAATGTGTGTGTATTCTCCACAGCCCCATATGGGCCATAGAGAGAGGAGGGAGAAGCCTGAGGCTGTAGGTACCCTTGCACACCCTCCAGCTTCACTACATGCCTGTCCTCTCGGCAAGGACAGAGAGAAAAGGGAGGCTGAAACGTTTATTTTGTGCTAAGTTTGTGGAATCCAAGAAAACAGAGCTGGGAATGACCTCAGGGAGGTGTCTGCTGAAAAACCTGGGCTTCAAGAAGGACTGTGGTCTGTGTGGGCAGGATTTGGCTCTCTGTCTTAATTTGAGGAGTGCCTGTGACTCTACCTAATGCTTATTTTCCTAAGTCCAGTGATAAATATCTCAAAGGACTCTATGATAGACATGCAGCAGAAACAATTTAAGTGCTTCTTATGTGTCATGAAACAAAATCAGATTCTCTGCCAGCTGCTTCCTTTTATCAGCTGTTCTGGGAGGCTTTTCCTATGTTTTGAAACAAATACCTGTTTGTTAAAGTGCCATACAAGGGTTTTTAATGAACATGGAAAATTTACTGCTTTATTTGTTTAATTATCAGGATCAAGACCATATTAAAAAACACTTCTTTTAGCAGGTGATAATTCAGCAGTATTACTGCAGCATTATTATTATTCAGCAGTATTACTGAATATACTATTTTTGTAAGGTATTTTAAAGTGGTTAGTTCTGAAACAGTTAACTGAAAAATGTTCGAAATGGCACCACTAAGATGTGATCATGGATGAAACAAAGTTTTTGAAAACAGGAATTTTAAGTTCACTTGTTTTCTGGAGCTTTTCCCGTCTTCTTTGAAGGACTGTGGAAAGGACACAATATTGACCCCCTCCTTTTCCCACCATTTATAAGGGTTCAGATTTTCTAGGCTATGTGTAAGGGATAAAGAAATTGTAAATGTGCCAGAAATCTTTATAAGACTGCTACTATTCCATGATCAGCTGTAACTGTCCAGCATAATATGTTACACACAGACATAAAATATGCTCCTATATGCCTTTATGGACTACGTCGTGATGAATATTTAATATATCTCATTATTGCAAAATATTCCTGCAGAAGCATCTGATTGACAATTATTTTATTGCTGTTTGTTATCATTTTTGCTTTGGCAGGGGCTTAAAAACTGACATGCATTTTATTATCTATATTTGGGTTTGGAAAGCTTTCGAAAATTGGTTGAAACTGTATAAATTAGGAAAAAAATACCCAAAGCAAAGTAGTCTTTGTTTGACCTTAGGTTATGTTTTGTGGTATCCTAATACCACCTCCCTCATTCTCTTTGGTCTTTAGTTTAAACTAATGGGCTGGTATTATGCTGGGCAATTTTAATTAGGGTGTCTATTGCTTAGTAGGCAGCATTTTTGCTTTCAGGCAAGTATGACATGCTGTACAGGAGAGCCTTAATTCCTGTTTAGGGAAAAACCATAATACATCTCAGTTGCCAAGTGCATAGTGAGCAACCACTCTGAGGGGGGAAAAAAAAAAAGAAGAAGAAAAAGGTATTCTCTCCTAGATACAAAACACCCATAATCCCATTAATGTAAATGAGTGATTACACATATGCACATCACTGGGAGAATACATTGTCAGGAGATGCCAGCATTTGAGGTGACATAGAAATAGCACATAGTATTTCATGCAATGAACACCCCAAATATTCTTTAGAAGAAAGTTCTGTGTTACCATCAAATCTGAATCTCTGGATTTTTATTTTTATTGTCTCATTAGAATTATAGGAAAAGTAATCTCTAAGGCTCTCTTGCTATATTAATAATATTTTATCTTCAGTGTTCCTTTCATAGCTTTTTAGATTAGCCTTGCAAATGCAAGCTCACATTTACTGAAGATGACTTTAATGAAAGGTGAGTTTGTTAGATGACATTGTGGGTGCACATTTATTTCTGGAGATATTTTGTTGAAATGTTGCAGTCCCTAGGACACATCATACAATTCAATATCAGTGTTACTGACATATCTGTGAAAACAATCACAAAGATAAAGAAGGTGCTCCATCATGTGTTCATTTCCATCAAATTAATAATACATGAAGTTCACATAGTACAAAATGTCAATTATTTATTTTTTGTATATGCAAAAAACCAAGAAGAACTGTGCAGGAAGAATTCTTGTTGTCAGAAAAAGAGAATATGAATTTAAAAGGTCTCTGGTAATTGTTCCATTTTAAAGTAAAAATTATTACTTTTACAATACGGTAGAAGATACTACAAAATTGTTTATTTATACTATATTCAGTTGGATGTTTTGTGAAAGCAAACATAGATTTATACTTTAGTCCTTTCAGAATATACATTATAAAAAATTAAGGTATACATTACCATATTCCTAACCTCTATATGAAAGGAATAAGAATGGAATATTTCAGTAAAGGCAAGCAATAGTTTTCAAGTTATAGTAAGACATTAAGACTGGGAAAACTCAGGTGAAAAGAAAAACACAGTAAACATAATGAAGTTATTGATTTTAATTTTCTGGGTTTCTCATTGAAGAATGAAGCATCTGTGCAGGATATCTGATACAGAAAAGTGAAGGAATTGGAAATCTAGAGCAGATCTAGTGGGGGGGAATTCAATAGCTTTAAGATAAATAAATTTCTTTTTTTCATATGCTTGACTGGGAACAAAAAAACAATGAAAATGTATCATTAACTTGCTTGTATTTCCACAAGTGTATATGTTTGGACATATTTCTCACTGATATTCAAACATATGTATGTCAATCAGTTAGTCCATTTACCAACAAAAGTTAGTTATTCTGAAAATCCGAACTCCCTTTCCTGTTTACAAATGGGGGAAAAAAAACACAAAAACACACAAAAGCTCACTCCTAGAGGAAGGTTGGGAGTTTTATGGGAATTAAGTGATCATGCCCTAGATTCCCATCTGATCCTACTCTCACAAGTTATTTAGTATCTTTATGCCAGTAAAATAACAAATAGTTTCTTGCCTATAAGTAGACTTGTTGTAAAGTCGGTTTTACTCAAGAAGTTATAATTTTCTGTAATACAGTCTTCAGCATAATCATATTTTGCTTTGGTAGCTGTGTTGTCAAAATCAGAACTGCCTAAAATTGTTATATAGAAAATTCTGACCAAACCAGTTTGTGTTGGATTGTAATAGGATTTTCTGTGAAAATTTGGTATTCTGTGCAATTGCATAAAAAAAAGTTTTTTAAAACATTGGAAAGTTTTGGTTCTGATATATTAAAAAAAGCTATGAAGAAAATTAAACTAGAAATCAAAGCAAAAAGTCCGAGCTGCAATGCAGACATATGAACATAGAGGAACTGGAAATTCTGGGGTGTTTTTTTCCTTTTTTTATTGTGGCTCTGACCTAAATAGTGATTTGCTTTATCTCTGTGCTGCTGTCTTCTATCTCTACAACAGTTCTGTGAAGATTAATCCATTAATGATTGTAAAATGCTCATATTAGTAGTGGTGTTGCAGTTGTGATAGTCTTGGAATAGAAGTGAGGCAAGATATTTATGGAAGATTCAGTATCTCTTATTAGTTATAGGCGTTACAGACGTTAGAGTTCTATTAGGCACAATTATGGAGAAACAGATCAAAAATGGGCCCATTTTTCAGGTCTGAAATACAAGCAGCAGCCTTGATGCTTTCAGATTCAATGTTCTGAAACTCACCAAGCTCTGCCCCAGCCAGCCAGCCCCTAATGCCGCTGTCAGCCGTGTAGGGCTGGGGCTGCTGAGAAAAAATGTGGGAATACAAAGAGTTTCTGCTGCCAGAAAGTTCACAAACCTTGGTGTATCAGTCCTAGTGGCATATGAGCCGGAAAAAGGCAGCAGGCAGCGTGTGAGGGGTCTTGTGCTACGCATTCCCATTGGAGTAAGAAGTTAAAGACCCACTTGCTAGGGATAGGTAGTGGAAAGCATAGCTGTGAATAGTTCCTCTTACAGTACACAGGAGGTGTTGCTGCCAGTGGTGACAAATATTTGAAACATCTCGTTGCCAACAAAAAGAGGATGACAAGTCAAAATGTGTGTACATTTGCATTTGTGTGGGAACAGTACTGTTGTACTTACTGTTTTGGGAAATATTCCCAATTTGGATACTCATAAGTAAGAAAAGAATGTCCTCAAATGAAGATCACTTTCTTTGCTTTAAACGAAGGAATGATATTTAGAGACTGTCTGGCAAAAGGAGCAGGGACAAGTCGTCATGTCTTATTTACAGTATTCTAGTGCTGAGGAGCTGCAGTTACAGACTCTAATGCTTCACTGGGCTCAAGAACATCGTTGTGCTCAGCACTGTACAAACACATGCTGATGGGCAGGTCAGTCCTGTGAGCCAGGAAAACACAAATATGTGAACAGGACTAGGGGTCACAGCAACAAGCAGAGGTTTTAGCACAGCTAAGCTACCCAGGAGCTGTCACACTTTGTATGGGTGTGACAGCAAAGTTTGAGAAGGAATTTGATGGAGACCTCTCCTAGCTTGTTCTTCTGAAGGTGGACTGGGTTCTGTGCATGAGGAAGCTTTGGTGAATGCCTAGTGCTGCATGGTTGATGAGGTGCATTTGGGGCGTGGGGGCTTAAATGTCAGGGTCTGGTGACAAAGGCACAGCATTTGCTGGGACAGGACAGTGGGGACACGCTGCAGGACAGTTGGCAAACGTAGGGCAGGGAGGAAGCCACCTACAGCCACTGCCCCAACTTCTCTGCCAAGTTCAGTTTTGGCTCTAGAGGCTTAAGGAGCTGATTCTATAGAAATGTAATGGCCCTTTAGGTATAAAAACAACTAAAATAATTCCTGGTAATTTCAAGTTTCTTCCATGGGCTCCAGTCCTTCAATCTTTCCTGGCACAGGTAATCGGGGCTCCATCCAGGGGGTTTGCAGCTGTGTACAGGACCACAGTCTGGCTGCTCAATGGTTTGTTGAACCTGTAGAGTTTTTCATCAAGTCTTTTGTGTGAAGGAGCATAGCACAGTAACTTCAGGGATATGTAATGCAGAGAGAGGGAGACAGGACAGGGTCACTGGGTCTGCCCAGCTTCTTGGAGGCCAGACATCTCGGGAAGCTGCGAGTCACTCTAAAAACAAGATTCATGAAGTCATGGTGGCATTTGAGGTGATTGAAAAGCTTTCAGTTGCCTGTTCTTGTGCAGACACTGAGCATAGTGTATTAGTGACTTGGAACTCTTGTTGGGATGCAGCAGTGCAGCTTTGTGGTAGGTGTTGCATGGGGCAGAACTGCTGCGTAAGGCAGAGCCCTCCTGCAGCACCTGCCCTGACTGCCACTGATGAAATAAGATTTCAGTCAGAAGTACAACATCCCATGAGACCTCTTTCATTATACTGTGAGCCTCATTTCCTTTCTTAAGTACCTTCACTTGGCTGGAGCTCTATGACTGTGCTGTGGTTGAGGGAGGAAGGACCAGGCTTAATTCCTTACTCCAGTTGTGATGGATTTTCCATCCGCTCATACCATTCTTATGCTGATGTGTCACCACTGATTTCAGTGAGTTCCTTATGATTTATACCATTGGAAAAAGAGAAAAGGGTCTGTAAGCTGATACATCTGGAATAATTTTTAAGGAACACCTGTTAAGATTTTCTCTATATATTCTGAAAATATGCATTCCTACATTTTCAGATTAACCTAAATTAGTTAAAGTTTTTAGGCTTCTAGTTATTTCACTTAGAAAAATCCAACTTTTCAAACACGGCTATTAAGAGCAAAACTGAAAATATAGTTTTCATCTCTGACAAATGTTTGCATGAAACTGTAGGACTGAGAAAGCTAATGTTATTTTTTTCTGAATAACTTACAATTTTTGTATGTCAGATTTCCCCTTTTTTTTCTCCTGCTCTCTCTCCTTGATACTTGACATAAATTATCAGGGTTCAGGATCTCTGACCATGCTGAATCAACCCAAGCCACCCTCTATTTGAAGCAGTGTAGTAGGCTGGTGAAGAGCCAACCAGACCCTCCAGCCTTTTGGGAGTGAACCTCAGGCACTCACTGTGACAAATATCTCAGCACAAGCAGTTGGGATGATTTCCTACCTCTCCATCTAGGAATATATTTTGTGCATCAATTATCATTAACACTGCAGCTCCCCCTCCTCCCCACCCCAAAAAAAATTCAATATAATTTTTAAATCAAACTTTCATCCACACAAAACTGCCATTTATCAGCAGGATATGGACTTTCAAAGTTATTGATGGTTTTATGAGTGGCTTAAAAGTTATTAACAAGGAGCAAAACATTATGGATTATTTTTATATACCTATGCTTTTCAAGTCTCTAAGGTCACATTTGCAAGGTCTTTATTCTACCTGTTTGGACAAGGAATCTGTGTCTGGAGTCTGATCAGCAGATAATTCACACTTCCTCAGCTGCAGAGTTCTAATCAGGATTTTTTTTTTTTCTTAAATGAAAAGTTACAGTTCTCATACAATTTTCCGGCTCCAGAAGTTCAGCTATGAGAACAACAAGCATTACGAGATCCTTGATAAAACAGTAACATTCGCAACATCAGCTTAATCTTTTTGTTTGCAAACATAGCCTGGCACGGCTGCTCAGAGCAGGTACATGCTCTGGATCCTGAGCTTTGCTGCAGTTGATGGCAGAGCAGCCACCGTGGCTCCCAAGGACTGGCGCGGTCGGGTACGGATGGGAAGGCAGCCGTAACCTGGAGCGTGCCTGCTGGTGGAGGGGGAGGGCAGCAGCGAGCTCAGGGGGTCCTGCTTCTGTCCAGGATTTCCTGGACTGAAATATATGCTCATGTGCAGCACAGATGGTCTATGCATTTGCAGCAAATCTATGGTACACGAGACCTCCGGCACGTGCCCTGTACGGTTGGTGGGTGCTTGTGCTGTACAGTTGATCTGTACTGGCTCAGGAGCCATTTGTTTGGCATTTCGGGATGTCCATCAGCCTGGCGGTAGTTACTGCCGTGTCTGGGTTGCCAGAAATCCTGGATCAATGTCCAGAGTCTTTACATTCAGTCCAGGTAAAATTTCCAGGTGGAAAAAAGAGGGCAAGTCCATGGCAACAACATCATAGCCAGAGATAAAAACTTCCAACAACTGGAAGATCTGTTCATGCTCTTATTGCATTATTAATTTTATAGGGGCAACACTCCCTCTCCTTCCCCCAAGAATTTTACAAAGGTAAACTCCTATGCAAAAGAAAAATGACTTTTTAGTCTGAAGGGACCAAGTGGAGTGATTTTATTTATGCATTACCTGCTTTCAGGGGACAGTGTACCAGGCACTGGTGCATGCTGCACTCTAAGCATAGCTACAGCAGTGTTTTGGTGCTTCTTACTTGAGAGATTGCACTTTCTATGCTCCCCCTACCAAAGGAAAAAAAAATGTTTTTCTGTAATTTTGAGAGAATCGTTTCAGTCCAGACTGAATGAGTCTTTCTGTAATACCACTAAATTGCCTCTGAGTGTCTCTATAGTTCATCTCCTCTTAGGAGCAGCCAAGCAGGAATAATGCAAGAGAAATGAGTCACTGAAATTTATTGGTGTCAGCTTTGGTTTTGTATTCATAACATCTTTTACTGTTATTTTTAAGGATATTGCAGATTGAAACAAGGGAGGATCAAGTGTCCCAGTTGTGTTTAAAGGAAGTAAATCTTTAAGAAATGATTGTGGAACAGATGTTAAATAAATGATTTTGAGTTAAGATCTGTGACAGTGCATGTGCCTAGGGAGACTCTTTAATAGCAAAATTCTTACTGTGACTTAGACCTATGGCTGATAAAGGGAAATCAGACTTTTATATTGTTGTAACTACATGATGCAATAATTTAACACACAAGTAGAAAAATGGATTGTTGAGCCTCCTACATGAATATGATATTAAGCCAATGATCACTTATTTTAAGAGACCATCCTACTACCTGTCAGGTGAAGAGGGATGTTAAAGATTTCAGGTGGAATTTTAGTGGCTTTTGGTTATACACAACACTGAGATGGGCAGGCTGGTGAGAGTGGGTAGAACTGGGAATTGTGTGTACCTTTATCAGGGTGGAAATTAGGCTTTGAGAACAAGTATCTTGATAAGATGTCAACAAGAACTTGCTATCTGGTTGTTGATGAGGCTTTAATGTGCACAATATCTATACAAAAAAAAGAATATATTATGCACATATGTAATTTTTAGGAGTGACCTATTCATATGATCACACAGTAACATAGATTTGATGTAAATGGCCTAATGAATAACCAAAGACCTTTTCATGGGGGGAGAATCCCAAACACATTAAGTAGACATGGCATACTAGGTTTTGTCCCAAGTTATGCTAATTCTTTTTCTTTCTGCTCCGTAATACTTACCTCCACATGCATGTAAGAGTTCACAGCTTTGAAACTGAAGTCTTATCATTCAGTCTTATTTAGATAAGTTTATCAGGAAGACATTTCACGACCCTCTTCCTTCAGGACAGTTCAGTACAAGTGCAATAATTATGTTGTGAGCCTCACCCATGCTTTGCCTCTGACTTTGCAACTGAACTGGCCATTCACAGGCATAGAAGCAAATCTTTTGTTTAAAGAGGCAACTGAAGTATTAACAAAATGGAATTTCTTTTTATTGAGATATTTTGTTGCTGCTGTATTACATATTGACTCACCTTTGTGTCATAAGTTGTGCACAAAGATCACTATGGAGAGAACTGAAAGCTGAATTTGTGCTCCTTGGTCTGATGTTTACAGTAGAAATATTTCTCAACCTCAAACATGAAGCCTCTCATGAACATGAAGAACAATTATTGCATTCAGTCAAACCTGGAGATTGTAGACACTCCTGTTGTTACAGCTCTATGAATACTCCTATGGCATAAAGGGAAATATAAACATTTACCTTTTGCATGGTAGCCACAGTGGCTACAGTATATACAAAAAGGGAGGGGAAAAGATGTAGCTTGTCTTACTCTGACTATGAAGGTTCAGGACTTTGAGATTATATGCCAGGATAGCAAATTATTTTTAGATAAAACACTACATATTCATTCCTCCCTGGGAAACTTTTATACCCCTAAGTGAGGAAAGTAATTTGGCCTGTAGTATATAAAAAGATGCCTTGTTCTACTCTCTTTGAAAGAGCCCTTGTGCTCATCTGAGGCAGGGATGTGTTTCTTCCATTGATAATAAGTATTATACATTGGTAATAAATTTGATGAAGTTAGACTCACGCTAATAGTCTTATTACAATAAGAACAACAATACAGGTGAAGGAAAGGAGATTTTAGAGTCTTAGCCCTTGGGAAATTATTTTGTTTTGCTCCTATGCTGCATCCCTGCAGGTATGGAATTCTCAGTGATCACAGGTCACTGAGATCACACATCTGGCTTGGCAGTGCTGTCTCTTTCTGTGTCCAGCATAGACTACTTGTGTCTAGAGAAGAGGAGCCCGATACCAGAAAGGTGGCTCTTCAGCAGGCTTCTCACAAGCAGTTTGAATAAATCCCTACCTCACTGCCTGCGTGTTTACTGTGGCTGGTAGAGTCCTTCATCTGGATTAGAACTGGGCTGGCTGGCTGATAATGAGTTACAGCTCTCCATCACTGCTCCTGAGGGACACACAGGCAAAGCTGTGCTTGCCCTGGGAAGTGCTCCCTGCCTACCTTAGACTGCAGAAACAGCTGAGGCCACAGAGCAGCCCAGCAGATGGGGACTAGCAGAACAGAGGCAATCTTGAGCATGAATCCACTGGAAGTATCATATGACAGCACAGCAAAAATTAGTGTTGTAATACAGTGTGCATTTGAACTTTCCCAAATGTACTGTGTGTCTTGGAACAAAACCCCCACGCATCCTTTGCAGAGCCATTTGCGCAACGGAACCTGAAGTTTGCAGATGACCAACCTCTTACTCACCTGCACCGTGAAAACTGTGCTGTGTGTGCTTTTAGGTTGTGCAATGCAGGTACAAAGCATTGTGACTCAGGCGTGGAATTGGAAAGGAGAAAAGTGAACTAAAAGTGTCTGCCAGGTGATAACTGCTTGTATGCTTGGAAAAGACTTCTCCGTGTTTCCAGAAGCCACCATCTGCTGGTCAGCTCTGCTTAAAATCTACGCTAAGCATTTCTGGGACAGGTTTGTAGAAGTCCTGAGCACTAAACTCTCTCACTAGAGTTGAAAACTGTTCTTTCATTTATATTTTTGTGGGAAATCTTCACCTGTGCAAGTCCTGGCGTGTAAGTTCACGAGCAGTACTTGTGAGAACCAAGTGGTAGGTTGAATGTTCAACTCCTTGATATGCACATGTGACCCAATGGCCCTGTCCTGCACAGTGCAGGGAAGGACCTTTATATCCCAGCTTGAATGGTTGTTGAAAGCAATGGGAAATGTAATGGATAAAGGGCTTGGCACTTCAAAAGAGGTGGCCTGTTTTGTGCACACAATGGCAGTCATCCAGATATTAAGCAAACATGTCAGAGATAAAATTTGCAAGACGCAAATTGTAAAATTGGAGAAAGAATTTCCAAGAGCCCTCATATTCTACAATGTAAAAAAAAAAAGAAATTCAGACAGACTAAAAAATGCATGTCATAATAGTTTATATCCTACTACATTATGATGCAATCTATCTTTTTCTAGAAATGCAAAAAACACGTAAAAAATAAATCTGCTAAAGGAATTAATTACTTGTCAAATTTTGAGTTTGAAACACAAATCATTTGATTACAAAAGAGCACTTCAAGCCACTGGTGTATGTTATTTGCTTTGCCTTTGCGTAATTTAAAAACCCAATTGACGTGTCTTAATTTAGTATTTTATGAAATTACCCCCAGGGCCAAGCCCTTTCTCTCCAGATTTCCTCCAATTTTTCTATGGCGAAGTCCTAAGCTCTTGACACAAGTTTAACAATAACAATAAAAATACATTACTGGAAGAATCCCATTCCTTTTAATTTTTCCTTTTCGTTAAATCACAAGCACAGACAGAAAACATGAGCTTCTCCATACGGAATGTTGAAGAGACAAACATGGAGCCACGTCAGTAGAGATGATGTTGGGGACTGAGACACTGTGAAATCATGGGGCAAGCATGTGCCACAGCTGTTTTGAGAAGGCACTTTAAGCCTATAAATTTTAAGTTTTGATTTTGTTCCTCAGATTTCCCCTTTAGATCTGAGCAAAAGGTGACTAGGCAGAAGCAACAGACAATAATTGCATGACTGTATGAAAAAGTAGCATGAATTTTTACTTGTAGCATACTGTGACCGTCATTGGGATAGATATTTGGGCTTTGAAAAATGGGTTGTGGAGCAAGATCGCTTCTTTTGGGTCTGTCTGAACAGAGACAGAAAGTAAGTTCCTAAAATTGAGGCTTGGGAATGAGCGAGATGCTTTTCACAAGATTTCCCTCAGCTGGCTCTGCTACTGCCTTGCTTCATCATTTAATGTGTGTGCACCATCTTACTTGGCTGAAATTAGTATGCGAGGAAAGATGCATCAAAGTCAGCAATTAAAGTGACTTCATCTAACTTGTTCAGACAGTTGAGTAGCTATGTTTGATTTTGCTTAGGAAATCATTAGCACCTTATCAAAAGGCAGGAAACTTTGATCAGGATGTGATAGATGCAGATCAATATAATGTGTAAAGATTTTGTTTGGCTGTGGTATTGACACCTGGTAAAAGAACTGGTTTATGGGCAGTTCTCTCAGCAAGTTTGCCTAATTGCTCAATACTGGCCTAGTGTTTTACATGGGAAATAACAAAAACAGCACTTGTGTTGTGGTTTATATTACTTATTCCTTTTTATTCCTGCAAAGACTGTTTATCTGTATTTCAAGGGATTAATTATGAGTAGGTACACAACCAGATCCAGTCAGTGAGATATTCCAGTGAGCACATAAGTGACTGGGAATGCTTGGCATAGGAAGATGGAAACAGCCAACTTGTGAAATCGGAGGACAGAGCTGGGCAGAGCCAGCTGTGCCATCCTGTGTGAGCTCAGTGGGATTAGGAGGTTCAGGAGCTTCCTACACACACATGCACTTTCCTTACTAAAGGTCCCTGTCTGTCATATCTCCTGGCACAACAGGGCACATTTCTCGATTGTACTTTGTCAGGATTATCTGCTTTAATTTAAACACTTTATTTTCCTACATCAGTGGCTTTGACAGAGCAGATAAGAGGGCAGCCAGCAGGCTCAGTGAGGGTGAGCAGCACAAGGGGAACACCCATCACCCCCTAACTTGTCCCAGCTGCAGCCAGGGACCAGGCACTGAAAGTGCTTTTTTTTAGTAACTAAGCTTAGTTCAGTTGCTTTGCAATGCTATAGTAAATTAAATCCACAGCCTATCTAAATCCAGAATTAATTTGTTACTTCTCTTGTGAAGTTATTTTCTGGTTTGAACATTTAGCACGATTGCATTGCTTGCCTACAAGATGCTCACTGTGTGTTCGAACTTTCTGTCTCTTGCTATTAGATGGGCACAGACCATTCCCCATGGAAGGGCACAGCTTATTTCCTTCTCCCTGGGCTGCAGAAGGGAGCTGTTAGGGCCTGAAGGCACACAGAGGTTTCCTTGGCCGTGACTGGCCCCACCTGAGCTCTCTCCATACTCCAGCCCAGGTGCTTCAGTCTGTCTCATCCTGGATAGTCAGTCAGTCCTGCCTCAGCTTTGCTGCACAAGTGCTGGGCTTCAGCTCAGCCCTGCCCCTCCCCATGGAGCCCTGAACCAGGACTCCACTCATGTCCTGGCCTGACCTCTGCTCTGTCTTGTCACCTCGTGCTGTGGGCTGAGCTCTGCCCTGCCCTCTCTGCAGTCCCTATCCCATGGGAAGCAGCTGCCCTGCCCCCTCCATGGCAGGCATGGAGAGATGGCCCTGACGACATGCAGCCGTACCACACCACATGAGGACACTGGTGATGAGGGGCTTCCTCTCTGAGATGACCTGTAAGTAGCCAGGGATAAACAGCAATTTTCTTCATTCCAGGCTGGAGTGCCCCCGTGTTCGTGCAGTTTGCAGTGCAGAGGGTGGCCTGGGTGAAGACCTGACCAGCAGGTCTGTGCTCAGCAATGTTGAGCTCAGCTACATACTCACAGCCAGACATGCCTTTTAGCTCTGCACGCCTGGATGGAACTGCTTGTGCGTGTATTTTGATGGCTATAGAGGGATTCAGCTGTCTGTAGCATGGTACTAGCAGTCTCCAACACAAAAATGTTGTAGACTATGTTCATAATTTCAATATCCTTTAACTTTCTCATTTCTGCTGCCTGAAGCTGTGGGCATTTTGGGAAGGTCCTAACTTATTCCTCAAATCTTTGGCTGGAGACCTTACTTATGTGGTACCCATATATGAAAATGTTCAAAGTGTTAGTTCATCCTGGGGGTAATGAAGGGCATTTTCTTTTTCAAATGCACTTCAGAATTTTTAGAGTGTTTGAGAAGGGACAGGGGTCTCTTGACTACCTTCTTGTTTTGTCCTATTTGTATTGCTTTAAGCTGTTCTCTTTAACATTAACAGGATCCTGTTAATGTAGTTCCCTCGCTGTGCTGGATCTGTACGGCGTTTCCTTTGGAAGAGGCATTTGCAATTCTTTATTTAACTTAAAGATACGGTCACATAAGAGTGTTTAGTGTTCTCAAGGGACGGAAAGCTTAAGGGGAGGGTTGGTTTGTGCGAATAAGCAGGTTGGCATGAATAATTATGGTATTTAATAGAAGAGAAACTTTAAACACCTTAGCAAATGTGTCACTGTGTGAAGTTATACAGCAGTTTGATGACTTGTTTGGGTTTGAATTTATGTTGGGCTGAGCTCTGCAGAGCATTGCAAGGGACTGAAATTCTAGGCTGGCTGCAGTCAGCAGGTGTCACAGAGACAACACTGCTTGGCTCAGTAGTACTCGCATCTCTTTCTGGATTTAGCCCTTCCCACTGTGTGAGGATAATACTATTTACTGTGGTGGATATTGCAATGATTACTTAACATTTACAATGTGCTTTTAGGATGAAGATTCCTTCTTTGTCAACTTCTATGAATTTCTCTGTATCTTATGATAGTTGAGTTTTTTTGGACCCCAGCTTTAAGATTTCATTTAAAATGCACAGAAAAATTTGTAGACTACTTGGTTATGGAGAAAATTATAAAATAATTTAAAAGTGTAACAAATTTAGCATCAGGGAAAAGGGAACAAAATCCAGATTGATTTTTTTTTTTTATGGCAGTGATTAAAGGAAGGATAGTAGTGTTGCAATCAACAGAACCCAGATACTGCAATGAGTATTGCTTAATATAGGGAATCCATACATGCATATACTTAAAGCCTAGCTAGTACCTATTTTGAAAGCATACTCAAAGGAGCAGGAAAGTTCAATAATTCAGTATGCCTGACACCTTGAAGAGCCTAGGAATGGGCAGAATTCCTTTTCTGTAGTAACTAAAGGAGGACTTAGATGCATAAATACTTCATCTTTTCAAAGTATATTACAGTTCAGCTATGAAGTGATCAGCCTGACCCCTGAAGAGCAGATAAGGATGTATCCACACCTCCTCTAGGAGGGATTGTAATGCATCTCCTCCTGCTGCCCAAAATAGGAAGGCTTTCAAAGCAGCAGAGGAAAGCACAGAGTTACCCCAAATCCTGATAATGAGTTTACTGTCCCTTGAAGTGAGAACAGTGCCATCACTTTTAAATCTGTGTGTGTTGGCTTTTCAAACTGAGTAAGATCCAAGATTCAGAGGCAATGAGTTTGAGAATGAAAGAAGACCAGAAGTACATGAATTAACACACACATGCACAACCAGTTTTTCCCCAGTTCCTGGTTCACATCCTTTGCAGTGTTCTACTTTTCTTCCCTTCCTAGAAAAAGCACTGGGGACAGAAGAAGAGCAATAAAATATTTCCAAATAACCCCTCACAGCTACAAATAATAAATATTTCATATTTTGAGTTATTTCTGTTTCATGTGTTCCCAAATAGCATTTAATTTCTTCCTCTCCTCTCCCCTCTAGCTTTAATTATGTCTCATCCCTTGCCTGTCAAACCTTGCTGCCCCCTTTGTAACAGCTTGCTTCCAGGTGAGTTTTCCTGGGCTAATTCAGCCCTTGTTCTGTGTTTTAAAAGATTCATGGTAAGACTCTCTCTGTAGCCCATCTCTGAACAAGTGATTAGCAAGGAATTTCCACTTGGTGCTTCTCCCTGACTCACAAAATTGAGCTGGTAGAGAATAAAGCAAAATAAACAAAGAGCACGCCAAATAATTCAGAAGAGGGATCTCAGTTTGTCTTAAGTGTCAGCTGTCTTGTATCTGCTATGAAAATGGTAGGTCTAAATTCCAGCTTTAATGTGCAGACTACCCACACGCTGGTTTTTATTCTTCTGTCACACATCTGTCATTTGGCAACAGGTTCATCTTGAGTGCTGAGCGTGCTCCTTGAGCTGGAGCTGCATGTGCTCAGCATCTCCCCATCTGGCTGGTGCTGTTGTGGCTTGGGGTCCCCACAGTTCCTTTTGCTCTCTCTGGCAAATTCACAGTCTAATTATAGAGGGCTTTGGATTTGCAGTGCTTTGAATGATGCTGCCAGTCAGTAATCTGTTCTTATCTGAGAATCTTAATTTGATTGTATATCAGAAGTCGTTTAATAAAATGACAACTGAATTTCTGCCCTGTATATTCCACAGTGGAGACACAAATTTTTCTTATTCAGTAGCTACTCCCATTCATTTGGTACCTTCATGGAATGTCTTTGGGGTCAGGCCCTCGATAGTGTCAGAGGCAGGGCATGTGTAACTGTACATATGAAATACAGAGCTTTGAACTGTAGAAAGCCAGATACTTCACAGGGGAAAATTGTTATAAAAGAAACACAGCAGCTTGCACTGTAATTTTAACTATACTCCAGTTTAATGTTTTTCTGTGGTCCTGGGTGGGCAGTCCTGTTTCAGAGTGCTTGCACCCAGCCTGCTGGCTGTGCTGCAGCACATGGACACTGTACACCCTCTTCTTTGCTATGTTTTACAAACTTTTTTAATATTCATCAGCCACTTCAGACCTCTTAAAGGAAGATCCCAGTCTGCAATCTGACAGGTGTGTGAGGGGAGTGGGAGCAGAAGGAGAACACTGCAGGGTGGAAATTGTTGACTAAAATTCCTTTTCTCTTCCATCTCCACGTTTCAACCAGCTGGGATCCAGCAGTCCCTCATGTTCAGAGCCCATGTTGGGCATAGTCTCCTCTTAACAAGTTAGTGTCACAAGTGGCTCTTGAAGGTAAAAGCTGATACAAACAGGCTGACTGGCATCTTCTCCATGCCCTGTTTCCTCATTCCTCCTTGGGTGTTGCTACACATAACAGTCTGGTAAAGTGAACACAACTTTTACTAAAAAATATTTTTCTCAAATTTAATGGAAGACTCTGTTTTACAACTCATGTTCTGAACAGGCCTCTCCAGGGTGAAAAGGTGTGTCGGTTTGGGTGAAAAAAGGAGCAATCCGTGGTGGGCTAGACTGTAGGTTTGTAAAGAGGGGGTATTATTTATATGCCTTACTGTTCCATATTGTGCGTTATGTGCTATGTTACACGTAAAGACTTTTCTGTATCTTTTTGTTGAAAACACCCCCAATATTTTTCCTGATTAAGAACTGATGCTCTTCATCACAAGCTCTTTGTACCTCTAATAAAGCCTGCTTTCTCCCAGGCGATCTTGAGGCATGCTGGGACCATGCAGACGGCTGTGTCCTCTCACTCCAGTGCTGGCCTATGACCTTACAAGTAGGGTCAGTCAACATGCTACAAAGCTTTCCTTGCCATTTATCAAATAACAAAGCAAACCAAATTACATAGTTTCTATAGCAGGCCACTACAGTATGTAAACTGCAGAGAGGGCTTACACTGCTTGCTCATTCTGAGGTGCCGACAACATGAAAGGCCCTTTCGTTCCAGTGCCCAGAGCCTATATTTGCCTATCTCACCTATTACCAGGAAACAAAGGGGCTGCAGAGGTTGAGCAAGCAAATGGAAAATGAAAATGGAAGAAAAAACAACTGCCCAGCTTCGAAGAAATGTTTGTCTAAAATGTATGCAGACATGTCTCAGGCAGTTTATAGGTGCTGAGGGCCCCTTTCTCTGGCTGGAGCTGCTCTCCCTCTGCAGTAATAGACTCAAAGAAAGGTTGAGGCAATGTCTCCTTTAACTGTATAATGTATTTATCCTCCCAACTGGTGAAATGCTCAATAGCTGTCATGATTAATCAATTGTATTAGTATTTCATCTCAGGCAGTCCCAGTCGTGCGTGTCACTACAGATGTATTTTCAGAGATGTGGAGCAGTATTGCCAGTGCTGCCAAAATCAGATTTCCTAGTTCTGGAGCAGTGAGAACATATCGTATCATCAGATGAAGTTTGTCATTATTCAGGAAGGCTACTCAGAGCTGCTAATGAATTAAGCTGTGCAGAGACCTCCCTTCAAAATCTATCTGCTTCATTGAAAGAAGCTACTGCTCCTGGGTGAGGATTTCTATTCCCTGTACATTCCCAGGCTTTACTGCCTTTGCTGGTCTGCCAGGGAGCTTGGTTCATGTCAGGTGAGCACAGCTGGATTGGCACAGACCAGTCATGTAAACGGTGTAAGCAGGTCCTGTTTATTTTGCCTGAGCTCCATCAAGCATCTGCACCCTCCTCAAGGCAAGTGATCACAGCCTTTTGAGGTGAGTCATCTGTGTGCTAATGGAGCTGGACTTGGAAGGAAATGTGTGCTTACAGTCTAGGACTGAGCTGGTGTGCTGGCTTTTTGTGAAAGATAAATTTATTTCACAAATGGTGGTAAGGATGTGTGTTCCCTCTCTGCTTGGCAGTGGTGAGACACACCTGCAGCTGTGTCCAGTTTTGGGCACAGAAGTAGTAGTACAGGAGAGATGGGTTTATAGGAGTGAGTCCAGAAAAAGGCTGCAAAGATGATGAAGGGTTTAGAACATTTGTTGTATGGGGAGAGGCTGAGAGAGCTGGGATTTTCCAGCCTTGAGAAGAGAAGGCTTAGAGGAACCTCATCATGTGAATCAATACCTGATGGCATGGGGAGTAGAGAGGATGGAGAGCCAGGCTCTTCACAGCTGTGCCCAGTGAGAAGACAATGGGCATAGACTGAAATACAGGGCGTTCTGTTTAAAGATAAGAAAATCTATTTTTTTTGTTTAAGGATTATTGAACACTAGGACAAGTTGCTCAGGGAGATTGTGGAGTCTTCACCGTTGGAGGTGTTCAAAAGCCTCCTGGACACAGTCCTGGGCACCTTTCTTCAGCTGACCCTGCTACAGTGAGGGTGGGACTAGATGATTTACAGAGGTCTCTTCCCACCTCATCCTTTCTGGGTAATTCTGTGGTTCAGCAGTCACAAAGGCCCCTTTAGTGAGCATGGAGTCTCCTCTGAATCTGAATTTCAGTGCGAGCTTCCAAGAATGGAGAAGAAGGAATATACAGGTGGAAGGCAAACTTTGTAAAGGATATGTAATGTAGTGGTGTAGTGGTATGAGGATATCTGCATACATCCACAGAGAAACTTTTCTGACCCTTTTTTTTCTTTTTTGATTCAGCAAAGCAGTTCTGATGAAAGGAGCTTATCGAGGCAGACAGTGGAGAATCCTTCCCAAGGAAAGAGAAGCAAGGGGATGAGTGCAGTGGGATGAATGGTGATTGCACAAGAGTTGGCAAATGCAACTATTTCCAAATATAATGGCATTAAGTGTTCATTGTGAAATTAGATCAGCTTTTTAAGAGCTGCAGGGTGAAAAAACACAGTATTCAGCTAATTAGACAAAGTAAAAAGATAATGTTAAATTCTTTTCCTTCAAAAAGTATTTGTCTGCACTACCATGAATTTTAAAATAGAACTGCTTGAGATGGCACTGTTATCAAGTGATCTGCCATTAAAGGAATTATAATTCAGGTCTTTTTAATTCCCTATTGTGGAAATCTTTAAATTAGAACATATCTAAACTGTACAAATCTGTAGTTCTCCTAGAACAATGCTGACACAGTTTTCTGATGTTCATTAAAAATTTTTATGCCTTGATTTCTGTATAATGGAACATGAGGAAATTTAACTATACTTGCTGGGTTTTGTGCCCACTCCAGCTAATTACTAAAGCATCTGCCCAACTTTAAACACGTAAGTAGTTTAATCGAAGTTGGTAAGACTAGTGACATGCTTAGATGAACTGAAACTGTAGTTGCCATTCTTCATTTTGGGTGCCACGAATCAAAGGCTATCACTTTTAAGCAGAAAGTCAAGCAGTTAGTCATCAAAAGTAGATCAGGTTGAGAGTATTAGAACTGACATCAAATGACTGGTTACTGTTGATAACTCACATCTGTGCATTTAAAACCAGGCCTTACTCTTGCACGTGCTCATTGGCTGTTAAAAGTGCTTTGCTCAGCAACTTTGAGGTTCTTTAACAGACTCTAGCAACAGGAAAGCTTGGTGATGAACGTTCTTTGTAAATCAAAAACCCCCAAATCCTATTTATCAGAGGCAAAAGTGTTCTGTGCTTTCAACACATGGTTTATAACCTTTCATTAGCAAGGCAATTTCACCATGGTTTTTTTTTACCTTGAGTCAAAGGAATGTAACATTAACTACTGTAATACAAATAAGGTTATTACTTAGTATATACTTCCATTTTGTTTGGCTTTTAACTTTTTTCTATCTTTTTTTTGTTAAACCTCTTTGAGATTGAAGGAGTTGGTGCAGGGTTGGGGCATAATTTGAAACAGGCATTTGGTTAGTATTGAAAATTTATTGTCTGGGGGTTTTTATTTTGAGTTTGGATGAGATTTGCTGCCCTTTTCCTAAAGATATATGTAACCAGGATATATATACAGCCTAAGTTGTATCCAAGTTATTTATTTTGCTCTTCTTATCCCAGATTCTGGTTATACAAAAAAATGTAGCAATGTGCTTATCCTTAAGTGTGTACTGGTGTAGCTTGCTGAATTAAGAGCCAGAAGCAAATATAGTAATTTGATTATAAAACGTACATGTCTCTGGGGGCCACAGGCATGCTTTCGGTAGTTACTGTAATATTTTCAGTATTTGCTGCATTCATAGTCACCACAAAACAAATCTGAAAATAATTCTGCAAGTTATTTTGTCTGTGTTTCCACGTGGAATGTGCACATGGGGAGGCAGTGACCTGCTCTGCTCAGACCTACCAGCACTGTAGTGCTCAGCCTTGGGGACAAATCCCTCTGTGGTTGGGGTCACCCCACGCTCAGGGCTTTGAAGAAGGTGCCTAACTGTCTCGCAATCTGTGTACCATAAGGAGCTACTACGATGCGTTTGTTCAGATAATTAAAAGTATGTTTTCAAGCAGTAATTCTGAGGTCATGCACTGCCATTCAAATATTTGATTTCATATAATTAAACAGTGTGGTACTATTCCTTGCAAATACGTTCTATCTTAAGAATTTTATCTTATTGCTTTTATTTGGGACATATCTGGAGAACATTGTGCCTGGCATGGAAGTTAGTTACTAGCTTACTGGAACCTTTTTTTTTCATAGTTGTAAGGGGATTTTCTTAGCCTGTCCCAAATTAACGGAGTGCACTTGAAAGAAACTTGCAGTTTTGTCTTTGTCTGCAGATGGAAAGACTCCCACAGGCTTCTGTAGAAGGTAGCCTGGGTGTAGAGATGAAAAAGCTGTTCTTGATGCTGTGGGAAACCTTGCATATACAGAAAAAATTGAAGAACTGTCTTTGTAAATGATGTGCCCAGTACGGTCCTGACTAAATTAGTCCAAATATATGTAACATTACTAGTCAACATTATCCCAAACCAGTTGTTTTTCAATAGTTCTGTATTATTCTCTATCTCAGAACAATTACACAGTAATTTTATAATCTGTTTACATATCAGAAAAAAAGGGATAAAGGGTAAAGCTTTCTTTGTGATTTTTTTTTTTTTCATATTTATCAGATCATCTCTAAGTATTTTCTGAAGGAAAAAAGCCCAAACATGTCCTGGACAAATAGTACTTGCTTTGGGACTGGTTTTGTCGTTATTAAAATACCAAGTAATTAGAATCACAGGTCGATGATGTTTCAACCTGAAAAAAAAGCAGGCATGAGAATTTGCCTGTTTACTGGGACTAGCTGCCATCAAACTGGAAATGCTTTTTGACAGTGTGAGAACAGCATAATGAAAACTTGCACAGTGTGTAAATAACACTTCATTAAGTTCCTTTTTTCCTTCTTAAAGTATCTTATCTTGGACAGAAGGGCAAATTCTACCAAGTGGAACTGCTTTCACCTTTGCATGATAGGGATGTAATTGAAAGTACCCCTAGGTGTTCTTCTTGTGCTATTTATTTAAAGTATTTATACAGGAATAAAAACCATGGAGATGAAACCTCACATATCTAGAGTAGCCTGTCTGCAGTAAGAATAATATTGATTAGTATGGCAGAAAAGTCTAATGCCAGGTCACCTTCCAGCCATTGATTGTCTTCTTTCAGCCTGCCAATGATGGCTGCATTAATTGTATTGCTGAACTTAGCAATTTCTTCTGTTTTTCTTATTTTACCTCCATCCATTTTCCTAAAATGATTGAAATGTAATAGCTATAAAAAAGACTTGAAATAGGAGCTGGAAGATTTTAAAAGAAAAATGTTTTTTGAATGCTGATTGACAACATTAAATAAAATAACTGTCTTTACACTTCCATTGGCAAGACATAGCCAAATTTGAGAACGTGGACAGAAAAAAACAGGAAGGAATGTACTGGGCTGCTAGGGAAAGATTCTTGGAACATGACAACAAAAAAAAAGGAGTTGGTCTGCAGCATTATGTTAAATGTTTTGTTTTGGCAGTTTATTTCAGTTAAGGTAGGGTTTGCTGATATTTATCTCTCTTTATTGCACAAATATTTACATGCTTAGAAACCTATTTAAGCTGGTTTTCTTTATGTGTATATATATGTGTGTGTGTGTGTGTAGGTGTGCACATAAATAAAATGGATAACATCATCACAGTCTGTGACTGAAAGATGACATTTTTTTCAGTTCCAGAAATAATAATGATAAATTAAAGACTTTATGTTCTTTCATGTTTGCAACAAAACAGCTTTGCAGCTGGGAGATATGGCTGGGGTTCTTAAAATTTGGCTACAATCAGATTCTGTTACTTTTTCTTGAAAATACGAAACACGAAAGAATAGCGCTTTTCAGAATCTCCAGTGATAGATCCTGCAGTGGGTTTAAGTTTGGGTTATAAGAGTTGAGCATAAGTGTCAGCATGTAGAATGGTTTTCCAAAGAGGTGTGATGAAGAAGGTCTCCCAGAGCTTACTCAAGGTCCGTTCAAACCCACTGCCCAGCTGTCCAAGTATTCATGTCCTATCATCAAACCTTTCTCACCAACTGGAATTACAGTTTGCTGCTTCAGGACAAGGAATTATCTTTAGTCCACACTTGGCAGTATTTATTTTCTAATGAAACATAAATGAGTAAAACAGCTCCAACAGGGAGGGCCACAGCACACCTGGTCTTTGTGATGGGCTGGATGGTCCACAAGTGTTTCAACATTGGAAAACAATTCAATAATTACAAATACAATGTAATTACAAAATAAAAGGCTAAAGACTACAGGAAGCATGAGACCTGCAGGCTGAGATCCTCAGCCAGCTCTTCCTCAGTAAATGGAAAGAACGATCTCTTCTGTCTGGTGTCCAGTGACAGGATCTCAGGGAATGGCATGAAGCTGTGTCAGGGGAGGTTTAGAGGAACAGGTTCTTAACCCAGAGAGTATTTGGGCAGTGGAACAGGCTGCCCAGGGTCATGGCACCAGACCTGCCAGAGGTCAAGAAGCATTTGGACAACACTCTCAGGGTTGTGGTGTGATTCTTGGGGCTGTGCAGGGGCAGGAGTTGGACTTTGATGATCCTTGTGGGATCCTTCCAGCTCAGAATATTCTATGATCCTGTGTTGTTTTCCCTGTCCTGGTAACTCCTGGGTGCTTTAACACAACCTGGGAGGTGCTCTGCCTCTGCAGTCAGTGTGGATTCAGTTCTCTTGCTTCTAATGCACTGCAGTGAAATTCAGCTGTAGCAGGGGACCTGAGTGACCAGACCACTCATGGCAGTGAGTTTTAACTGGGTACATGGCTATGGAAAATGCACCTATTTCCAGAGGGTGTGAGTGGAGCTTTCCCTATCTGTTTGCTTCTTTGTGTGTTTTCCTTGAGCACCTGGTGAATGATTTAGAATTTCATTCAGAATTCTCATTTCCAAGCTGAAGAATTGAATCAGCAGAACTGTTAGGTTCTCTGTAGATACCTGTCACATGCTACTAAACCAAGTAATGAACCTGTGATAGCACCTAGATATGGATAATAGTCCTGTGGTCCCCATGTTGCATGTGTGCTTAAATTCCAGCTCAGGATACAAGGAATAACTACAGGGAAGATGAAATGAAAAGGTAACTCAGCTGTTTTCAGCAATGTAGCCCATGAATCCACAAATCTCCACAACCACAGCTATGGAATGTACTTATGAGCACTGCAGAACAGAAACCTCTCCTCAAAGAGAGTGCCATGGAGGGAAGGCCTCAGGTTTTCAGGAAGGAAAAACTGGAATATGGCAAGGCTCTAGGAGATACCTGAGAAAAGATTTGTTCACTTTTATCTTACCATCTATAGTCCTAACATTGGCAGTTTATATGCTCAAATTAAGATGTTTCTATGGTTCTGTGCTTTTAAAGCCTACTGAACAAGCCACAGATAACCAGTTTATAGCCATTTTCTCTTCCTCTTCTCCAGCTCGCCTGCAGTGCTGCACTTGTTCCATTGTCCTCAAATGAAAGTCACATCCCCAAACAGACCTGGAAACTAGACCTTTATCTTTTTTTCCTCTTTCAAATTCCCAGCTGATTTCAGCTCTGATAGCAGCTGGTTCCCAAACTAAACAAATGCAATTAATTAGCAATAACATTGACAAAGTGTGTCGTTTGAAAACGTCGAGGCATTTATGATTCCATGCAGCAAAATCAAACAATTAATTTCTTTAGCTATTGGTTTTATTGAATTAGGTACAATGAAATACTGATGTTGCTTTTTACTCAGTTTCTTAATGTAGGAGCATTCAACATATATTTTTCATATTAATGTGTTTATATGTTCATTTTATTCTTAATAAAGAGGATAGAAAACATTGATTTTTCTTTTACATGCGCTCTTATAGAGAGGACAGGCAAGATTTCATACAGTTTGCTATGCTAATAGTCTAAGTCCAGACACCTTACACGTGCCAGAAAAAGAACATCTGTAAGTGCTGTTACGGGGGGACAAATGTGCCATGAAGTTTCAAAGGCCTGGAGAGACATGTGGAAGCTGCCTCTGATAATACACAGCTGACAAATCAACAGTTTCTGGTATGAGGCTCTTTTAGAAGGCTTTTTTTTTTTTTGACATGTGGAAAAAGTATAGCTAAAGAGCTGATAATTCAGGTTGTTGCAATAACTATTCCAATACACAAATTGAAAGACCACCTCCCCCTTAAATAGCTTAAAATGTAATGCATTTCCTAAATACAGTGGAAAAGAAGCAGCTCTTCTCATCCCTCCCTTTGACTAGGTGAAATATTCCTTAGTGAAACTTGTCCAGTGAGATTGGTGTATTGTCTTTTCTATGTTGATCATAAACCAAATGTGAGTACCTTTGTATCCATCCTTCCTACAGGCAGCTGCAGCTTTGCTGTAGTGTCTTGTTTAGGTACAGCAACAGCTGCCCGAGTGTCACAATTTGCCTATTCCTTCAAATCATACACAGTCTACTTAGAAAGCATTATTTTCTTTTTTTTTTCTTTTTTTGACAGAGGATTTATTAAATAAAAATGAGGACGGTAGTATTGTTATCTGAGAAGATCCAATGTGTCATGTAAGCTGTAGAGTCAGGCACCTGCATCCATCAAATATTTAAGAAAACATTGTAGGATGAAATGTAGCACAAATTTTTAATTTTAAAATCACATCCTCATAGATACTTAGAGTCTAAAGAAAAGAAGACTTAAAATTATATTCAGTAATCAAATTTCTCCATCTGTGTCCTCAGTCTTTAAAGGCGTGTTTTAAAATAAGCAAGAATACTTTTCCCCAAACTTCAGTCAACTTCTTACCTCTATAAGATTTGGGTTTTTTCAGCAGAACTCAACTGCTCACTATACTCCTTGAATTTTTATAGCCAGTAATTTTATACCTGGAGTAAATACTAAACAAGTGGCATTCTAGTGTTAGACATAGTGCTCTACAGAAGCATAAACTCAGGTCACACTAAAGAGTAGCTGAACACTCTTGAATAAATGTCCCAAATTACTTCATTGTCTAGTAGCCAGACAGAAACAAAAAGCAAACACACTGCAAGATGTTATGAACTTTTCTATGAAAAATAATACGTGGAGATGTTTGCCAAGGTTGTTGGCTTACAGTTTTACTCAGAAAACTGAAAAACAGATTAGACTGGGGAGAAAATTTTTCAGTAGTCCTGTTCAATAACATCTATCTACTAATCGCAGCCAGTTAGGAAGTAGTAAAAGATCCAGCTCTGTTTCATCTGATTTTGTAAAAGAACCAAAAGTGCTGCATGATTTTGATATAGAAGGACATCTGTAAATGACAAGAGGTTTACTGAAGTATTTCATTTCAGTAGCAGTAAGGAGATCCTACTGCTCAAATCATTAAGTGGCTAAAAATCTAGCATTCTTTTGGAAGACTCTACAAGTTTGCATTAAGCATGCTTTCAGTTGTCAGGCTCCTGTTGTGACATATTGTTTGAGTCAGACTTCATCAATCTACAAAGCATTACTTGAGGTCTGGTGGCATGTGCCTACACCCAATATACTATGTACAAATGGAAGTGATACAGGATTCTGTAATCACTACATTTCTTTTTAACCCATAAATGTTTGGCGCACCAAATTTCTGCCCTGAATTTTTCAGAAAGCAATTAGTTGGTTGCTTTATCTGCACGAAGTAGAAAAAATATCATGGTACTGATGATTTTTCATGTGCAGATGTTTTGGTTTTAGCACATCTGTATGCAATAAATCTATTTTCTGTGTAGAAATCGTATTTTATTATATGATTTAGTGTGGAATGTTGAATAAATAATTTAAATTTGAGTTCTTTCTTTGGGAGCACACCAGAATTATTTGCAATAGCTGATCATACCACATATATTCTTTTTGCAAATAAATACATAAGCCAATTGGTTTAAAAATGCATCAGTTTTATTAATATTACTTTACACACAAATGCATAAAGTAAAAAATGATCTTATGTGTAGTCTGCCTGAATTTTAGTTGTTTCTTATGTTTCTCCTATTATAGATGTGCTAACCTAGCAGATTGGGTTTGCAGCTAGATTATAGTGTTGTCTGTAAGGAATAGAAATGAGAGTGCATGAAGGGAAGAGTGGAAATGTTGGCTTCCTTCTGTCTGTCTGTCTTCTGGTAGTCATCTGTGAGCCAAGGCAGAGCCTTGCAAACACAAAGTGAAGCCTCCTATATATAAACGCTCTGGAAATCAGCCTCTAAGGACAAATTTTGTACATAGCGAGTGGAACGAGCAGTGTGCGCTCCCAGCCCCTGGCAGAACACTTGATTGTAATCCACAACCTGATAGTTCACCCATGAGTAACCAAGAATGGGTTTTGCTTAGTTTTTCTCTGTAGTTGTACTTTCCAAATATAGTGAGACCGAACCATTAGGCCAGTGCAGGAGTTGCAGGATGTGGGGGCAGCACAGCAAGACGCTGTGTCCCATTCCTCTGTAGGGTCTCATGTTGAGGAAGGTCTGTGAGATCATAACTCCTGCAACCTTTTTGGTTCAGCTCCCAGAGCCATTACCCAAACGATGCTAAAGCAGCTGCAAGAGGGGCCTCCCTCAGCTGCAAAATCACAGGGTCTGTGATTTTCCTCACTGACAAGATAACTGCTCTTTCTGGTGAGGAATCTGGCTGTAATGATGGATCCACCTGAAAGAAGACACTTGCCTCTGCCAATCCTTGCAGTTCTCTCCATGAGGAAGCGAGATAGGCAAACAGCAAGTATTTTCCTTTCTTCAGTGGTTTGGTTTCCATTTTAAATATCTAAAGGGACAATGTGAACACTTTTCTGAAGCAGATGAGAAGTTGCTTCCTGTACATATGACTGTCCAGCACAGAGTTACACTGCTGTTGTGCAGTGGGGTTTTTGGTTTTGTTACTTTTCTGTAGTCAGGTCCCAAATCTCAGCAGCCATCTAATTTACTTTATTACCAAGCAGAACAGTTTTGAATGACTATGGATATTTCAGAGGCTTTGCCACTTGTTTCTCCTACTGGTCCATCCAAAATTGAGGATTATTGGGCAGTAGTGCAAAAGTTTTCTATACTTTCTCTGTTTGCCTGTGGGGGGATCATTGTTGCTTCTCTACATATATAAATATATGTGTGTATATAAACAAATGCAGTCAGAGCTGAAACAAATCTATTCAGAGCCATTTGCTGGGAGTCTATTTCTGCTGATATCAGAGGTCAGGTGTCTTCTAAAATATTTTATACATAGTGTCTCTGTCCTGGTGCAGCCCTGTTGGGCATATATTTTAGATTTTTTTTTTCAAATATCTGTTTCTAGACAGAATTCCAATTTTTTAAGTAATGCTCTAAATCCTTGTAAACTGATCTCTGGTGATGTATTCAATAGGAACCCTAGGCATCAAATTATTTTTTTTATTTAAATATCCCTGGTTTAAAGTAAAAACATGTGCTGCTCTCCAAGCATATGGTGTTGCCTAGTGCTATCAACACAACCATTCTGGTTTTATTCTGTATGGCGTGAGCCTGTGTATGTGTGTGTATATCCTGCCCAGCCTGAAAAGTGCTCTCTGTGAATCTGAGCACTTCCTCAGCCCAGCCAGGGTAAAAAGCAAGTGATACCTTTGGTTCTGATGATTTTTGTGCTCTGGCCCTCGAACATTCTGCACCAGAATCAGTCAGCCATGATCAGTCATGCTTCTTGTATTGAAGAGGGGGTTTGTGGCATTTGGTTGTTTTTGGCGTTGGGTTTTTTTCCCATTCTGTGTCCATTTTTTGACCCTATGACCAGTCTGGGACTGGGCAATAGAAACTGGGAATGAAGGGGTCAGGAACCTTCATGTGTTACGCAGCAGGAGTAATGTGTGGCCTGGCACCAGTGAGGTCTTTTGACTTGTGATCCCAGACGTACAAGGAAACTTCACTGGGCTTGCATGAGCTTGCATTTGCCAATAACAAGCACAAGAGAAGCTTTATACCATTTTAAGAGAGATATAATGGTCTAGTAGGAGAGGAGCAAGGTAAGTCAGCATTCTAGGGTTCTATCCCTGGCTCTGCCAGCTGCTTGCTGTGTGACCTTGGGTGAAAGACTTCTTCTCTCGGTGTCTCAGTTTACGCATTAGTGAAATGAGAGTAATGATACTTACCTATCTCACTGGGGCTTTTTGAGCCTTAATTAATTGATGTTTGTAAATCACTTTGCGATCCTCTAGTGAAAGTTGTTAGAGATCTGCCAAGTATTTATCCTCTCAGGTTTTTTCGCTCCTTCTAGTCTGCACTCATCCATCTAATATCTAAAAGCATGCTCACAGCTAGCAACAGATACTAGCCAAATTGCTTTTAACAGGAGATGTATGGAAGCTTTTACAAAATTACTTTTGCAAATTACCACACTTTTTGAAGTACCATGTGCAGGGATGCAATGAAACACGGTGTAGACAAGTGTCTGTGCTACTCACTGGACTGACTGTGGTTGTGATTTCTCATGTAATATCTTTCAACGGTTCCAAACATGTAGGACTGTTTTGAATTTCATATATGCCTTTCTCTTAATTGATTTCATTTTGGAAAACTCTTTGGGGCTCCTAAAATTTTTTTCCTGTTTTTGATTTAATGTAGACTTCTCAGTAATTGGGATGTATGTCTTTCAGATTGTGATGGCAGAGGAGCATACAGCTTCATTACTATTACCTTTTTTGAGGTTTTCTCTCAATCTGGTTGGAGTTTACAGACTGTGTTGTGTAAGAAGTTTAAGGTGGTCAGTCCCTTCAAGTGTTATAAAGCCTTGTGTAAGTACAAGGCTGGACCCTTAACAACATTGTCATAAATTCAATTCTTCGTTTGCTTTGCCATTGTAAAGGAACTACATTTTGTCCTGGGGAGCACAGCTCAAAATGCACATGTGAGGAAATATAATCCATTCCTACTCAAACCTGCCTTTTCAGAAGTAGGAGCACTTCTCCACTGCAGCTCCAAGTGGGCTGTGCTGTGCCTGGAGATCTTGCAGAGTGCAGGTCTTATCACAAGGGCAGGAGGTTACCACTGGATGTGAGAAACTGCTACTCAGAGTGATGGAACTGGGTATCAGAAAGTACATCTGAGGATCCTTCAAGGAATTTAAACACTAGATGTTGCAATAAGATGGGAAGGGATCCAATTTAAACATAAACTAAACTTCTCAGACATCATATTTCTTGTAGACATCAGTGCCAGTGTTAAGGGACGATGTCATTCTAGAAATACTGTGCCTGTTTAGCAAAAGGAAATGTGTGTTGCTGAATGATCTTGATAACAAACATTCCCCTATGGAAGTATCAGGACAGGCTCTGACAGGTCCATCAGTGTCAGTAAAGAACTCCTAACCAATTGATTATCCATTTCCTGGTGAGGAGATAAGGCATTGACTCTCCTCAGGACACGCTCATATCCTTCACTGGGCCTGAACCTTTGTGCATCCAGGAGAAATTCCAGTACTTTACGAAGGGAAATGCTTTGTGTGTTCATATGTGTTTGCACAGAAAGTGATATTAAATAGTATATAAAACATCTCATGAAGAGATCTCAGAAGGGGCATCCCAAAGTATCCAATGTTATGTCAGTGTTTTGCATCAGATTTGATAGTCAGGAAAAGTCTATGAGAGCAAGAATAAGAGTATTGAGTGAATTAGGCTTAGACGTAAATAGACCATGAACAATTACACAAATAAAAGAACACTTCTCCCGAGATTTTTTTTCTTTCCCCTAAGTATTTTCTGCATCTTGATACTCTTTGCTCACAGGAATATCATGGGGGTCATCTGAGCTCAAGGACCTGACTGCAGGACCAAAACCCAGTCTTGGCTAGGGCCAGTCAGGTACTCGGCAAATTCCTCTTGTTGCCGTATCTGGCTCAGTATCTAGTTAGAACATATTAAAAATAAACACTCTGTGAGAAATGAAACAGGATTTTTATCTGTTGAAATTTATGAAGCAAATAGCGCGTGTGTGGGTGTGCATGCAGGCTTCCCCAAAGAGCGCTGCTCAAATGGCTGTTTGCAGAGCTGGATAGCCATTGGGAATTCATTGGGAAGTAGGCTTAAAATGCAATTACCTTGATGTGCAAAAACCATCCTAATACCTTCGACGCTTCCTTATTGAAAGAGATTGCAGGGCTAGTAGCGAAATTATGAAATAAATCTACAGGCCAAATATGAGTGTTTATTTAAAAGAGGACATTCAGCAACAGTTCCAATATCAGTTTCAGTAAACACCACTGAAGTGCTTGGGCTATAATTAGCAAGGTCCTAAATGAGATAAGCGTGGCAATTTAATTATCAGATAACTTTAAAATATGCTTAAAAGGATTCCAACTTGATAAGAATTGTGATAATGTTTTCTACTCAGGGAAAATATCAACATCTAAATATTTAATACAGTCACAGGAAATTTAAATGAAGTAAATTTCCAGAGAAAAATGAGGCGAAGTGCTTCCCACAGCAATGTGGTTGAGACGGGGTTTCCTTTTAATTTTTGATGAGTATTTGTTCTTCTGAGGGTTACATAAGCGATATCACAAATTTTAAGCCCTCTTTTTCCCTTCCTCCATGGTACAACTAAAGGCACATTTAGTTTGCATTTTAATTCAGAAATGTGCCTAACTGATAGCTCTACTTAACAAAACTGTGCCACAACTTTATGATGATGGGAGCTAATCTGTGAGTCGAGAATGCTCTATTCGTTTTGCTCATGAAATCCAGCCGTACTTTATATAAGAATGCAGAGAAGAAAGACAAATGGTTTATCCTCTAAGCCACCCAGCATCCTGTTCTTGGTATTTCAGTAACATATGCTAACATATGCTTTCCTCAAGAACTTCAAAAACATGCTTTTAGCAGCAATGAAAATAGTACCATACATAGAATTCAACTTTAAACCTCATAGTTTACCTCTAATACCATTACCTCATGTATAGAAGAAAATGTAAATCTAAAATATGCTGGTGATTATAACCTTTCTTCCTGACAGACACTGCAATATAAATGCACATAAATTGAATTTCTTCTTTAAAGAAATTTGAATACCTTTGGAGCATTTTAGCAAATCATCTCCAGCCCTTATGGCACAACTTCAATGGACTGTGGAAAAGTGCTCTCCCTATGGCATGACTCTTGCAATAGAAGGACATAGCAAGGCAGAGAAATGCCAAGAAAAATAGAATGTACTCCATTGATATTCAAAATTTATTTTATTAAACTCGCACAAAAGACCAAAAAACTGGAAGCCGGTTTTATTAGAAAAGGCATTCAAATATTAACTCTGCGAGTGCCATTTGCATTGCTTGCCTGGAAAAAATAGCAGTTGAAGATAGACAGTTTGACTTTGCTCCCTAGGAAGGCTTTCAGTTCTTTGTGTTAACCATTAAACCAGAAACTGTGAGAGTGAGTAAGTTGTGAGTAGCAGATTCTGATGCATCAGATGAGAATTCTTCAGAGGGATTCTCCCTTGGGGGAGAAATTAGTGTATTTGAGCAATTTTGTACTAATTAGTAAATATGCCAATTGGTGGATAACAGCCATATTTCAGAATTCTATTTCTAGGGGAACATATGGCAATGTTCCTGAATACCATCAGCTGTCAGTGTTTATCTTAGAATACGGATGGGATATGAAGATGCCAAAAAAAGTATTTTTCAGAGCGGCAAATACTAATATTTCCATAATATGTTGGAAGGATAAACTAACTGAAGGTTCGTAAGTGTTTGGCTGAGTGGAGAATGGCCAAGTTTGCTCTAAATTGGTTGGATCACTTTCCTGTTAATCCAAACAAGGCAAGTGTTTACTTTAGCAAGGTGAGATGCTTCAGTGTATTAAAGTTTTTTACCTCTGTCTGCATAGTGCAATGTATATAACTTACAGTAGTCTTGGGGATTGAAAGAACTGCTCGTTGATGTAGACTTGCCACATGATATATTTTGAGATGATCTCCTGCCAGGTAAACCCATGCGTTAAGGTAGTTACCTCACTGGTGAAATACTGCCCTTAGCCTTTGGCTCCACTTATGGTGCAGGTTTTCCAGCTTCAGAAATTTAGAAATTGGTAAACGCTGTAAGTTGTCAATAAATATGACATGTGTGTATATGTGTCAACACTGTCCCAGTCTGCCATTAAAAGTAACAGTCTGGATTGTTTTCATTCCTACTATAACCACCTATTTTTAGAACTTTATAATTTATGCATAAATATTTCCTTGTGACAAAGATCTGAAATATGGCATAAGCCAAAAAACTTATCTTTATTTTTTTAACCAAACCTGTTTTGACACTAAGTTTGTAAGTAAAAAGATATTTTTATTCTGAAGAAATAACTTTTCATAAAAAATTTATTCATAAGGGCTTCATTTAGTACTTTTTCTGAGTGAGAGTGAGAGTGCATAGGTGTCCAAGATCTACGGAAGTGGACTGTGGTGATGGACAACCCTGGAGTTCCTTTACAGTCCTGTTCCATTTAATCAGGATCTAATTTTTCATTATAAAATATGTCACCATCCTCTTAATTTCTCCACTCTAGTTAGAAAAGCAAGTGGGTAAAAATTTCAAAGCTCCTCCATGGCTTAGGGCCAGATGAGAGTTAAGAGTCTAAATGGCTTTTAAAGCCTGGTCATTAGACTCAACCTCAATAAAGCAACGAAGGCACTGAAGAGCCTGGGTCTTACTGAGAGTCACTGGGATTTAGAATCCTATAGACCAGAATTAAAGATTCAAATAGTCACTTAAATAATTTTTCAAATGCACATAGATATTTTCCTGCTCTTTCAGACACCTGGCTGCATTTGGGAATATGGCCCTGAGTCATGTCTGAATGTCCTGTGCTCAAAATGTGAGCTGCCAAGTCAGCTGGAGCAATGCATTAGTCTATGCTGGCAATTTAAAGTAAAACTTGTTTGAGTTTTCGATGTGGCTATTTAAACCTACATTAAATCCCCATCTGAACTACAGCAAGGATGGGAGGAAATCAAGTGCAAATACTTCAAGCCAGTGCTCTACTTCAGCTGCTGCACAGAATTTGCTGGTGAAGACTCAGCAGTAGGGCTGCTATAATGGTGGGCCTTCAGTGCAGACAGGGAAACTCACTGCAGTGGAAGAAATCATGGAATCATTGTGTTATCCTGCAGTGGCCAGGAGAGCAGGGATGAGGGATGCTCAGGGCTGCAAGTCACCTGTGATGCCAGGACCATGGAAGAGACCAGCACAGAACTTGGCTGGGCAAACCCTGCCTGGAAGGGTTTCTTGCTTTCCTGACCATTCTGCATTACTCTGTGGTAGAAACAAAATGCAGCTCACTGATGATATTCCGTAGTCTGTGGCCCAATGATTGTTTTAATTTGATAAAGTGCAGCAGCCACTGCAGGCCCAGGGGACAAGAAGCTGTGCAGAGCCCCGGGGCTGCACTGCCAGTGCTGCCTCACGAGTCGTGCTGGCCCGAAAGAAAGCACAGCCAGCCAGGAGTGCTTCTGGGAAGAAAATCACAGTGTTTGGAAATACAGGCTAGAAATTGTTTGAAATGGCTACTTTTGTTCTTTTTTTATTCTTGTTTTGACAGGTATAAAAAAACATAGAAAACTAGAATATAGTATAATACAGAGCTGGCAGCTTTCTTGCCTTTATCATGACTCCTATTTATGTAGGTCTATTTCCTGCATTCAAAGGATGGAGAATTCTTTAGTTAGGAAATGTGTCGCCTATACAATGCCAAGAAAAGCCAGGTATTGTTCAAGTTGATAGCTTCAAAAATTACAGGAACATAAAATGATCTCTAAATTTGTCATGTTTAGGTCCTGTGATTTTTAAGGTGAGTTTCAAATTTTGTGGCCCAAGTCATGGTATGTGAATGTTTGGATATAGTGGTAATGCCAGGAATAATGAATTTATTTGAGCATCTGCCTGTCAATTGTCACATTTGAAAGATCAGTTCTTTCTGGAAGAATACTTGTTCCCTGCCAGTATTGATGTATTGATTAGACTGCTGTGTCTTTGGCAGCTTGTTGTTTCTTTTGGAAATCTGAAATATGTTTTAAAAATAAATACAAAATCTCCCCTTTCCCTGACCCCTGTAAAGACAGTCATCTGGACATAATCTCTAATCACAACTCTAGGCTCTGAAACTGGGGTTTGCAATAGAAATGCCAACAAAATTTTAACTGTGCCATAATACAATAGTTATGTAAATAGAGTACATAATGCACTTAATATGCTAATCTCTGAATATCAGGGAGAAACATCTCACTGGAGCAGAACTCAGCTATGGCATTGCAGACTTTTGAATGTGGGGAAAAAAGGAGAATGAGTTGCACAGCCTGTAAGGGTGAGCTGCTTCTTCTGGTTAGCCCTGGCATTTCTGGGAGAATGAACAGCACTTCTTAATTTTCACTTTAACCACTAGCTGCTTTTTTTAATGGTATGTCTTGCCAGTTAGGCTTGATTCTGCCATGTTTTTGATGATTTATTTTTGTTTGACAATAATATAAAATACAAACCATCTGATGCTAGGTTTTAGCTCCATTAGCTGAGAACCACAAACCTATGCCATGTCACTTTTTCTTTTTATAGTGCTGTTTCAAACTTACTGGCATAATTGATCAATCTTTTTCTTTGTCTGGATTAAATGATGGTTTTGGCCAGAGTTTCAAACCAGAATGCCAGATTTTCTTACTCTTATGACTCCCATCTCCATGTTGCACAGGACTAACTATATAATATTCAAATGCCTCATTTGTAAACACACAATTATGTACACAAAGAGTACTTCTTAATGTTTCCCCAATTTGGCTCTGCTGTTGCACTGGTGATGACTGCTGGCATGCGGACCAACTAATTTGTGCCATCCCAGCACTCTGAAAGCTGAATTAAATTGAGCCTGGATAATGTGCAAATATTGCATCCTAATGCTTTTTAGAAGTCACTCCCTAAAGATCATACATACAGATGGGTTTCTTTTAAATACGTGTATCTATGCACAAACCTCTAATGCCAGTATATGGTTTTTAGTGAGGATCCAGTTCACAGAAATATGCTGGCACATTACTCCTGAAATGGTTCTTTCATTATGTAATGGAGCTCCCCACACATAAACAACACAGTCCTCCTCAAACTTGTTGGACAAAGGGGTCACAGCCAGCCCTTACTCTCTGCTATGGGTGCTGCAGAGAGAGAAAAGGAACACCTGGTCTGTGTAGTGGAAGCATGTCTAGCCCATGGAGCCATGGAAAGTTACCTTGTCAGGGCAGGCTGGGGGAGCCAGGGGCTGTGAATAGGACTGGAACTGCTCTGTAAATGCAGGTTTGCAAACCTGCAGCTTTTGGCTTCAGTAGTCAATTTGCTTGTCATTGAAGGTAAAGAGACAATTTCAGCAGCTGTGAAAATGGTTATTTCTTACCTTGACATAGGTGGTTTCTCAATATCTACCTTGGTAAAGAGATACATCCTTTTTTGAAAGATGGTAACGTTTTACGTATGTGAACTCAATATACAAGTCTTGTCAGCCACGTGTAATAGCCAGTTCACCCCCCAGAGTGTGAAACACTTGTAAGTCACAGCAGGTCAGTAAGGGTTTCTTGTGTCAGCAAAGAGTCCTCCACCCACCAGAGTATGTCATGCAACAGAAAACACTTTTAATCTTTTTGGAAAGAATGTTGTCACTAAGTTTGTGGTCTTTAACACCCCCAGGTGTTTCAGCCTGGTTCCCTTTAAAACACAGGAGATACCAGCGGTGTGGCTCTGTCTTTCCAACTGTCTTAGCCCAAGTAGTGATTATTCATAATTTTTTTGGATCTGTGCACTTGAATACTCTCTGTAGCAGTGAAAGAAGGTGGGAAAATAAAAGATCTTAGTGTGCAACAAAAAGAAAGAGAATGAAATTGCCCTGTGAAAAACCATGTTCGTGTTTTAAACCTTCACATCTGTGGGCTGTTGGGATGAGTTAATGACAGACTAACTAATAGTTGCCTCTTTAATAGGATGGATAGAAGATATGGAGGGGATGATTAATTTAAACTTGTAGGTTTTTGAAGAGTTTTTTGTGGGGGAGATTGGAAGTGGCTGCTGTCACCACATACTTGGGGGGAGGAGGGCCACTGCTGCTGCTTTGTGGAGAAGCTGGAGAGCTGGTTCAGTTTGTGCAGGGCTATAGGGTTTGGCTATTTCACAAAGCAAAAAGTAAAATGAAAAGGAAATATCATTTCCTCAACTACAAGGTATTAATATCCTGTTCAATTTAATTTCTACCTTTTGTTATTGTGAACTCTTTAATATGTAGTGTCAGCTTGGCAAGGATTTTCCAACAGTATCAAAAGAGAATTTACCCCTGAAATATTGTCACAGGAATTGCTGCAGCTCTCAATAATGGGGTCTTTCAAGAAGCAGCCATGGAGTTGGCTGCTACAAGGAGAATAAATTCCCCTTGAGTGAAGTACTGCCCAAAGTCCCTGGCAGTTCTCATAATAATTTCTAAGGAGGCAAATTAATGTAAGCAGGATGCTGCAAGTTCCTCATTGTATGGATATACAGCTCAGGGTGACCAACAGGAATCCAGTGAGGGATAAGAGCTGGGCTGGGCACTGGTGGCTTCAGGATGCACAGCCCTCCTGCACACACCTGTGCTGAGGTAACTTGGCCCTGGACAAGGAGGCACAACTGCTGTGCAAGGAGGCTGCTCATCCGATGGATAAACACATTCCTTTGTGTGGAGAGGTGAAGCAGTGATGTGTTAGAGAGCCAGAAGTTCTATGTACAAATCTCTCACGCTATTATTTAAAAGAAAAATATTCTCCTTGTTCCACATATATTGATTTTTCTGATTAGGGAAAAAGGGCATTTTCACAAATATACTTCCTGCTGTTAAAATATCATAGAACTCCAGTGAAATTGCCCAGCACTTTTTTCATGAAATGTTATTGTTACTGTGTGTTTGCTCCTGCTCAGATGAACCACAGATGGAATTTGCCTACTTTCAGTCTTACATTAGTCATAAAACCACCAAAAAGATTTATGAAACTGAGACTTGAAAACAGAGCTGAATTCTCCTTTTCTGTAGTTTTTAGATTCTGAGTTTTGGGTTGTTTCTGGTTTATTTGCAGAACAATAGAGCCTGCAGAAATTGCCGTCTTCTCAGGAATTACCCATTAAGACAAATGATAAACCAAAGCATTTCAGTGCTTATTAGCATTAATTTAATGAACACTTTCTAAGTATTTCTCCCAGTGTTGAAAAGTGGGATAAAAATAGAAGAAATTTAGAATAGATGATGAATCTTATATAATTCACAAATCCACTTGGCTTGGGTAGGAGATTTACCTTTCCATTTGAATACTGGAGATCTAACTAAAGCAACATTCCATGAAGGCCTTTTTCCCTCTGCTTCATTAAGATATTGCTCCATGGTCACCCCTGTTCCTTGTATCATTGAAATAATTCCTTTGGAATTATCTCAATTTCAGAGATGACCTGTGTCCTCAAGTCACCAATTATATGACTTCAGCACTACCTTATTTCCACTGAATATCAGGTGAGATATGACTTATCTTCTTCCCTTACCAAGATGCACAGCTCAGGTATTTAGGGTTGACTGAACAGCAGGATTGACTTCCCCTCCATGCACCCTCACCCTCTGCCCTTTTTTTTTAAAAGAAAAAAATTTAATTATCTAGTCTCTGTCATTGCAGTGGCCAAACCACTTTTAGTATCCGTTATTGTTCCCCTGCAAGGAGTTTACAGGATGTTACAAAACATTATGAAGATGCAGTTTACAGAGCTCCAGTTTCAGTATGTGAATAGTGTTATACAAGTCATGTGGCAGCTCAGACATGTGTTTTGAGGTTTTTGGTGTGTCACTCAAGGCCCTTGGCCCTGCGTCCTTTGTATGGCTGGATGATAAATTTTATACTGGCAGAATATGCTGTTTGTGGAAAATAGATTTTTGTGTGGAGGAGCTGCCAACATATTTCCTTAGACTGACATCAAAGTACAACAAATGCTGTCAGGGAAGCCTTGTTCTAAAACGCATGGGTTTGTGCACGAGTGTTTGTGTGTATCTGTGTATGTATTCAGGGCTTTTCTCAATTTTAATAACAATAAACTACTAGACATATGGATCTGTAACTTGGTGCTCTCTCTTTGCCCCATCTACAGCCATCACCTTAAGATCTTTTATCTCAAGCTAATGGCAGGTGTGCCTTTAGCAGTCAACAGTCCCTAACAAGATCCTGGAGCTGGCCAAGAAGATACAAACCAGAACTCCTAGGAATATCTAATATTCTTCTGACTTTTGGCACTGTCATCACAAAAATTGTTTGTTTTAAATTCTGTTTGGCATCTCTGAGACCTTAAGACAATCTGACAGGATCAGGTTCAGTGTAAGCGCTCTCTTAATTCCGAAGCCATCCAGTTTTCAGACTGTTTCACATTTTAAAACTCAAAACAAATATATAACCTCACTGATTCTCACTTTTCATATGACTGTGCAGAAGCTTAATTGCTTTGCACATAAAATTACTGTAGATTAAAAAAAGAGTGAAATTTGCATGTAATGGAAGGGCTTTGTTTTTAAGGACTCTGAGCTGAAAAATGTCTGAACTGCTTTGCTTCAATGTTTAATCATCTGAAAATATAAATTGTAGGGGCCCTCTTATACTAGTGACTTTTGAAAGTATAAAATCAATGCCGTCTCTATTTTCTGACTTTTATTAGTCTAGGAGTGGGAAAGTATAACATTTAAAAATATGTACAACTTATTTTTGTCTTTGGGCTGTTGAGAAAGCTTTGCTTTTGCCCAGAGACATGGGAAATAGTGATGGATAGTCAAAATGGGCAACCCATCTCTTTTTTTCCCACTGTGCTCTATAATTTGTAATCTTTATTGTGTCTGAGGCTAAATCTGAGGCATTCCAGAGCTTAGATGCTGCGTCCAGCAAGGTCCAGTCAACAGCACTCTGAGCTGAGAGGCAAAAGTCCTGGTGCCAGAGGTCAGGAACTAAGCAGGGAGCTGGAGCCCAGAGATCAGTCCTCTGCGGTCTGGAGCTTGTGCAGAGCTCTGCACCAAAAGAAATAGAGTATAAAATGCTGCCAAGGCAGAGTGAAAACCTCTTGCTTTCATTTTGCGCTGCTAAGAAGTGCTGCAGAGGCAGCAATCAAACCCTTCTCACTGAGACCATGCAGTCATTCCACTGCACTGTTTTCCCAGCAGCCAGGTATTTATAATGATGCTTTTCCATACTTGAGATCTGTGGCTGAAAATTTAAGTGACTTGTTAGTGATGTTTCTCAGCTTTTGGATCCCGCATAAATAATATATTGATAATGGTTTGTTATTTTGCTTTGGTTTCCTTTCAAGCATTGTCAAACTGTTGTTCCAAAGTACTTTAAAAAGCAGAAGGTTTATTTTGCAGTCAGGTATGGCTCCGTTAGAGGGGAGTAATAGGGAGAAACAAGCTTCAACAGATAGGCAGGCAGTCGTCTTGATCGTACATGTGTTTTAACTTGTGAAAAGACAAAAATAGTCTTCATGCCAGAGATGTCTAAGAACTCACTGAGTTGTCATCTCCGTAAACTATCAGTCAGGATCTTTGTCATTTTGTTACTGTCTTTTGTGTGACTTTATTCACCTCTCCCTGCACTTTATTGCAGGGGAAGTCAAAAAAGTCCTAGGTGTTGGGGGTTTTTTTATTATTTTATTTCCACAGAGCCTTAATCTGTTTTACATCTGTATGTGACTGCAGAAAGACAAGAAAGGGTGAAAATGGATCAATCCACAGTGAAGCAGTAGGAGAGCTTCTTAGTACTGTTGAAATAACTCCTGTCCTATCCTGGCAGATCTCAGTGCTACAGCTTCAAAACCACTAGCAATCCTATGGAGTGTTTTTTAAGTGAAGTACTAGTATTCCCTCTCGGTACATTTCTGAAACTATACATATGTAGGTTTGCTAGAAATATTTAGGAGAAACAGCTGGACATTACAAGAAGGCTGTCTTTTATACTTAATCTTTTTTATATGACCCAGTTCATATTTATAGCATATTTTCCTTCAGCTTTCCTCCTTCTAGCCCCCATCTCCTTAAACTTCTGTGTTTTAAAGTTGGGTCTAAGCATACTTTAGAATGAGAGGTCAGAGAAGATTGAGCACAGAGTTTTGCCAGTGCTAAGGGCCTGATTCTGCACTCCTGATTGATATCAAAACTATTAAGAGACACCGCCCCTCCCACCCCGTTGTCTGGATGAAGAATCAGTCTGGCATCACTGCTCTGGGAGAAACCCTCAGTTCTTCCGCCCTGCCATTTTATACTTGCATTTACAGAGATAAGATATGAAGACTTGCGGTTGCCTCATTTGTATCCACAAATGTGTTTGCAACCGTCTTCAAATTACGCCTTCTGCAGCATTCCTGAGGGCCTGCTATGAATAGCCTCCTTTAGGATAAAGTTACAAGCACAACATGGCTTGGTCCAACAGAACATCAGTGAAACACCACGCTACCTCTGAGTTGCTTAGCGGGGCTCAGAGCAGATAAATATCCCCAAAATCACTGCTGTTATTAGATCATTGTCTGGCCAATGCATGGAGAATATGAAGAGTCCTAGGAGGGCTTTTTTCCCCCTTATTCTGTGTTTAAATCTGTGGGGCTGAACAGTTGATTCTAGTCTTGGACTGAACTGAACCTTTCAATAACTTGTATTTTAATCAAAATCAGACATGTGTGCACTCATGTATCTTCCTGCTCAGAAGACTTTTCTTTAGGGTATTTTTAAATCATTACCCATAATGGGTAATGTGGTGCCTTCTGACATTCTGAGACAGTATTTATCTTCATTACAACAAAATTATGTCATCATTGCTATGTTCTAAACATTATAAACTTATCAAGTAATAGTTTGTTACAGGAAAACAGTTAGGAGTATTAAGACTGTAAGGAGAATAATGTCCATATTTTATTGAAGAAAAATTGGATTAAAATTAATCTCCTGCCTGATCCACCTTTGTAAGAATTCATATTGTCTTTCAGTCTCTGAAGTTACTGTTTTCTTCAGAAAAACAGGCTGCTGAAAGTTGTTCAGCCAAACCTAAGCACTTAAATTTTGGTATTTGCTTGAGTATGAAAATTACATCACTATCCTTTGTGATGGCCATGGCCGTACACGTGTGACGTGATGTGATAAAATGAATTGACTTTTGCCAAAGCAGCCTTTTCAAATGGGGCTGACCTAACCCCTTCAAGTTAAGGGATCAGCATCTGGGATTGCCATTCACCTTTCACTATGATGCAGAAAGTCTTGGGCTTCCTGAGGGGGAAGGCATTCAGTCCAGCTGGCTGGGATTCACCAGTCACAAGCCTGCAGCTTAATTAACAGGTGTCTAGTCCAAAGCAGCATGAAGAGCAGATCAGTATGGTACGCTCTCTTTGCTTCTCTGGGTCAGCAGATGACAGTGTATTTTCCTGGAGAATGTGTTACATAGCCCAGGTTATGACAATACAGCCTGACAATACTGAAGACATGAATGTGGGGTTGTGATCCCAGCAGGAAAATCAGGAGTGCAGAGATTGCTTCTACTCTGGTGCTCAGTACCAAAGATGAATTCATTAAGAGCCAAAAGCAGCATAATATTTTAACAGTCCTGGAGAAAGAGTCCTGCAAATGAAGGTTAGCCCATGTACTGCTTCATTCTTCCAGTGTTTTCTCCTTTCAGCCAGAATTGGCTTGTCAGGGTGTGTTCTAAGCCAGCTGTTCTTCATCCAGATTCCAGCCTCCCTCATGCACTCAGAGGTCTGGAAGACGGTGCTGGCTGTGTGGGATGAAAAGGATATGTCTTGGCATATTGCTGGGCTATTAGTCCGTATCGCTGCATGGTGATCCCCAGAGATGGCAGGCGATAAATAGACTGGACAGTCGTTAGCAAGTCAGAACAAAGTGGGACTGGCTGGTACCTGGGCAGGTCCTTGGCACTGAACCCAGGCTTCTTGATGATCAACCAAGGCTACCTTGTTCACAGAGCTTGTGTGCTCGCCTTCCCAACCTGCTGTTCCAAATCAAATAGATTTTTTTCCCCTTCTTTTCTGGCATAAATAAATTATACAATTAGAAGAAAAATCAAGCTGCATATAAATTCCATGAGCCATCCAAGTGGAAAATCTGATGGAGAAAACACATCTATTTACTTTTCAATTCTAAAAGTATCAGGACTTTCTCTCACATTTACAGTTAAACTGCTGGTTTTCAGCTTTTCAACACAGAAAACTGGTGATGTATCTGTCTTAGGATGATGTGAGGAAAAGATTTTCTTAGTTATGTGTGCTTGCTGATGTCGAACCACACCACAGCAGGCTTTGTATGGCTGTGCAGAACTTTCCCAGGAGACTTCCTCTGCCACAAACCCACCCTGCAGCTGTACAGAGCACAGGAGTGGGATGGAGATGTCTATTCCTGCTCTCTCTAAGAGGAAAAAATCTCTACATTACAGGCTGTGGATGCAAAGGTGAGATTTGGAAGGATTAATGCTAGAATAGACTGTTCATTGACACGTCTAACTGGACAAGAGAATATATCTGGGACAAGAGAAGGCCAGCCTGGCCCCTTTGAAGCTCCCTGCCACGGGAATGCCTTCTGGAGGTTTCTGCTTGACACTTATCCTCCCAGACTGGGTGGTGTCATGAGTGCCACAAGTTAGTTCTTGGATAACATATAGCTCATGTCTAAGATACTATTAGATTTAGAAAACAGAATCATTTCCCAAGGCCCAGAGGGAGCAGAAGGGGAAGCAAACGGGAATGGTTCTTTAAAAGTCTTATGTTTCTCTTTGGAAGAAAATTACCATCATCTGTCTTTCCCTTCTTGCAAGCTCCTGGAACCTCCTAGTAGTGCCCTGCTGCTGGATTTTCAGACTTCTATTTTGCTGAAGAATATCTCTCTGATGCAGGTGCCAGTATCATTTATCAGAGGATGATGTCAACATTCCTATGTCATACATGACAAATGACAGCAGAAAGGAGTGCCCCTCGAACTCTCTTACTTTCACTAGGCTCTTTCCTTTCTCCAGTTAAATGACATTTTATTTCCTACAGTGTTTCAGTTTAGACTTCTGCTGCCTCTAGAGAGAGTTATGTTCAAATTGACTCAAAATGAGTGATTAGTACCAGGCACTGAACTCTAAATTCAGTATTAGTGTAATACAGTTGCACGGCAATGGACTTAAATTTTCCTTTCATGCTTTTGGGGCAAATTCTGCCTTGTCTTACACCTCAAAAAATGCCAGAGAGCTTTTCTGGTGTTTTCCTAGTGGCAGAGGTGAATGGATGTGACAGCATCTGCCTCGTCCTCTGTTTCTAATGCTTTTAAAGAGATGACAGATTTTGAGTCGGTGACAACTGCCATATTCAGAAGAGTTTGCTTTGTAAACCATTCACCTGTTTTTGTACCAGTGGGCACTTGGCTCCTGAAAGCCAAGCTTTGGCCCTGTTCTGTATGTGAGCCTGATTTGAAAGGTCATACAGAAATCAACTGGGTCGGCATCCAGTGGCACACTCGGTAAGTGGAGCAAAGCAAAATAAAAGCTTGGGAAGTAAACGGGGAGGACAGAGCACATATGCTGCTTCTAATCCTCTTTTTCTGCTGCTTCTTTCTATTCTTCTTGCTGGAAGAAGGGATTTGGACTCTTCTCTCTTAAGCCATGCATGTACAAAAAGGACTTTATTTTTAACTCATGTTAAAATCCTTTCTTGGACTAGGCAGCAACAGTTTTAACATGTTAGCTGACTGTGACAACCCAGAGGGGGGAGCTTAGTGTTTCTCTTGACCAGTAAATGCCTGTTAAACTGCTACTGCTTTGACTAACGCTTGTTAAAATATCAGTATGGACAACATGTGTTTTTAAAACCACACACACCTGTACTCCTAATGGCAGCAAGGCCTTGGGGGAGGAAGTGATTCACAGAACTGCTGCTCCCTGCTCTTTCCACCCACTCAACATTTGTTTATCATGTATTTTCCTCTGTTCAAACATGCATGGATCTGCCAACCCTCTGATTTTTTTTGGTATCGGTCTTTTAAGCTAACCAGGAGCATGGCTTCTCTTTGTTCATCACCCAAGGAAAGGGTTGGATTTTAATAAGAGCTCAGTATTCAGCAGCAGCCAGGGCATGGTTTGACATGCACTTAAATAGCATCCCAAAAAAGAAAGTTTTTCACATCCTGCGGTTGCCTCTCGCTTCACTAGTCCAAACACTAACGCAGATAAACAAGGAATTATTTAGAGAAACTAATCCGACTGAAAAGAGCCATAAATAACTTGATTTTTCGGTGGTACTGCCATTTGGTTGTAGTATTTCACACCTTCCATCTAAAATCAATAGAAACAGCAAAGCTGCTTGTGGACTTTGAGCAGTTCCTGGATCTTTTCTTGGAAGAGAATAGATTTATTTTTTTTTTTCATTTATCTTACAGATTAAAAAATTGTTGATTTTGAACAACCTCCCTGAAACACTAGGCTTGTTCCCAAGCTCTGAGGGAGATTTGGGGGTAGGATAGTGAAAGCAGTAATTTAGATGGACCCCATTAATTATATTTTGATTTAAACATTTATGCAAAAGTTTGCATTAAAAAAACCCAAACCAACTGAAGTGACTTCAACAGGAGAGTGTTTTCTGCATGATGACTTGTACAGAAAAAACTGCTGGAACTAACTAAGCAGAGCATGGTTCCTGGGGCAAACCAGGAGTAGAGCAGCCCTTGCTGGTATTACTGGTGAAGATTAGAGGGGATCACTCACTCATGGATGCAGAATGTTTTCATACATTTATATTTTCAAAGGTTTATTCACAAGGAACAGATTTAGCAACATACCTCTCCTTCCTTTTTAATATGAGAACTGAACTTTTTTTTTTCTGTACACTTCTAGTGTTTCCCCAAAGCAGGGGTCCGTTAGCTCCAGGCTCCGACACTCCCAAGGGCTGTGATCTTATCTTAGGCTGCCAGAGATCATTATACCCATCACTGTCATGTTGCTATGTTGTTGGTGGGGCTTTTTTTTCCCCTTCTGTTTCATTTTATTTGTTTTTTACGGGGGGTTGGGGGGGAAAGAAGTAGTAGGGTTTTTCTAGCCCTTAGACATGTAACCCAAGACAAAAGGCCTCAATTTCTCTCACTCTTCCCTTACAACTCTACCAGCTGAAGTACTATTTTTCACAGGATGAATTGCTGATATTCGTACTTACACAAACTAAGGGCAGAAACTGAATCTTCCACTCTGTAACTGTCTTAACTCACACAGTACCAACATTAATATTCCTAACAGTAAAGCCTTCATTTTGGCTTCTATTCCGTAGTCTAAGATATATTCCTCATTCTCTAGTTACTGATATATTTCTGATGTGCCCAGCAGGTAACTTCTAGGAGTCACACTAGGTCAAGCTTACTTTAAGAAAAGGAGGAAGGGTAAAGGCAGGAAAGGCTGAAAACTGTGAGTTTCTTGTGTCTTGCAATCTTAGTTTTGTTCCGTATTTCTGACTGGGTTTTTTTGGGCCACAGCAGTTTGCTCAGTAAAGCCTCTTTACCAAAACTGCCACTAGTTTCCTCTGTGGTTTTTATGTGAAAAGAAAAAAAATTTAGGAGGTGCTAAAGACAGCCCTGCTGGAGTTGTGCACTTATGGAGAGACTGTGCTTAACGGAGATGCTAAGTCAGGGAAGGATTGAAATCTCCCAATTTTGAGGCCCAACTAGCAGAGCAGGGTCAGTCCTCCATGACACATTGCCTCAAGAGAAGGAAGAATGTCCAGTCTTGGGTAAAATACACTGATCACTCAAGTGCTTTTCTGAGGTGGGTGAGGTGTGAATTTGAACCCCTCCAGCCAAGTAGATGTCAGATCTCAAAACTGTCCTAAATAGCAGTTATTCCTTACTATAGTGTGAGTACACTTTGTTCTTTACCTTTGTGTTCAGCACAGTGCTAGAGGAAGGGAGTCAAGGACAAGGAATGGCTCATCTCAGTTTAGCCTGGATTCCTGGTACAATTTCCTTTGGCTCTTCAGGCTAAAGGAGTTTGTGGTCTTCACCTGATGCTTGCAATATGGAAATATAACTCTATTATTTAATGTAAATTAGACTTCCAAGAGTGAGCAGTAAAAATTACGAGGTCTGTTTTCTCACCTGTACCCCCTCTAAGGCATGACTTCTTTTCTAACTCCTAACTCATAGCTAAAATCCAAAATGATGGAATTATTTTCAAAAGTTCCTAGAGGGTTCATCTGAGATCAGGGCTGCAACATGTCAGGCAAAAAGGTAACTAGAAGTTGTCTCCTCATGTGAAGAACTTGTGCTCTAAAGAAGCAAGACAGGCAAAAGCAAGAAGAGAAACAGAACAGTGGAATGATTTATCTGGGGTCACGGGGCGGGTCAGTGGCAGAGCTAAGATCAGAGTCTGTGTCTCTTGGTTTCTGCCAAGACATCACGTAGAACATGTCCACACAAAGGAATGTTTTAGATATACACGTGGAAATTGCAGGAGTTCACTAGTATTGGAAATATTTCCATTTAGAACAGGAATGTTAAAGATTAACCTTAATAGTCCTCCTTTTCTGCTGTCATTCAGTTCCTTTCCTCAGTATCTTTGAAAGCCTTGTACAATCCACCAGCTCGTCATGTTGGGGCTTTCCTCTGCTTGTTAATGACACCAGGGCTTCCATAGGGTAGCAACCTCTTATGACAGCAACCTTTTATTTGCCCACATCTTCAGTGAGATGACAGATAATGGGAGGAAGTCAGATATGTTTAAAATATACTTAGTTTTAACAGCACTGAGACACTTAACTTGTCAGCAATCCAATTATTAATCAGATTAATGGACTTTAATAAATCCACTGCATCCTTAGGACAATTGCCTGGTTTATATTTCATGCATACAGAATAGGGTTTCTCCTGAGCTATGAGAACTTTCATATTAAAGCTAAAACTGAGAAGTAATCCTTAGCTTACTCTGCTACCACACCTTGCATGCAAGAATGCTGATCATTGCCTGTGTAGGAGCATCATTTAATTATGTTTTCTCACTTCTGAGCTTAATGCTATTGAAGGAAATCCATCAGCATTTAATTGAAGACTAAATACAGTCAGTCTTTCTGGCTGTTTTGGTACCCACTTAGAAATATATTTGATACCTAGACAGTCAAAAAGGATACCAGGGGTAACAGCATTAGGGAAGGTTTTGTAAGAGAATGGGAATCTAATTTGTATCTGGAAACTAAATTTATATCTGAGATTTTTAAAAACCATTTAAGAGATATTGAACCCCCATCTGTGTTAGAAAGTAATGGAAATAAGTAATCCAGTTAGATCTTTACCTTTCTAGGGGAAATAATTATTTCAAAATAATTTTTAAAGTTTATGATTTTGGTCAGAAACTAAAGCCCCTGAAACATATTGCAATGCAACAAAAATAGCTCATGCTGCAGCATTTTCATTTTGGCTTCATACACAGCTTGACATTTCAGATTGAGCAATGCTGTATTCTGTGCACTGAATTTAATTCTGTTATTCCTCTTTATAAACTGAATTTTGTAAAATTCAAATTTTCAAAAGGGAGGTGAGAAACAAGTAACATGAGCTGTGAGTCCAACAAAGAAGGCAGTTTCAATGCAAATGATATGAAAGTAAGTAAAGAATTAATTTGTTTTAGTTAATTTTAGATCAGGTTTGGAGATCAGTGTGTTCAGAATAAAACAGCACAGAAGTCACTAATGTCAATGTCATGATAGCATTTTCCCCTTGAGTGGGGATCATGAACAAATGAATTTAATAGAGGCTTTAATATTGATTTAAGAAGGTGCAGGCAGGAGCTTTAAGGACTGCTTAATGTTAAGCACATGAATAAGTGCTTTCCAGAAGAATTTTTTTTTTCGTATCAGACACTATGTACGTAAAAGGGAAAAGCACATTTGTATCTGTGTGGGAATGAACTTTTTCGATTATAAAAGCAAAGAGCTGTGAAATACCTAGTTAGTGAGAGAACCCTGAAGGGCAGCAAGTAATAGAGGTTATATTTTTAACCTTTTTAGGTTGCCAAATTAAACCTAATTGTAACCTGTTTTTTACTTCAGCACTGTAGTACTGAAGCCTAATTATACACTTCTATGCATTTGTCTTGCTCTGTATTTCAGATGGTTGGGTTTGTTACCTGAAATGTAGGCTTGCTTTCCTGCTGAAGGAAGGCTCATGGGGGCTTTTAGAGCAAAAATAATAAATAACTAACTTTTCTTACAGAGCCATTACACTTTTTCTTTGTTACATGGATTAAACAGGTACTGTGCCTAGAAATGCAAGGTCTCTGTCAAGTTTGTATTTGCGTGTCTTTAATTATGGTATATATTTCCTCTGGCATGATTTATTAGTTTCCTTTGTAGTTTTGTCACAGAGTTTACTTGCCATTTCAATCTGAAGTAGCCGTTAATTTTCTTTTCCTTTTCTTGGCAAGAAGTAAATTTGTACTATTTGCTGATTTGTTTATTACTGTCTGAAAACTTAACCCTGCTCAAAGTCAGAGATTTTAAGTACGTCAGATCATCTTAAAGCTACTTACAAGTTACACGGGTGACGTTATATGTGTGCAGAGAAATTCATTTTAAGTGCTACAAATGAGTCCTTTAGAAATACCCGGGAGTCATAATGTGTGTGACATAATGAACCCTCCTAAATTACAGCCTACACTAATTAGATCGGTTATTGCTACATTCCAATCCCTGGAACAATTTGCTTAAAGCAGTCCTTACCTGCAGTGAACAGACAGATACCTGACTGGCAGCAGCCTTTTCCCTTCTCGCTCGCTCGGCACACGGACTCTGCGCTCGGGTGCCAACAGCCTCGTGCCACCTGTGTCTCCAGTGGGACCAACTGTCATCAGGGAGGTAGTTTATGACACCGAGAAAGTACAGTGGTCCCCTTGGGAAAGGACAGTGGCCCCGTGGAATGAAACATTTAGAAGGTTTGATCATGTTTTCCTGGGTTTAGTGTTGTTTACATGCTTATTCCTTAGCTACTCCTCCGTGTAGTGTCTTTTGTCTCTTCATTATGTCTTAAATTCCTTTATAGGAGTTCAGAGATTTTGTTATTAGTAGTATTTCTTTATTTTGATTCACATGAGGGAAGATATTTACCCTTGCTCCCTGGTCTGCGTACTCTTTCCTGCTCGTGCAGAAAAAGAATAACAAGCTGACACAATGTTTCGGACAAAAACCACATGAATCTTGCTGGGGAAAAGCTGTTCTGGACTCTGTTCCTGAGCAAACTACTGTTAGTAATTTTGCTGAGAATAGATGTCAACAGGAGACTGCTTATTTATTTAGATGTGGGTCCATTAACTTGGTTTTTCACTGTGGTAATTCATACAAATCTATAAACAGTAGAAACTGCTTTGTTAATTAGTTGATATTGCAGAATTGGAAAGGGAAGCAGAGAAATGTAAATGTTTTTTCACAAATACATTCTATCAAGAAAAGATTTTTAAAAATCACAATGGTAAATCATGAGAAATGCTATGTGCATGTTTTGAAATACAGCTAAAATGCCAGCAACAGAGTGGCCACACGTGTTACACTCGGTTGGTTCCTTTGCTTGTTTTTACAGGACATTTTTCTAAATGTCAGGTCCTGTGTTCTATGCTGAAACTGTTTGATTTTGACTTCCCCTCTCACTGTAGGCTCAGAGGATCAACATGAAGCAGAATCAGCATGGTTTCAGCACCTGGATACAGAAAGTGGTGTCAGGAATCCTGGTCCATGAAGCTGGACACTCCAAAGACACTCCACAGGCCAGCTGCTGTGGGACACTGCAGCACACTCCTGAAGTTAACTGGGTTGAGAATTGCCTTTTTACGCTTTGAGGCACTCTCTGCCTCCCACCAAACTGTGATCCTGACTTGTGCTACTCTGCCAGGTAGCTGGGTCTTAAACCAGCTATACTAGGAGCAGAAAAATCAGTGAGATTGTGGGGGGGCTTGGCTGCTTACCTGTATGTTGCTGTCATGGTGAAGAGACCCTGACAGAAATCCCCAGTCACTGTCACAGTTGTGGCCAGTGTGGTTCAAAACTGCAATGTTCTTCAGAAACGTTCCCACTTTACAGAAACCACAAAACAGGCTTGATTCTTGATTTGGGCTCCTTTGCTCTTGCCTCTTGCACATATTTTTGTGTAATGAATGTTTTGTAATTCAAATTACATATTGCTTTGTGATATTACAGGAGTCTCATGAGCTTAACTCTGAGCCGTTTACATCTGCCCTGCATAATTACTCAGATCCTGCTGTCTGGTCTCCCAAAGCCTGGACCACAAAGTTATCTGAAATTCCCCTCTGCACCCACCCATCTCCTAACAGACCTCTGTGTTTGCTTTCTTCCCTGCAGCTGGGAATATGAGGTGCTCATTTTGCTTAAGGAATGTATTTTGCACACCTTTTTCTCACCTGTCTTGTCATGAGATGCTTTTCACTCATTTTTAGGTGTTTCTTTCTTTTTTCTTTTTTTTTTTTTTAATTTAATGACACTTTGTCACTGTTCGCTCAGCACATTGAGTACATCTGGAGAGGAAGGGGTAGAAGGCATAAAAAAAAAAAGGCTTTTTAAATTTTATTTTATTTACTTTATTTAACTCCCGAAACTTTACTTTTTGCAGATCATCCCATGGCCAAGCTCTAAACGTTTTGCTCAATAGAAAGTTCCTTGCTTTTCAATTTTTTACTACTGGGAGGTGTGTTCTTGTTGCTAGAAGAGGTCAGGAATCCCCTGGAGAATTTAATCATGATCTTGTGATTTTGTTCAAAATTTGCTCTGCAAGCAACTGTGGCTTCACTTCTGTCTTTTTGATTTGTAGAGGCAGAAGAAAGCTCTACCTGTTACAACTTGGCACATGAACTGTTTTGCTGGGCAAACACTGCTGAGTCCTATGTCCAAGCAGCCAAAGCAATACCATTGCACAGATTTGTTTCATTTTTCCAATAGCTTTTGTAAAATAACTAGCAAAGAACCTGCAATACTTAATGAGGCTGGCAGACAGGGAAAGGTCAAAAACAAGCAGGAGATCTGTTCTGACTCATTCCTAGTGGACTTATAACTTGTTCCTTAGACCAAACAGTACTTTTCTCTTATTAAAAAAAAAAAAAAAAAAAAAAAAAAAGAATTAAGAGACGACAGGCTGAAACTGCCTACTTTCCTTTCAGTGTCAGAAGACATAAATAGTTTAAGTCTGCAGTGGTTTCTGATTGAATATCCTTTTGAAGTAATGATAGCTATAATTTAAAGCAACAGTTACCACATTTTCTTCTCTTTGTGACATTCTTTGATGCCCTGAGTATAAATCTGCTTAAAATAGCTATCGCCATGCCTGGGTATACTACCAGGACTTTCGGAGGTTCTGCCTCTAATTGCCATCATATGTACCTAATATCACAAACATAACTGCCTAATGATGATGTTGCTGCAAATACTTTCTTGACATAAGAAGAAAGGTAAATTCAGAGGTGCACATTAAGTTTAAATTGTTTGCTAAGACCAAAACTTTTGCAAAGAAATTATTTTTAATTAGCATAAATACTTTTGCAGGGCTGCTTGGCCCCAGATGTATATTCAGCTGGTAAGGGGTATTACATTATGGTCTAATACAGCATCAGAAAATTGCTGACTTTCAGGGGCAATTACAAAAACATTTTGCTACAATATAATTCCAAACTTTGTTGTTGCCTCACGCAAATATTTATATACTTAGTCAAATAGATCTTTTTTCCCCAAAAATTTGATGCAACTTTAAAAAAAAAAAATTATTTTAGGATAAATTCATGGGTATCTTTTTCTATCTGTTAATTTCATTAAATCTTTTCCTGCTATTCTGTTAAACAGTTCCTAGTTTCCATTCCATATTATTGCAGTATGCATACATATTCACTTTAAGAGTGTCTCAGTGTTATCCTGGTGTATTGTGTAAAATAATGGACAAAAACAATGCATTAAATATTAAATATTTTAATATTCAGTATTTTATGTTTCAATAATAAGCCTTTAATTATTTGAATGAGTTCTTGTGTTTCTCTTTTGGCATCAGGGAATAGAAATTATTTAAAATAAAAAATTTTTTTAAATGACAAGCTAAACCAAAACAAAAACCCCAAACAAACAAATGAAAGCAAAACCAAACCCCAAACAAACAAATAAAAAAAAGCAAACTACAGAGGTTTCTCTTTTGGGATCAAATAAGTATTGCCATCTCAGAGAAGAGTGTTTGCATGGTTGGAAAAGAAGCTGGACAGATAATAAAAGGGATGAGGGCAGGTGAGATAAATTATGATGTTGTTGTGAAGCCCATCAATTCTGGTGTCACAGCCAGCTGCAGTTTTTACAGTTTATTACTGAATATACTTTCTCTGATTCTTTGTTGTTCCTTTCAGTCAAGACCACCAAACCCTGTTTGCCTCTCTTGCTAGGACATACTCTGCATTTTTATCACCTGATGCTTTTCTCCTAATTACATGAAGTTCAGATCTGTGATACCTCCACCGACTTCCAAAGTAAATGTATAACTTTATAAACAAGGTAAGTTGGAAAGACAAGCAATCTTGCTGCAGCAGCAGCATGCTGGACGAGGGCCAGTTCCTTTGGCTTCCTTGAAAACTAAAACACAAGACAATTTGCAGTGGTGTCACTGTTACTCTCACAAGTGCTCCAGATCTCTGGTGCCTCTCAGCCTCATTTATAACAGAGCAGCAGCAGGATAATGCTGCTAGTTGATTTGGTAGTGTAATGAGTAATTCTCATGCATGGCAGTGGAGAAGTCAGGCTTGTACTTCTGGAGTATAAAATTACTGATAAGCCATTCTCCCTTTTCCCAGCTCTCAGATGTAACTGAGATATGGAGGGATGAGGTTTCAGCTCCGTGGCTGTTTCTGGACTCTGGCCTTTCACAGTATGCAAACTCATGATCTTGCCACTCAGGGAGTTAATTTCTTCACAAATTCTTCAGAGATTCAAAGCCCAGATAGGACAGTGCACCAAGTCCTGCACCTGAGCTAATTGCACCCACATTCAAATCAGTGGATGGGAAAGTTTTTGACCTGTTTGCTTCCAAAAGGCATTTTGCTCAATCTGGTGCGATGAATCAAGAACTGCTTTTATTGTTTGGACAAGAAATCCTTCATACAACTCTCAAAACCCCACTTGAAGAGACTCAATCATCATTCCTGCCCAACAGCAAGGTAAGCTAAGTGTCAGATGCAACATTACAGGCAGCAATGGGCAGGTTTTGGTGTCTCCTGGCACATTCTGGATCTATCTTGAGAAGGCAGTGGAAAGAACTGTGATGGCCAAGACCTCATGTTAAAGACAATCTGGCAGGTGATCTGAGGTGATCTCACTGGCAGTGATCTGAGGTTCACTGATGACCCTGCCCCTCTGGGAGGTGAAAGGCTTGTTGAGCCAGGGAGTGCCCTCCACGGTACCAGTAAATAATTTAGGCAGCCCATCTGTGTGGCTGGGGCAATGCTTCTCTGTGGAGGAGACAACTGAGTGGGATTTAAACTAAGAAACAAGGTGGGTGATGCAAACTCTTATGCTAATGGGAAAGGCTTTCTGCATGGGAAAACAGAGGAGTTCAAGTTAGTAAGGAAAGATAAAGGGTAGTCCACTATAGAAAATTCAAGATGCTCATTTTTTATTTATTTTTAAGCATGGTTTGCATAAAACAAACACAGACCCTCAGGAAGATCAACATGTAAATGTTGCTGACCTTTAAATGAGGTATTACAGATACTTGATAGAAGTTAGCCAGTGAAACCATGCCAGAAACGATACAATCAGAAAACAGACACAAAAAAGATAATTGCTGCATTTTAAGCTGAAATTTCCAGCTGTTTAAGCATCTGCTCAATAAAGGATAATCACCTGCTTGAGCCCAAACTTGCAAAAGGCAGTGGAGCAGAGGCTACATGTGTGGGAAGTGGGCAGGTGATACAGCAAGTGTGCAGCAGAGAACTGGAGATGCTGCAGGTCAAGAGACAACCCAGATCACAGGAGGACATTGGAGTCACCACATAGCTGGCTCATATGGCTGTTCGTATTGCAAGGTGAAGAAAGGCACTGGAGTTTCCAAAATGTAAGTTCTTCTCTGGAGAATTATTTTGTTTTATTTTTAACAACTGGTTTCACTCCCAAATCCTCCTTTTTATTAGCAGTATCAGACACCATCAAGGAGACCATTTTATTAATCTGTTGTATATATTACATCTTACAACACACATTTCTAATATCTAGGAATGAGATTCAGAAATGGCAAAATTACAGTGATAAATTTAAAATTTACCAGTATCAATTCAAATCCAATACAGTGTGTCCTAAAGAAGTCCATTGAAAACCAGTTACATGACTGCAGTTAAACAGGGTATTTTAATGCCAGAAACTGCGGAGGATATGAAACTGCTGAGAATCACTGATGACTGTATACCCTCTCCCTCCAAACAGGGAGATATTTAATTTTTTTTGAGTAAGTAGACAGAAAAGACCGAGAAACCTGTACGATTTTGGGAAGGCAACTCTGTGGAGGTACCGATGCAGTGCCCTCTACCATGTTTGCTGCAGTGGCCATTCCCTGAAGTTACACACTGCAGCTCTCATGCTGGCAGAAGTTTGTTTATCTCTTTATGATCACAACTGGAATCAAATGTTCCCAAATTCTGCATGTTAAAGAAAACACTTGTGAATTTCATGGTTAAAAGTTGTGGGCAATAATAGTTAGAGAGAAGCAGAAAGAAGATACTGTGAGAGTCTAGCAGAAGCCTGTGCCTGGGTTAACTGCTAATCCCTGGGCAGGAGCCCCTGGCCCTGTGAGACATGGTGCTGCCCTTTTTTGTTCAGAAAACATGTTTCTCAGCTGTTATTGCAGAGGCTGGATGGTGATTTTGTTGAAGGCAATGGGAGGAATATCTTTAATGGATCAGAATTTGGCCTCATTTCTGCTCCAGGCTAAATGGGAAATTACCCTTTCTTTTTTTTTTTTTTCATATTCCTGAAAGTACTCAAGCCAGCACTGTATGGTTTTCCTCCTTATTTCCTTTTGTTCCTATTCAAACATCTGTCTGAAGTAGTGCATTACATACTAATTTGGTTGGAGCTTTTTTTTTTTTTTTTTGCATGGTTGGGTGTGATTAGTCTTTCACTTCATTTTCATTAATTTACTTCATTTATTTGCTTTTGATCTTTTATTGAGCCGTACAGTATCTGTGTGTGTGTGAGAGTGAGCACGTGTGTGTGCATGCAAACAGGAAAATTTCTGCATTTATTTCTATTTGGACGCACTCACTGCATTCTCTGGATAGAACTGGCAGCAGGGCCCTTGGGTTATGTCTAATGCTGCTTGTGGGTCCTGACTCTCACCGTGTGCATGAGCCAGTGGCATCAACGGGGTGTTCCCACCTGGTCACCCACCTGCCTTCAACCCCGGGCAGGGCAGTGTGTGAGCAGCAGGATGTGTCAGTGAGTAGCCGTGGACCGCCATGTATTTCAGGTGGGACACCAAACCCCGTCCTTGAAGCAGTACTTCTGTGTGTGAGTTTGCTGCTGCTTTACCTCGTGGGTGCACGGAGCAGGATGCTGTGGGAAGGGGCTGTCAGCTGGATTTCCCCACTGGCCCTTGTTCTGTGTTTCTGTAGCAGCGTCTGCAGCTCAGATGTTTCCTGTGATGCTTTCTCAGTAAGTCTTCAGCCTAAAGGTAACACTGTAAACATACGTACTACAAACTGAAACAAACACATACATTTCGGGACCATTGCTGGCAGTGGTCAGTGCTGATCTGTGATCCTTGCAGGCTCCCAGTGTGTCACAACAAGAGGAAGGCTCGGCCTTCCAGGTGCAGCCCTGAGAATTGTGCAGGACACAGGGGCTGCCTAGCCACCACACACTGGCCTTTGAAGTGCCCCCTTGTCTTCTGCAGAGGGATGTCTATTTGCTTCTCTTGCACTGGGTTGTCCTCGCTCCTGATAGGGCTGTGGCAGAGGATGTGTTTCCCCTTTCCTTTCTTTCCCTGTCCCTCCCATCACACAGTGTGTTGATACATGTGTTTTGCCTAGATCGCTTCCTGTAAAGTTGGAGGGTAAAGCTCTCCATCACATGTCATCGTTGTCTATAATTACTGTTCTGTCATTGTCCTGCAGAGGAGCTGCCTCTGCCACCCCATCATCAGCTTTCTTCTCATCTTTTTGAAGCTTCACTTTCTCTCCTAGGTACCCAGGAACAGAGTGATGATAGACTCTGTGATGTTTTTTGATCTTTCCCCTCATACCCTTGGATCTTACTCACCAATCTTCTTCGCCTTTCTGTCATTGCTAATAAATTTTTCTTTCTGTTAATGTTATCTGTATGTTAATATCTCCACAGAAAAAGATACCATAGTAGGAAATACCAAATCCAGAGACAAGAGACATTACCTTGGTTTGGCCAGTGTGCATATTTTTAGCACTGGCAACCCATGCAAGTCTTCTATGTATACATCCTCCCATATAAGCCATATTTCACAGCCATTTACATGGAATGAGAAAGGAGATGTTCTTATTGAGTAGAAACCTTGTGTTTCTAAAATAATTTTTATTGTCTTGTGCTACAGACACATTCATACATTTTTTGCTCTATTGAGCTGTGGTCAAGAAGGTCTGGCCCTGCCATTGTTCTTGTTTCTCAGGCAGTGCTTGATAATAGTCCCTGTTATTCCTTTTTCTTGACATGTTTTGTATAAATATTATAAGAATATGTTTGATTTGTACCATGTCATCTAGAACCTTTTAAAATTCCTTCTCAAACTAAAAGCATACCGCTGCTTGAAGAAAAATAAGCACAGTACCCTTATCACTCTGGTACTGTTTTCTTCTAAAATATCTCCCATTTGGAAGTCTTTACTGTAATAACTGGGATATGAGCATAAAGGTTGGAATTTTCCCAAATAAGAGAGCTTCAAGCCATAATTTCTTAGTACAAAAGCTTCTTTTTTGTTAAATTATATATAAGTATTTTCAGCAGGACCTCCTATGCACAACTATGTGGTGAACACTCCCTTTTGCAGTATCAGCTGAAATGTATATCTTCTATACTGTTTATATCAGTGTCACTGTTACAAACAAATCTTGCTTTACTTTAGAGGGTGAGCTGGAGATATATAGCCAGAGATATATGCACAAAAAGTGTGTCTGCTTTTTAGTTGCAGGATCATTGCCCTCTGATCTCACTCACCTCTTTTAAGGCTGTGCAGGAAGGTAAACCCTGGATTACAGTCTGGACAAAAGCAGAGGTTGAACATGAATGAATCGATAGATTCCCCAAACAAATGAGAACATACAGAGTCTTTCAACCTGTGGTACTGCTGACTTTAGACTCAGGGTCTTTCCTTTCTTTTGCCCCTTTATGCACATTTACATCCGTATTAAGAAGAGTGTTCTTCAAAAGAAAAAGCTGCTGCTATAACATGTCACCTACTGGTACAGCTGAGATTTTTCAGACGAAATTTCAGTGGGATTTGGGTGCCTAACTGCCCTAATTCTTTTGGAAATCCCAGTCTAACAGTCCTATATGGGGGTGTAAAAACTGCCTTCTGTAAAGGAATTTTCCTTCTCATTTTGCACTTCTCTCCTAGGCCAGCTGGGACACAGCACCTCAAGCAAAAAAGAACTGGCCTTTCCAGGCTCCCCTGCACACAAAGGGACATGTTTCATCCCCCCCAGCAGCACTGGTGCCCACTGGCTCAGGAAGAAGAAACCTGATGATCACGCCACTGCTGGGGTAAGTAGTTTGTTACACTGCCTACTGAGTTTCCTTCCGAACTCTCAAAAATGTGTTTTGCCTTCCCATTGGCAGTTTTCCTAGAACACTGATGAGACTACAAATACTAAGCACTTTATAGCTCTAATCTATATCAGTTAGGTGGGTTTTTCTGTGAGTTTCCCATGAAATTTTTGCAAAGGGTGTGTAAGAAATGCCTGATCCAATGAAGCAAATACCAACCAATGTGTTTGTTTTTCAGCATATATATACAGAGTTTAATTTAGCATAGAGGACCAACTAAGAATCAAGTATTGTTATGGTAAAACACTTCCTTTCATCTAGAGTTATATGTGATCCCATAATAAATCCAAATATGCATGATTGTTTATTAGAAAGTGAAAGTGAAAATTTAAATTAACACTGTGGCTACTACTGAGTTCCACTCTCTGCCATTATCTCAGTATATTTGGGTTTGTGTAATATGAGCATTCAGAAGCAAAACTTGCATGAAATCTTCCAATTGTCAGCCCTCTCCTTGTAAGGATTTGCAGTGAATCTCTGGAAACTTGCTAAGTCTCCAAGGGGATAAGAATTCACAGATCTAACTAACCCTGAGGGTCATGTTATCACACAGATTAACTATTCTCAACCAATTTCTAAAATTCATTAGGCAGTTAAGGCTTTCTATCAACATTAGTAATGTGTACTTTCTTTTCCTACCTGTTTGTCCTTAAATATATTTATTGACATACAGCGGTCCTCTTTCCTCTTATTAATCAGCTTCTTACATGTTGCTGAAGAAGCACCTCAATTTCACATGTTCAGCTAATTGTTCTTCTAAATATTCCTTTTAGAGGAGGCAGTGCACAGTACCCCAATTATTAATACATAATGCTACTCCACAACATTGTATTTGGAGGAGTAGTATCAATAAGTATATTTTTTCAACCCAAAGTTTTATGTTTTTTCAAATAAAATAAGGGGTGTAACATTTCCCAGAAGCCAGCAATACCAGTCCCTGTGTCACAGACTTGATAAATAAAGCCAGGATTGTGTAGGAAGTCACTGAGAGTCAAATACATCAGAACAAGGATTTTTATAGTATCTATGTCTTAGATAAGGTCTCTCCTGCTTAAATTGATATACCCCTTGGATAATGGTTGCATATGATGGTGGTCAGCACACTTGGGGTGAATCCCATTAGCTACATATTTTCATTACAGTAATGCCCCACAGAAGAGTTGCCTATGAAGGGAAGACTGGAGGAGCTTCCTCAGTTATGGAGTCCCATCTGCTGTTCATACAGGCACCACATCATGTAATGCCCCAAACTAATCTGCTGATCTGATGACAGCAAATAAGGTCCTGTTTGGGGTTTGGGTTGGGTTCTTTGGTTGGATGGTTTGGGGATTTGTTCTATTACAAAACCTCCTTGTTCTGATGGTTTAGTACTTTCTTTTGATTCCCAGGTATTCTGGTTCATTTACATCTGCTTCTTCTTATGCCAACACTGTCCTATAATTTCTAGCTTGTAAACCAAAATACCAGCTGCAGGACAAACTAAACTTGCTGGTTCTGTAGTAAGGAACAGGTTGAAATGCCTCTGGGTACAAAAAGTTTGAAGGTGCCTGGAAGGATGGCCCAGGTGGCCCTCACTCTTATACTGAGGGAAACATCTCTGAAGGAAAGTGCTGTTTCCTTCCCAAACAGCTAGGGCATAAATATTTTTCTCTTCCAGAAAGCTTCTGCAAAATGATAGTCTGCTTTTACACCAAACCATTTAATAAGTTTAATTAAATGGAAGCTTATGATAATTAAACCAAAAGCCTAAGGGCCCTGTTCTGTGAGGACTTACTCCTTGAATAAGACCAATTTCCATATAATTTAGACAACAAAATAGCGGAACAGTACTTTGCCATCTAATTTATATGAAATTGGTATTCTCCAACCCAGATTTATATTACACTGTAAACACACTTCTTGTATCTTGGCAGATACCTCCAGCCTCCAGTACAAGTATTGGAGCAGAAGAGAAAGAAAAGCTTTTTAAAAAGGAAACCCCCTTTAAAAAAAAAACAACCAACCAAAAAAAAGAAAAAAACCAACTCAACGAGAAAACCCCAAACCAAACTAAATAAACCTGGATGTGCAAATTAAACCATAATCTGATAAACTCTGCATGAGGATCAGATATCCTTAAACAAATTCTCTAACATAGTGGGTACTTGTAGGTTCTTCTTTCATAAGAAATTTGCATATTTACTACTTCTGGGTGTTTTCTTGAACTAGTGTTTGTGATCAGTGCTGGAAAAAAACTCACGCTCTGCATTCTGGAATTCCTTACCGTCTCCCCAAGTGTCCCAAAGGAACGGTACAGTGCATTATCTCCTCCGCCACCTGTATTTTTATTGCACTTCAAAACAAAGCTCCAGTACTACAAAGAATCAATGGGGCCTGATTCTTCACTACCTTACTCCAACTTTGTTCAAGCCTGCTGTAGACAAAACCATTCCTCTTGCTTACAACTGAAACAGTGGGAAAGTCCCCAGCCCTCCCCACCAGTGTGACAGGATAGCAGATTTTGGTCCTTTCCTGATCCCCTCTTGTAGACACAGGCACAAGAAACACAAGCAACCCAGGTAGAAGGGAAATTATGATCCTTTGTGTTCTCCTCTGCTCCTGCTTGCAGCACAGCTGATAACTGAGACCTTGGTGATAGGCGACTTTACTGCATGAGCTTCCCTGCTTTGGGGATGCTTTTATTTTTGTTCCATTTCTTGTGTGGTGTTTTTTGGTTGTTTTGTGGGTTTTTTTCAGAGACTGGAATTGGCGGGTTACCATTCAGAGGGAGGTTGATTTTGTGCCAGTTCTTGTTCCGAAGAAAAGCAGTGGTCCTGCACTGAGGGAAGTTATAAGTCTGGTAGTTGTAGAAAAGGTGAAATCATTATTTTGAACAGGCTGGACACCAAACACTGCTGTGCACAGCTAGTCCCTGTTAGATGCTGGTGATTAATTGCTCGGGGTTAGAAGATAACCAGGTCAGAGCCTTATGAGATATACACTTCCCACTGACAGTCAAATAGTAGACACCCATATCTAAAGTCTATTTGTAAAAGTAGTAGGGAGGCATTGTCCCTTGTGCCATAAATGACTGTATCATTATAATTTATAATGCCCATTCCTCTATTTCTAAACCTTTGAGACACCGACAGTCATAACTCTGACCTGCTGTTTTGCTTGTGCTGCAGAGTAAATACAAAGCCCAGTGGTTAAAACTCAGCCTGGATGGGCCAGAATTATTCCCTGTAAGACAAGCCATCTGGAAGATCTCACCCTGTTGCTGACTGCCCTACCTATCTGTGGGCTTTGACCCAAGCATGCACAGAAGTGTTGCATCCTGAGGGTCGTTTCTGACAGCTCTGAACATAGAAAACCATTTTCTTTGCAATCTTCAGAAGTGGCTTACAAAATATTTAAAGTATTCAAAATCTGTGACCTTTTCCTCCAGGCAGAGACTTCGTCATGGTGATCTATGTCTCTGTGGCCTTAAGGCCAGATTAATACAAGGCGTCTCCCCAAACCACCTGCAGGCTGGAGCTGCCAGAGAGGGGAAGCCTGACTGCTCAAGGGCCCTCACCTGGGGAAGCTGGCGAACCCTGCACTCAGCAAACAGCACTAGCAGGTAAGATTCAAAGTCTTTTTAATTATTGGTGGTGTTTTAAGCCTTAAACAGTAGAAAGCCAGAGTCTGTGAGGAGCCCACGCATCATGTCACATTATGATGTTTCTCAGGGCAGATGCACATGGCAACTACTTACAGCTACAAGCTACAACAGAGACCCAGGAAACTGTCCTCTACAGTGGAACAAGGGTCCCACTCCTCTTGGAGGCACCTGAAGGTTGTGTGGAGACATGTCTCCTCCCACACGGACTACGTGACCTTGGAATCTGGGTGCCTGGCTGTCCAGAGTTGCAAGGATAGAGAACTTGAAGGGTTGTGCTGCCCAGGCAGCTATTCTCCATCTCCTGCAGGAAAAGGGCTGAGTGAGGCAAGCTCAGCCTGTGGCTTGGAGGTGTATCAGGCTTGTTGGCTGCCAGCTGACCCTTTGCAGCATCTGTGACAAGCTTGAGGCTCAAAAGTAAGTGTGCTGTTTGGTTTTAATCTAGATTTTAAAAATAAATAAATAAATACAAATTGTCAAAGGCAGAAATGGAAGGATTGCATTAATTTCCCTAGATTATTGCTTTAGCAAGACATGGTCACTTGCTGTTTTTCAGAGGTCATCTCCCCTCACTGTAAGGGAGATCTTCTTAATATTATTAGCAAGTTTGTCTTTTCTTAACCTGACTTTTAAGTTTTCAAGATTAGAAATGTTCTTGGAGTAGACCAGCACATCAGAATTTAAACTCATTTTAAGGTTTTGTACCCAAACCTGAACCTAGATCTGTATCCCCCAAGTCCTTCTCTCTTTATTACAAAGTGGAGCATACCAGACCCAACTGCACATTGAAGTGAATCTGACACCCCAAAGCTCCTGGAGGGCTTTTAGACAATGGATCCAGTCTGGGCAGATTTGGAATTCACCCTAAGAGTAGGACGAGTTCCAGAAAAAATTAAGATGATCCTAGACTGAGCGAAGGTACAGAGGAATAGGAAGGACTACTCAGCACTTGTGTGAGGCTAGGGAAGAAATTTGGATGTGTGAAATGGAATTCTAGGGGAGAAGGATGAGGAGAAGATTGGAGAGGTGGTAGTAGTCCCCTGGTAGCTACTGCACCTCGACTGAGCCCAGCTCACATGGAAATTGTTTGCTGAGACCTCTGGTGAAGTTGCTGCATGTCACAGGTGTGACATTCAACCTTCTGCATCCATCATGGGAAATATTAGTATCACTTTATTGCAAGCACACTTCTGCAGAGATCTGAGCTGAATTTTCATTCTTTCAAACATTTTCATGATTAAGAGGAATATTCTGCTCCAAAATTTTCAAGCCCTAACGTCCAGAAAATACAAATTTCTTATGTTCCATAGTGCTGAATATGTGGTCCCAGGATCCCTCATAAGCTCGATAGAGAGCAAAAAAAGTATTTGCACCTCAGTTACAAAACTGGGACAAGAAGTCTTAATATTCCTACCATGTTTTGGTGACGATGGAAGGTCCACATTTTAGTCCAGGCCCTCTGTAAATGTATATAACTTTCAGGCACACCAATAGTATCTTCCTCCTCTTACATCAAGTCTGAATTTGTCCCATAACATTTGTTAAATGGCTCCAAAAAACACAAGTTTATCTTAAAAGAGAAAAGTAGTCTGACACAAATAAAGAAATGGAGTAGAGAGTGAACAGAGATGTACAGAACTGAGTTTCTGGGTAAAAATCAGTCCTGGTCACAGCCTGCCCAGCTCCAGGTTTCACCATCTGGTTGCAGACATATTTACTTAAAGTAAGTAGAACAAGTAAGGTAAGAAGTATGTCGTCTTCGTTCTCATGATGCATCAAGATTCCAAACTCCAACGATAAATAATGTACAAAGGTGCGAAAGTACAATTCTGTTTGTCCTGGGCCTCTCGTCAGGGAGATGTGAGGGACGAGGAGCACAGAGCTGCCAACTGTGCCGGCCCGGCAAGGCGGGAGCACCCAGGTGGTCACTTGGCCAAACACCCTGCGTGCCACTGGCCGGCCCCAGTCCCCGCACACTGAGAGCTTTTCAAGGGAAACATTTCGTGTCCCAGCACCTCGCACACACAGAGCCTGTTTTCCAGGATGTTGTTACCTTGCTGTTATTTTGCACTTCCTTCCCAAAAAGTTTCAAAGTCTATTTTTTAGCACGTATTTATTAAAATTTTCTCCCACTATTCAAAAGAATATTTGAATGGCCACTTGAAACCCCGCTGCCTAATGACTGTCAACTTGCTGAAGAAAGGAGGCGAGGGAGGTTTTACTTTGGGCAGGGGGGAGAGAAAATAAAGAGAAATCGGCCCAGCTTCAAAGGGCACATTTCCATAATTGCCCTGTAACTTTGGCAAAATAAATCTGAAGGGCTGAGAAAAGCGCAATCTCTCAGATGAGTGCACTACAAAAGCCCCAGAGATCCCCAGTCCCACTTGTTACTATTCTAATTCAGTGAGAGAATTCAGTCCCTAACCTCAGTAACAAAAGCCATGAAATCACCGTCCTCCCATTCCGATAGCCTATTCCCAAAGAATAAGACCTTATCCAGCCTTTGTCTCCATCCTGCCCACAGACACTTGGTACAAGTCAGGATAGCATTAGGTGGAAGGACAGTTGGTAGAAGTTTTTCAGACTGATGATTTAAACCCTCAGTCTCAGGTTCTTGGTTGCAAATATGTGTACTCCTACGTAGCAGGGGTAGATGGGGTCTGTTTCTGGCTTGTTTTATTATCACAAGAAGCCCTTTTTGTAGTTCATATGTAGTTGAATTTCCATAGAATCTGTCTAAACTTCCCAGATGAAACATGCACAGGAGTTTTTCTATGGAACAGCAAAAATAGCCCCCATAACTGCTTCTAGGATTTAGTGTTTGTCCTCAGCAGTACACAATCTATTAAAAAAAGAGTGATTACAAAAGTAATTATAAATAAAAATTTAATAAGAAAGTGTCTAAAATGGCTTTGCTGGCACAGTCACAGTTCCAACTTTGTAATTCCTCGATGAAAAAATGACTGCTGAATGTGAACAGTAGATCTTTTACAGCAAAGACCCAATCTCCCGTCATTTGGCCCCTCTCTGACTTTTTTATTTTCTCAATAAGACAAGCTTTTGTGGTGATGTTCAGTATGGACAATCAGGACAGCCTTATAAAGGGATTGAGAAGGGCATACAAAGGGCTGCGGCAGCATCAAAGCGAGCCCAGCAGCACAATAGAGATGACATTTTTACATCCCAGGGCTGGGGCGGGCAGGGACTGAATACTGTGTCCATAGCAGTGTCAGTAAACAATGAGCAAAGTGGGAAAGGGGTGAAAACACAAGTCAAAATCTTTTTATTGAAGCCCCCTACACATTCATTGGGTATTTTCAGCCCTGCATTTGAAAGCTCTTCCATTTACTTACTCTCCGGATTCCCCTATTTAACTAACTGACTGATGATGGCTCCATTTTGATATCTGAAGAAAAGAATGAGAATTCTTCCTGAAGTGAATATATTAATTCATGAGATTTAATTGCGTTTTATTGGCAGTAAAGAAAATATTAGCGGCATGGTGCTGTTCTTAAAGGGACACTGCCACCTTTAACACCACATTTAAGAACACTGTTTAAGAAGCCCCAGCCTTACCTGTGGTACTAGTCCTGCCTGTGGTTCTGGGAAGCAATGCTTTGTTCTTAGTTTACCAGTTCCCTCAACTGAGGTTTGGTTGGTCAGGGGTTTCACATAACAAAACAAGGCTGGACTGTTCTGTTTAGCTGGTTTCTTGTTCCATTTCTTGTGTCCAAACCCAAGGTTTCGGTGTAGTTCAAAGTACCAGCATGGAAAGCCTAAAACCAGAGGATTTAACCCTGGTCGCTTAGCCAATTCAGGTAATCTCAGTAAGTATACCACATGCCAGAAGGGCAGGCATAGGCACTAAAATTTGCTTTTCTGGGCATTTTTTTCCTTGAAATTGCACAGAATTGCCTTTCTTTTAGTATCAGGCTGTGATTTAGCACACTAGAGGAAATCTTTCTATCAAGTATATATTTCTGGCATCCTCTTCTGTAGGAATCACTTGCAAAAGTCTCCATCTGAGAAGACCAGCACTGGTGCCGCTGTTCAACAGCCATCTCAAGTGTCCTTTTTCATTAAATTATTTTGGAATGGGGCTGGTCTAATCTCCTAGTGAAGCTTTATCTTTCTTGGAAGCAAGTTAGACTGCAACAGAGAAAATCAATGTTTTACTCCTTGTATCTAATTTCACATTACATCTATGTTTTTAGGCACTTAAATTGTACTGCTAAGGTATCTTGAGTATTGCAAAGTCCAGTGTGAATTATACTAATGATCGCTGAGAAATCCAATAGAATGAGTCATATATTTGAGAGAGAGAGATTTTCTTTTCAGTTTTGCTTGAAAATAAATATAATATTAATGTATTAAAACCTCAGGTTTATGCATACCCAGTGAGTAATTTTATTCTAGCCTGGCTAGCTGGCCTACTGACATGCATTTTCACCACTGCAAAAAATAATGAGGAGTCCAAGTGACACACATTTATGGCTAGGAGTGCCATCAGATCCCTTGGCTTAATTGAGCATGCCTACACACCTTAGAGTGTTTTGCATAACCAACTTAGACAGCAGGAACATTTCCAACCAGATTGATTGACATATTTTATTTCTAACTTAAGCTTAATCAGGACCAAGAATGACTCATTTATACCTTTCAAACTTTAGGAATTGACACGGGAGACAACCAAGCTGCAGACTCTCGTGTAAGCAGTCATGTAAAGGAAAAAATATAGATTAATATAGTTTATTAGCCTACTTAGCTGCTGTGGTTGATGTAATAAAATTAATTAGTTACCTGGTAGGGGAGTTACTTTATTTTGTAAAATAAATGTCAAGCTAGATTTTTTGCAGGAAAGGGTTTTTTTCTAAATCACTCCTCCACTAAACATTTATCTGAAGTAATGTACATAATCTAGAGCTACCTTAAGGTGCAGTTTGTGGGGTTTTTTTTCAGAAACCAGCTGGATGAGAGCTCATCTCCCAGCAATAATCACATTGACTCTCAAATTGAAAGCGTTTCCAGCTTTTAAGGTGTAAAGTACCTTCAAATAAATATCAGCAGTTTCCAAGTGCCATGCCTTAAACACGAACAACGCCTAACAGAATAGACTGTAATAAAAGTGCTATTTCCAGCATGTGTGTACGTGGCTGCTCTATGCTGAAAATGTCCTTTAGCACTTTTTAACCATATTCTCTAGTGTGTCAGCAAAGAGACTCCATCAGAGTATTTAACATTGCTGGGAGCAAAGGAATAAAGTGGAGTCACTGTTGATTATTACTCATTAGCCACAAGGACATCCACTTAACATGTGAATAAATGAATGACACCATGTCCTAATGGAAATGGCCTCAGTGTACCTTTAAGCAAAATGTTGTTTAATATCTTCCATTTGCTGAATTGTAAAGAGGCCTGTTGGACATGCACAGCTAGCAAGCGGCCATTGTTGCTTTGTTCCAATTTCAGCATTTAATAAAAAAAGATGTTGTCTTGACTGCAGCAAAGCTGGGCCTCAACACCCTGGGTGGCAGCATAGGCTTGTCCTCATTCTGCAAATTCAGAGTTTCACTGGCATCCTAAAGGGTTAATGCCCATAAAGCAAATGAAGCCTTAGAAGGTACATGTTCTTCATTATTCTGCTTTACATTCAAACGTATAAAACAAAGAATATCTGATATCTTTATTGGTTTTCTTAGATAAAATGCAAGCAAGCTATAAGCCTTAATTTTCTTATTACCATTTGTTAACAAGGAAGATAACACTCTCAAAAGTACTTGATTAGGGCTCCCTTTGATTTGTATCTTGTTATGATTACCAGGGTATATATTTTTTGTATTATTACTTTAGTACACTGATGGTTCTGATCAAAGTGATACAAATAGGTATTTTAAAAAGTGTAAATATTAACCATACAGGTAAACCATATAATCTGAACAGCATCTTGAATGCTGCCATGCTGAAGCACACATTGGGAAACCAGTCATAGCTGAGATATATGTTCCTATCTGGAAAGCTGGTAGTCCAGCCTGGGCGAGCCGTTTTGCTCCCAAATCCCTGAAGCAGCAACTTAGATAGTTCACAACCTCTTTTTTTGTTGTTTTTTTTTTTGGTTTTTTTGACAGTATAGCTACTGAGAACAGCTGCAGAGATGGTATTAAGCTATTTTGTATATCACATGTGTAAATACACATGATCCAAATCCAGACAGCACACATCTGTTCTTACGGGAATAAACCAGCTTTAACTATCTAAGAAAAATAACGGCAAGTGCATCAGCTAACATGGAAGATTTGGAAGGGTATTTTAATGAATGGTCTGATGCCTGATTGTGAAAATTGTGCTGGATCTTTTCATTACTCTTGTGATTTTGCCTGCTAACAGCCAGCTGCACTGGAGGCAGCTCGCTGCTGTTTCCCAGCTCACAGGGCTTTCTCCTGTCTTATCCCGCGCTGTGATGGGCACTTTGGCTGCGGTGAATGGAGAGCCTGACACGGCCTGCTACGCCCGGCCGGCCGCTCCCACCAGAACTGGGTCTGACAAGTTGGAAGTCTCTTTCTCCTGCCTCTCCTGCCTCCTCCTCCTCGCCAACGCTTCCTCCGGCCGCCCCGTGCAGACAGGGAGCGAGCGGGAGATGATTACATCAATCAGTGTCAGGTCTGGGAGCTGTGATTTATGAATATGCATAATGAGCTCTCACCTTTGAGAAGGACTAGCTAGGGAGATAATTGATTAGACAGGAAAAGAGCAGCCAACAGAGAGGGAGAGGGAGGCCTCTCTGCGCAGTCTTGGGCAGGCCTGGCTGGGGCTCCAGCGAGGCTGTCAAGCTGAGAGAGGGATTCTGAAAAAAAAAAAAAATACGCATAGGATTTTTAATGTTTTGTTGAAACACGAATAACAAAATGTTTCCTCACAAAATTAATGGGAATTTTCTCCACATTAGGGTAGGCAGCCAGGCAGGCACAAAGGCTGCGTTGCCCCCGCGGGGAGACCAAGTTCTCACTTCCAGAAGCCAAAGGGGCGGCTTTCCCATGGCAGCCACGCTGCTGCTGCAGGAGCATCCCCACAGTCAGAGTGAAGGGAGAGGGCTCTGCAGGGACAGGGAGCTGAGGGGCTCTGTGTAAAGGCAAAGGAGCCTTTAATTGAGGTAAAAAGCTGGGGATGCAATTGTTTTCCCATCATGGTCTCATTATTTTATTCTATCCCCTTTAAGCATCTGTCTGGCCACTGTGTGAAAGTTTCTATGGAAAACTCACCAGGATGCCCAGAGGAAGGGGATGTGGAAATTTGCCTCTAGCTTTTTCTCCCCCCACCCCTCCCATTTTAGATGCCATTAATCTTTTTTTTTTTTTTTCCTCATCAAGAATTGGCTAAGGAAAAAGCAGAACACAAAGTGCAGCGAGACTGGGTAAAATTTACATGAGAAACGATCCGTTTTCTAACTCCCCACCCACAGAGATTCCCCCATTTCAGGAGTCTGTCGGAGAAAAAGAGTAGGAACAGTTCCTGGCGGAACGACAGAGCTGCACGGGGCTGCAAAGAGGCAAATGCTGTTTCTAGAGTGAGTTGTGGCCAGAAAGGACATATGGGGAAAGGAAGGGGACACGGGGGGGAGAAAGCAGAGATCACAACACTGCTGCACACTCTGCAGGTCCCTTGCCCGGCCTCCTTTTCTCCCAGCCATTGCTACCAAAAGCCAGGGAAGTGGACACTGGGCACCATCATAATGCCAGCCAGGAAGAATATTAATTGTGAAACATTAAAACATTATATAAAATGTGTGTATATATACATACATAATGTAAACTTATATATAAATCTTATCACTTGCAAACGCCTAGGATTTAAAATGTAGTTTATCGGCCTAGTGCAACCCGATCCTATAAATAATACATTCCTATCACTATGACCTCAAAATGTCAATACCGCACAGCCCTGCGCATTTGCATATCTTGTACTGTCTAAACTTGAAGCATGTCAGCTATGTGCTTCTGTTTGTACTTTAACTTGATTTTAACTCCTGCTTCCTGGGCTCTGAGCACCCTCCCCCCTCTGCAGGGTCTGTCACCAAAACCAGAAAAGCACCAGCCATTTAATCACCACCACTGTAATTATGCCGTTTCCAGGACTGTAAGGAGAGTACAGGTGGGGGACACATCCCCCCCGGCAGAGAAGGAAGAGCCTGGGAACAAAAGCAGGAGGGAACCGGCCCGTGAGCTCTACCTGCCCGCGTTGCCCCCTCAGCCGGGGGGATGATCAAGGCCATCCGAGGGCACCGGTTGCTGATGGTATATGGGGAAAGGAGAGGACAACAGCCCTTGCCCTCCCACCAACACTCCCCTTGGGATGGATTTCGAGCGGGAGAGGACCTCGCGCGGACCGGGCCGATTTCCAGCACTTCGCCGAGGAAACGAAGCTACAAGTTTTGGAAGCGGCGGCTCGGCTCCGGGCGCAGCGGGACGCGGCAGCTCCCGCGGCGATGCCGGCGAAGGCGCAGCCGATCCCTCCCGGCTCGGGGGGCGGCAGGAGCCCATCCAGAGAGGAGCGGGGCTTCCTGACGGGGTGCGCCCGCCGCCCCGCCTCGCTGCCCGGTGCCCCCATCCTGGCCGGTACCTCTCACCCAAATGGGAGCGGGGGGATGCCCCGGCCTCCCCGCCTTGGGCAGCCCCAGGCCGCTCCCCGTTCAGCGGCACAGACTACCCGTGGGGAGCACCCCAAAAGTGACCCCTGGGATGCGCGAAAACAGGAGGGAAAGCGGGGAGGGGTGGGGGAAGAAATAACCCAGCTGCTCTAATGACCCGCGGCCACACCACGGACCCCTAACCTTCCTTCCAATTAACCGCCCCAGCCCCGCTCCGCAGGGGCGGGGTAGGAAGACTCAATAGCGGCAGCCTTCATGCTGCCCTCGGGGTCCACGGATCATCCGCCCGGAGCCCCCCCCGGGGCTCCCCCCGGTGCCGTCCCCCGCTCCTGTGGGACGGGGCGCTGCCCCCGCACCCACCGGCGGAGCCGCGCATCCCCCGCCACCGACTGCAGGGGGCGCTGCGGCTCCAGCGATCGGCGCGGCCGCCGCGGGAAGGGCCCGGCCCGGCCCCGCCGCTGCCCCGGCCCGGACCCCGCGGCCCCGCGCTCCGCCCGAGGATGAGCCGCTCCCGGATGCCGCGGGAAAACAGTGACCGGCGCGGGGAAGGTGGGAGGAGAGGGGGGGAGAGAGGGGGCGGGACTCGAGGAGGAAAACAACTCCAGAGGTGGGGGAAACGAGAAGTGTAGTCAAAGTGGCAACAGTTTATTTATTAGCCAAAAATATATACTTTCTTGTACAATTTGGTTCACACGTATGTACATTTTTTTTACGGTATGTACAAAAAAAACCCCAAACAACAACAACAAAACAAAAACAAAAAAAAAAAAAAGGAAACACCTAATTCTCACTGGACTTCCGAAAAAACCTCACGAGTCAGCTAACCCAGGTGATAGTACAGAAGCGGGTATTTTTTTTTCCCTTTTAGTTTTAATATACGGACATGCTTACAAGTTGTAACTATACAGAGATTTTTTTTTTTTTACAATCATTACAACAACAATAAAAAATTAGCTATGATGATGAGAGCGCCGATAGAACCATAGCGGCGTCAAGTTGGTTCTGGGGCCTGGAAAAAAATGACACAGAAAAAAAAAATTTAATAGGATTTCTAGTCAGCTTGGGCTGGCACAATATTTTTAACTGCAGGTAGCTCTGGTTTTGTTGTTGTTGTTATTTTTTTAAATAGATCTATAAATATAAAAAGTTTTCAGAGTGACTTATGCTAGATGTATTTAGCCACGAAAACACCGCGGGCCCGATCCCCGTGGTTTCAATCAATCAATCAAAAGGGTAATTGGTTTCTCACTGAAATTGACTGACTGCTATGCCAAAGTCGGCAAGGCTCAGCCTCTTCAGGTTTCATACATTGGGGGGGGGGTTTTTTGTTCTGGTTTTTGTTTTTGGTTTGGGTTTTTTTGTTTGTTTGGTTGGTTTTTTTACTTAAATTTACTATTTTTTGCTGCCGCGGTGTCTCTCCCCGGCCAAGCGAAAGCGGCGGGTGGCGATCCGCGCTGCGGGGGGCTCTGGGATGCGCTCCCGGCCAGGGGCGACCCGCGCCCGGGCACCGCAGCCTCGCGGCCCCACTGCCCCCGAGCGTCGCTCGGCCTGGCCGCGGGAATCGCTCCCGAGGGCCAGAACGGAGAACAGCAAAGAAAATATATAATCAGGATAACCCACCACGCACGCAGAGGAAGAACAAGAAACCGCCCTGGAAAGGGAACTAAAGAAGCGGAGAAAATAAGCTAACCATTTACAACTGCCTCCATACATCCCGAGGAGACGGAGGGAGCCATCTCTTACCGCCTCTGCACTGGCTGGAAAGCTGTCTTTAGTAACTTTTTCTCTACTTCCAAGGCACTAGATCGATCTAAAAAGAGAAGGGGAAAAAAAAAGTGTTCCTTTATAGCCCCCGTTTTATTTCTCCCATCCCTGAATTAAGCCTCGAGATTCAAGATCTCGTCTCAGCGAGTTGCGAGTACGACACAACGACTGCTCAGCTGCAGGGGTGACAGTCAGAGAAAACACACCGACCCCCGAGCGAGCCTGACCTGGCGGCCGCGTCCTTCCCGCAAAAGCGACGACAACAGCAACAAAAATTTATCTCCTTTGGAGGAAGGTAATTCTCGGGGATCGAGGCTACCCTGGCCAGGAGACCCCCGCCTCCGCCCCCGGGGCCCCCGCGGCCGCCCGCCCGTCGCCACCTGCGCCCCGACGGCTGCTCCACGCCGGGCAGGGCCGAGGGCACCGTGAGAACCGCGCGGGGCCGGCGCCCCTGCCGCGGCCCCAGGCACACGGCCCCGAGGGGTCTCCCGCACCGCTTCGCGCCGCTGAGCCCCCCGCGGTGGCGGCCGGCCCGTCCCGTCCCCGCCGCGTCCCTCAGCGGTCACCTGCTCCGACGGGCTCCGCGCTCTGCGCCTGGTCCGCGGGCCGCGGGAAGGCGGCGGCGGGGGGGGCGGCGGCGGAGGCGGCCCCCAGCCCCAGCAGGTGGGGAGTGTTCAGTAAGGCCAACGGGTGCGGGGGGTGATGGTGGTGGTGGGCCGGGAAGGCGCGGTTGGTCCAGTTGGGGAACTTGCCCAGGGGGCAGGAGGAGACGAGTCTGTGGGGCGGCGGGGTGGGCAGAGGCAGCGGCTGGGGGGCGGCCGCCGGCGGAGAGCCGCCGCCAGGAGACTTGCGGGGGTTGTCCGGGCTGGTGGCCGTCTCGGCCAGCGACCAGATCTTTGGCTTCGGCAGGGCGCCGGCCAAAGCGCCGTCCGTCGGGGAGGAGGCGGCGGAGGATGAGGCAGAGGAGGGAGGCGAGAGGTGGGGCGGCGGCGGTGGGAGAGGCGGCTTGGGGGGCTCCGGGCCGACGGGTGCGGCGGTGGGCAGCTCGCACTTATGGTGGTGGTGATGATGGTGATGGTGGTGCAGGTGATGGTGGCGGAGGTGGTGCGGCTCCCCCTCAGCGGCCTTGCCGTAGCGCTCCTCGGAGCCGGGAATGTCCTCGAAGCCCTCGGATCCCTCCGAGTCCGTCTTAGAGTCGGAGTGCAGGAGGTCGGCGTCCTGTAGATCGTCCTCGAGCTCGTCCTTGTTGCTTTCGATGTTCTCAGTGTCGATGTTCTCCAGGTCGATCTCCTCCTCGTCCTCCCTCTTGTCCTCTTCCCCCTCGTGGTCGCTGCCGTAGGAGTTGCCCTCCTCGTCCGTCCTGCTGCGGGGGGCCCAGGTCATTTTGTTCTCCTTCTTGAGCCGCCGCCGCGCGTTGGCGAACCAGGTAGAGACCTGAGTGAGGGTCATTTTGGTGATGATGGCCAGCATGATCTTCTCGCCCTTGGTGGGGTAGGGGTTTTTCCGGTGCTCGTTGAGCCAGGCCTTGAGGGTGCTGGTGCTCTCGCGGGTGGCGTTCTTGGGCCGCGACGGGTCCCCGAACTGGTACTGCCCGTAGGGGTAGAAGGCGGGGTGGTGGGGGGGGAAGGCGGCGTGCTGCACCCCCGGGCTCTCCTTCAGCTCGTACTGGGCGCCCTGCAGCGAGAGGGAAGGGGCGGCCCGGCTGAGACGGCGCTCCGGGGCCGGGGCCGCTCCGTCCTGCCGCCGTTACCGGGAGCGGCGCCCGGCGGCACCGGCCGAGCCGCGCTGCCTCCCCCACCGCCGAGCGCCCCGGCCCCGATCGCGGGCACGCTCCGGCCCCGGTACCCCGGCCGAGCAGCCGGTGCCGGGGGTTGCCCCTGGGGCAGGATCGGGTCCCCAGGTGCGTATGCGCGGCGGGGCCGGCGGCGGCAGGGGCCAGTCCCCGCGGCCGTCAAACCCCCGGGCGGAACGGAGGGAAGCCGCGGGGCCACCGTTCCAGCCCTGCCCCTCTCTGGCGGCTCTCCGGGAGCAAGGCGGCGACAGCGCCCATCTCTCCCCTGACAACCCTCACGGCGTCTCCCCCGGCTTTCCCCGGGCCGATCCCCAGCGCGAACCGAGCGCCCCGGGGGTCGAACGGCGAGCCCCGGGGGCCTCTTACCAGCTGGGGGAAGATGGGCAGCTCTGCGGCGTAGGGCAGGAAGGCTCCGTAGCCCTGGGCGGCGGCGGCGGCGGCGTAGGGCGCGCCGTACATGGAGGAGAGCACGTTGGAGAGGGTCCCGGACGGGGCCAGCTCGGCGCCACCGCGGGAGCCGCCGCTCCCCGGGCGCTCCGCCGGGTAAAGCGGCCTGATGTACTGGTAGCCCAGCTGGGGGAAAGACATGGTGGGGGAGCGGGGTAGGGGAGGGGGGAGGAGGAGAAGGGGGGGGGAAACGAGAGGAAGAAGGGAGAGAAAGGGGAGAAAGTAGCAGGGCCGGGAGCGGAGGAGGGAGCCGGGTCGTTCGCCCTCGCCAGCCGCCCGCACTTTCAGCGCCTCCCGCAAACTCCGGAGGACATGGGGAGGGGGGGAGCCGGGGGTGCGCGGAGGCCGCGGTCTCCCTCCTGTCCTCGGCCGCGGCAGTAAACGATCCGATCGCTTCTTTCTTCTCTCACTTTTCCTATTGATCTGAGTGGACCCAGGTCAGGTCCTAACAGATTGCCTGAGATTATTGGGACTCTGGGCTCTGATTGACATTTCTAGTCTCTCACAAGCCCCTCCTATTTCTTTTAAGTCTCTCTCTCCCTCTGCCTCCCTCTCTCTCTCATGCCCAGAGCTCGCTCTCTCTGGGTTTGTCACAAGCTGCTTCTCCCCCCCCCCCCTTTTTTTTTCTAAATCTGTTTACTGACGTCGCGATCTTTTATTTGAGTTGCTTTCAAATCTCGTTTTAGTGATCGCCAATCAGTAGTGTGTTTTACAAAGGTTTAACCCTGCCTCATGGTATTCTAATTATATAGAGATAGATTTAGATATAATTTCTTTCTTAGACCCCACTCCCCCAGAGCATGGGAAGCCGGGGTGTCATTTGTGAGTGGCACACGAGAGGGGCAGGGAAAAGTTGTGACATTCAAAAATAAAGGCTTACACCTCCACCATGCCCCAGTTCCCCTTTTCAGGTTTTCAAATTTACAGCCTTTCCTTGCCCAGATTCATTTTGCTTTCTTTATTAAGATATTCCCTCCTTCCCCCGCTCCGGCCCCTCCTAATATAGATTTAAAAGTCCATTGGTTTTTTTTTTTAAATTTGCATTTCCAGAACTGCCTTGAAAAAATTCCTAATGTACTATATCTTTAAGGAGTCCTCTACGTTTTGTCTGGGCTAACAGTGCGCAGATACAGTGAAAAAGCTAAGTTAATTTTCCTCCTAATAAGGGACTTCAAAGAGTTGTAGGTCACAATTTTACATCAAAGGCAGAAAAGAAGGCAAATTAAAATCTTAACAAAGGAGAGACGGGAGCAGCCCTCTGGGCCATTAGTAAATAAGTGGTGTGAAAAAAGGGACAATGACAGGCACTGGAATTAAACTCATTAACACCTTTTTGTCTTGGTGCGAAATCTCTAATTAGGAAATTTATGATCATTTTGCTTATTCCCTCTGTTCTGAATCACTACAAGGCTAAGAAGGAAGTACCTGGTACGTGCAACATTTGCAAAGGGAGCAGTGGCACGGGTTTGTAAGGAGCTATTGGGAAGGAGTCAAGACACGGTTTAATTACAGAATAGGGTTTGAGCTTTTTTTACGATCCACACATTTTAAATTACGGCTTGGGATTTTTTTGCTGTTGTTGCCCCCCCATCTCTCTTTCCTTCTCTGAAACCAGCGTGTGAGTTGCAATTTAGTCTTTTAAGAGTAGTTAAAATACAGTTCAATCACAGCTCGTCTTTGGCAAGAGCCGGGGTGCCCTGCTTCTCTGCTGCGGGCAGGGGAAGAGCATGGGCTGGAACCTAAAAAGTTCGCACAACCTGTGGCGAAAAGGGACCTGAACCTGCCGCCGTTATCTACTTTTTAAAATACTCGGTGTTTAAATAAAAAGTTTGAAAAGTCTTTTGAGGAGCTGAGACTGAAGGAGAGCCGTTTAACCGTATTCCCTTCTCTTCCTAAATACTCCCTGGATTTATTGCCTTTAAAATATGATTTAGGTACAATATAACCACTGTGCCCACAGTATGGATTTTTATAACTACATTTCTTTAAAAATGAAATTCATGTCAGATTATGCAGTTAAAGGAATCGACCTTGATAGCTTGCTATAATAAAACTGTATCAGCTTGTAATAAATGCGGATTATAGCAATGCAAGCTCCAGAATTAAAATTCCCTGAATCAATATATGAAAATCTGTAGGAAACATCTCTAATCGTATTAAGTTCATCTTTATAGCATTTCCTATCTGCTAATCTAGTGCAAAAACAACTCTGGGTTGGAGGAATTTATTTTCTTCTATTCAGCGTTGGTGCTTTTGATAGTACAATGTAAGGGAGCTAACAATATTAAATTCAGTTATAAGTTTATTTCTTTTTAATTCAAAAGAATACTGGCAGCGAACGCCACGTCCTGATATGCTTTCAACTTTTCTGTAGGCAGCGCTCGCTGGTGCAATGCGATGTCGAGGGGGTCGGCGGAGAGTCTGGGTGCAGACAGCAACTTTTAAAAATATCTGCCTTGGAGAGAAAAGGGGCGAACAACAGAAATGGGGTAAATGGGTCGCCGTTTGATGCAGTCGTGCTCGCCATGCTGGTGTTACTGTCGGGCTGTGACCCCCACGCTCGGGCACGGGGGCACATACATGTCCCACAAAACCGGACCCGTCCTTCTGTGGCTGGACGTCTGGCACGGAGTGTCAAAGCTGGCGGGATTATTTTCTGAGTTTTAATCAACTGCACAATCAATATGAGTTCGTCCCCGCGGGAGCCGCCGGCAGTGGCGGGCGGTGTTGGGTTGGGGGCGGCCGGGGGCTCCCCGGAGCCGGGGGGGGTGGCTACCGCGGCAGCCGAGAGGGAGACACGGGAGGAGAGAAATTTATGGGTGCGAATGGATCCAGGTCAGGGTGAGGGATGGTTTATTAATGGGCAAGAACCTGAGAGGAAGCGTAGCCGTACCGGGAGGAGAAATCTGTAGGGATGCCATTCTTAGCTGGGGGGGAGGGAAAAGAAAGCGGAGAAGGCAGCAAACGGTGGAGAAGAGCGGCAAGAAAGGAGGTGTCTTCCCGGGAGTGCGGGAGCGATGCCCACGGCGAGCAGCGCCGCATGCCTCCGGCAACGGGAGGGCCGCTGCGGGACGGGGCGAGCGCGGGGCTGGGGGCGGCCAGTGCCGGGCGAGCAGAGGAGCTTGGCAGGGCAGGGCGAGCGGGAGGTGGCGACGGGAGCCGAGCAGGGAGCGGAGCGAAGCCCATTCCCCGGTGACGAGGAAATAGCAGGGGAAGAGCGAAGCCGACCGGGAGACGCTTTGCGTGGCTGGAGCCGAAGGGAGATGAGAAGGGCAGGCTGGAGCCGGCCCGTCCTGCGGGTCGACGAGGGAGCGGCGCGGGGTCCGACGGCCGCCGCCCCTGGGGAGCTGCGGCGGCAGGGCGCTCCTCGGCCGGCCGGACACGTGTCTCCTGGCCGGGACCTGTCAGAGCAGGGAGAGCGGCTCCTGATTTATCACCCGAAACACACACACACACATCCCCGCCCGCCCTCCCCCCGGCCTCGCCTCCCGCCTCTCCCGGCGGCTCTCTGCGTCGCCGAGCTAAAATCAAAACTCCCTCCGGCTTCCGCGGGGCTTCCCCGAGTCCGCTGCCGGCTCCGGGGCTGCGAGACCGTGCAGCCTTCGTGGGCAGTATCGTGCCCGCCCCGATGTCCCTGGGACCCTCGTCTCTATTCCTGTCTCTGACGCCCCTCCGCGCCCCTCTCCGTCAGGTCACGGGCGACCCCGGAGACCGAGGTGGCCTCGGCCCCAGAGCGTTTCTTCGCCGTAGTGCTCGTCTGAGGAGCCGGAGGCTGCGTGCTGAAAGTTGCGGGAGAGCTGTAGGCAGGGCTGCGGGTTCAGGCAGACTCCCGCGGGGTGCCGGGGTGCGGGCAGGGTGGGAGCTGCGGCGTGCCGCAGCACACGCGGGGACGGGGCGCAGCCACCGGGGGAAGGGGGGTAAACAAACAAGTGGGATTAGGAGAAGGACTGCAGTAAAACAAGAGTTAAAAAATAGAGGGAAAGATCAAAGCGCTGGGTAAAAGACTCTTCAAATTACATGTTTGAAGCTTTTCCATAATTCCAAGGCGACAGATAGATAACAAGCTGCACATTCCTTATCACATATGGAATCAATCTGAAAGGAGTCTCTTGATCAGAATCTGTTAATTGCAGTGACATATGATTTGGAAAGAAAACACAATTAATGACCCTTCATGTTAAGACTCTGTGACGAGGCCACTGACAATCTCTTCAGCCAACGTCAACTTCATTATTATTGGTAGTAGTAGTACTAGTAGTAAACTATTAAAGGGAGACATTCTTCGAGCCTCGGTGAGTGTTTTGTCTCCGTTCCCGTTGCAGGTTTCTTCAGAGGGGGGAGGAGAAGAGAAGGGGACAGGAGTGCGTGCGCGCCTTTCCTTCAAGGTTTGGGGAGCTAAAATGATTTAGTACCTTGTCTGTAAATCTAATGACCTAAGGTGAGAAAAAATACTTCATCTTTTATTATTACCATTTGTGGTGAGCGTTACCAGGAAACAGCAGAACCCTTTTGAAATGGTAAATATATGTATCCATTTAAAACCCATTATTACTGAGATTTTCCCAAAGATAAATAAAGCAAATCTGCCCAATCCCATTTTCTAGCGCCCTCTGTCCACAGCTCCCCTTGGCTCGGCTGCCCCTTCCCGGCCGCTGGGACCGCCGAGGCTCTTCGGTGCCTTCCTGGGGTCCTCTGGGTGCTGAGGGGGGGGGTGGGGGCTGCAGCAGTAGTGTGTGCTCCGCGGCTGTTAATGCGCCACGCGTTCTGTAATGTTAGGAAAGGAGGTAGCAACATTTTTAAAAGCTTTACTCTTGTCATTAAAAGGTATTGGCTTTGTTTTAGAAGGGAGAGGTTCATTTGAAGGTTAGAAAGCATACACTTTAATAGGATCGAAGTGAAATTAGTTAATAAGAAAATGCTGGCCAGAAGCTCTCCGGGCTTTTAAGTGCTCTTCAGGCCATTTAGGGAAATTGAATAAGAACAGACTCCGTTACCTGCAGCCCCAACTATTATCTCCAGTTCTGCACAGAGGCGAGAAGGGAAAAATAGTGCCTGGGAGACCTGAAGTCCCGTACACCTCCTGCCAGCCTGTTTCCTCGAGAAATAATGCCCCCTTTCTGCTCGCAGGCGCGTTCCCCTGCTTCCGCTTGTAAGCAGCCCAGGCTACAGTGTGTACCACAAGGGGGTAAGCAAAGGTAAGGGGCCATCAGCAGATGCCGAAGGCTGCGGGGGCAGCTCTGTGCACAGCCTGGTTACCGCCGGGACAAAGCTGGCCTCTTGGTGTTTTTTCTTCCCTTTCATTTCTCTGAGGTTTTTTTGTTGGTTTGTTGGGGTTTTTTCCCCCTCACCATTGTGGTGCTTTGCTGAATTGCGTTCGGACCGTTGCCAGTAGGTCAGTATATTGTGTTACCCAACTTCCGATCTGCTCCCTTTCTCCCTGCCTTTAAACTTTATAGTTTTTAGAGGTGTTAATAAAACCTTTCCTTTGGTAAATCGTTCATTAGAAACCCCACAGAAACCTGGAAAGACTTCAGAAAAAAAAAAAAGCAGCTCTCAGGAATGAGGGGTTGGGAGAAGGCTTTTGTCCAAAAACTGCATAATTGCCGTGAATCTTAGGAAACATTAATCTTTATAGGAATTTCTGATTCATATCTGTGGTTTGACCGTTTAGGTGATTTACAATCTGTTAGTGTAATTCACTAATTTTATGCCAATATATTTTATGCGCCCGGTTAAATTTTCCATCGCCCATCGGAATGAGTGGCTGGTGTGCCTCGCCAGTGTCAGCGTGGCTCTGTGACTCCGGCGAGGTCGGTCCCGGCGCTGCGCGGGAGCGGAGGAGTGGGAACAAAGTGCGCATAGCTGTGGGAAACTTGCACGTTTTCCTTGTCCGCAGCCCTGGTGCTTCTCGGTCGGGCTGGGACCATCCCCACCTTCCTCCGCTGCTGCGAGGATGTCCGCGCTCCGGCGGGAGAGCTGCAGCCTTTGTGAACCGGAGCCAAAGGGTATCCTGGGTTTCTCGAGCTTTACCAGCGGGTTTAAACCCAGATTATTCCTCCCTGCTGCTCCGTTCCCTGGCACGCCCTCGGGGGAGCCTGCGGCAGCGGGGAGCCGCTCCCCGCCCGGCACCGTGGGGGGCTCACGCCTCCCCCCGCCCTGAGCGCCCCCCCCGGGGCCGCCGCTGTGGGACAGTGCCTCTCCAGCTTCCCCGGCTGTACCCCTTTTCCTCGTCCCTGGGATGGGGCCCGGTGCATCCGGCCCGGGGTTTGGGGGGCGGATGGAGGGGCCGTGGGTGGAAAATGGAGCTCAAACGACACCTCTGGAGGCTCTGCGTGTGGCAGCAAAGAGGGGCATTCCCCGCGTGGGGTGTTCCAGCGCTCTCCGGCCGCCGCATGGGAGAGCCGGGGATGGGGATGGCTCCGTGTAATTTGTAACTGGGTTTATTAGCTGGAGGGGAAAACACCAGCAAAGAAAAGGAGCAGCAGCTGCGCTGAAGATAACACTACGCGGAGTCTAATCTTGTGACACAATCATTAATTACTATTGTATTAATTACTATTTTTCCAAAACACTCCCTGCCCGGAAGAGCTTACAGCCCACATCTGCTGTGTAATGATACTCTGGGTACAGAAACGATTCCCCTATTAGGTCCCAGGTAGCGTTTACAAATGGCAACACCTACAGTATCAAAGCCCGTCATCTTGCAGCCTGAGATTTTCTGTCCCATCGGCCTGGCTAGGATGATTTTGATGCCGATAAAATACATTTAAATATCAAAGTCTTTATTCACGTACATATACCGTCCAAACTTTCAGATCGTGGTGCCGTAACTGCTTTATTCGCTCTTCATCCCACGGATGCTGCCTTATATCAGTAACAAACAAGCATTGATTTTATGGTAAAGTCACTTTGGGATGGGAATGAGTAACTCCAGGCAGTGCTATCACTGTATTACATGGAAATGGCCCAGGTAACAAGATGAACATTGATTCAGCATTATGTTTGATCAATAATGAAATAAGTAACTTCAGGGCCAAATTAAAATGCAAGCTGGCTTAACGCTGCCAGCTTCTGGGCTAAGTGACAAGGCTAATTCAGCAGGGAAATGGCAATATTTGCATTAGAGGCTGCATCTGTTGTTTGGTGGAAGAGGCTGGATCTGCAGTAACGCCGGATGGAAGTGCAGGGAGCGGGTTTGGGGAGAGCCGGACCGGTATGCCCGGGCCGGGGGGCGCTGCCCAGGCGGGGCAGCGCTGCTTCCCCCGAGCTCCCCTCGGCTCCCGGCCACGACCTTGCACAAAAAACACGTCAGGGCGGGTAACAGCAACCCAGCGCGCTGCGGTTCTCAGATAACCAGATGGTGTTAGCACTTAGCGAAGGAAATACACTGTTGTAACCTACTCGGCGGGCAGGAGCCGGGCCGTGCTCGGCCCGCGGCCCCAAGCCCGGGGAGGCTCCGTGCTGTGTCCTGGACGTGAGCAAGGGCAAGGGGAAGTGACTGAGGAGATGAGGGAGAGCATGGCCAGAGCTCTCTGCATCCGCAGCCTGTGGCCCAGTTTATCCACTGTTCTTTCCGTGGCCGATTTTCGCATCTCAGCCACGTTACCGGGACAGTGACGCGGTTTTGATTCCCAGTAGCTATTGTCGCCTTTAGCTGGGACTGGGACCGGGACAGGGGCCGAAACACCGAGGACTAAACCCCGATTAGGGGTGGAAAGTCTGTCAGGTGGAAACTCTGTGTCCCAAACCGGAGCTGGGGCCGTCGGGGAGCGAAGCCCTCAGCGATTCCCGGGCGGGGGAGCTGGGCAGCTCTGCCGTTCGGTACCGAGATGTTACCACCAGGAGAGCAATGAGCACCAGGGAAGTAGAGGGGAACTGGAGGGGATGAGAGGCAGCTGGAGTTGCCGGTGTGTGCGGGTGAGGAGGCTGTGGGCAGGAACAGAAAGACAGGACAGGCAGCCGGCGTGCAACATAAACTAGGGATCCCTAGTACTGGGACATTTTTCTAAGTTGTTATTTTTTAAAACAATTTTTGAACCTTTCTTCCAATGTAGGGAAAAAATAAAAGGAAAGGTTGTCCCCAAAAGAAAAGGATACACCTCTTAGTGCAGCCCTACTAAGCTGAGTGTGCCAGGGCCGTGTGGCACGTTTTCCAAGTCTGGAAACGTTTCCAAGGAAGAGCGAGCTGCCCCTGGGACCGGGGAGAGGACCAAGCTCGGCAGGAGCAGGGGAGGACCCGACGGCGGCCCCGGCCGTGGGTAGCTTCATACACGCCCGGCCCTGGCTCTGCCGCTCAGTGTTGCCACGAAAACTGAGTCCTAAATCCGGCTTAGAGTGGCGAGGGGCGGCTGGAAATGAGTGATGCGGTAGGTGAGAGTTCAGGGGGTCTGTGGCAGCGCCGGAGGAGAGAACCGCTCTCCACCTACAAGGGAGGCCCAGACGGTGGGAGGTCGGCTCCCCGGGCCAGGTGAGGGGATGGGGAAGGCGGGAGTGCGTGGCGTGGTACCCCACACCTTCCGCCCCTCCCGGGCCGCAGGATCCAGTCCCCTCCTTAGGGTGTCGGTGCAAGCCTGGGGGGGGGTGGGGTGCAGACCTGGGGGAGGTGGATTTAGGCCAGGAGGAGCCGGAGCCCAGTGTAGCCCCGTGTTGCTTTGCGCGTGGTGAGATCTCGTGCCGGTGTGCAGCGCCGCCGGGACAGCCTCAGCCCCAACACAGGGAGGGAAGGAGCCGCTGTGGACCCATCACACACTGGGAGCCTTCGGGGAGCGCGGGGTGAGCTGGTCCGGAGCGGGGCTCGTGGCTTCCCTCCACAGCCCCGGGTGCAACAGCCGGTGGAACGTGGGGAAAAAAAAAAGGGGGGACCGGCACTGGTGGTATTGCTCCTTCCTCTCCTTAAGGAGGTCAAACGCGATCGTTCAGAGCTATTGATTGCTCCTCGGGCTTGTAGTGATTTGTTAAAAGTAAGTAAGGGCGAGCAGGAGGTGCAGGAACGTCTCCAGGAGGAGCCGTGGACGGAGAGCGCGGGGGCAGCGGGGCGGGATGGGGATGGAGTTGAGGATGAGGATGGGAATGGGGCGGAGCGGAGCGTAACGGGGCGGGTCTGGGACCGCGGAGCGAAGACTCGATGGGGCGGGCGTGGAGTCTCCAGTGGCCTGGCCGGGCCAACCTGGTGGGCTGCGCGGCTGCGGGGGCAGGTGGCGGCCTGGC
>JAWMRA010000020.1:10303957-10493957 GCA_035584735.1 Pseudotriccus pelzelni
CAATCAGATCTCTTTGTCTGCATAAACTTCTCTCACCTTAGAGCAATTTGTGGGGGGTGTGGTAAAAATTGTCCCCTAGGCAAACCCATGACAGTTAGAAAAGTCTACAGGGCAGAAGGCCAAAATCGTGCTTGGAGGGGTTGCCCCAGTGGTTTACTGGTATATCTAACCTCAGCCAATGCAATGCAGTCTTACACAAGGGAGATAAAACACTTGCTTAGATGGCCTTGATTAAAAAACACTCATAAAGGAAAATTCATGCATGTTCTGTATTGCCATATTGCATATTCTGGATGCCAAATACATCATACTAAATTTGTACAGTTTCGTTGTCTCCTCTGATTTCGCTTGGGAGACAATATTTGCTAGAAACATGATTTAGAAAAGACAAATGTCTGTAGGAACAAAAGAGAAAATATAGATATTTTGTAAATTCTTCATTTATCCTATAAATTTGACTTAATTTGTTGCTATTGTTTTCCTTCTCACTCTGTTTTTTAACTTACACACTTAAATCAGACAAATGGACCAACCTGCACACTTGGCAGCTCATGTCCATGTCTGCTTCTGTTTGCTCAAGACACTGCTGTTCTTATCTGAGGTATAGAGTCACCAGAGGGAGGTGGGCACATGGTTCTGCTCTTCTCACACTCATCCCAGAGGGGAAATTCATAAGTAGTGATCAGTAAAACCTTCTCCAGTTTAGTGCATTTCTATGTAAACCTTGCCAGGAGATGTTGTGGGTTTATTTGAAATATAACATTCAAAACCTATCCAAACAAATAAAACCAACCCCTTCCTAAACATGACTGTGTCTTACTGATGCAGTCAAGCTTCAGCTAGGAGCATCATCTTGGTGAAGTGTTTCACTTGCATCAGCAGAGGGCACAATTCCCATAGAAATCATCCTCATTCTTCATTTAAAAGAGGCCCAGGTGAAGCTTAACTGTTAATGCTCTGAACCTTTGGGTCTTGAGGAGAAAAGCATCTGCTGCTGCTGCTCCCCCACCCAGATGCCCAGGTGGTCTTGGGTGGGCATTCTGTATTTCTCAAGGGGATTGTGCATGTATTAGCATAAGTGGCTGTTATCCAGGCTTATTTCCCACAAGCTGTTGGGGTAATAGGTCTCCAGTTTTTGCAACTGGTTGTTGGAACCTGACACCAAAAATCCTTTTAAATGTAGCCCACTGAAACTGCATAGCCAGCTCCTTTCTTTTCTGATGATTGCTGTGTCTATGTTTTTTATGGAAGCATCAAAAAAGCATTGCTTTTGTAAATTTTAGCCTTAGTTTGTATATCACTTGATTTCAGACTGATCCTTCTACTTCAGTAGTTATTTGATAATAGTCAGGGCTCATGGTCTGCTGTTTTAATCTTCGTAGTTATCTTTCTCCACAACAGATCTTACCATTTACTTTAGCACTACTACCTGGGGCATTGAAGTTCCCTCGTTCTCTCCCTTTCTAAAAATTCACAGAATCACACAATCAACTAGGTTGGAAAAGACCTCTGAGATCATCAAGTCCAATGTATGACCTAACTCTAGCTTGTCAACTAGACCATGGCACTGACTGACACATCCAGTCTTTTCTTAAATATCTCCAGGGGCAGTGACTCGGCCACATCACTGGGCAGTCCATTCTAACTTCCAGTCACTCTTTCTGTGAAGAACTTCCTCCTAATGTCTAACCTAAACCTCCCCTGGTGCAGCTTAAGACTGTGCACACTTGTCCTACTGCTGGTTGCCTGGGAGAAGAGATCAAAATCTTCCCAGCTACAACCTCCTTTCAGGTAGTTGTAAAGGGTGATGAGGTCACCCCTGGGTCACTCCTCCAGGCTGAAGAACCCCAGCTCTCTCAGCCTCTCCTCATAGGACCTGTGCTCCGGTCTCTTAACCAGCCTCATTACTCCTTCCTTGGATGCGCTCCAGCATCTCAACATCCTTCTTGAACTGAGGGGCCCAGAACTGAACACAATACTCAAGGTGTGGCCTCACCAGTGCTGAGTACAGGGGAAGGATTATTTCCCTGCTCCTGCTGGCCACACTGTTCTTGGTGCAGGCCAGGATGCCATTGGCCTTCTTGGCCACCTGGACACGCTGCTGGCTCATGTTCAGCCTCCTGTCAATCAGCATCCCCAGGTCCCTTTCTGCCTGGCTGCTCTCCAGCCACTCTGTGCCCAGCCTGGAGCTGCAGGCTGTGGTTGTGGCCAAAGTGCAGGACCCGGCACTTGGCCTTGTTGAACCTCATCCCGCTGGAATCAGCCCATCTCTCCAGCTTGTCCAGGTCCCTCTGAAGAGCCCTCCTGCCTTCCAGCAGATCAACACTCCCCCCAACTTGTTGTCATTTGCAAATTTGCTGATGATACACACAATCCCTTCATCTAGATCATCAGTAAAGATATTAAACAGAGCTGGGCCCAACACTGATCCCTGGGGGACATCACTAGTGACCAGCTGCCAACCATTCACCACCATTCTCTAAGGAATCACTAAGGAATTGTAATTCTCTGTCCCTGAGTCATCACCCCTTTCCACCACAACCCCTCACCCCCCACCCAGGATCCACACAGAAAAAGAGGCAATGATACCAATGAAAATTAACCTCTGAAAATTTTTTTATTTTTATTACTTATTATTTTATTTTATTTTTCCTAGAGCATGGGTTAGAGGTACAGATATATTTAGGTACAGAGTAACCTTAGTACATAAGAAAATAATCTGACTGTGACTGTTCTTGACATTCTTAAGAAAGTATCCTCCCTTAAATCTCTAGAATTTTACTAAAAATATATCTGGAATCAAGTAATTTGAGTGAAAAGGTCTCTTACAATCCTAATTAACCCATATTCAGTGTCACCAACTCTGGGCAATATTTCAGTAAGAGTTGTATTATCACCTTAATCTACCATAAAGGTGATGCTGGCAATGCTATTTTTAATAACTGTAATTGCTGTGTGGTTTGATTTTCCAGCAACAAAGGAGCAGAGGAAGAAAAAATGCAGCATTCAAAGGACATCAAAGAAGAGGTGTCACCTGACATTGAAATGAAGAGACGGTTTTTGTATGACTATTCACCACTGTGTGGTTTAGGTGACACAGTGGTTAAAGGAGACTGAATCACCCAGCAAAAACTGACTTCTGGAAAAGCCTGAAGGTGCAACTTACCCCACTTCCTCACAGCATCATCCACCCTGAGACAGCTGCATGCTGAAGAACTTACCTGATTCTGACTGGGGTTCAAGCTATGGGGCAATCACTATATGCCATACTCGCACTCAAATACAGATGTTGGTTTCTAGATCATTTGATTTTGAACATGCTTTTATCAACTCCAGTTCAGCAGATTCATGTTTTCACTTGACACAGTTTAGAAGTTTCTAAGTTACACTTAGGATTGGTGTTTAAGCACTGTCTGGGGTGGATGAAGAGGTACCCATGCACTTTCCCTACTGCAAATACCACCTGATGCGTGTTTCAGTTAAAGGTAATTTGCTTGTATCATGTGGCTGTGTTTACATCCTTGCATTGCAAAGTTATCTTTTATAGCATCTTCAATAACAATCAGCCAAGATTTCACCACCACAGTTTCCCTTCTGTCACTGAAGTGGCAGCTGCTCTGCTGTCCAGCCTATGTATAAGGCTGGATTTATCTTTGCTCGCATTTAATGTTCCACCCAAGTCCTTAGTTTCAGGTGGCACTAAGCATGCAGAAATTACCCATCGTGCAGGATTTGATCAATCCTCTTTGCACCCTCCAGAGCAAAATCCTTGTTAGTAACTCCTCCCATGGAACAACGTACCTCTTGCCTAATAAAGAGCCGTAATTTCTTTTTCACTTTTAAAAATACCAAAAGCAGGATAAAGACTTCTGAGTCAGCAAATGATCCTCACACTGGCCCATCCAGAAAGATGACAACTCAAAAACCCCAGATGGAGTGTATTCCTTTTCTTCCTGGGCAATAAAATCAGAGCATAGAGAATACAAAAATAATGTAAAAAAACCCCCCGTGTCTGTAACTCTGAAGAGTTTTGATAATTGCTGTAGAAGAATACTCGGACTTTTCTCATGAGACTAAAATCTGAGCCTTACCAGGCCAACATTATAATACTTCATTATAATCTTACAGGTGCCAAGCAGGTTCAAATCTCCCCTTTTCTTTCCACCTTCGGGTCCCTATTTTAAAGTCCATGTGATTTCTTATGTGGTATGTAGGGCAAATGACTCCAAGTCTCACATGAAACACTGTACAGGAAAAGGGAAGGAAGCAGCACTTTTTGTAACTCAGTATATCACTGTGTTGAGAACTTGGGGTAGCTCACAGTGGCACAAATGCCATAAGGTCTCATTCAAAAACCTGAGATTGACAAAGGAGCAATGCATTTTGAAGAAGGAATGGGAAAAGGAAATATATTGAAGAAGAGAACTGCAGAATTCCTAGGAGTACTTATTCTGGAAGTATATTGCTTATTGAGGTAATAGAAGAGAAAAGGGTTTTAGAAGCTTTGGCCTGGATCAAGTTCTTTAAAATCACTCTACAACGAAATTGTTGTTTTCTGCCCTTAGGATTTTGCTGATTTTCGAGCACTTTCATATATGGATCCTTTGGACGAAGTCTGGCATTTATTGTCTTGTTTTATACACTTCTAGAGCGTGGTGAGGAAGGTGGGTTTATTTGACTGTGTGCAAACAGCGTGGCAACAGACAAGCTCGTATTTGGAACGGGAACCACTTTTTCAGTTGAGCCAAGTAAGTTCCACTTTTCTTCCTAATAACAAATTTCTGAAGTCTTCTCTCCCTGTGTGTTATGGTTAAGCCTTTTAGCATCATCCACTGAAGCATTTTTAGGTAATTAGAAAAGAACACCAAAACCTTTTAATAGGTGTCATACATATCAAGCATATTAAGCTGCTCTTGAAATAAATAGTCTTCTTAGTATCTAAATTTTTTAAATGAAAAATTAATTTGATAATTTCTGTTGTATTCTTAAAATTTCCCTCCCTCATTTCAAGGTCCCTCAGTTAATCATATATATGTGTGTGTGTGTGTGTGTGTGTGTATGAAGACAAGCTTAGGGGTCCAAGAGATTAGAAGCTCCAATGAAAATCCTACCCTTATACTCCCTTTCCATCTTTCATCACCTCTGTGGTAAATAGAAAGAAGAAATAAACATAGAAAGACACTCACTGTCAGGAGACAAATGGGGCTGGACTGTGTCTGAACTATAGATGATTTAGCTCTCAGAAAAGCATGTAGAAAAATGAAGTCATCACAAACCAAAGCTTCTTTTTTTCAGAGAGTCAAAAAGAATCTGCCCCAGAAGTCATTGTGCTCAAATCAAAGAAGCCTAAACAACATGACAACAAACTGAACATGGCTTGTTTGGCAAGGTCTTTCTACCCTGAGAACATCAGCCTTGATGTGCCTGAGAGCGTTGTTTTGTATGACCTGGGGGCACCTCAGGTCACGTCTGGGGGGATGTACAGCACCATGAAGGTTGTTGGAGTGGTGCCAGATGCAGAGGTGACCTGCAAGGCTACGCACAAAGGGAACAGGAGTAAAGCCAGCACAATTCTGCCAGGTAAAGTGCTGTTGTCCAAACGTCACCTGACTCTGGAAGATGCATCTTCCATGATTTTTTTCCTTCCCTCTGAGAATCTAGCAAGGAAAAGTGCAGCCAGAATGATATTTAAAAGCACATAGCTTTTGTGACCTTAATTCAACTGCTAAAGCACCACAAACTAAACCAACCTAACCTTTTCCCATCCCAAAAAAGAATAAACATAACCCTCTAATATTTGTTAGTCTAACTTTATCTAAGACAAAATAGTTGAAGGGATGTGGGTACGCATGCCTGCTAGAAGAAAGCTTGAACTAACTTCCTTGAAAACACAAAATTAAAAAGGACATATTGGTTACCTTTTGATCACTTTTTAAATTGTTGTTTTCCTTCAAAAGGGAGAGAAAAGTAAAACTCAACAATTCTGAGGGGGGGTTTATGCAATCATATATAGAAAGCTGATTTTTCTCTTTAAGTTAATAATTAATTAATGACCTGCCATCTGATTCTCCAATACTGCTTAACTATGGCTGGGAAAAGAGCTATAGGTATGTTTTGTGTAATTCTTGTGTTGTACAGTTTGGATACAATTTATAGTGTCTCTCTATCATTTGACAGAAGAGAAAACTGAAGAATTTGGAACAGTTAATGATTGCAGCATTACAGATGCTTCTAAAAGAGGTGAGTTACCTGAAGAAAGATCAGAGTACAGTTACTTTATTGGGGATTCAGTAACAATGCAGGAATGTGCACTGCCTTTAGTACAGAAATGTCTGAATTGGAGATACTTATTAAGCAATGATCTACACTTTTTGCAGATTCAATATCAAAACACGAGCAATTGCTTTCTCTGGTGCAGAAATCTCAGAATTGGAAATACCTATTGAGAAATAACCTGCTCCTTCAGGTTAACAGACTAGATAGCTGACAAATTTCCAAGGGATAAAACAGCAAGGGGAAGTCCTTTCTCCTCTCTTCCCTGCACTTGCTACGTTCCTCTTTCATATTTTCCTTAGTTCCTGCATCCCTCATCCAGCTATGATGTGTGGATTTTCTTTCTTTCTGGGGGTGAGTGGGGCAGGGTGGGGATAATATCAAGATGACACTTTCTTCTTCTTTTTAAAGCAAATGCCAAAATGGAAAAAATGAACACGCTCTTTATGGCTGTTTTGGGTTTGAGAGTCCTGCTGGCAAAAAGCATCATCTTCAATGCACTCATGAGTATCAAGCTGTTCCTCTTCTGAGGTAGGAAACACATCACTCAGTCCCTGGGAACATGGGAGGCAAGATCAAAGAGTGGCCATTTGTATCCTTCTGTAATCCCACAAGGAGTGACATCAGTTCAACTGTTTCTGTTTCCAGGAACATTAAATGAGTTAATTTATCCTCCAAGTTGCACCTTATCCCCAAATCAGGCTAATCCAGAGCATCTCAGGTTCTATTAGAAATCTGCTGATTGTTTCAAGTGGCAAAGCACAAAGTCTGGATAAATGTCCAAATCAGAAAGAATATAAAGGGAGAATCCCAAAAGCCAACAAAGGCAAAAAGAGGGGCAGGAAAAGAAGGAAGGAAAATTATAAAGATCAGGTAGCCAAATGACCAAAAAGTATTTAGCCACTCTGTTGCAGATTAATGGGAACTCAGAACCACTGCATTAAATGTGAATAAGATTTAAAACAAACATTGCTTGCTCTTTCAGGTACTGGGTGAGACAGGAATGGGCTGAATAAGAGCAGGAAAGAACACACAACAGGATAACACTGTGTGTCAGCTTTGCTACCCATAAACATCTGAAGAATCAACAAACTCCCTCATTTTTGTAGATCTGTGAGTCTCTTCACTTCATCAAAGTGCTCTTTAGTGAACACCATCTAGAATCCTTCTTAGACAGCTAATGCTGCTGAACTCTTGTCTAGCTTAGAATCATTAATAGAACAATTTCTGGTGTTTTTTATTTCCCTCATCCCTCTGGAGTAGGAACAATTAGCTCTCCTACTCCTGGATCCATTGCACTGATGCATCCCAATGCTTAGATAGTTTTGAAAACTTTAACTGTATACTTAGTATGCTTTAAAAATACCACCTCTGGTCATATTACTTCTTTGTCTACAGAAGTACTGATCTTCTGCTCAGGGATCCCAGGCATAGGGGGAGAACTGTATAATTTCAATTTTTACAGGATTTTATCAGTGGCAATATTCCAGGGCAGATCCAGATATCATTTGGACCTAAAGGAATTCACTTCAGACAGGTGTAGGGTTTTCATTTCCATTACCATTTTCATTTCCATTTCTTCTTTTGAGCATTTTTCTCTTTTTTTAAGTACACAGTACCTGCATTTTAGGTTTCCTTAATATGCACCAAAATAAAGTTTTATTATGCTTGATTTGCACCGTGCCATTTCTTCTGAAAGTTGGATGAAAAACTTTGAAATTCCACTGTCCTATCCAGTGACCACTGAGAACTAGAAAATTACTTATTACAGTCTAGATCTCCTTTTTATTAAATTTGTCTTCCTTGGGCTTTCCACAGGGAAAGAGAAAGACTCCTTGGTGCATTTAAAAGATTTCAGGACACCTATGAATTCTGGCCCTATTGGGTTTAAATGAATTTTAATTATTCATGGCCCTTTCAAACTAATCAGACTCAAAATTGTGGATCATAACAATAAGAGAGACAGGTCTAAAGACAAAAGGTGAGAGAGCAGGCTGCTGATTTTCCACACACCAATACTAGGAAGGGGCCAACAGGAAACACTGGGGTGTTCTGATAAATCACCCAACCGTTGGCTGGCAGTCACAAAACCCAACACTGACTTCTGTCTCACGGGCTGCAAGCTGTGAGGATGCTGTGGTTAAAACACACTGGCTCTATCAGGCTACTCAAGACAAATCCCCCCTTGCTTTTAAACACATGTTAACCACTTCCCAGGGGGCAGGGCCCACAGCATTTCTCAAGTGCTGACTGAGCCACTGTTGACTCCAAGAAGACCCCCAGAAGGGTGCATGGTGAAATTTGTTTAGCTAACTTTGACAAATTTAGTTCAAACCCTCCCTCCAATAGCTGTGACTTTCCCATGGTGAAACCACTGTCTCCTGCAGCTCTGTGGTTGGTCTCAGGAGCACACACTTAGCGTGGAAAACCATGGTAGTCTTGCTACTGTTTCCTAGGCATCCCAAGAGCCAGATGGACACGTGGAGCAAGCTGACAGCAAATCTCCCCTGAGACGGCCCCCTTCCTGTCCCAGTTAAACAGGCCATACCCCAGCTCTGTGGTCTGAGTGACAGCCACAAACCCAGGCTGCTCTCACACCACCCTTCTTCTACTCTGCTGCTCCCTTTCCACTCCGGCTCCTGAGCCTGAGTTGACTTCTCTGCAGGTAGTGCCCAACACCTGTATTTCCCTCTCTGGGACAAAGGAGATGGAAAACATGCAAGATTTGTAGGGAGAGAGGCATCCGTGGGAGCGGCAGAGTTCCCGCTGCAGCTCCTGTCTCCCTGCAGACAGGGACAGGTAACGCCAGACAAGGCCAAAGCTTGGTGTTCCCTGTGCTCCAAAGGCAATGGATGGAAAAGTGGGAAATGCTGTTGGAGCAGGCCCTGCTCACCAGGACCATGATTTTCCCTCTTCCCAGCTCTTCTGTCCCTTCACTTGATTTTCCCTGGGGCTGTGGTGTGCCAGCACAGGCAGCCAGTGCCTCCCTTAGTCCCTGAATGCCCAGGACTGGGCACACAGAAAATAACAGGAATATGGAAATCCCTGCACTGGGAGCTTGTGCTGCTCTGGATTAAATCTTGGATTTATAATGTTAAAATTGTGAGTGAGATGAGGGGTGGGGTCTGAGGAGTGACAGCAGGGAGGGGTGGGAACGAGTGGGGGCTGTGGATATAAAAGGAGTGGGCAGGGAGGTGCCATGATCAGTTTTGGGGGTCACAGGGAGAAATCCAGTGCTGTGTTTGCTGGTCTTGGAACTGAGCCCAGGTCCTGGGATTTGAGGCTCACAAGCAGACACCCAGTGCTGTGTTTTGAGGGCTCAGAACCGGGTTCACTTGCAGAACTTTTAGGACATTGGACAGGTGCAATGATGCAGTGGAGGAGGAGATGAGTGGGGAATCAAGGGGGTCAGGTGGGATCTTCCCAAAAAGGGAGGTTATAGCCCAAAAATGCCAGAAAATTCATAGGGAGTGTGTGTGAAACCTTTGAAGTTTCTAATTTTTATATATATAAACAAATAATATTAATTGATATAAAAATTATTTTAAAATAAAACCTTGTGCCTGCTAGATTGTTCACAGGATTTTAGGATATAAGACATTCCAAATATGGATCTATAGGTTTTGAGGATACAAATGTAACTTTTTGAATATATAAATTAACCAACAAAGGGCAGGAAAATGTAAGGAAAGACGATCAATATGAAGGCAATAGGAAGAGCTCTGGGTGTTGGGAGGTTTTTTTCCTGTCCCCTCTCAGTGTCACACCCCGAGCTCGGGACCTTGGCTGGGACTGGAATCGCCGCAGTGGAGAAGACGAGGTACTGCAAGGGTCTGGTGACTCGCGGTGACACCTCCTGACAGAAAGCGGTAATATCGAGGTTCTCTGAGGAGACGGAGGCAGCGTTTTTGACAGAAAACCTGGGATTATTTAGAGGGAACAGAGATGACACTTTGAAAACCTGACATAATTTAGAGGGGACACAACCACTGTTTTATGCAGGGAAGTGTGAAGTGATGTAGAGGGGAGAGAGGTGGTATTTTGGTGTCTCATTTGCAGAAGACGGGCACTCCATGGGCAGCAGGACCTTTCTGTTCTGTTCCTTCGTCTGGGAGGAATCTTCAGCCACATTCAGTTTTGGGAGGCAGACTCGCAATTTCAGCACAATAGGAGCTGTACAATCCTCCTCAGCTCCAAGTCCTAAAGCCTGGCAACTCAAACTTTTTCAAATAACTTACCTTGTTGCCAAGTTCTGTGATTGGTGTAACTATGCTGCTTAGTTTCAGACAGGATAATTTGATAAGAAATGGTGGCAACTAGGAAGCATCCACTACAAATAAGCTCTGGCGGTATTTATTTGATATTGAGGTCAAATAAGGATACAATCTGACCCACACTTTTAGCATTGAAATTTTTCATAATAATAATGAAGGAGGATGCAGCACAGTCTGCCAGGACCATGGGAACACTGACTAGCTATCCATATTTTCCACACTGACAATGTCTCTGTTTTTCTAAGGCGCCTGGTAATTGTCATTCTCTTTTATTTGAATAATCTTTTGAAGGATCAAGACTTTGGTGACGTCACATGTAAGTCCTTTACTAGCATGTATTTATTTAAATGGTATTGTTAAAGTGTTGCTTTTTGGTGTTTTTAATAACAAATAAGCTCCACAGATGCTGAATTGGGTATTTGGGAACATAGAGAAAACTCGATGTGTTTTTTCCCCTTCCTGTCACAAACTCCTTGTCATGCCAAAAATGGCATTATCAGGATTTAGTGATGTGATTCTTCACTGCAGCCTCAGTTTATTCAGCTTCTTGTTTATGAGTGTTACGGAGAAAAGATTTGCAAAGAGCATTTTTAGATAAACTGAAGTGGGACTCCAACATGAGCTATCCGGAGAATGGCAATGAAGATGGTGAAGGGTCTGGAGCACGAGATTGGTGAGGAGCAGCTCAGGGAGCTGGGGGGGCTCAGCCTGGAGAAAAGGAAGCTCGGGGGGACCTTATCACTCTCTGCGACTCCCTGACGGGAGGATGGAGCCAGGTGGGGATCGGGCTCTGCTCCCAGGGGACAAGGGACAGGGTAAGGGGACAGAGTCTTGAGCTGCGCCCGGGGAGGTTTATGTTGAACGTTAGGAAGAATTTCTTCACAGAAGGGGTGATTAGACACTGGAATGGGCTGCCCAGGGAGGTGTTGGAGTCGCCGTCCCTGGAGGTGTTTAAGGAACGACTGAACGCGGCACTCGGTGCCGCCGTCTGGTGGACACGATGGCGTCCGGTCACGGGTTTGGAGTCGGTGGTCTCAGAGGCCTTTCCCAACCTAATCCATTCTGCGGATATCGACACTTCCCAACTGCTCACCGGCCTGGCAGCCGGGCGGGCGGGCACGTTATGACTTAACACCAGGGCAGCGACAAGGGATTTACTCAATGAGAACGGACGGAGACAACGCTCCCGCCCCCTCAGGCCGCGGGGCCGGGCCCGCACGGTGTCACTGCGGATCGGGCGGGGCGGGCCGGGGCGGGGCCGGGGCCGGGCAGGGCCAACATGGCGGCGGCCGCGGCGGAGGCGGCGGCGCTGAGGGTGTCGCGGCAGGAGCGGGAGCTGCGCTGGCTGGCGGCCGAGGTGGGGCGGCTGAAGGAGCCGCAGGAGCCGCGATGCGCCGGCAGCGCCAGCCCCGAGCTGCAGCGGCTGCGGGCCGAGAACGAGAAGCTCCGCTACCGCCTGCTGCATCTGCGCCGCAGCCTGGCGGCCGAGCTGGGCCGGGCGGCGCCGGCCGAGCCCCCGGGCGGCGCGGAGGTACAGCCCGGGGGGAGCGGGGGGCTCCGGGCCCAGCGGGGAGGGAAGGGACGGGACGGGACGGGACGAGGCCGCTCACGGACCCGTCGCCAGCCCGCGGGGGTCACGGTGCTCACGGGGGTACGAGCCTGCCGCGGTGTCCGCCCGCAGCACTGAACAGCGGTCCTGCCTTCGCGCGAGGGTCACAGAACCAGAGTGGCTGCGGTTGAGATCATCTCCTTCCAGCCCCGTGCCCTGGGCAGCGACACCTTCCACTAGACCAGGTTGCTCAGAGCTCCACCCGAGCTGGCCTTGAAAGCTTCCATGGAGGTGGCACCCACAGCTTCTCTGGGCAACCTGTGCCAGGTGTGGCACCACTGGAAGTTGCCACTGCTCAGTGCTTCCACGGTCTCTCTGGGGAGGTTTTGCCGGTGATAGCTGTAGTAGTGCCACTGGGGAAATTGTGCTGAGAAAACTTTACTTGGCGAGCAGTTTTACTGTGGCTGCAGAACATCAAAAAGATGAAGTTTAGGTGGGTCATGAGAAGTCTTTGTGCTAAGGGACATAACTTATTTCCCTGGAATTGCCTTTTTAGCCCAATATTGTACTGGACTGGTTTGTTTTAATGATTGCGGGACAAGTCTTAAAGGCATAGCAGGTGTATACTTTGTATTATCACTGTTTTCAGAAAGTCTGCAGTGCAAGTCCAGCTGATGAAGTGAATCAAAATAAAGAGGAAAAGAAAAAAGAAAATAAAGCTGTGAACCAACATCAGAATGATGTAAGTGGTTATTTTATGCTACATAATAGTACAGGAAGGAGTGTTGTTTGACCAGTTTCAGAAAGGGTCCTCAAATCTGAAATACTTTGCTGTATTTTGAAATCCCAGCTTTTGGGAAAAAGGCTTTCTATAGCATAGAGGAAAAAAAAAACCCAAACATTATTTAGGAGCTTCATCTTCTGTTAGTAGGGTTACTTACACATTCTTAGATCTCTACTTTTTATGTAAGAAAAGGATTTGGGTTATTGCGAAATAAAAGTCATAATTCTGTGGTGCCTAAAGAGAGCGAAGGTTCCTGAACGGTTAAACAGTGTGATGACTTGGAGGATGTTGGCAGCACTGGCTGTAGTACAGTAGAGCTTAGTAACTCACCTTATGTTAAACAAGAGTTAAACTAGAGTAAGCTTCATGTGACCTATCTTATTTGAATCTGATGCTTCGAATGGAGTGGCAGAAGTGAGGGCTTGTTGGAGTGATTCAGATTTCTCTAGGACATCTCCCAAATGCAAATGCTGGGGCAGGAATACAGGCTGCTTTCTGAGGTCAAACTCACAAAGCCATTTAGGCCCAGATTGATGAAAGTGCATGGAAAATTGGAAAGCCACTATAAAACAGTCAGAAATTTGGATGAGACTATCCTCTATATAATTATTTACAAATCCTTTACTGCATTTTAGTGTAAATTCTAGTACAGTTAAATCTGGTCCAGGTTGGGACCTCTGGGGATGCACCAACACTGTGAATCCTTTAATTCTGTTTCTCTCACAAGTGTGTGTGTGTATAATCTAATTTATTTGTTACAGCTGCAGTGCGTGCCAAGCTTCGTAGAAGACAGACTGAAGCTTTATGAAGCACTGAAAAAAGAACATGATGCTTTGCTAGCTTACAGAGCAGCCAACCAGAGCAAATCAATCAAAATTACTCTGAGAGATGGAACGATGGCTGAAGGGGAATCTTGGAAAACCACGCCGTATCAATTAGCTGTAGGAATTAGGTAACCTGCAGATTCAAGGAGTTGTCGTTTTGGAGTGATAAAACTATTACTGTCATTTTTCTCTCACCTTGTGAAAAATATTTGTCATGGTCAGTGGATGGTGACTCTCTTAAACTTGTTTATTTGGAAAGCATCGAAACTTCAGCTTAATGCAGAATAAACAGGTGGTTGAAGTTACTCTTCTGAGTGATACTTGAGGTTCTGTGCTGGGATCATAATGCCTGCTTACAGCTAAAGAGTAAATCAGTGAGAGTGCTAGGAATTAATAGAGACATCTGAAGTTCTATGAGTTACCAGATACCGTAGAACCTGTTGTGAGAAGCAGTCTTTGCTCCAGATCCCCAGCACTGAAAACTGGGGAATCAAACTTCTCAAGACCTTAAGGTTCTTTACCTTAAAAATGGAAAAGTGTTTAAGACCACCAGAGAAACAAAAATTTAAGGTCTTCAGGTGCTACAAGATGTGGGTGTGATCTCATGGGGTTTAGAAACCCAAGGTCTTTTACAAATTGAACCTAAATCTTCAGGTCTCTTGTAATCTTTTCTGATTTTTTTAGTCAAGCCTTGGCTTCGAATGCAGTCATAGCCAAAGTGAATGGTGAACTGTGGGACCTGGATCGTCCACTGGAGGGAGATTGTACTCTAGAGCTGCTGACCTTTGATGATGAAGAAGCAAAAGCTGTGAGTAAACACTCTCTGGTTTCTGCTTGATTAGGAGAACTAATGACATAAAATTGATTGCAGTATTAGGCATTTAAAATCTTGAAATAAAAAAAAAAGCCACAAAATTGTTGAAGTAATGTATTTCCCGTGATTCAGCAAAGAAGATGAGATACTAAGTGCTTATAATCTGAGAGTGAATAAAATCTTAGTGTTCTTTTCATCCTTCTCTTTTACATAAACAGGTTATTTCTCAAATGAGATCATACAGAACATCTTGATTTGTATGCTAACTTGAAATAGTTTAATGTCTTCTAAGATGCGTTTTGTGGTTTGACTCAGTGCATCTGAAGATCAGACACTGAAAGCAAAGTAAGGCTGTCTTACCATTTCCTAAAAATTATCCAATATTAGATTTGAGTCATAAATAATATCTTCATCTCTTTGTACTGGCGCTGTTTAATAAAACCTTAAGCAGTCATATCTGAGTCAATTAAACTATGAATATTCTTAGCAACATGCACAAGATTTTTTTTAAATGGGATTCAGTCTGAAAGCTATGTTTATACACTACAATTAGACTTCAGTTTTGTTGAAGAATTATTCATGTGATTGAGCTTGTCTGAGGCATTTCATGTAAAGGCTTTATCTTGTACCAGTGGCTCTGAATTAGCCGGAATTAATAGAAACTTAGAACACTGGTATTGATCTACTGGGTTGTTGGCTTCCCTCTGCTGACGTTTCAGGTAATGTTCTTTACAGACCTATTAATAAATGTACCGAATGTGAACCGAGGAAGCTCAACTGGCTACATTGTTTTAGATCTGATTAGTGTTGCAGAGACTTCTGACTGAGTGGGAACTAAGTTATAAATGAACAAGGTACAGTAAGTACTAAGTTGATGGGATAGCACACAGGTATAGTCAGGATCTTTCAGACTGAAGTATGGTGGGCCTTTAGTGCTACATCTGACATTATATCAATCATTTCGAGTACTTCAAAATGAGAACAGGAAATTGTTTTGCGTTTCTCAAAATTTAAACAACCTCAGTTCCAGCCTGTTTCCCATCTGCAGAGATGCTTAGTGGTTTGTTTTTTTTCTCTTTAGTTACAAAATGTCATTGACCCCCTGGCTTGCTCACCTGACTTTATTTGCAGGTTTATTGGCATTCAAGTGCTCACATCCTTGGAGAGGCCATGGAAGGATATTTTGGGGGCTGCTTGTGCTATGGACCACCAATTGAGAATGGATTTTATTATGACATGTATATTGAAGATAGGTAAAATTTCAGTGTCTTAGAACTTTTATACGCTGTACTGAAGCTCAGTACTAGAATTATTCTGTCAAGTTTCTGCATGTTAAAGGTAAAATTGTGTCTCTAAAATGATTTGAAGCTCATAGGTCATTTTTCTATGTGAACACATAAATTGAGTGTGTGTATATTTAAATTCAGGAGCTCTGTTCAGACACCTGCTCTGTAAGACATACAGCTGTTCAGTGTTCTGTGGGAAAAAATGTTGAGTGGGTAAAACTTTGTGAACTGGGAACACAAAGGAGATAGAAACCAAACTCCCAGAATTCTTCAAGGAAACTGAGTCACATGTACTGAGGACACCTACGCATGTAACTTGTATAAGTGTTTACTACTTTTCTAATCCTTGTGCACAGCTTTACAATTCTGTTTTTTCCTTGTTTGTCTTTCTGTACTCAGGGAGAATACGGTCTGATAAACAGACTCCTGCAGCTGGGTTGAGCCTTTTCTCCCCTCCTTTGTTTTTTTCTTGAAATCATATGTATACTTCAAGCTGAAGGCCTTCTAGACATTTAAGCATGTAAAAAACTATTCTAGGAATGATTGCAGTGGGTTTGTTTGAGGTGGTATGATTTGTGTTTCTGAGTTCAGTGTCTGAAAATAGAGCTGATTGGAAGAAACTAAGAAAATACTGTGAAAAATCACAACAGCACATTTTTATGGTTTCAAATTAGACCATTAGGAAGTGGTTAATTGGAAAAAAATGGGAGTATCAAAAGAATTAATTTATATTCCTTTTGCCTTTGTCTTTTTGTTTAGAGGTGTTTCTAGTACTGAATTCCCACTACTAGAGAACCACTGTAAAGGTATCATAAAAGAGAAACAGGCTTTTGAAAGGCTGGAAGTCAAAAAGGAGACCCTGTTAGAGATGTTTAAGGTAAACCTTTTGAGTAGCTGTGGTTCTGGTACAATGATCTTTTAAAATGTAACTTTTTAAAAATTCTGCATGTGACAGATTCATCAGAATTTTACCTGTCTAGTAAAACAAAGAAAAAGAATGCCATCCTTTTCCCTCCTCTCTTTCCTCTTAAATGTTCAAAATGTTTTCAGGCACTAATGAAACCAGTTTTTATTACACAAAAACATCTCAGGCTCCCTGAGATGACGAATAAATACACAAAAGGCACACATTCCTTCTGGCTCACTTACAGAGACAGGTCAAAAAGGACTTTTGCTTTAGCTCCCTGTTTTATACAGTGAATATTGCCAATCTCAGTGTACTGTGTAATTCAGGTGGTACTTGCCATCCTCAGCACGCCTTCAGGGGACTGAGATCTTTTTGTCTCTCCTCTTGGTTTGCAACTCTTCTGAAAGGATGTTGAACTGTTGAATACAAGCTTTTTTTTTTTTTAAAGTTGCAAGTGTCTATTATTGATGCACTTGCATTATTAATGCATAATTTTAAAAGAGAATTTTGTTATCCATTTTATTGATATTTCTGGCTTTTCATGTTCCCACACACAGTATAACAAGTTTAAGTGTCGTATCCTTAATGAGAAGGTGAAGACACCAACTACTACAATATACAGGTAAAGAAATATACATCAAAGGTATTATGAAGTATTTTTATAATTACTTTATTTAAATTGAGAGGAGAATAAATTGGTTTTTTGTTTTGCTTTTTATTCTGACTTCTGAATTCCTGTGTGATTGGGACTTAAGTTTGCAGTTAACATTGCTACTTACGTAAAATGAGATCTTTTCTCTGGTGGGACAGATTAGATCTCAGTTTGTGGGCAAATGGCAAATCCAGTTTTTACTTGTTCCCTCTGGTTTCAGTAAACTGATTAAAATAAGTCACCACCCTTGACACTGGATTGATGCATAGTGGATAACACTAACTCTTACCTCATTGTGGGATGAGGAACCTGCGTATTCAGTTGCTCATTCCAATCAGCTGGAAAATGGCAAAACCGTTTTCCTGTTTGATGTGCAGAGTTTGAAATCTCCTGGGCAACTGTACCATAAAGTTCACATGTGGAACTATCTGAACTGATAACTGTATTATGATGCTCTTGATAATGGATCAACTGCGCTGAGCATTTACCGAGAGAATATCCCAGTTCAGGTGGAAGGCACAGTTGCATTTCAGGTGCACTGAACTTGCTGCATGTTGCATATCTGTATTTACTGCCACGTTGGAACGTGTCAAGCACAAACTTGTCACATTAGCGACTGTACAGAAAAACGTTGGAGTGTTTGGAAATGAACACTTTCTTTCTCTTGGTATAGATGTGGTCCACTGATTGATCTCTGCAGGGGCCCACACGTCAGGCACACTGGAAAAATTAAGGCTCTTAAAATAGTTAAGGTAAGTTTAAATTAAGTGTGCATTGAAACCAAAATAAACTAGTGTACAGTTGATTTATTTGTATATTTATTTCCCCTGGCCTAGTAGTGACTAGGTTTGCTATGGAACCAATTATCCCATGCCCAGTAGAGAAGTGCAGAGCCTGAGCCCATGTGGCAGTGCTGTTCCAGTAACTCCAGCCAGCACTGCACCTGTGTCCTGGTTTGAGTCTGTCCTTGCTGTCACATCTGTGGGGGTTGTTGTGTGCACACTCTGTTCTGCAGTAGATGAACATCCAAGTATTTATTGGGTCAGAAAATATTATTTTGACCTTGTCAGATGGTATCTTTCAGGTACAGGAGGTAAAGTGGACGCTGGCAGATCTGCAAGTGCTGCTGTTAAAAGATGGCATTGCTTACATTAAAGGCGGAGACAGTGTTGGCAGGGGCCTCTGGTTTTGTGGTGTGCATTAAGTTATGCTAATTTTGGTAACCTTCTTAGACTGACCTCATTAGAACTTTAATTGTAGTTGCTTTTGCTGGCTTCCAAACTGAAGTGCATGGAACTCCAAATTGCAAGGATTACATATTAGATTGTTAAAACAGCTCAGAATTAACTGCGAGAGTTAGGTTTGTGGTGTCTTTTGTGTTTCCACACTGTATTATGTTTTAAGTGTAAACAAGTGCTGCTTTTCTAGCTGATATAACATAAAATAATAAAACATGCCATAATGTGAGTTGAAAAAAGATACCTAAGTAGAATAAAAATATTACTTGACCAGTCACTTTTGTTTGTCATCTGTATTAATATGCTGACTGAAAGGTACTGCACGTATCTTCATGTTATAAACAAATGCTGAAAGACTGCATATAAATCTCTTCCTGAGGGGAAAAAGTAATAATGTTTGAATTTATTAATGTTTCTCTCTCCTTTCCCTGGTATTGTGTAATATTACCTTAAAGTCTGGGTTTTGTGTACCAGAGTTCCTCTACATATTGGGAAGGAAAATCTGATATGGAAACTCTGCAGAGAATATATGGAATATCCTTTCCTGATAACAAAATGATGAAGGAATGGGAAAAAATACAGGAAGAAGCTAGAAACCGGGATCATAGGAAAATTGGAAAGGTACAGTATTCCATTGTCTGCTTATTTTATGCTTCTGTAATAGGATTCATTCTCTTTCCTTGTTTTTTTAGTTTTGGTTGGGGTTTTTTTCTGGTTTTGACAGTTTGAATGAGAGCCAGTTCTATGTGCTTCTTGGTGTTGCTTACATTTTGAAATTCTTGTTCTACAAACTCAACTTGTCACTTGCATACGAGTGTTAAACTAATGTTGGGAAGAAGTTAATGGGTTTAGTCCCTTGGTTTAGGGAAGTATATCTTAAACCTTTTAATGTAGAGTCTTTGGAGATTCTACCTAAACCACTCTATTTTTCATAGAGGAGATAATTTATTTGAAAATTGCATAAATAGCATGGTTTGGTCTGTCTTTATTATAGGTATAAATAAGGTTTACACCTTTGCTATAGTTTTGTTGAGAGGGTGGAGCTATAGGGAAGGTATTTGGAAGAAGAAAGAAGCTTTGTGGATATGTAAAGGCACGATGAGCAGTACAGGTGAAAGCAGGGAGACATTTACTTGAAAAACTTGTATAAATGAAGGACAGCATTGTTGGACAAGAGGATGGAGGCATTAACCTCTCGCTGCTCACTGGCAGGCATGAGAGACTGGGGAGGGCCTTCACAAGTAGAGGGTGAACAACTGAGGTAACTCAGAAGAGGAAGAAACAATGAGAAATTTACAGGAGACAAGAAGAAAAAAAAGTAGGAAAATGGTCTTTATGGAAGTGATCGTGCTTATTTCTGTTCCTATGAAGACTTGAATATTTCTGTAGTATTTGTTTGATTACTTCTGTGCCTCTTCATAAACAAATGATCCAGTATCAATCAATCAGAGAGGTTCTTCCCCCAGAGGGTGGTTGGGCACTGAACAGGCTCCCCAGGGCAGTGGTCACAGCACCAAGGCTGCCAGAGCTCAAGGAATGTTCGGATGATCCTCGGGGGCACCTGGTGTGACTCTTGGGGATGGTCCTGTGCAGGGCCAGGAGTTGGACTGGATGATCTTTGTGGGTCCCTTCCAACTCAGCGTATCCTATGAATTTATCTAGTGTTTATGAATCTGGTATCTGTGATATTGAAGTGGGTAACACTCTCTGAAGATGTATCAGAGCCACACTGCTGGGCTTCTCTTTTTTTTTGAGTCAAAATGCTGATAAAGAGTGAGTGCCTCACAAACTTCAGCCATCATCCCTCACGTGTGATGGATATCTGCTTAATTGCTTCACTAAAGCAATTAAGGTTACTAAAGGTAAGATTAGATACCTAAAAAACGTCAGGATTTGGGGGAAATGTGTTTTTACATAGTCAAAGAATCAAATGGAATTCAGTGTTATTACAAACTTCTAAGAGTAAGAACTGCAGATCAATTAACTGGTGTTGCTGAGAACTTGTAGACTTAAGTAAATCATCTTGTTTTTGTAACATTTCATCTTTGTGAACAGTGTCTCTGTGTGCGTGAGGTAGTTATGTTCTGCAGTTCTATCTGAATCGTTAGAGCATCTGGTTTTAATTTACCTAGGAGCAAGAACTCTTCTTCTTTCACGATCTGAGTCCTGGAAGCTGCTTTTTCCTCCCCAGAGGTGCCTTTCTCTATAACACACTCATGGATTTCATACGGGTGAGTATATGATGATGTAACTCTTAAGAAGTTTAATATCAGTTGCCAGTCTTAAATTGACGTTCATACCACTGAGCTACCCACAGAAAAATAAGTAGCTATGTATATAAATATTTACCAGATTTTCAGTATGATTCTACAGATCTAACCTCTTTTGAAAATAGTGCAGAGTGAGGATGTGCTTTTCCAACTGTGCAAAACTTACACATGCAGCAGTCCTTTAGTCTCTGTAAATTTGCTATCATAATAACACAGTTTAAAAGAATCAAGCTTTGGCTTGTCAAAAGCTCTGTAACCTTTTAAATGGCGCATTTGTTTTTCTACAGGGGGAGTATCACAGGCGTAATTTTACTGAAGTTGTGTCTCCAAACATCTTCAACAGTAAACTCTGGGAAACTTCAGGACACTGGCAGCACTACAGTGAAAACATGTTCTCTTTTGAGGTCGAGAAGGAAACCTTTGCCCTTAAACCCATGAATTGTCCCGGACATTGGTTTGTACTCTTAACTGGAAAACTTCTTATTTTACTTCATTTATCCTTTGTGGGGCTGAGGAGAATAAATGGGGTATCGATCCATGTTGTCGTGTATGTTCACAATACACTGCTAAGCACTGGGTGTGTCCAGGGAGCTTCTCTGTCTCAGAAGTAAGTCTGCCCTAACTGACCTAGGTTTGTGCATGCTAATACTAGTCTGTATCACTAGTGAATACAAATTGTTTTGGGTAGAGCTAGGCGTCAGATGTGCTGTAACAAGAAGGTACAGATGAACCAGTCTTGATTTACTCTAGCAGTGGGGTTTTTTCTAGGTGGTCTTCAGCAGTACAATCTGAGTGAAGCACTTTTTCTGTTTGCCTGTCCTTTAGGATGCAAACAACCTGAATGAATAAATGGTTAAAAATGTCTGTATTGATCTTGGTTTATTTCTGCGTTGTCTTAAATCTCCTTGTAAGAAGGATAAAAGGAGGGCTCTTCCGTCTTCTTTCTAGCTTGATGTTTGCCCATCGTCCTCGATCGTGGCGGGAATTGCCTCTCAGACTTGCAGATTTTGGAGTTCTGCACCGAAACGAGCTCTCTGGGACTTTAAGCGGCTTGACTCGTGTAAGGCGCTTCCAACAGGATGATGCTCACATCTTTTGCACAATGGAGCAGGTAAAAAAGGAAAAGACAACTCCAAAATACCAAGCACCTCCCACACCCCCACAAGTCAAAAAAAACCCAACACAGAACCCTTTTTTCTGCCAGTGCAAACAGTAAACAAGTGAACAGGAAGAAATCCCTCAAGTATTTCAACTCTGTTTTCTTCCATTATGTTGCTGTGTAGCATAATGGTGCTCTTGGTTGTTTCCTTTGGTAGATTTAGGTGCTTCCTTCTTAGATACTTCATATTTCTTAACTGTATTGCTGAACTCAATAGCCTGTTGGACTTGGCAGCTTTGTGGCAAGTTTTTCAAATAGTAATGACATACTCAGTGTTCTTAATTTTATTTTTATTTTTTTCTTTGAAGTTACAAAAATGCTCGTATCAAAAACAGAAAACTATTATTTGAGGGATCTTAATGTTTTTGAATTATGTAGTAAGATTTTCTGTATGGAATATTTTTGTTTGGAAAGATGCATTGGGCAACTAAATCCCTAAAAGTTAGACTCTTTTTCTGCATTGTCCATCTCCCCCTGCAAAGAAAAAACCTGTTGGCCATGTTTTGTTTTCTATAGTAATGCTGAAAAAATACTTTATTTTGTCAGTAGCGCCATAGATTTCAGTGGAGCTACATGTATAAATTGATGTACTCTCGTCCATTCTGTTGGGTGCAATTTGGCTCCAGAAGTCCAGGCTCAACAAAAATATTACTTTTCTTGCCATGCTTTGAAACCAAAACACCTCAGTTCTCTCTTCACCCATTACCTAGATTTGGGTTTGTAGAATGTGGGTTTTAATTTTTCCTTATTTAATGAAATCTTTTATTCTGGGTATGATGAATTCAGTAATTTCACTTGCATTTTTATGTAAATAATTTTTAACTAATATATTTTATGTTATGTTTAAGATTGAAGAAGAAATTGAGGGCTGTCTTGATTTCTTGAAGTCAGTGTATGCTGTCTTTGGTTTTACTTTTCAACTACATCTCTCTACAAGACCTGAAAATTATCTTGGAGAGTTAGAGATCTGGGATCATGCAGAAAAGGTAATTCATTAAAAAGCAAACAAAGGAAACAATGCCTTAATATTTGTATTTGCAGAGGTAGATATTTAACTGAGTTCCTTCATGTTGATTAGTGGAATTTCTTACATCAGATCCTAAATATTGTCCTTAGTGGAAATGCCTGTTGAAAAACATCACATTAAATCTAAAGTTACCGTATAAAAATGAGAAATTCCAGACTCTTACTTAGCCCCTTATCTTGAACTGGTTAGACTTTTATTTGTTGTTCTGATTAATCACATACTGTACAAGGAACTACTATTCCAAGGCTACTTACCATAAATGAACAAATGCTTGAGCAATAGGGCTTGTGCTGCCTGTTGGCTGTCTTTGAATTTTAAAGGCACATGCTTTGACTTCCAGTAATGAGAGACCCTGCTACACCTTTTTTAATTGCTCTCTCATTTTTTTGATTAGCAACTTCAAAACAGCTTGAATAAATTTGGAGAGCAATGGCTTTTGAATCCAGGAGATGGAGCATTTTATGGTCCTAAGGTCAGTGATTCAGCATTTTAATGTGACTTTGGGATAGACAAGAATGCAGACGTACTGCAGGCAAACCATATTTAGTAACTGTGTTATTTTGCTTCACAGATTGATATTAAAATCAAAGATGCGATTGGGAGGTACCATCAATGTGCTACCATCCAACTTGACTTCCAGCTGCCCATTCGATTTAATCTTACTTATGTTGGGTGAGTGGTTAAGCTAAAGAGCTTCCTCTTTTAAATGAAATAATGAAAGCATTTATGATTATTTTTATTCATTATCTGTAATTCCCATTATGTATTAATGCTGTGCTGCTCATTTAACAAATTATTAGCCTGGCAAGGAGAGTCACAAACTCGAAGGTATTTCCTCTATGTAAAGGCAGCTCACTTTAGTTGAAATGCTACTGAGTGCAGGAAAATCTCATCAGCTGTCTTGTCTGCCAGTTCTGAAGACAGCTGATCATATATAATGCTAAAAAAATCTCAGCTGAGTCAGTTTTCGCTTTTAGCCTAGTCATAGTGTCTCCTTGGAAGACATACCATACAAATTCAAACATGCCTTAAGGAGTTGCTGTTTGTGCTAAGTACTTCTTTGTCTTTATTGGGTTAAACTAGTTAACTTTGGACATAAACCAAATACAAACAGTTTTTAGTGAAAATCTCAGTTTGGCTTCCAGCTAGAAAGACAGATTTTTATCCAGTAAGCTAATTAATCTTAATATCATGTTATCTTGAATACACATTTTCTGGGTTGCTTTTCTTGTGGGGGTTTTTTTGCTTATTATCAAGATATCAGTAGGGAAGACAGAATAAGAATCTTTGTTACTTTTTGGTCTTGCTGCATGTTCTACTGTAGATGTCATAGCTTTTTAGCAGGCGATGATTCTGTTGCAAACAGCTGGCTTTTTTTTTTTTAAATCACAATATTGTAATTTAAGCAGAATAATGAACAAATGAGATTCAAAAAGGCAGGTGAGGTCCTGTGCAACAAAATAAAAGCAAGTCATAGTGGAAGAGAGAGAACAAGGAAGAACATAAAATATTAAAATGCACAGAAATGGTGCTGAGTCATTTGAGTGTCTTTTCAAATTTAAGAGTTAATGTCTACGCCACTGCCTGTAGGCATGGTTATTTTAAGTCACTGTGATTATTCAGTGTTCCTTTAAAAACCTAGCTGACTTAAAGTAAATTTTTAATAAACAGGTAGATTTTGCCTGTCTTTCTGTGAAAAGTAGAATCAAAAATATTAGTAGGATTACATGTGGGTGAGCTAAGATAATTTTATTTTTAAAAAACCTTGCTTTTTTTTTTTTCAGTAAGGATGGCGATGATAAGAAAAGGCCAGTGATTATTCACAGAGCTGTTTTGGGATCTGTGGAGAGGATGATAGCTATTCTAGCAGAAAATTATGGAGGAAAATGGTATGTAGCACAAATGGACTTGTAAGAGTGTTTAACGATGTAGAAAGTGCAGATCCTTCTTGCTGTCCTATATATTATAATGCAAAAATAATATCCCTAGAATTTTCTCAAAATTCGTACGGAAGATTACAAGAAAATAAGTCAAATTTTACGGTCTGAGTTGTAACTAGTTATTAGAAATTCAATTTCATGAGACTGCGGAAAAAAAGCAGAATAATGCAGAAATAAGAATTGTAATTGAATGTGTAAGTCCTGCATTATTTTTGTTCCTTTTTTTCTTAAAAACCATGCTTTTGTACTGGGAAGATGTCAGACATATGTAAAGCAATTATTTGTATATATAGATAGACATGAAGTAGTCCTAATACGTGAATATTTTTTGTACTTCTAAGATGGTTTGGTTTATCTTGAATAAGTTCTGAAGGTATTTTTTTTCATAAATGTGTTTAAAGTATTAAGGAAGAATTAATTCTTAGTTTCAGTCGCAGATCTCTCTGACTGTCCACTTTTGACTTTAAAGTTATAAATAAAAATGAAAATTATGTGGAGAGAATTCTGTTTTAAAATGTGAAGTCATCTAGGAAGAGAACAGAAACTCCAAGTTCTGCATTTGTCATTTTACGGAATCAATCCATTGGCTGTTTCACGTGAACTTGAATGATGATAACATACTATCCAACATGGCTAACATAAAGATTTCTATAAAGTAAAGACATTATTATTGTGGAATGTGGCTGTGGTTATGAACGCAAATGTCAAGTGCACATTTATCCCATGTGTCCCTCATGCTCTCCAGGCCACTCTGGTTGTCCCCACGGCAGGTCATGGTGGTGCCCGTGGGACCGACATCGGAAGAGTATGCCCAGCAGGTGAGAGCAGGGCAATTCTAATGGATCTTCAAGGACTTGTTCTGGAACAGAGAATGAATACTTTAATGATTTTGGAGACATATTTTTGGGGGGGGGGAGAGGTAAATTTTTTCAATATACAATTTCCAGTCTAAAACTTGTATAAGCCTGAGTAAGGGATATGTAACTTTAAGTGGTTTGAGTTCTGTTATTATGGACATAATTAATAAAGGAAAAAACATTCTGGATGACAACTAATGCTTCATTATACTACTGTCAGCCTAAAGTAGGGACAGAGCCAGTTTCATGCATTTCCCACCATGTATATTCTTGACTAAATCACTTTAGCCCATGGTTAGGTTTACGCCTCTCCCCTGCTTTTCTTTTAATATAAGAATCAGTGTTTTTGTTCCTTCTACTTTTTCTACTCAGACTGAGGACACATCTTTAACACTGAGCAGTGTAGCTGCCTGAGGACAGCAGCACATATTTGATATGGATGTTACCTCGCATTGTCTTCCAACTGCAGTCCTGCTAAACCCTTAAGTGGGTATTCAGTTTTCTTCAGATAAAGTCATTGAATTCCCTGCAGTGATTCACAAGAGCAAAATTATGCACATATATGAATTAATTATTGGGAGAGATCAGTAATTATAGCATGTAAAAATGCATGTTTTAAAATATATGGTAATACTAAGGGTGTTTTGGTTTGGTTTTTTTTTAGGTTTGCAACCAATTTTTTGAAGCTGGATTCATGTCAGATGTGGATCTAGATCAAAGTTGCACATTAAACAAGAAAATCAGAAATGCACAGCTGGCTCAGTATAATTTCATTTTAGGTAGGTAATTGCAGCATCTTGCATTGCTGAATATCACTTAAGTTTTAATGTTGGATGTAGAGTTTGTCTAGAGACTCATTTTCTAATGTAAATAGTTTAATATTTTGTGCTATGTCTTGCAGTGGTTGGAGAAAAGGAAAAAGCAAATAATGCTGTCAATGTGCGAACAAGAGACAACAAAGTTCATGGAGAAATTTCACTATCGTCTGCTATTGAAAAACTCAAGAAACTAAAGAATTCACATATTCCAAATGCAGAAGAAGAATTCTGACATTGCTGTTGGGGAAAACAAAAAATTAATTGCTCGTGTGAAATGTTTCTTGTGCACAGCAGTGATGCTCATCTGAGAGAATTTTCAGTTAATGGATGCACAAAATAGGCCAGTGTAGCAATGTTGGTGCTCCAGGAAAAGCATGAGAGGACAGATGCACCTGCCAACTCCTTTAGCAATCGCATGGGTTTCTAATCTGCCTGAGTCAGAGAATGCTTGCTCACAAAGTCCTACACCTCTGACAGGATCTGTTGGGTTTGCTGTGGAAGTAAATCGGGGCTGCATGACCCCAGGGAACAGGAGGCTGGGAAGGGCTGTGGCTGCTGCGGGAATGCGGAGCTCCCTCAGTCACGGGGCAGGTGCATTCCTGTGTTACAGAATCCAGAGCTTGGCGGTTGGTTGGTGCCTGAGCAGCAGTTTGATTTAGTTTTTTTTCTAGCTCCAGATTGTAACAAAAAACTTTTGTGGGGGGAATAGCTTGGTGGTTTCAGAATCTTTTCACAGACTACAAATACTTTGGTGTCTTTGGAAGTCTCAGTGAAACAAAGTATTGATGGATGTGGTGTGATAACTGGTTGCTGTAAAGGTGGTTGCCAAGAATGCAGTTGAATTACTCCCCGTATCTGTGTGTCAAGTGTTTTATTTTTTCCTGTGTTTGCTGTTGATTTGGCTTTTTTCTAAAACAAAAAACTTTGAAAAACCTTTCTGTGTGTAATTTGTTGTTGCATTTGCTGGGGATATTGAGAACACTGAGAAGGAGCAGAGGATAATTCTGATATTAAAACAGCATGTTGAAATTTAAGTTGGCCATATTCCTGTTTTGTTTATGCTTATAAATTATTTTTAAAGTTGCTGTTGCAGGCAATTGAACTGGATTTTTTTGAAGATTAATTTTTACCATGATTTCTTTTCATTTTCATAAGCTGTTTTCTAGTTGACTGGCTTAGGTAGTGTTAAATGTGTTGCTCAGTTATCTAAGCTATACAGCTGTAGTTATGATTTAAATGCTGCAGCCATAAACCAGAAAATACTATTTAGTGCATAAATGTTACACAGATGCAAAGCTTGTGTTTTACTTCTGCCTGGCACTTCTACAGACTTGTGTTCAATAGGCCTGTGTTTAGTTTGGTATTTGTTTGGGTTTGTACATCTCTTTTTATCTCCTGCTTTTAGAAGAAAAGGAAAAAAAATAGAAGGAACAAGCGGTGCGAAAGCTTTATGTTCCACTTAACAGAATTAACATGGGGTGTGGAGCGTGATTTTTATTCATATTTCTATATCTTATGTATAACATTGTTTGGACTAGAGCTTATGTGATGCATGTGTGATGTATTCAGACTGCAGAATTCAGCTACTGGGTTTGGTTTTTTTACAGTGAATTTGTAGGTTTTGCAAATATCAGACTTTTGTAGCCCACATATATGGATGCTTTTGGCATTTCAGTTTTCCTCTGACCTGCAGCAAGGAGAGAGGTCAGGGAACTACACAGAATCACAGAACAGTTTGGGCTGGGAGGGACTTGTGGAGATCCCCCAGTCCAACCCCCCTGCCAAGGCAGGGTCACCTGGAGCAGGTGACACAGGAACCGTCCGGATGGGTTTGCAATGTCTTCAGAGAGGGGAAACTCCACGCCCTCTCTGGGCAGCTGTTCCAGTGCTCTCCACTCTGAACATACAGAAGTTCTTCCTCACGTTGAGGCCGAACTTCCTGTGTTTTAGTTTTACTGCCCTTGCTCTCCTTGTCCTGCCACCCAGAAGAGCCTGGCGCCTTCCTCTTGGCACCCGCCTTTGAGGCATTTATACGTATCGATGAGATCAGACAGGAATCAGCCACAATAACGTCGCCTTTCCTGCGGGCAGAAATCGGTGGGGCTGAGGGGGCTGAGGGTGTGCAGGCCCCGCCTCCGCCGCCCCCCGCCCCTCGCGCCCGCTGTGAGGGCCCCGCCCCCGGCGGGCGGAGCCAAGATGGCGGCGCGGTGGGTGCTGCGCGCCCTGCGCGGGCTCTGCGGGGCCGCGCTGTTCCTGTCCCAGCTCTCCGCCCTCTCCGGCCGCGGTGAGCAGGGCGGCTGGGGTGCGAGGAGCGGGGGCAGGGGAGCCGCCTCGGGCGTGGGGGCTGCCGTCCCGAGCGGCCGCGGCCAGGGCTGAGCCCGCCCGGCGGGTCCCGCTGCGGGGGTGACCGTGGCCGCGGTGCGGGGAGGATGCGCTGGGGGGAAGGAACCGGGTGCTTCGGGCATGGCCGCGTTTTGTTGTGCCGGCGCTGCGGGGCTGGGGGGCTCGGTGTTAGGGCAGAACACGGGCCAGGCCCCGCTCGTCCGGTGCTCTGTTACACAGCACCTTTTGCGCTGCGCCTTGTCGGCAACGCGTGTGACCCAAAACGTACCTGGTGAGGTCCTGGGGCTCCCCAGAGCCGTCTGGGTGGGTGGGTGGGTGGGTGTGACAAACCTGTTCACCCTTCCTTCCCTTGTGAGGGCTCGGGGTGGCCCATCGCAGCTCTGCACAGCCGCGGGGGTCTCACAGAGCAGAGCGCAGTTAATGCACAAATACCGCCGGCATTGCCGGACAGTTCTTCTATTGCAGCTGCCAAAGAATTACCCGCATTGCTTCATTAAACGGTATTAGAGTTGAAATCTGCTCTCTGAGCAGTGCTTTTAATTCTCGTGGATCAAAAAATAAGGCTGAATGAAAATGGATGTAATTCCGTGTCTAAAAGGAATGGTTCTGTTCTAATGCTCATTTTAATGCTTAACATAAACATCCTACTATTAAGAGAAAAGGAAAGCAGAGTTTTCTAATCTCCTTACACTTTCCAGTTGTATTTTCATACCAGTGTGCTAAAATCAAACTGTTTCTGAAGGTTAATTTTATTCTAGAAATATCACTTCCTCTATGTTTGTTTTTTTCTCATAGCGGGATCTTTGATGACAACAAAGCTTTCACAGCCACAGTCTACACTGGCTAAAAGCCTAACTTCAGTAACTACAAATACTCCCTATTTTAAAGCAGCAGGTATGGTATTATGTTGTTTCTTTTCTTTGTTGTCTGTGAGCCCTTCTCCTCAGTGTCCTGAGTCTGAAAGTTCTTGAATTATGTCTTAGAAACCTGTGTCTGCTTTCACAGTGGTAAGAGGCGTTGTAATATAACACATTATGAATTACTCTTCGATGGCCATAATAATTAGTTTCTAATTAAATAATTGGCCCATATAAGAACTAGGAAATGGCTGGTTAAACTGCCGTTATGGTTGATGTGATTTATATTCTGTCAGGATGGTGGAAGTTCTTGAAAGACTCCAGCATTCTGCAAGAACTTGTTCCTGGTCCGTATCCACCATCAGCACAGCTTTGTAGCTCACTGGGGGTGCATCAGAACTGCCAGCGAGAGCGGCATTTCAGTCAGTCTGGGAGGTGACTCTGTGCACATGCAAGCAGCAAATGGCTGAGTGAGCTGTAACCTTAATTAGAGACGAACTAAAAGTAGGTTACCCGTGTCATCCTGCTGGTGTACTAAAGTGATTACTTCTGGGAAACGCAGGCTGAGGCGGCACTAATCCACCTAAGCCCTGTTCTGGTTCTCTGCTGAAGTGTTGCCGTGGTGTCCTCTATGCAGCTTCTGGTGAGAGTCCTTGGTGGGTGCCCTGCTTGCACTGTGTGGCTCCCCTGGCTGGGAATGCTGCTCAGTGCGTAGTGAGGAAAACCCTTTATACCATGTCAGTGCCTGTGTTTATGTATGTATATATATTAAAAAATTATATATATACTTTAGACTATTTAGCTTTTCTAATTCAGTTTCTTAATTCATTTTTTGCCCCTTTCAGAAAGCACGGAAATTCCACCTTACATAATTAAATGTCCCAGCAATGGGCTTTGCAGTAGATTGCCACCAGACTGCATGACATGCAACACAAACTACTCCTGCGTATATGGGAAACCAGCCACTTTTGATTGCAAGGTCAAGCCACATGTTCATTGTGTTGTAAGTAACCTGTTACTTTTAACCCCAAATTTAAGTAATTAAACCGTGGCATCTTGTTTTAAAATCCAGAACGTTGATTTCCAGGTTCTGACATAGGCAGGTTTGCTGTTCTGTGATATGTTCGATCACCACTGTAGGCTGTTGCTGAAGAGGCAAGTCTGCCCTTCCCTGGCTTGCCTTTCTTGTGTTGGATCTTTTCATTACTTGGCCATGGCATTGAGTTGAACCAGTCCAACCATTTTGACAGTGGGGAGACTAAATATCTGTCAGAGCTACAAACTGACCTTACAGGTGAGACTGAATGAGTCCTGCTTTTGGCAGTAGCCTTGGATTGGAGGAATCAGGAATGTTAAACTTGACTTTAATAACTTTGTTTGTTTTCTGATATTGATTTTTCTGATATACTTGGCTACATAAGAAGTAGCAAACAGAGTCATTTTGCCCAGAATGGGCTTTGATGCTGCACGCTGATTTTGTTTTCAGTACTGTGGAAGTGATAATGCTGTCCTTTTACAGGATGAGAATAACCACGAGCAGGAGAACTTCACAATTAACATGACATGCCAGTTTTGCTGGCAGCTTGCCACAAGTGACTATGTGTGTACCAACTCCACAAACTGCATGACAGTGTCCTGCCCACGACAACGATACAATGCCACTTGTACAGTCCGGGATCATATTCATTGTCTAGGTGAGGTGGGCTAAGCCAGATTCTGCAAAGCAGCTTTTTTTCTGAAGTATTTCTTAACAGTTTTTGTAATGGGTGAATACAGTGTTTATGTCCATTGCAGTACCAGCCTGCACCCTGATTAATCTGTTGATTTTTTTTATAGTTACATTTTCATTTTCGAGCATAATAGGGACATGTAACTGCAAACATTGTCTCATTATACTGTTGTATACTATCACACAAGAGAAAATAGTTCTTTCTGTTTTTGTCAACTCATAGGAGTTAAACTTATTTGGACACCACTAATAGAATTGATATCAGATGTCTCAGTAGGGTAATTTATGCTGGTTCCACCCAACTAGTTTAATTTTTTCCCCTATTTGTTCAGTGGCTTTTCTGATGAAGGGACAAAGACTGATGGAAGTGGGAACTGTAGGATATATATTATATTGACAGTTGTTTTGTCAGTTAGTGTCAACCCTTTTAGACCCCTGTTGGAGAAACACAATGTGTTCTTGCTTGTCATTTTCTTACTCATTATATGGTCTTTGTTTATTACATTAAGGTTTTTATGTTTTCTAATGTTTAGGTAACCGTGTCTTTCCTAAGATGCTCTATTGCAACTGGACTGGAGGTTATAAGTGGTCTACTGCCTTGGCACTAAGGTACGGAAGAACTATTAGATAATGTCAAGCTAAAATAGATTAGTTGTCTATAAAATTTTCAATTTGTATGGTTTTCTGCTTGATATTTTTTTAACAGTGCACTGAATAACCAATATTTCAGATAGTCTTGGAATAGCTTGGAATGTGAGGGCATATTGTGCCTGAAGGTTTCACAGCAAACAGCTGGAGAGAAAACAGTTACCCTATTTCTGCTTTAAATGTACTTCCTTCAGAGTAAATGCCAATGATTCTTAGGCTTCACAGAGTGATCAATTTTCTGAGTAGAGAGGATATGCTGTCTTTTATTTGTATGGTGATATCTGCAGATTTTTAGGTTTTTCCTACATTTTTTTTCTGTGTTTTTAAACAATTAGGGCTGGAAATTACTCACATTACTACTTGGCATTTTAATTGAATACAGCTATTTCTGAATTTCATACATGTCACCGAGGTGGCTGTAGTTTGTATACATTTACTATGGGTTCCTTCCCAGCTCTTACAGCTAGAAATGCCTCCAGACCAAGTTTCTTGCATTTCTGATTATGAAGGAAGAGACCAGGGAAGCAATATTGAAACAAACAATAAAGGTTATTTTTTGAATAAGTCATGAGAGAGCACCACAATAGCAGTTTGAAAGTAACTGAAGTTCTTTTGGTGGTGAGACCTTTTCACTAAATGTTAATATTTCAGAAGTGGTTATATGATAAATTAGGTAGGGACACTGTTCCTGGAGCCAAAGATACAGTAGGTCTGTGATTAAGGAAATGATCTGACGTACTTCCCTTTAGAGCAAAATTGTTCTCGCTGCCATCAGCTGGAGAAGCTTACTGTAGCCTGGTTCCTGTGAGGGTCTGAATGTAGCATTGGGAATTTACTGTTGCTTCTTTGTTGCAGGTTTTTACCTTTTGCTAGTTTAGAAGAGTGGAGACACATTTATGAACTTGAGAGTTTTATGTTTCTTCCTTGTAATGAATGGAAACCTTAAGTCTCTGGATAGTCTTAATGAGCAAAGAAATAGTAGTATTTCATCCAGAGCTTTTCTTATTAAATATCTGTTCTTTTTCTACAAGAAATGTGTAGTTTCTTGAATGATGTAGAGCAAAACAATCATTGGCTTGTAGGTATGTCAGTGTGTATGGAGGCCTAAGCTGAGCTCCTCTAAAAATAATAATAATGAATCATATTTTTATTCTTTTAGCATCACCCTTGGTGGATTTGGTGCCGATCGTTTCTATTTGGGCCAGTGGCGGGAAGGTCTGGGGAAACTCTTCAGCTTTGGAGGACTTGGAATATGGACACTAATCGATGTGCTGCTCATAGGTGTTGGCTATGTGGGACCTGCAGATGGTTCTCTTTATATTTAAATGTGGGTGCAGTGTATTTCAGAGAGGAGTCATTGCCTGGGAAGGGCTCTAAATAAAAAAAGAAGGTGGAGGTTTGAGCCTTTAAGGTAGAATGAAGAACAACTGTTTGTTCTATGTGCATACATTTTAATGTACAGTATCTGTACTTGGTTTGCCTTTAACTAAGGTGAAATAAAAGAGTGGATCACTGAGTAAGTTGAAATTAATTTCGTTTCTTCTATGGACATGTTATTTTTCTATGAAAAAAGTTGAACAGCTAATCAAATTCTGCACTGTGCTTGAACTTGGATGATCTGTCAGGCCCCAAAAGGGATGCAAACTAACTTGAATATTGAATTTTTTATTTCATATTTCTATGCTCAAATTTAACTTTAAAGCTGACGTCAGTAATATTTTTGTATTTGTTGGAGGATTCTTTATTTGCCTGAGTTATGCTGGTATTATGTAGATCACCATGTTTTATGATGTTAATTATATTCATCTCTTGTTTTAGGACATAGCAAGAGCTAACATCTGCCTATGGACCTGACTTAAAATTGGGAGGGGGATTAGAATTAGATTGCAGAAACACTAAAAGCTAAACATGAAATAATTGGGGGGGCGGGGTTTATCGTTCTTTGTTTTGGTTGGGTTTGACCTGCGTATCAGTGAAAAGTTACGATTCCTATTCTTGTGCTAGCGAGCTTGCCAAATTGCTTTAAAAAGGGGTTGGCAATGTAATCCATGAGTTTGTCCACGCAGGACTGCGGGACAGGGTAATGTAGCGGACTAGTGCCATTACAGGCGAGTAACTTCTTGTAGTAGCGGTCAATACCCGGCGGTGCGTGCGCGGCGCTGAAGCTGCCGCTGCCGCGGCACGGCCGGGCTGCCAGTCGTATCGCTTGAATAAACTGCCACCCGAAGCTTTTACGGCATTAAGTACGAGCGGTGTGTGTGGTGATCTCGGCGGGCGGGAGCGGCGGCCCCGGCCCCGCGCTGCCCGGGGGGGCGGTCCCGGTGCCCGGGCGGTGCCGCCGCCGTGACCCCGCGGGGCCCGCCCTCCGCCGGCACAGGCGCGGCCATGGCGGCGGAGCGGGACCGGCACCGGGAGCGGGACCGGGAGCGGGACCGAGAGCTGCTCTTCTACCGGCGGCTGCCCAAAGCGGTGAGCGGCGGCGGGGGCGGCCGGGCCCGGGCCCTCCGTGCGGCGGCCCCGGGCTCGGCCCCGGGCTCGGGCGGCAGCGGGAGCGGGAGCGGGAGCGGGGCGGCGGGGCCGGGGCTGGCAAAGCAGCCGCGCTGCAGGCGGCCGGGCGGGCGGACGGACACCCGGGCACACACACACACACAGGCAGACCCTTGCTGCTGCTGGCTGGGGAGTTTTCCCCCAACGCGCGTTTTCTGAGACCCTTCACCGCACAGGAAGGTGTGTTTGCCCTGTCCATCTTGTTTACAGACCTCAGCGACTAACCTAGTTCCACCTAAATCAGGTGTGCGTGATCTTCGGCTTATCTTTTTGTCCTCTTCCCTCCGGTCTGCGCTAAAAAGTCTGGCTCAGATAACGCCCTTTTTTTCCCATGTCCCAAGGGTGTGCCTTACTTAAGGCGTATCTATGCAAGCCTTGCTTGTGGGTGCGTGCGGATTTATCGCGGCTTCCGTGCCGCGCTAGCAAAACAGCCGATGGCACGTCCTGCAGAGCAGGACCTGCACAGATGCACGATCAGAGCCCCTTCAGACCACACCATCCTCGTATTGCCGTGCTTCTTTTCAGTAAGTCGTTTTTCAGGATGTGTGTTTAACGTCTGACAGAATTCTGTGAGGTGTTTCAATTGTGTAAGCCTGTGCAAATAAATGTAAGGTAGTCGCAGCACTGCGAGTCTGGCTCGGTTTCCTGAAGCAGTAAGCAGCCGCAGCTCCTGGTGCTTAGCTGGAGTTACAGTTTCGACGTGTTTTCCAGTGAAGGACATGAAGAAGTATTTCTCCAGTTTTTCTTTTCCTAGTGAGAGGAGTGTACAGAGGGATGAAGTTCATAGGACGTTTTTTCTCTAGGAACTGCATGCTCATTTGAATGGCTGTATCAGTTCTGCCACCATGAAGAAACTCATGGCCCAGAAGCCAAACCTTCAGATCCAGAATGGAATGACTGTGATTGACAAAGGAAAGAAAAGAACCTTAGAGGAGTGAGTACGCACATGGATATGATTTACTGAGGGTTTTTAAAGTTGAAAACAGAGAAGTATGTGGCCTTATACACTGATAGCAGAAAATAAATTTCAAGTTTCATAGTATAAATGTTAGATATTTTTGATACTTGTATCTACAGAATAACTTCTTAGGTGCTTGCAGACTAAAAGGAAATCTCATGTAATTAATTCCATATTTAAAGGATTGAAATTTTTTACTTACATCATATGCTTTTCAGAGAAAATTGACTCACAGACTTTCCTGTTTTTGGAAACTTCGTGTTTTCCTTTGTGTTTCAAAAAGCTTTGTGGTAATAATAATAACAACAACTTTTGTTGCAAAAGCTTTGTTAGCATCTAAAATCAGAAAGTGCTGTTCAGATGGTCTTTTTATTTCAAGCTGCAGGCTGGTTAATTGACCTACTGAATACGTGTTTTCAGAGCATAGATTTATTTTATTTTCTGAATACTCATTCAGTGTCTGTTCATTTTACTTTTTATTTTAGATGTTTTCAGATGTTTCAGATCATCTATCAGGTTACCACTAGGACTGAAGATATTTTACTGGTAAGTTAAATAAAAGTTCATTTAAAAAAAGCAAACAGTACGCACAGTTGGATTAAGAGCACTGGGTTCCGAGTAAGTGGTGTGGTGTCCTCTTCTTTCCCCCTGTGAAGGGCTGACAGCCAGCCTGTTAAACACAGAGAGAGGTGCAGAACTGTGCAGGGGGTTGTGACTGCACCAGACTGCACTGAGGGGGATCCCTCTTCAGACCAGGAAATTCTCATTTGTCCTCAGTATCCCTGAGGGAGTGGAATGTGCCCTCTGTTGGGTGGCACTTCCAGAAATGGAGAGTCCTAAAAACGAATCAGGGACTGAAAACGTTGCAAGGGTTTCACAGCAAACAATAACTGGGGTCTTCTAGCTCTAAAGAAAAATATAACCAGTTATAAGCATTGCTTTTGTGATGTTGAATACACTGTTACTTAATCAGATAACTAAAGATGTCATTAAAGAATTTGCTGATGATGGTGTCAAGTATCTGGAATTGAGGAGCACTCCAAGAGAAGAAAAGTCCACAGGTATAGTCTGTTCTGGTTTGCAATTTGTAAGCTTGATGCCCTATAAAACTTAGCTAAAGACTATGTTAATAATAAGTAAAGCCAAATTTAGTTGGCTCAATAAAAATTATATCTTTTAAATATGAAACCAAATATTTAACCACGTAAAAGCACGTCACTTTACCATTAGGTTTTTGAGGAGAAAAATGTGTTCGTTATAATTCTACTACCCAAGATTCTGGGACATTTGCTTGATTATGACCTCTGAGTCTGCTAATATTTTTAAGAGCTGATCTGTTTTATTTTTATTACTTCATTTTTTACTTTCTTTCAGATACGATTTAATAGAAACATGTAAGAGTAGTCCTGTTGTGACTCTCTGGTTCACACAAAGTTGTTTTCAATTTCCCAGATACTTAGGAAGAGGTTTAGTTCAAATGTGTGCTTCACAGTAAAGCTATATTTAGAGCTAGAATTAGAATTATATGGATTAGAAGACTGTAGAGTAAAATCAAAGGTGCCAAATGAAACTTAGGAAGCTAGAGAGCTGAGTCTGCAGTATAATGAAATTAATTAAAATATGTTTGTTACAAATGTATGTATTTGTAGGTATGACCAAAAGGATGTATGTTGAAACTGTACTTGAGGGTATAAAGCAGTGTCAAGAGGAAGGCTTGGATATAGATGTAAGGTAAATAAACCATGTGGAGTACCTCTTTTCCAAGGTTCTGTGTAGTCTGATGCTTGGTCATGTTTGCAGAGAGATTGAAAAGCCATCAATGTAGGGAAGAAAATTGCTTTTAAACTAGATTACATGGAATGGAAACAGGTAATACATATGGGAACCTGCATTTTTATCTTTTTTCCTGCTAGAGAAGGAAACTGGATGTAAAACTTCTCAGCTTTAAGCCTGTCCATTCTCTGCAACATTTTCAGGAAAAACTGTGTTTTTCATGGAATTTGCATTAAAGGTTCCTTTTTCATAGCCTAGATTCATTGCAAAGATTTTGGTTGATTAGCTGTACAAGCAACCTGCTGTAAAGGAGAGCTGGTCCTGACCAGCAGAGAAGTTTCAGAAGGTGTCAGTGGCTGCTTGGAGGTGGTCTGCTCACTCTTAAAATCTCAGCAGCAACCCTTACCAGATTTTTTTGTGGAAGCTGAAGAATTCTCATCCTTCACGTGTGTTATTGCATGTCACAGGCCAACCTATTTATCTATTTTTGTCCCTCTGCACTTTGGTACCTTCATTCCTTTGAGTTGTTCCTATACAGATAGTCTTTATACTCAGCCATGAAGGATGTAAAGTGCCATTTTTGTTGGTATCAGATCTGTTGAGCTCCTGATATTACAGCTTGTATATAACTTAATACATGCATTTCTCTCCTAGGTTGTTAATAGCAATAAACAGAAGAGATGGCCCAGCAGTTGCTAAGCAGACTGTTAAGCTTGCTGAAGAGTTCCTGCTTTCCAGTGATGGGGTTGTAGTAGGACTTGACTTCAGTGGTGATCCCACTGTAAGTTTTTGGTTCATTTTGTCCTGTTCTTGAAGATAAACATGTACTGTGCCATAACAGCAAGCAGTTCTAACCATCCTTTGTTCCTACAAGTTTTTGCCTGATGTTGTTGCTAGTTGGAATAGATTGCCTGTATTCTTGCTACCAGCCCCTGTTGCTGTAAGGGGCAAATACTCTAATAAAAACCCAATAGATTAATATGTGACTCTGAGAAAAGAGCCACTGAAAAGCAGTGTTTGTCTGGTATGTGTCTGTAACTGAGTTGTCCTGGTCAGATTGGCTGGGTGGAGGCAAGTTGCCAGTAGTTTCAATTTTGCTTAGCTGCACCAAATGCTTACTGCATATTAAGAAAGCAAAAATATGCAAGGACAGCTGTGGAATAACTCTGGGTGGGAGCTGTATAAAAGGTATCAAAATCAGCACAATTGGCTTGTAAGTCTTGGGCATCATCTGAGCTACTGGTGTTTGCCTCGTTTGTCTAAAGCTGGCAGAAGGCTGTGTGACTTGCTGCATTCATTGCAAGTGAAGTAATGGGAAAAGAGAAAAATATTCAATGTAACTTTATTTGAATGAAGTATTTTGATAGTTTCTCAATTATGGTAATGGCAGGGGTTTTGTGTAATAATCAGTAGAATGGTGATATGAATCTGTCTTCCAGGCAGGACATGGTCAAGATTTTTTGGAGCCACTCTCAGAAGCGAAAAAAGCAGGTCTAAAGCTGGCATTGCATCTTTCTGAGGTAAAAGTTTTCTTTATTTTGGTGCTTCTCTGTAATTCCCACTTCAGGAAAAGCTTGATGAAACTAAAATCACCTTCTGTGCGTTTTGACCTTCTCAGGCCAAGGTATTAATGGTTTGGGGCATTTGATAAGAGAGAGGAAAATAAGGAGAAATCTTTGACAATGTGTTGCAAATCAGAACAGTCAAATTACTGCTTGCTGTCCTATATTGGGACAGTAGGTGTGAAATTGAAATTAGTAACGTTCTAAGAGATCCACTCTTTTCTTCCTAGTATTTTACTGTAAATCTTGTATAATGAAATCTGCACAGTTTTATGAGTAGTGAACTCTGTTAGCTTTGCTTGTATTAGTAGAGAGTTAGACTTTGCCATACAATCTGCTGAAGTGCTGACTGGAGTTTACTCTGACAAATCTGATAAATACCGAAGAATAGTTTTATTTTTTCAGGAATTCAAGCAGGACATAGGATGTCACAGGCCTGTTTATACTTGTTTTATTTCACTAACACTTTCTCTTGGATAAGAGATGCTGTAAAAAAAGAACCTGAAGTCCATTTTAATTACTTAATATGCTGCTTTACACTGCCTTGACAGAATGTAAAATATTTTCCCTCTAGATTCCAAATCAAGAAGAGGAGACCAAAATTCTCCTGGGCCTGCCTCCTGACAGAATTGGACACGGAACATTTCTCAACTCCACAGCAGCAGGTTCAGAAGAGTTAGTGTCAATTGTTCGACAGAACCGGATACCTATTGGTAAGGAAAAAAATATTAACAGTGACTCAATCTCTAGATTTCAGAATGGCATGTGGACTGCTGATCTAGTGACTCCAGTTTGTCTGGGACCAGACATGGCTTAGGCAAATGTGGCAGTGAGAATTGCCTATCAAGGTACACTCATAATGCTTTGGGGATTTTTGATGTGTTTGTGGCAGCAGACAATTGATGTCTCAGATAAAAACAAAATGAAATTATAACTTGCAGTTACTGTGCAAAACTGGTGATTCTGTATGCGGTTTGCAAGCTCCCTAACTCTTATACCCTGTAGAAATTGATTACCAAGCTTTCCTCTTAAGAAGTTACCAAAGAAGCAATTAGAAAATAGAGGAAACAACAGTAGCTGATTTTAATTTTTATTCAGGAACAGAAATAAGCCAATTAACGTGTCAAAAGCATGTCTCTCATTTTGATATATATCCTAATTTCTTTTTTTTTTCCATAGAACTTTGCATGACATCAAACATAAAATCTCAGACGGTGCCTTCCTGTGACAAACACCATTTTGGATACTGGTACAGCGTGGGCCATCCTGCAGTGCTCTGTGTAAGTTTTTTGATATTAACCATGTATTAAGACAAAGAGCCAAACTAATGTGAAGTTGGAGAAGCATTTCTCCTTTTATAGATCAGAGCTGCCTTACAGATTCTGACCTTGTAGCAAATCATTCACTTCTGGGAAATCAGAATGTTCAGTCTGAGAAATGTTGGTAATACAAACAGGAATTGATAGTACCTCTCTTGGTTCTGTTGTAAAGCCGGGTCTTTTCTCTCTGTGGATAAAGTGATCAGCTGTACGTGCAATGACCATCACATCAGTTTGCATACTGGCAGGTTTCTCTTAAAACACACAGTCCAGTGCTTGCACACACACTTGTGTGTGCCAGGGGGTTCATTGTGTTGGGTGAGAGTTCTTGTGTTCTCTTGGCAACTCATTAAGGTCCTTAAACACTGAGGTGTCAAGTACTTATGCTGCCATTGGCAGGATTTTACTGTCATCCTGTTGGTTTGGCCCCCATAATCTGTAGCATTGTCCAAGTGTGTGTATATAAATATTACAGCATTGTGCTTATTATTAAAATAAGCCTCAATCCTTTTATTGTCTAAAGGGTCAGAGAGTTTCTTCCCTGAAGATGCAGAACACAGAGTATGCTCTAATTCCCAGGAATTAGGAAAGGGAAAAGAGTAATAAGGAGACCTGCACATAGCTTGAATGTATGTAGCATTTGATAGCCACCTTTCTAGCAATTTTAGTAGGGAATCCTGTTTTCTTGATAAATTATGCCATCATTTTAAGAAGTTTTTTATATGTTTGAACAGTTAATTAATTTTGAGTGAAAATAGGGCAAATAAAGATGAAACAATTATGCACAGATGAAAGAACCGTGGAATAAAATGTGAGACAGGAAGATAAAACTGGTTTGTGTGTATAGAAAAAGACTTTTTTCATGTAGGGGAACTAATTTAACCTTTTTTTTTCCTTTTCTTTCAATGTAACTCCAGACTGATGATAAAGGCGTCTTTGCAACTGAACTGTCACAAGAGTATGAGGTGGTTGCAGAAACATTTAATTTGACTCGATCACAGATGTGGGATCTTTCCTATGAATCAATCAACTATATTTTTGCTTCAAATGCAGTGAAATCCAAGCTCAGGGAACAATGGTGTAAACTGAAGCCAGCTCTGTTTGATTAATCAAACTGTTCTAAACAGCTCGGGTGTATTAGGTGAGTTAATGACCATTTTTTACTGAAGTCCCCAGGGTTTTTTCAGACTTCAGGGTTATAAACCCAGCCAAAAACTGCTTGTGCAAAATGAAGATGATGGGAATGCATCCTCTCTTAGTGGGAACAGAAGTAAATGTTCTTTTATAGTTGGGAGGGGCTCTCAACCAGTGACCAAAACTCCAAGTGTGTTGTCACGTTGTTTCTCTGCAGCTGATATGACATTAAAAAAAAAACAACTTAGTTAAAATATGTCATTATAATATGAGTATTTGAGAGCTGGAACAAAATGAAGGCACGGCTATTGGTGTTTCAAGTGTCTCTGTTGGCAGCATTTCCCCAAGCAGTTTGGATGTGTGGTGCGTGTATCTGGGGGCTGTACTGTTTTCAGGTTTTGAGCAGTTAATTGAATGTGAAGACAGAAACAAACTCAGGGAGAGTGAAATATTTGTCCCAAAGGAATTGACTATTTTCTCTGTTTTTATTGCTGTACGTGTGTGACTGAAGCTGCTGTGGATTGTGTGGCACATGGGGGTCCCTCCTGGTGCTCTTGGCAATGGTGGCGTTCGGGCACTCGAGAATCTTGAACGCCTTTGGTAACTGAGCTATATGTGCAAAGTGGTCTCATTCTTAGAATGCTTTTTAGGGTTGCTGTTTGTTGTGTAAAAAAAAAAAAAAAGGCAATAAAAATATCCTCAACCTCCATGTTTTTGAAACCACCCCTTCAAGGTGTGGATGTGTGTGTTTGAGCTCTACAGAAGAGGAGCAGGATTCCCTGGGGGTGAGTCCCTGGAGCAGACGAGCTGCCTGCCAGTCACAAAACTGCAACCAGGGCTGCCTATCTTGGACAGCCACGGGGTTCACTGTGCCCTCCCTGTGCACTTGTGTGGTTTGGTACTGAGAGTTCAGAATGTCTCTGAACATGCACATGCAGCAGTATTCAACACTGGGCATTGCTGGCTCATGCAGGAAGTATCTGGAGAGAAGGTGTTTCCTACCTACAGTCCTTTTACATCGATTAATTAAACAAGCAAATGTTCTGGGCTCTATGAGGAATACTGAATGTGTGTCTAATGCTACAGAAGCTGTTCACAATACAGTCAGCATAACGTAGCTCTGGCTCCTAAGTAGCAGTAAGGCTGGGGAGGAGGATAGCAAAGAAGTTTTGTATGCCTGTGTGTCTACTGGAGGTTTCCACAGAATGTTTTCCAAGCTGAAAACATCTCCCTTTGGGAGATGCAGGGAAATTATGTGGAGCAGAGCTGTGGGTATCTGAACCAGAATAAGACCACGTGTTGACATTTTCTCTATAAGCAGTACTTTAAGTTACTTTCCAAATAGTTTCACTGGTCACATTATCATTTGCTGTTTGATCATGCTTGTCTGTATTTTCTTTTAACACAAATAATTACCATGGTAAGTGTATTTTTTCTTTCTTATTGAAAGCTCTCTAAAGACAGGTGGAGCAGCTTTCTGGAATTTTATAGTTAAGTATATGTTAGTCATCTCAAATAAGATGGCTTTCTCTTATAAGTTTTATAGTATTTCATAGCTCATGGCCTTTTAGTAACTCTTCAGTAACACAGTATTTGATTTATTATTGAAGAAAAACTGTAGACTTCCTATTTATTTACTAAGGAATCATCCTCAGTGTTTATTTTATCATGTGTAAAATTTTCTAAAGCAAAATAAGACTCATCTTTAGTGTCTGAGACTTTTAGTTCCAAACCGTTAGTGTTACATGGAAGTAAGTTGGATTTTTAAGGTTTTCATGTGGAATGTGACATGTAGAAGTGTTAATTCCCAGAGCATAGCCCAGGAGGTATATGCTGATATTTTCAACTTCCTTGTTTTCCTGCAAGTATACAGTGTCTTACAGATTTTTTTTAACAATATGGATTATTACATATAATTTGCAATATTTCCATTTAATTTACTTCTCTGTGTCTTCGTGGTACTGCCTTGCAACAGCTGTAGTGCTGCCCCCAAATAGTTTGGTACACAATGTCACATGGATGCTGCATAGTTTTATAATTAAAAAAAAACAACCAACTTGTCTGATTATTCATGACATAAGCATTTGGATATAGTGAGCCAGTGCAGTTGTATGTAATCTGGAGTTCTGGAATCCCTCTTCTGAAGATTTACCCTGTAACTCAGATATTTGCAAGTGATTTAGAAAACCACCACTTTTTGTTTAACGGTATTTATAGTGTCTTGGTAATGGGATCAGGAGGTAACCTGGAGGATTCCATTAGTGTGCAGTAAAAGAACCAGGAATGTATGTGGGTGGCTGAAGAACGACAGAATCAGGATTTCTGTACATACGACTCTGTTACCGAGGTTGTTTACACTGCAGAAGTGTTATGCTTAGGAAATTGGGCAGGATGTGGACTTCTGGAATGAAGAACCACCATCCAATGAGACCTTTGTCGTGCACAGTTCCCAAGCTGTTTGTTAGAACCTGAAACCCTCCTACTGTCTCTGGGCTAGTTCTCCAGAGTTTAACTTTTATGAGTAAAACTACAGTTTCCTTCTTGGGCTTCAGGTAGGATTATAGTTAATTTTAATTTAAACACTTCTTGCTGAGCCTGTTAAGTCGCAAGTTAGGAGTGACCACTGTTTAGTTTATAATATATAAAAATGACTCTGACACACAATCACAGTGAAGCATCACCACAGAATTAACCATCAGTAGTGGGGCAGAGGACTTTTTTTCTTTGAATGCAATGGAAATTTTGAGTAACTACTACTAGAATTACATGGTATAAGATGATGTTTAAGTTTTCTAATCAGGTACAACTCAACTTATTTTTAAAGTAAACAAAACAGATCTAGACCGAGTTAATATTTTTGTTTATTTCCATCTGATTATATAAGAGAACATTTACAGAGCAGTCTCCAATGCTCAGTCTTTACTCACATCACATGAAAATACACACTGGTCCTACTAAAAAATACTGCTTTGGCAATGTACATGAGAACAACTGCTCGCTGGGGCGCAACTTTCTCAATTCTTTTTGAGGCAAACACAGAAAGTCTTCAAAATCTGAGCTCCCTATGATGAGACTGGTAACATACCACCCTTCTCGTGTTACAGCTACTACACTGTAAGTATTTACACACTGCTCTTCAGGATCCTAGCTCTGCAAATGATGTACTTACATGAATGATTTATATGTCTGTCTGGATGTTTAGGCATTTCAAAATAATACATTAAAGAAATGGATGCAGGTAAGGGCAGTGTTCTAGCAAAGTGATTCAGCTGATTAAAAGGCTGGCATGTCCCTCTTGTGAGGCCTAGAGAGCAGGCACTGGTTAGGCTGGAGAAGAGAGGGCTCTGGAGACAGATCTCATCAGTTTTTAAATACCTGATGGGAAGCAGTAAAGAACACAGAAGTAGGCACTTCTTAGCAATACCCAGTAACATGAAAAGGGGCACAAACTGGAACATAGAAATTGCACCTGAATGGAAAGAAACACCTTTGTACTGTGTGGGTGGTTGAACATGGAAACACATCACCCAGACAGGCAGGGATGCTCAAGCCGCTCAGTGACTTCTTGTAGCTTGAGACAAGGAGGTGGACTGGGCAGTCTCCAGAGATGCCTTCCAACCTCACCTGTTTTGTGGAGAAAATATACAAATATACAAATGATAAAGTCTCTATATGAATACAAAAGCTTCTAGAATTAAATACTGACTTAGCTCAGTCATTCAAGTGACAATTTTTCACCAGGCTTGGTCACCAGCAGTTGGCTGACTTGTCAGCCTGTTTTTAAAGAAAGGTTTATTCATTCTTCATAGCCTTCCTTCTTTCACAGCCATTGTGGAATCCCTTGGTGCCATCAGGACCTTTAGGCAGCCTCAGTACCCCAACAGGGAGACCATCTGCATTTTGTATTTTCCGAACCAACATGGGACTGGTGTTGGAACTCTTCTCTTGTGTGAGAGTCTGGGCTTTTCTTCTCTGTACCCAGGGGCTCCCAGAAGGGGTGATGCTGCTATCTGAGGAATAATCTGTACATTTCCTTGGAATTTCAGGGCTAGTGCTTGGATTAAGTTTACTGCCTTCAGCCAGTGGAGATTTTTTTGTTACTTTTCTTAATGAAGATGGACTGTTCCAAGGACTGGTTCTGGGTGACACATTGGGACTCAAATGGTTATTTGGATGAATGATGGGGCTCAAATTACTCGCAGTATTTATTGCAGTACGTTTGCGCCCTGACAATGGTGAGGTGGGATTGCTCTCTGGGTCAGAAGAGCTGTTTGCTGAGGATTCATCACCAACAAACTGAAGTTCCTCCACTCTCTTATTAAGGGATCGAGTCTTCTTAAGACTCTTGCTGGAATCTTCTTCATGGTTCTTGTCTTTGGGAACTTTTTTCTTTGGCGGTTTCATTCCTATGAGGACAACTTTCATACCAGTCTCGTTCTTTTCAGTGCCCATGGAATCATGAGCACGGATGGCAGCATCTACTTCTTCAAATTCAATAATTGCACATTCCTGAGTTCCCAGCTGGGTGTACCGGTTGCTGACCCTCCTGATATCGGGTGGTAGCTCCCTGCCAGGCTTGAGAATACGAACTGATGAAATGACACCAAAACTTACAAACGCTTTGAGGAGATGCTCCATTATCCTTTCTTGCATGAATCCATTTTCTTGCTTATTAAGAGCCTGCAGCTCAGAAATCATGTGGATGTCATACACCAGTAGCATCCTGGTAGGGACATTTTCACTTGGAAACAGTGGAACTGGAGTATTTCTTCGAACCTTTTTGTTGTCATCGTTGAGCTCGAGAGTGTCCGAGTACTTCAGTGCGTAGGCCGTGGTTCTCCAGTCACGGGTAAGGTGTTTCACCTTGGAGACAGACACAGGTTAAACACCACAACTGATCAAACCCACTCAGGCTAATTACAGGATTTAAAGGCAGATGCAGGCTCCAGTCTACAAACAGAAAGTGGGATTTAAGTTTCATCTAGCAGATCTGGTGAGAAAGTAAACAGTTTTCCTGCTATAATGGGCCTCAGTGAGCTCCTGTAAAGCTCATGGACTGTTGGATCTAATGGAAACAGGAACTGACACTAAAGCTCAAACTGGAAATTGTTATTGTATCTGATGCTCAAGCCATGGTTGGTCATTCCACATGTAGGTCTGAACTATGATCAAAATGTGTGTTGTTCTGGCGGGTTTATTTCGTTAAATTTGCCAAGCAAGAATTTGTCAAGTTTAGGACCTCATTGTATTGAACTATTTTTCTTCCCTCAAAACTCTGTCTAAAAAAACCCCCAGACTTCTCCATTTCCTTTAAGTGGTTTATCTATCACCAGAATAATCTGTTTGAAGTGGTCTGAAGAAACCAGGAGTGCCTCAGCTTCTAGACTGAAAAACTCTGCAAACTCTTAGGTGTAGAATCTTGACAAATTATTTCCATTGCAATTTTAAAAATTGGTTACATACACATATTTATGTTGGTGTTCCTAATGTAAGGAAAAAAATAGTAGACCTCATCTCACCTTTAAGTGACTTCAGTTATCAGATACTTTATACTACTCTTAATTTTTGAATCTCCGTACAACTGCAGAGATCAGATTCACCATCCCTTCTCAGAGACGGGAACATAACTTTACCAGGATTACTCAGCTACTCATGAGTAGTTGACATAAAAATGAATTTTATCTGATATTCCAGGTGCTATGTTCTCCTCTCTCCCGATAATTTAAATAATTTAAAAGCATACATGTTTTTAAGCCTATGATTTCCCTAGCCAATCATGAGTTCAGCTGTTAAAATTGTGAATGAGAACAAACCTAACCAATCACAGCAAAACAAAATCAACCCATTAGAGAGGAACTACAGATAGAAACTGTAAAATCGCCTCTATAAAATGTAATTTTCATCTCTCCTAATGTTTTTAGATGCATCAGGCTTACACGAGGCACTTCAAGTCTTAAAAAGTTACCTTCTTAAAAGAAGTGAGGAGTTTAACACTGACATAGCCCATCTTATTTCTTCTCACGTGCTTTAGGAGGAAGGCATCTTTCTCAAGGTTCTCATCTGAGAAGTAATATTCAATCTGTGCTATTAATTTCTGGATCAGGTCATTTTCTGGTGGTTTCCAGTTCTGCTCGGAGTCATCATCATTTTCCCCACCACTGGAAAATAATTAAATCATTTTATCAACAGATCATCTTATATTAGTCGATTCAAATAGTCTTTCAAAGTGAAAAGACCATGATCATTACACCAATTGGCATTGCTGCTCCCAACTTACTTTATATGTAGGCATATAAAGTAACTGAACAGTTACCACCCATCCATCTGGGGCAGCTGGCCAGCTCAGAGGAGGAAGCTTTCCAGTCAGCATAAGGAGTCAAGTTCCTGAGCTCATCCCAAAAGCTGATCTCAGTGTAGAACAAGCAGACATACACACTAACATCTTGAAAACATTCTGCCAACTCAAATCCTGCACCAAAACATGAAAACAGTACCAGGAACTATGCAAAGTTCCTCCAGTGACAGTGTTTTATTTTTTAGTAAGAAGCTATTAAACATAGGCTTGACCTTTATATGCTTCATAGTTAGTGTCACATACCAGAGGATGAATGCCCCAATGTGATGCAGTCATGATTTCTCAAGCCTCTTACCTGCACAAATGCAGGAGCCGGAATCCAGAGGGTAAGCAGGACTGACTGAGAGTGTTGCACTTCTAACAGGTCACTTCCAGAGTGACAGAGTAACATAACTAGCAGTTTTCCATAAGGGCTTACCTCACCTGTACGTGCGGTAGCAGCTCATGTATCTCAGGAAGTCATCCTCATTTTTCCTCTCCTTCCCATTATACTGTCTAGGTATTTGTGCAAAATGGAGCACTACTGGGCATCCTATCCCAAAAAGAGATACTGCAGCCATGAGTTCAAGAATCTTCTTGCCATGCATAGTTACAGCAACATGTTTGCTGCTGAAATAGCAATTTAAATGGTCATTTCCATCTAGAATTGAGGCAAACAGCTCACTCACAGGTGACTCTAATGCACAAGTCTGTCTTAAGCCAGAGTAATTTTTTTTAAGCTGTTAGCAGTCCAGTTTTGTTATGGGGCCATCATGAAAGTTTCTGTTAATAAAATCACCCCTTAGATCCTATTATTAGATCCATTTATTACTTCAGTCTCCCACATACCTCAGAAACAAAAAAGGAGCCATATATTTGCCCCAAATTTTCTTAAATGGCTTTTGCAGAGCTTGTGAAATCACTAGGAAAGGGAGCAGGGATCACACTGGAGTCCCCAGAGGCTGATGTGGCAGGGAGGATGCAGCCTTGCTGAATCACCCTGCCTTGAGACAGCTCTGTCCTGGCGATGAACTGGAGGCTGTGAGCGCAGCACGGCCTCGGCAGATCCTTGTTGTATGTCTGAAGGTCATGTTTAGGTCAGTGGGCTCTGCACAGGGACCGTGCCCCCAGCTGTGACAGCTACAGCACTTCTCTGGGACCTGGCTGTTTGAAGCTTACAGTCTGTTTACTTCTTATGGCTCTTCTGGTGATAGGGCAGCACATCAGGGCACGTATGTGGATTTGTATGATCTGAGAAGACTCACTGCTAAAATCTCCCTAGCCATTAATGGGGTACAGTTCAAAGGAAGGAGAAATGAGAGAGCAAGGAAAAGAATTTACTTGGCAATGCCAGAAGTAGAGGATAATAGATGAAGTTATGACTGGGATAGTAATAAATATTGGATGGCCAGCTGTGGGTGCTTGTTTCAGAAGGAAAAGAAAACCAATGGTGTTTATTTTTCATTAATGATATTCCCTTACCCCAGTACTCATTCTTCATTTGCTAGCAATTCAGAATTAGTGTGAACACAAGAACCTTGGAACATTTCAGCCTTTTTTACATATCCACACTGCCAGGAAAAGCTTACCTTTAGTTCAGGATGGGGCTGTTCTAGAGAATATATTAGCACGGACATTTGCAAGTGTTTGGATGGAAACAAAAAGGGGCATCATGCTTTAGAAAACAGTAAAAATGAACTGCATGTTTGTAGCGACCAGTGTTGTGTGCGACACACTGAATCAGAGCAAACCAGGCCTCATTTCACCTCTCACATATTGGTCACAGTCTGACCTATACATGACAGTATTTGGCAGACAGCTCAGCTTTTACAAAATCTCCTGGGCTCTTACAACAGCCCTCGCTAAGTGCTGTATGGAAATGCCATCTACAGCAAGTGCAGAAATTTGTAACTAGCTCCATGTTAATTCATAGTAGTGAAACATCTTTTAGACTGACAACATCATAAAAACATTCACCTTTCAAACTCAGATTCTTCCTGTGTCTGTCTACATCCAAAATAAACTTGAGTAAAAATAGCTTTAGTTCATGCACATGAGAACTACCTGTTTGTTATCAATAGTCTGGAGATGGTTCTGAAAAAAGGCTGAGGAGTGAATGTCACAAATACCCAGAGATTTCCCAAAGAACTGTAGTGCTTGACCATTGGGGAAACAGCTTTCATTTTTTAAGTTGTAAAACCTAGAAATTAGGGGGGGAGAAATCCAACTTGTCTGTTAGCTTCACCTGAAGAGTGAGATGGCTCACTCCCAGCAGTTTTAGACCATCACTGATAATTTTCAAAATGCTTGTAAATAATTTCCTATCAAATAAATAAATGGCATTTAAGAGTAGCTGTTGTGCGTTACAAAGCTTGAAAAAATAACCACCCTTTTTTCTAGTCTAGGCCAGGGCTAGAAGCTCTTACATAAGTAATACTATCACAGATAACAAATGTAAATAACTTCCCAAAATTAAGAAATCAGTAATTGGAATGCAACAGTGCAGACTGCTGTACATATTTATAAAAATAACAGTCGTATATGATTGTCAAAAAACTAAGCAGACTCAGCTTGAACATCCTAATTGTGCCTAGCTATGTTTAACTCAAGTTTCTGTAGGTGAAAATTTTGGCAGCTACAAAAAATTCCCCCTCTCCAAGTAGTCCTCTGTAATTTAAAATAATACACTGCAGTTCATTGAGGCAGTGCTAGGATATGAAGTTAGAGAATCAATTAGAAACAATAGATCTACAAACAGAATACTGGATTTCTTGCTACTGTACATAAATCTTTAGATGACAATTTATTACTGCATCTGCAGCTTTAGTACAAATTGTAAGATGAACTACAACTAACGAGCATTGTCTCTCTGCAGTTTTCTGGCACAAAAATGCTGGATGTGCCTTTTACTAGTAAGATATCCTTGTAGGCATCAAAGCAGTTTCAGGCACCACCAGTGATTCCTACAACATACTATTGAGTGCAGGCAGCACTATTGGCATTATCAAACAGTAAAACGCAGAGTATAAAGTGGCAGTTTTTTTCTGCATTCCTAATGGCCTTGATTTCGTGTCTAGTCAGCTTGTTTCCAAGGCCATAATACGGGTCTGTCTGTCCATGTCTTAAATATCTGAGGAGATAACTACGTCTGTGTAATAAAATATCGAGTCCACGCAATAAAAACCAAACAGACAAAACCCAAAAAAACCCAAGCACAACAACAACTAACCCTCAAAACCCTTTCTGTAAAAGGCAGTGAAGTGGCATGGGGAAGCCGCGGCCCCGGCAGCAACCCCGGGGGGGGTGGAGGGGCCGCAGCCCGGGCGGCACCATCGGTTCCCGGGCAGCTCCCGCCCGGCTGTCTCCTCGCTGGGGGGGTTCCCGTCTCCCACCCGCCCCCTCAGCGTTGCATCAGCCGCGGCCGCACCGTTACGTGGTGTCCGCGGCGGCCCCGCTGCTCGCCCCGCTCCTCGCCCCGCCCGGGGCGCTGCCGGACCCCATTCCCGGGGGGCTCACCTGGAGCGCCCGCACCGCCCCGAGTCCTCCTCGCTGCAGCTGGGGCACAGCGCTCCGCAGCCCCCCTCCCGCTCCTCCTCCTCCTCCTCCTCCTCCTCCTCCAGCTCTTCCTCCTCCGCGGCTGCCTGGACGGCCACTCGGATCTGCACGGGGCCGCTCCCCGCCAGCTCCGGGCCGGCGGCCGCAGCCCCGGGCTCAGCCGGCTCCTGCTGGGCCATGGCCGGGCTCAGCCCGCCGCGACAGCAGCGCTGCCCCGGGCTGCGACAGCCGCCCTCCGTCCGCTCCCGTCCCCTCCCGTCCCCTCCCGCTGGGGCGGCGCTCCCGGCTCCACTCCCCCGGCGCGGCAGCGGGAGGGTCGGACCCTCCTCCAGCGGTGCTGCCCCCGGGCCAGCCGAGCGGCTGAAGTGCGCTTCTCGTTGACGGCTCCATCGGGATTGCTTTTATTTCGTCAGAAAACAACGGGCTCCTCGCCGAAGAGCAACGTGTCAGCTTCTCGTCGCCTGGTACAGCCCTGGGGCTGAGTCGTTGCGCCCCGACCAGAGCGTTGCGTTTAAAAGATTCAGAAAGGTTTCGCTGGGGTAAGTGTGGTTTTAAATGCCGAGGATGAGATTTGAATAAGACAAACGAATGGACAGGGTCATGATTGGATACATGTTCTTATAGAACAGTCTGCTGTATAATTCTGTATGGTACTCACACAGAATAAAAGCATTCCCCCTTAAGAGCAAATTAAAATAGAGGTCCTTTTTCTGAAACACTTATACAGTGGTTATTTTGAACTTAAGACTATTGCACTTTCTTTCAGTGGACTGTTTCAGCTACTAAAGTGAAGTTAACATTCATGTTCTGAAGGTTAGAATCAAAAGCTTTTCAATTTTCCATGTGAATATTCATTCTTCAGTCAGGGAAGATCTTTTTTTCAATAGTGTCTAGACCTAAACTGCCAAATATAGCTTGGATATTGAAGTCACTACTTCATTTGTGGCATCTTTGTTTTTGTCTGTATTGCTTCAATGTTTTCTTAAAAATTTGGATGGACTAAAAGTGAGGCTGTACTTGGGCCCGATTCTTCTCATCGCTGTGACAAACAGTTCTCATGAGTCAGGTTTGCTGGCACGGACACATCCTGAGACTGCTCTGCCTCAGTGGGTTTGGATTATTTTTCAACATGCCTTAAGCAACGAAGTATTTTGTTTATGAAATATGTTTACACGCATCACTAAGCAAATCTCTACATCTCTGCAAATGGGACATTTTGTAATACGTCTTGAGTAGGGCATCACTTTGCTACTGATTTCAGTGGGAGCAGAAATACAAACACAAAGTGCATGTTTTAGGACAGTATGGACAGGGACTGTGGGTCTGACTTTGATGAGTTCATGGCAGTTGTTTTCCTCCCTAGGCAGGCACAAGGCCAGGACCAGTATGAGCAAAGAACTATTCTGTGCTGCAGCTAACCCAAATGATGTTTGAGAGAGACCTTTCAGTTTATCTGATGACTCCTTCTGTTGAGGTTAAGGAAACTTAATTTTATACAAAAGGACACTAGATCTGTTTCTTTGCTTTACAATGGTAACGGCACAGAACTGGCCTTTGGCCAGATGAAGGCTGATGTAATTTTGAACACTCTGTTGTTTAGGACTCATTGAAGTTACCAGACAAATGTTTTTGGGTTTGTTTGGTTAGGTTTATTTTCCTTTTAATATAGCAATGCTCTATAGTGCTTAACTATTAGCAGAGGTGAAGCAGCATTTATAACCATGGGAGAACTTAAAAGAACTAATGTAGTCAAATGCCTTAGAGGGAAACTCATGGCTCACTGGTACCCAGTAAAGATCATAACCCCATGAACCTCAGCTGCACAACCAAAATCTGCACAGATTTCTTATGACATACTGATTGTTTGCATAGGATTGCCTACATACTGCAAAAAAATCGAAAACAAAAACCCCAGATATTTTGCATTTCTCACAAAATATGCTGTAATTACATTATTCTTCTGTCAACCTTTCAGCAGACGGTAACTAAAATGACAATACACAAAACCTGGAATACATATTTGTTAGGATGGTCAGGCATTGGAATAAGTTGCCTAGGGAGATGATGGAGTCACCATCCCATAAGAGCATCTCTCTTATGAGGAGAGGCTACGGGAGCTGGGCCTGTTCGGCACTGACAAAAGACAGCTGAGAGGAGACCGCATCCAGGGGTATAAATATCTAAAGGGAGGCATAGGAGGATGGACCAGCAATTGGACAGGAGGCAACAGGCAGAAATTGAAGTTCCACTTGAGCATGAGTAAGAACTTCTTTACTGTGCAGGTGACTGAACGCTGGCACAGATTGCCCAGAGAGGGTGTGGAGCCTCCCTCACTGGAGATACTCCAGAACCATCCGGTCACAATCCTGTGCCCACGCGCTGTGGGATGACCCTGCCCGAGCAGGGAGGTGGGTCCAGGTGACCCACTGCGGTCCCTTCCAGCCTGACCCGCCCTGTCAACCTGTGCCTCTGTAGGAGCGTCCCTTCGCTAGGCGGGGCGAACGCGGTCCGGCACGGGGCACAGCGGGGCGGCCGCGGGGCGACATCATCGCCCTGCCCGCCATCCCCCCGTGCCCTCACGGGGTCCCGCCCCTCGGCGCCGCCCCGGCCGGCGGGCGCGGCGGAAGCGGCGGTCGCCGCGGTAACGGCGGGGCCATTTCCGACAGGGCGGCGGCGGTGCGGGGCTGTGCGGGGCTGCGCGGGGCTGCGCGGGGCTGTGCGGGGCCTTTCCCCGGCTTTCCATCGGTGCCCTCCTGCCCTCGGCCGTCTGCACGGCCGCAGGGGCGGCGGCTTAGTGCCGGATTAGAGTTTCCATTTAGATCAGGTAATTTGGGGGGGGGGGGAAAGGGAGGAAATTATTTAAAAAAAAAAATCAAAAAATCAAAGCTAATGCGACATTGTCACACATTGACTGCTAAGCACTCCCTATCCACCTACTTACCCAGGGCTTGTGGATTTGTCATGTCATATTCTATGACAGTCAGATAATAATATCTCACCCCGGATAAGATGCATGGATTTTAAAAATGTCAGTCAACATGACTGATTTTTTTATTTAGCATTTCAAAATCCCCTTATTTTCACCTGCCTTGGGAAAAAAATATATCTGGGCTGCATGTCCCTCTTTATATGGCATATCTCGGTGAGATGAATATGTTGGCTTATTGGACAGTAAAAGGCCAGTCTCTAGGTGACAATTGGGCTGCCATTATTCAGCATTTTATTCATGCATATTTAGAGGATGGTAATGAGGATTTTTGCATTGTTGCATGAAAATGGTCAATTCCCAGCAGTTTTGATAGAAAGGAAGTGAAACATATGAGATAGCTATGTGTCCAGTCACAGCTGGGATTTCAAATGATTTGCCTTTGCTTAGCCCTGCACTCTGCCTCTCAGATAGGACCAGCTCTGGTGAGGTAAGTTCACTCACCCTCACTCGCATCTGACCAGGTTTTTACCAGCTCTTGCTTGTTAGTAAACAACAAAACAAATTTTCTCATTCCTGTGTTGTTGGCATACTGTTCCTCCCTTTTTAAACACTTATATTTGTTTTCAAAATAGATTTAAAGGATATTTTTAATATGATTGAATAGCACCAGGAAATTAATGCTTGTAAACCTCCCTAATAGCAAGAAATTATTTATCTTTTCAAATGACAACTCCTTGTATGGAGTACATTCACACTCGTATATGGATGGAATAACACTATTTCTTCTTTAATCTTTAAAGATGCATTTTTATTTTTCATAATACTAACTGTCTCAGGAGCTGTTAAGCCTATTTATCCAGCTCTTGAATGGCCAGACTAAATGTTTTTCACTGTGTGTAATTAGGGAAGGCAATGAACACTTTGTCAGGGTAAATGTAATTTATTTAGCGTACCCCAATGCTCAGTCAATATTTGCTTTTCACAGTTATAAAAGAATGGTTGGTTAATACTTCAGGATCAGCAAATGTGCTAAAGGTATACAATTTAGGAAAATAAGGGCAAGAAGCTTTATTTGCTGATATTTTGATTAGTGCATATGGTCAGTTTGATGTATCATGTAAAAATCTCCACGAAGGGACATGTTTATGGGGACAGAGTGCTATCTGCATTATTGTTTATTCAAAGGTTTACAACTGAGTTTTAAAACTAAAACCACTGATTTAAAAATAATCTTTTAGACTGAAAATAGTTCTATGACAAATTAGTGCCCCTAATCCCACTGAAGAGCACCTTGCTTTTCCACAAGAGTCCTCTGAGTCTGGGGAATCATTGCTGGCCAAGTGTGACACAGAATAAGCAGATGTAGCCCCAAATTCCTTTGGCTGCTTCTGCAGCTGCTGGGCTGGGCAGCACGAACTAGTGCACACTGCTGAGCCCTCAGCTTGGCAAGGCACCTGAGCTGCCTCATTGAACCAGTTTAGTGGCACAACCCACCAGAAATACTGTGTCTAAGAAAGGGGCAGCACAGGGTGCCCAGGTGGGATGATCCCCCTGTGTAATGTATGTGGGGTGCAGGGCTGGCTAATGCTGAAATCTCTCAAAAATCCAGCTGTCACTTGTGAGGGACATTTGGTGAACTGGTATACACAGCTCTCAGCTTTAGCACAAACTCCTTGGGAAGGGCTGGCACTACAACAATGCCCATCTCCCATTGGTTTAGTGGGCTCACTGCTGGAACAGAGCATAAGCTTTGGACAAGTTTTAAAGTACATTGTAATCAGTGTGCTTGCTTAAAGGGACTGAGGTCCTCTTTTCAGCTATTGTATTTGGAAACTCTTTGTTTACATCAGACTCTAATATCTGTGGTATTTCAAGAGTTCTAGCTCTGATGAATTTATTGTGATTATTTGTTTGCAGAAATTATCTGTCTGCAGATCTCTCTCTTTGCACCTTTGCCTGATTGCAGTGTATTCCAGGAGAGATTAAAACCAATCCAGTGCTGTCCAGGTGAGAAAAATTAACTTCTTAGCCTTCTGTTTTCTCCAGAGATCTGGGTTAGGCTGAAGTTTAACCAGTAGAGCAGAGGGTTACAGCACACTGGATGGAGGACTGTATTTACGTAATTTTGTTCTGTTTGAAAGGGTTTGCAACAAGGTCACTTTATTTTCCCCATGCAGGCCATTTCCTATCACTCAGAGTGATGCAGTGACTGGCTAAAAAGAAAAAGGAATTATAATTGCTATGACAGAATTTTGATTTCTGTGATGCTCTGTTGGTTGTCCCTTACCAACCAGACCCATTTTTGCCAAGATGAGCTGATTATCTCCCTGACCTCCCAGTGTAAATGTCACTGGAGAATCCAGCAATCCAGGTTTGCTTCCATTTCATGTCCACCAGGATGACACAGTTCAGCTTGGCAAAAGGACAGCAGGGATCTGGCTGCAGTGTCCCTGCGGCAAATCCTGCTCACGAGTTTACTGTGTGCCCAGGGAAGCACAAGGAGGACAGTCTTTAGCAATAAAACCGGGCAGCTGGTGCAGGTGAGGCAGCTTTTTAAGGCCAAAACTGCCATCTGAAAAGCCTGGCTCAATAACCTCCTCATCATGCTTGAACTTCCTTCACCACTATTTCCCAGAGGTGTCCATGTTGCAATCAGAGCAGAGGCCAGTGGTGCCCACCTTATCCCAGGGCTCGATCTGTGGGTTGTCTTGGAGAGCTGTAGTGAATTTCTTGGAAGATGCAGTTACAGCTGCATTAAAAAAAAAAAAAAAAAAGAGGGAAAAGAGACAAACCAAATCCAGACACTGTAAAAGCAGCCCCTGTGTTGTGTGCCAGCCTGGTGGCTGGGCACTCAGCTGAGCAGTGAAGAGCAAGGCGTGGCTCTGTGACCCTGCTGCACAGCCTTGGTGGTGACCCAGAGTGGTGTTGGGGGTGACCCAACGTGGTACTGGGGGTGCCTGCCTAGGGACTGAAGGGCTGGGGTCACCCCTAACCCTGAGTGCATCAGAGGGTGGGTGAGAGTCACCCCATGGGGCTCATGACTGCACTGGGGACTGGGTCATACTGTGAGTCTGGGCATGGCACTGGGGATGGGGTCACTCCAGGGTCTGAGGACAATGCTAAGGGATGGAGTCACCCCACAAATCTGGGGTTGGCACTGGGAATGTCATCACACCAGGAGTCTAGGAATCGTACTAGGAACAGGGTCAGCCCAGAGTCCGGGTACATCACTGGGGTGACCCCTGCAGTCTCTCAGTAGGTCAGTGGCTGTGCCCAGCCTGTGGTGCCCACAGCACTGCCAACCAATCCCGGGGGGGAGAGGGGGAGAGAGAGAGAGAATGGCTGCCCTGTGTCCTTCAAGCTGGGCTGAGCTGGGGATCCTGCCCTGGTGATACCCTGATGGCCGTGGTGCCTCTGTGGGTGGAACAGCCTGTCTGGACACTTTGGGGCTGTGCTGTGCTGTGCACAGAGCCCGTGACCTGGGGGTGCTGATGCCCTGGGCTGGGTCAGGCCATGGCTGAACCCATGGTCATGCAGGGACAGGGCAGGTGCTCACCATGGCCTCTGCAGTGCCCATGAAAGCCTTCACCTTGTTAGTGCAGAGCTGGGCTAATGCTGGCTCCCTGACGGTACTGAGGAGCAAGGACTGCGCTGAACCTGTAAGTGATAACCCTGCAATAAGATACCGTGACTCAGGGCACCTGCTGTGGGCAACATTCTGGCAGCAGGAAGGGCTGGTGGTTGGTGGGCAGCACCATGGACCTGTGGAGCATCACTTGGACTCTCCCTGTGTGACTGGAAGGGACAAATTGCCCCAGCATGGCCAGCTGGGTTTTAGGCTGGTGGTGCAGTACTGTCCTGGAACACAGAAGCTTTAGTTGTCCCACTCTGTAACACTGCTGGGAGCAGGTTCCATCTCTTACTACTGCTGTTGACTCTCAGGCCTTCCCTTTCCATGCTCAGTGCCAAATATCTTCTAGATCTTGCTCACATGGAGGTTCTATTGAATGACTGTTGGCAATTTTGGTTGATGACAACTTTGCACACACATAGGAAAGGATTACACATGATGCACAGGCTTTACCACCTAATAGACAGTAGAGGCGAAACAGTTTTGAGCTCACCCTTTCTCTCAAGAATTAGGAAGTTTAAATAATGGTAGACCTCATGATGGTCAAAGGAGATGAGAGTCAGGAGGCTCTGAGTTCTCAATTTAAAAGTTTGCGTTGAATAGTAAAGACTGATACAGTATGTCCTTGGTTACATGGTCCTCTTACCTCTAACAAGGTGTTTGTACCACAGAGCTAGTTACTTCCTGAGCTGAGGGAGGGAAAGGCAGGGAACTGCAACTGAGCCATGGAGATCAAAATCATTGGCATCAGCTCCACTGAAGTGCTCAGAATGAGCCAGGAGACAGCAAGTGGCAGAAATGTTGATGTGAAAACATCTGTGTGATTCCAGGCTGTTTAGGAGTACATTAAAAAATCATGGTGGGTAAATCCCCTAACTCTCCAAAGCAAAGTAAAGTCCATAATTACCAGATAAGTACAACCTTGAGTAAGCACTGCTGTGAAACAGAGAAATGTGGAGAAAGTCTGTTTTGAAGCAAAATTAGCAATTTCTTTATTGCCATCATATAAAATAATTCTAAAATTGTAACAATATGTATGATGCTTTCTATAAAATCCCATTTTAATCAGTGATGACAGTTTGACATTTTTCCAGCTGCTTAGAAGCACTAGACAGTCAAGTATCTCAGTAGGACATGGGTTGGCATGCTGGGATGTATGTAAGCTTTAACTTTCCTCCTACTCACCAACTTACCATGGTATTTGAAGAACAGGGGGGAAAAAACAAGCTTTCTGCAGGTTTCACATTAGCTTATGCCGTCTGTGTTTTTATCCTTGTCTTGCAAAAGTAAAATCTTTGCTTTTAAAGTGTATGCAGATGCTGCCAGCTAATATTATCATTCTCAGTAGTAAGTGAGGATTTTATTTATAAAATGTCCTGGCCTTTGCTGAACAATAAATGGTTCTGCACACTTGAGGGACATATAAATAGCAATTAAAACACAGTTTAGAGTAATGCTTAGGCTCTTAAAGAAAGTGACATCAATTTAAAGGAAGGGATAATGTGCTGGGCTGGACATCAATCAAAAGGATGGAAAAATTGTTGTCTAAAGCAGCACTTAAATGATGGGATAAAGCATGTGGATGAACAGGCTCCATAACACAGGGGCTGGCAGATGAAAGATGCCCTGGTGAAGATACTGTGCTTGATGAGACCCCCCTTCTGAGATGTACCTGGTCCAGAGACTGCTAAAGGCAACCTGACTTTGAAAGAGTAGAGTGGCCTTATAGCCTGTTTGCTTTAGAGAGAGATCTCCTTAGATGAGGGAACAGACATAGTCTGGGGTTAAAGAGGGATAATTTCTCACTTACTTGGCACCTCCTACTGCATCCTAGTCAGATCTTTTATCCTAATCTATCTTAATCTACCCTAGATATTTCCACAGTGACCACCACGGTGGTCATTTGCCACTATTTGGTCACCACCTTTTCTTCCTTCCTGTATTTATCTGCTATATGTTCTTCTGAAGTAGGAAAACACTGAAAATCCCTTTTTATAAGTGGAAATCTGATGTAAGATGTTCCCATCTTTCCACTGTTCAAAGCCTTGCGGTGGACAGCATTTCCATATACCTTCCAAAGTTTCCAAGCCCCAGGTTTTCATCTTTGCTGTGAACTTTTATATTGTGTGCCTGATTATTTCTGTAGCACTCTGCCCAATCCTTCTGCCTTACTGTTCCTGTCATCTCTTGTTGCTTGTTCTTGTTTCCTCCCTCCTGTTTCTCAGTGGAGTGAACACCAATCCGCTCTTCAGTGCACAGTATTTTTGTTGGGATCACAATTTCTGTGGAGCAAAACACCAAATTCTAGCTCACAGCCCACTGTGGATACACACAGCACCTTGTTAACTGTATAAAAGATGAGAATAAATGAGATTCAAATTATTAGTATTGTAGCAGCACAGGGATAGGCACATAAAATCTATGCTATGCACCTAACCTGCAGGTGTAGTTACTGCAATTATGCATAAAACAAATCATTTTGCATATTAGTAGGGTCATCTAACTTGACATGCATTTAATGTTCACACAGTTTTAAGCACAAGCATCCTGTAAGTTTGTATGGCACTGGGGATGCACAAACTGAACTCCCAATGAGAAACTCTTGGTGTATTTTAGTTGCTGGATCGTTTGTGGAATTTGTAAGTGTTGTCTGAAGGGTTTTTAAAACTCACTTTGCCACATCTGACCCTTGTATCTTACAGCTTCAGGTAGGCAATTGGATATATCAGTGCTAGCACTATACTTTTATGAAGAGTGGGCATTAAACTGAGGAAATAAGTGCATAATTTGCACCTGCAGATAAAAAGACTGAGAAGTCAGGACAACATTTTTGTCTTTGTTTATTCCTGTACTGAATGTACTTTTCCAACTGGTTTTAGGTAGCAGAATGCATGAAAAAAACAGAGATTTAGATCAAGGAGTTAGAGATCTAATCAGAATGTTGATGACTTATTTACAAATGTTTTCTCAGCCATGTTATTTTCTTTAATTTCTACAGGATATCCTTTTCCTTCAAAGTCGCCTGAAACTACAAGACAGGCTGCTTTTTCGGGATTATTTATGTTAGGAGGCTGACAAGATGAATTAGTCAAATAATTGCTGCTAAACTCATACAGTGCCGCCTGTTTAAGGTGTTTAGTATGGATAAATTGTTCTCTGTTAAGGCACAATCATTCTCTCTCAAAAATATATCATTTTGGTACATTTCCATCTCTGTTTAGAATGCTTATCTTACCTTTCCTAATATCTTATGATGTTTTGTGCAGTGTAAGACATTATTTGGTTTTATGCTGAAAAATCCGTCCGTTTTCTTCACTTCAGATCTTGAGAATTGGGGGGAGGGCGACAGGCAAGGCAAAAAAAGGTTCAAATCCTTTATTTGAAAATACTGATTCTGGTGATAATTATCAAATATTTAGTTTCTTTGACTTTAGATGGAGCATTAACCATGTTCCCAGCTTGTAAATCCAGTCACTAATGAAAATCTGCCCGAGTGAACTTGGACAGAAACTTTGGTGCATATCTCTGCGGATTTTTCCAGGGAGGCTGCAGCAGTGTTAGTGCTTGGAGAATCCCCAGGGCTCTGAAGATGATTAATGATAACAAAGCTTCCCCTATTGTGTTAGCAGATAGGAAGGAAGGAAGAGTACTCTAAAAAGAGAGTGCATAGAATTTCTGAGTATTGAAGTTCAGGAGCAGAGTTTAACCCTTGAAATCGGCTACAAAATGCCTTCCAGTTATCTGAGGAAGATGAAATCTACTTTCCTCATCTTCACAAAATCTGCCTGCTGGCTGCCCTAGCAGATTTCTACAGCAAGTATGTGTGGAGGGAAACCAGTGCACTGAGATTTAGCAATGCTTTTGGATGAGTTGGGCTGCTTGAAATGTAGCAGTTAGGCATACCCACAATCCACTTAGGTTTAGCTTTTTGAAATGTGTTAGAGATTTCTGCTAATGGGTTTTCCCTGTGGGCAGCATTACCAACCTGATTATACAGGTTTTAAGAAACTCTCTTAGGAAGATTCTTTTTCATCATAAGTTTTGACATTGACCTACTAAACTAGGTAATTTAGCATTTTATTTTCTAAGAATGAAAAAGAAAATTGAATATTTCATGACAAGAGAGGGATTATAGTAACACTGTTCTTTATAGGAAACCTATCATGTCCGGGGGCCAGATCATTCTTTTGAGATCTGTGCATCTACATGAAGATCTCAGCTCCTGCTTTCAGAACAGCAACAGGAGTCCTTTGGTTGTGATACCCACTCTAATTACTTGCTGTGGAAGCTTCTACCTTAAGTGCTTGTGAGTGTAGCTTGGAGATGGAGCCATGAGATGAATAAAACACACTTTCCTACCAGGAAAATTTCAGTGAAGAGGTGATACATTTGCAAACCACAATCATTTTTATACGGACTTTCTATGTCAACAGAAACAGGGAGATCATGGCAAAGATGGCTCTGGTTGACTGTGGCCATCTGGAGCCTCTGAATAGGGAGCTCTGACCTCCCAAAATCTTACAGTTTCTCTTGGGATTAGGCACAACTTTTGAACAGAGATGGTGAGCAAACTTTTGCCTTCTCCCACTGTGAACATTGCAAGAGAATCTTTGTGAAGAAATTTCGGTGGGGGTTGCATCACAAAACCTCCACTCCTAAATCTAACTAGAAGGATGCGGCAATCTAGCTCTAGTGATTTAATTGTTGTATTGCTTTAGTAACAGTTGTTCTTTTCCATTAAGGGGTACCTGATTAATAGTTGGCTGAAAAACAGGAATGCTTTGTTTCATTAAGACATATTACGTGATACACTGGAACTGGATTCCATTACAAAACATACACAAAATTTTTAAAGTGGTTTTACAGCAGGTAAATATTATCAAAATATTTCCCTTTAAAAAAATTTCAAATGCTATAGTACTTGACCAACTCTCCTGTTAATAGGCTGTGGCTAAAAATAATACATTTGCCCACTTGTTGTCAGTCTGGGCAAAACTAGTATCAGCTTTGAGCTTTGGAGTGAAATATTCAAACCTGTGCTTGCAAGGAATTAATTTGGTAGTCATTGTTTTACTACATTTACTAATTTGTTACTAATTTGCTACTATTGTTAGGCATGGAGCTTAGAAGCACATTAGTAACCTTCTAGCTGATCCTAGAGAAAAGTAATGGATTGTTGGGATTGTGATATTTGATAGTTTCCTTCCTCTCAGCCCCTTCATCTTTCTGTGTTCTTGTCTTTTCTCTACTTGACTTTGCACTCCAGAGTGTCCAGAGCTGGAGGATGTCCAAGCACAGCAACACACTGTGAGACTGTGTAGTGATTTGATGGTCAGCTGGGGAAGGGGGGGAAACATCTCCAAAAAATATCCAGAAAATTAAAAAATAAGGTGGTGTTGACTCAGAGTGTATGTTCACGTGTGACCATAATTACCTGACTGTGTCACTGACGCATGTACGGGAAATACAACATACATGGTAGAGGTATAACATCTTGCTCTCCAGTAATTTTCTAAAAATAGCCTGGAAAAAGAATACTTAGCATTTCTGTGATGCCTGTTATTATGTCTCAAGGCACTTCTCCAACGTGACTTTGGTCTCAAAGCAGGATTCAAGCAGGGGTAGCTGTGTTGAAGGTTTTTTGGGGTTTACATTAGTGGTGGTTAGCGGCGTTGCTGCCGAAAACTGAGTCCCACATGTGGCCGGGTCCTTTGGTTTGCAGCATTCTCTGCCTCAAATGTAAGGTTAAGATTTCTTCCTGTGCTCTGACCCCGTTATGGTAGGTAAACAGGCCGGAGCAGCATAAAAGGGCTGGAAGCCCCATCTCTGGCTGGGGCAGAATTCCCTCGGCACAGGCCCTGCAGAACACGGCAATAAGGCACCGCACAGACTCTCCCCCAGATGTCTGGTACCTTTGGTATGCAAATAGTGGGGACCCTGATAGGCGGCCAGCATGGCGCCTTTCAAGTTCCCCTTTAGTTCCTGCTGTGTGTCTTTCCCCTCTTACTGCAGAGAGAAGAACACTCTAGTTTTGTTCTGTTTGAATTACTCTACCTTTTATATTAGGATAGATCAAAAAAGCTAGCACCCAAGCCACTTTCAGTTCGCGTAGCTATATAAGCAACTGTTTCAGAATTAAAGCGTTTAATTAAAATCTACATATGCCCCCGAGAAAAGCAAAATTGTTCTGTAGCATCGCTGCTACCATGGCGTTTATGCAAGACAACATTCTGGGATTTCTCAGTCACTTACTATATAAAAGCAGTTCCAATTCCACCTTTAAAGTAACCCACAAAATTCTTCATATAAATAAATATTCCACTTGCATAATTTATAAATTGCTTTGGTTAAAAATGTTAAATTGCCAAGAAGTCTGACTGCAACTGGTCTGGTTCTTCTGTTTTATATACATATTAAAAAAAAAAAAAGAAAAGAAAAAGAGAATGTTGAAACAGCTGAGGTTGGTTTGGTTGAGGGTTAATGTTTGGGTAAGAAGCCTCCAAGGAAAACTGAAGTGCTGAATGAACACCACTCTATGGTAATTAGTGAGTGGTATTTTTCCCTTGGAGTCCGTTTCTGAATCAGTGTAATGGCTAGTGATGGGAATGAGGAGGGATGCTGGATGGAGAAGATGATAACTTTCTCAGTGAGATGTAATGTTGAGATTGTGGCCATTTCATTAAAGATATGTAGGCAGTTCTAGGAGAAGAAGGAATGCAAGTTTTGTTGTATTGGCCAGAGTTTAAGTGATTTAAGTTACCTTTTTTTTTTTTTATATATCCTCAAATCATATATGGGTATTGTGGTGCCATATTAAATGGTTGCTGTCTTCCATGCTAGAGATACCTGAATTCAGTGGTTGGTAAAATATTCCTTGTTTATATAGGTCTGTCTCTAAAGTCTTGTAAAGTCTGCAGAGCACTTTAGAATCTCTGAATAAATATTGGTCATTATATTGAACTTTGAAAGTACTTTTCTGAACAGAAATAGAATACTTTGCTTCAAAGACATGTGAAATGTAGATAGATAGATATATCCAAAAAGTATGCATGTTAGGAGATCAAAAGGTAAGACTTTGTTTTATTCAGTTCCACGACTTCCACTACAAACACCTATATGGTCTCAGACCTGTTACAGCAGTAAAGCAGCTGGAGTTCTACTTCTCTTGCAGCAATTACTTGTACATATTTAAGGTCTGATATAAGTGTGGAACTCATTGTAGGATCATTTCTTTCACTTATTTAACTCAGCTTGGAAGAGATCAGTATTTTGTAACATGCTCTATCCGTGATGTAAAAATGATGGTGAGCTCAGTCAAGATGCTGTGAACACTGGAAGAACCACTGCAGTGCATGATTCTTTGGTTCCAGTGTAGGAAGCTCATGTTCATAGAAGATGATACTCCTTTCCATCCTTTTGAAAAGTATTACTGTCAGTAAAGGTCCAGAAGAAAATATATCTGGGGGAGTTTCAATCTTCAGTGTTGATGTTTTTTCTGCTGTTTGGATAGTTGCACTCTCCTGCTGCTTCAAGAACAACTTGTTCTTTAAATAATACATAAGTGGATCAGTTCTCAAGACAGAAATGTCATTTGATTTTCAAAAAAAAGGAATGCCAAATAGCTGTGGCAGTCACATGACACATTTTTTTTCAGAATGGCTTTTGAAATGGTGTAATTGTGCAGTAAGTCGATGTGTTAACTAGGGAAAGATCTGTGAATATCTGTCTCTGTCCCTTCCAAAACTGTCAGTCAGCTAAAGGCTGGACATTTTTTGCACAGAAGCATCTAGTTTTCAAGAGAGGGATAAAGCTTTTCCACTAAATAGAAGTCTTAAAAAAAATTAATTTAAAACATGGGGATTTTTTGTGAAAATCCAAACATCCAGTCATAATACTTTCTGAAACACAAGTGTTTGAATGAATGTGGGAATTGCACCAAAATACAGGTGTTTTCTTTTGAGCCCTTCTTTCCCAGAGCTTATCTCATGAACAGCTTCTTGGCAGGGAAGATGCAGGCCAGCCTAGTGTGGCAGCTTGAAGGCTGTTTCCGTGGCCTTTCAGTGCTGATAGGGAGTGGCCTTATTCTGAAGTTAGCTACCTCCCTCAGCCCTTGGGACATGTCTGAGCTGGTCTCATGGACCTCCATGAGTCCTTCTGGGAGACTTGCTCCTAACTAGAGAGCCCTTGATATTGTGTGGTGGTGCAAAGTAGCAGTCATTTGGGTTAAAGATAAAGGAAGAGCAATTATTTTTAATTGAATTATCTAATTTAAGAATAGAAGGTTTAGGGGTTTTAGGGATGTCAGGCTTCGATTTTAATAGGCTGAGTACACCCACTGAGAGAATTCTTGGTCCTCTGGAACAGAGCACAGAAGACCTGTGGATATCAGTGAGATCAGATTTTCTCCAGAATGTTCTCTGGCTGTGAAGGGCTGTAATAGCTTTTCACCATCTTTATGCTTTCATTTCTGTCCCTTGGGATACTGTATTTAATCCCTTTTTTTTTTTTTTTGGAGGTAGGCTGAGGTTTTATTATGGTATGCTAGGCACAGGTTTGGTAGGGTGTTCAAACTGATGCTTCATGGTCCATTGAGGTGTCTGATGGGAGTCAGTGGTTTTTAGGGAATACGTCACATTCTTAAAACTAGGCATGTGTGAAGCAGTGGGTTAGCTAAGGCTGTAGATCAGGTTTTGTGTATTGTGGCTGTGGACTGCTCTTTCCATCTATTAAAGTGATATCCTGTTTTCCCAAGAATATCATATTTAGGAGAAAGCTAGTCAAGAATTCTTCTAAGTAAAAGACCTTTTTTTCTGTGCTTCGCATAATAGCAGTTCAGTGAGATAAAAATAGTACAGAAAACAAATTAAACTTACAAATGAGAGGATATTAGACTTTGGTCATCTTAAAAGTTGGTATTGGCCTTTTTTCTGAGAGATTATTTTATTTGTTTGGGGGTTTTTTCCTTTTATTGATTTTCGTTTTCCCTTCAATGTTGCCAAGGTTTCTCACTGTTTTGTTGTTGCTTTCTCATAAAACTCTCCGCAATTCTTAAGGGAAACATTCTCATTAAGGTCGCAGTGGTAAAAGAAATCTTTATGGCAAGGTTAGGAAGTATTTCTAATGATTTGGAGATATTTTTCAAGAAAATTTATCCTTGCAGTGGTCATTTAAAACTAAAATAAAACTCCGAGTAATAAGACCCATTTTTTTCCACCAAACCATGCAGACTGCTGGACTTAACAGGGAATGATACATGAAACCATTGAACATACTGTAGAGGAACAGTAAAACCAACTTTCTGAATGGAGAAGAAAGGAGTTTTAAAGCCTTGTCTAAACATAAGTTTTGCTTCTATTAACTTTGCGGATAATTAGATACAAATGTGCTGATATTTCTCATACATGGGAGTGGAAAAATGCTTACCTGCATGGAGGAATAACTGGCAAATAAGCTTTGGTGCTCACCCTGATCCCCCACACAGACAGTAAGTCTGCATTAAGGGCAGGAAATTAAACAGTGCCAGAGAGCATTCCCAAGCGCTGGCACATGGAAAGTCATGCTGGGAAGTTCTCAGGAGGGTTCTTGATGGGCTTTTCACCACTGCCAGCTGCCCTGTGCTGAAGCCCTCTGTCTGTGGCTAGGAGCTCGGGTGGGATGAGGTTTGCAGGCAGCCAGTTTGTTTTGGTGGTGCAGAGATATGGGCTCTTTGGACCAAACCAACCTTGGTGCCCTGCAGTGTTCCCAAGCATGTTTAATTTGTTTCACTGGTAAGGCTACTAGATGTAGCCTTAGCAAGCAGTACGAGTGAGTTTGTGTGAAGTGGTTTGCTGTGTTTTGCATAAGAGTAAGCTACCTCACCTCACACGACATGAAGTAATTAGTGTGGAGTTAATAGTATACCTGAAAGCTGCAGCTTATTATACAGTCACGTTGCCATGTAGGCCAGCCCTGTGTTGTACAGAAGTAGGGCATGTTTATGCTGCTGTTACTATATCAACTCTACAGCCTGTACTACACTGGGTTACAAATACCTGTGCTATAACAAATATAACTAGATGAGCATGCAAATCTGTGAAGCTGGCCTTAGCGGTAGTGAGCTGTGAAGAGGACAGTAGAATATAAGTCATGACTGCAAAGTGGACTTACTGTCTAAGAGTCCAGAAAATCTGCAGGAATCTAGTATTTGATTGGTTGGGGTGGGGGGTTTTCAGTGCATTTTTAAGGACAAATTTCTTTTTCTGTACAGATGAATTTTTATATTTATTTTTAGAGTAACTTTGTCACTGGAGACTGAACTTCAGAATACCACAAATCTTTCCACAGTATGTGCTATACATTAAAGTGCCTATTAGAACCTATTAGCTGGCTTTCTCCTGGTTCCCACCAACTGAATAACACTAAAATTCTCTTTATGTTATTTCCTGGTGTGATGACCTGGTGAGGTGTCCAAAAAGGTAGAAATGAGATGCCATCACTGTGTAGCTGTCCAGCTTCTTTCAGACCATCAACAACCATTTCATATCCTGCTCTGATTGTGCTCTATAAACCACCCCTTGGGGCTGTTGCCCAAAGGTTCATAGCCTACATATTGAAGACTTATTAGTGATATTCCTGAAAGATTTATAGAGCTAGAAAAAAAAAAAAGTGGTATGTAGAGGCATGTGTGCGTTTAGATACAAGGATGTAGATTTTAAAAATCTGTCGGTCAATCTAAAGCCAATTAGTCATTTTATAAGCAGTTACAATGGAAAGGGGGAACAGCAAATGTAGAGTCCCCTTCACCTGAGGTTCTCAGGTGACTTTATAAACGTGACTGAGCATACTTCTTCATGTACTTGTGAAGTGGGTATGAGAAGTGCGATTCTTTTTAATACATCAGCTGATTCTCCCCAGGTGTTGGCTGTGACAGTACTGAAGGTTGAGCAAGTGACTATAGAGCCGTGTGCTTCCTGCCACATATTATGCTTCAGAAGAAACATGCTGCTCCAGTGCAAACTTGTGTCTGAGCAGGCTTTTTAGAAGCTTTCTAAGAAAGAAAGGGGAAAAAAATATCAAAATATGAATTTGCTCTAAAGTCACTGTGACATAGATTTATCTTGAGCAACCTGCATAGATAATGACTACAGGGGCTTTTTAAGCTATGTGTTAAAATTGTCAATGAAATACTGTTCAGAATCAAACACATTTCCAATATTTACAGTATTTACTATTAACATTGTTACTATATCACAATGGGTACTGGGATTTACAGGTCACCAGTTTCTGTTCTCTGTGTTTATGTGTTGGAGCAGAATTCACATCCATGTCAATGTGGTAGCAAAGAATTCTTTATCCATGTTGTTGCTGTATAAATGACATGCTAATTTACGTCAAGGTCAACAGTATTAGAGAAGAGTAAAAGTGAATTTGACTTGAAGACTATGACAACACTGGAAGATTATTTTTTTTAAAAAAATATTTTCATCCTAAAAACACTGATTAACTTTCGTCTTATTAACTGAGTTGCACTGAAACAACAGTTTTCCAGAGAATGTAGTGATTGGGTACATGATTATTTGTGACAGTAATTTTGCATTTTCTGTTCTAAGAAGCAAGACTGTTCATGTTTTAATATCCCATTTTCTCCTTACTTCTAGAGGGCAAGGTACAAGGTTTAAGCAGTATGTATAGAGTCATTAACCTAATATGCTGGCAGAGCTAAAAAAATATATATTTTTTTCTTTGAGGCTATTATCACATAAGAACCAACATGATTCTGTGCCAAAGAGGGAGATAAAGTGAAGATACTTTTGAAATATTTTGAGATTTTTGAAAATCTACAATCCTGTTTGCAAACGAAATGTAGTTTCTTGACTTTAGCATTCTTACTTGTTACCTCAAATGTAGACAGAAGTGTTTCTATTTAACTGTCATTATGGGAATCCATATTTATCTTTCAGTATTGATGGCATATACTCATTTTTTTAGTAATTGCTGCAGAGTCTGTGTGGGATCTGAAAACTGGCTGTCAAGATTTCAGTTTCTTGTGTTTTGACTGGCAATAAAGACTTTATCATCTGAATTTAGCTGGCAGTTCTGTTGAGAACACGAAAAGTAGACTATCATAGGTTTTAGTCCTGTCAGTTCAGTGATTCTGCAGTACCAGCTCTCCTTGCCTCCATGCAGGGATGGCTGCAAGGGCCAGGCACTGGCAAAGCATTGGTAGCAGGGTGATTTTTCCCTAAGGGATAGGCAGAGCTATATAGGTGGAGTTGGTTGAGACCTCAGGTTTCTAATCCAAAGTCTGCTGGCAACAGCAATAGAGTTCCAATTTAGTTTGATGGAGTTTAGCTCAAATGTTGATGACACAACTCATCATCTTGGTTGCTGTGTCAGTCTGGTGATGGCGATGCTTCATCTACTTCCCTCATCCTTCCAGAAGGGGATTGGGTGAGCAGAGTGGTGTGTAGGAACAATGGCACTTGTATTTAGTGAGACACATGAAATCACAGCAGGAGCTGAATTCTCGCAAGTTCACCGGCTGCAGATGCCATAGAAGATTTTTAAATTTTATTTATATTTTCACCAGGTGGGATCAAATCCTGGCTAAAAAGCAGATAATCTTTGTGAGCATGTCATGAAATTGGGCCTGCTTTCGCTGACCTTCTGGTTAGTTTCTGCCATTGTCTGACATGTCCTCTAACAGTGAATATAGTGACTGATGGCTCAGTGAAGCATCTCAGTGGTACAGCTCTTCCTCTGCAGCATGATGCTATTGTGCTGCTGATTGTCTGAAGCTACACTTGCTATTTAGGATGGTAAACAAACAGTTGTGTGGAGGGTAATTGCCAAGTTCCCCTACCTCAGAATGGATTCCAACTTCCCTTTGCCTCTGGAGATCTCTAGTAGTGGTACTTCTCTCTCAGCAGTTACAATATTGCTTGGAATTTGGATTTAGAGCTAATCTGGAGGGAGAGGCTTTCTTGGTAAAGATTTATGCAGTTTGCCAATGCACATGCTGGAAACTGCCTCTCGAGCAACTACTTGTGAAAAAGCATGCCCAAAAGTGACTCCGGGTGTTTTGGTCAAAATACTGGAGGACTCTGATCAGGATGTGCATTTGCCTTTACCTCTGAGGAGCCAGGGAGCAGCTTTTCAGGCAGTGGATGCTGTGTTCTAGCCAAATGTGCCACAGCTGGGCTTGAGAACTATTGTTGGGTGACAAGCTGGAGGCGGGCTTAAAAAAAAAAAAAGGTTGATCTTCCACTCAACTTCCTTAAGGAGAGTTGCTTGATCATGCACCACGGGAAGTAGTAGCATAAAACCAGCTCTTCAGTGTCAGCAGAGCACTCAGTTGTGGATGGAATAAGTTAAAGCCTTGCCTGAGACTATTAAATAAGAGACTAATTATAGTTGTGCTTTTAGTAGCTCACTGATTTCATTCTTGGGCTGTAATCTGTGAGAAGCATCATGGTCATTAAAACACATTGGTAGCCTGCTAATAGTGAAGAATTGCACTCCCATGAAAATGCAGTGTTGAAACAATAGAATAATATTTTACTAGTGTAATGTCTCACAGGGATTTTAGTTGAATATGTTTGTTTCTCATTTGGAGCACATTCACTGAAATTTGCAAATGCAGATTAGCAAATGGTTACGACAAACTAAGGACATCTATGTCGTATGCACTTAATCAGGGATTGCTGTGTGAGCAGAGCTTGTGCATGGGCATACATCAAAGCTGATATCTATCTATGTTGTAATGTATTCCTCCACATGACCATATTCAATACGTGGTACTTATTATTCTATTAGTACCCAAACCACAAATCTTTCCAATATCCATCTGTGAAGATGCAAATAGCTGCATACTTTGTTTTATTAAGGATCAGCCATTAGGGGGTCACTGGTTAAAAGTCTGAAGATCATTAGAGGGATTTTAAAAAAATAAACAGCTGTTGTCATATATCTTGAAGAGTTTCTGTTGTACCAATGCAATTTTTATCTGTGGTGATGATGTTGTCATGGGAACATATGCACAAGGGAATTAAGTGATGTCAGGAAAAGTGTAAATGATGCAAACACTCCTCATTTGAAATGTTAATTACCACCCGTCCCACTACTCCAAAGAACAGTTCAATTTGATTTTATTTCAGATGTAGGAAAAAATATGACACTTTTGTCTAACAATAAGTAGCTTATATTGTTGTACCAAAGTGAGTATGAGTCAGTGAGTTAATCTGCATTGGCAGCATTTGCACTGGGGACCATCTGCAGCCCTGCTTGTCTGAGCATCAGTAATATTCCTCTGTGAATATCTCATCTTGATGGTCAGGGGAGGCAGGCAGCCTCTTTAAAGAGTTCCATAAATGCTTATAATTGCTGCATTAAACTTCAGTTTATTATTTTCTCCAGGTGCAGGTATGCGGATGATATGAAACCCCACTGCATTTACATACAAATTGAAGATTTTTATTAATCAGCCCAGTAACAGGAATCAAACAGCAACACTCCATCAGGTCCTTAAATACATTTGGTGACATTTTTACCATGCATTAGCATGATAGGGCAAGCAGAATATAATGTACCAATGATTGCTTTTCCATTGAAAGCACAAACGGTTTCATTTTTCCTGTCATCTCAAATAAGTGTTAAAGAGGGTTTGGAGGCTATTGTGTATGTTCCGTATGCTAGGGACTTACAAACACTGATGGCCACATTAAATAACCATTAGTGGCTCGGCTTAGATCATTGCAACATCCCTCCTCTTCAGAATTTATTCTTTGATTTAAAGTGAAAGCAATCTGTGACTGCTTTCATAAAGTCCTTCGGCTCCCTCCATTTTTTTTTTTCTCCAACAAAATGCATTACAACAGTAATTTTATGACTGTTAAGATAACTGCCGTTAACAAGCACTTAATTAAAATGTACAATAAATAGCAGGCTGCAGTCTTATCTCCTCTCATGAGCTCCCAGCAGCCTGAGACTCCAATGCACAGCCCTGCTGTTCCTCGGCTTGTTTGCAGATTAATTGCTTTTCTGTCTGGCAAAAGCTGCTTCTCCTTCAGCCAGATCGTAAATGACCAGATAGGGACTTTATCAATCAAGCTACTACTTTCTGTGATCACTTCCATTCAACACCTTCTGAATTTCGCATTGAGAGGAACAGAAGTTATAGAGATAGGATTTAACATCTTAGTTTTTGTGTGCTTGGAATTTACGATAGTGCTGTCACCATTTGACACTGTTAATCTTTACATACAATACCCTTGGAGCAAGGCTGGTTTTGTTCCTGAGATGGAACCATCCCTTGTAAGAATTGTGAAGAATACATATGAAACACAGCCGAGATGCTCTCCACAGCACAAGGTTGCATCTCTTCCATAATCTGTATGCATTTGCTGATGTGGCTCAGCATCGCTCTGTAACCTTGGATTCTGACCAAGCTAAGCAGTTTACAGTTACATTAATTGAGAATTTGTTTTCTTGTCATTACTTATCATTTATATGGGGGCAGTTGTCTGGAGACCTTAGCCATGGCTAAGGGTAGTTGCTAAATGTGCCTTCAATGAAAACCTTATTATGCTCAAAGGAGGTTTTGTAAAATCAGGAGTTTTGCTGTTTAGACTTTGCCTGTCAACAAAACCCTAGTGTATATAGACTGTAGGAAACACAGCTGTTTGCAAATGAATTGTGATTTCTAAGTTTAGTAAGATGATCTAAGCAGGTCTAATCACTATAGAAATGCTTTTCTTTTTACCAAAAGGCTTAAAGAGAGCAACTGCTCCTGCTACTTGCAGAATACCCCAGAGTTACAAATGTAAATATACCAGAGTACAAACGTACTGGAGGCCACTTTAGAAATGCAATCCTTGAACTGCAGTAGGTATGTTGTTTTCTTCTTATCTGCTCAGAATATAAACAAATCTCTAATTTAACAGGTTTATCTCACATGCTAAGCAAAGGGAATGGCTTCCATTTGGGTTTCTAAAAATGCACTGTTTAGTAACTTTGAAAATACACTATATTAACTTCAGCCTGGCTTCTGAATACACATGAAGGTGCAGTGTTAAACGTAATTTGTGTAGATGTTTCAGTGTCATCAGTAAGGTCAGTCTTCCTAAACTAAACCAAAATTCTTGCCCTCCTCTCCTTACACACTATTCTCTGAATACAGCAGCCCTGTGAACATGTTTTGTTATTGTTGTTTGGTTGTCTTTTTTTTTTCTCCTCCTGTCAGTCAGAGAGGCAAGGGACTTTCCTCACGGAAAAACTTATGCCTAAGAGAGCCAAAACACAGTAGTTCCCTGACAGCAGCATGTAGATTTATGCTAACAGCCTCTAATGACATTTGGAGCATCTTTGCAGAGGGTCTTTTTCTGTCTGATCTCCTCTGAGTGGTCTTCTCAAAGCTTCATTCTTAAAACATACCACCAGGAGTTAATTGCAGATGAATGAAAAGGAGAGTAGCCACTGCAGCCACTCCTGCTGGCAGAAGTGCTCTCAGACAGTCCCTGAACAGACCCATCAAGGGACCAGAGGAGTTGGAGTGTTGGGTTGAGTGATACACATGTATCAGGGGAAGAAAAATCCCCACAGCAAGGCACAGGAATGAAAAAGCTGCTCATAAAGAGTTGCTATAAAGCTGTTAAAGAAGAAAAACCACAACTGTTTGGAATCCTCCAAGCTATTTGTCATGGTCACTACACTGCTACCACTTAAATAAGCAAACAAACAAGCACAAAAGATAAAGACAAGAAATAATCACTGAGCGTATGGGTGAGAAGAGAATGCAGCCCTGTGAAGATAGTAAAATTACATACATAGGTCAACCAATTTGCACTGTAATCCTGCTGCAGCTGAATAGTCCTGGTGTAACCTGTGTATGCATGGGCATTTGCAGTGTTAATGTTGTTATGACAGAGAAATGTTATTATCAAGGTGCTTATGTGCACTAGGGTCAGAACACCATTTACATCTCACACCTGTAACCATCAGGTGAACACTCAGATTCACAGAACACGCCTTGGAAGGAGGCAGATGCACAATAGAAACAAATCTCTAATTTAACAGGTTTATCTCACCTGCTGAGCAAAGGGAATGGCTCCCATTTGGAGTTCCAAACATGCGCCGTATAGTAAACCACTGTGTTTACAGCTTTTTATGTTTTTCTTATTTTAAGTGGTTTCATTCTTAAACTAGGCCTTGCAATTGCACAGCACTTAAGTTTTCCCATGGCACCTGTACATTTGCAATTCTGAGTTACCAGTTTTCCCTCTGCTTTTATATGTCAGGGTGGAGTGTTTTTCTTTTGGACTCCTGATTTCTTGGAAGGAAATCTCTGCTTGAAGTTCAGCTGATGCTTATTTTTGTTGAGTTGGCGTTTGCCTCCTATGCTAGTAGCAGACCGAGCTTTCTTGAAGAGATCTTTTTCATTTAATACTAATTTCAGATAATTTTTCAAATGTTTAGGACTCCCCATCCACCCCACCCCTGCGCAATGTGCCCTTTGCGAAAACTCTGTTGAAAAACGAATTGTCTTGATGTAGACTGAACTTTTTCAGATAACTTCTAATACACTTGGATACTGGCTCAGAAAACTGTTGCATAAACCAGATTTCTATGCAACTCGCTACAGGTTTCTTTGCAGGTGAGTGAGAACATTAGGCACTAATGGGGCAGGCCCACTTACAGAGTACAGCCATGGCTGATTAATCCAGATCATCTCACTCCACTCACTGTAGCATGTGTGTTTTAATTTTTTATTACTTAAGAATTTACTTTGAAATTATGCTGATTAAAAAGGTCATATTTCCATCAGTACCTACATTAATTCCACCTTGTAATATTTACTTCACCCACTCAGCTGGGTGGAGTGACTTTTTTATGGATGAGCAGATGTTATAGCTGAGCTGTCAATTTTTATATTACTCCATTAATTTATTCACAAGAAATGTTTTAATCCCAAACACTCCACTGTGAGCAAGTGGCAAGATTCCTGGGTTCTGTAACACCCTGACAATTCAGTGATATCTTCTTCGCACTTTGAAATGGAGACATTCTCAAATCTGACATAAGCAAATGTAGTATGCACTGAATATTGAATTTTGACGTTGCATTTGGCATGATGGTCTTTGGTAGTTCAACTGAGTGAAGCAGTCTTTACCTGTGTAAATCAGTATAACTCCATATAAGTTAATTAAACAGTTCAGCAGGTGAGGTTTTCTTTTTCTGTTGTAAGATTCTCAGTTTAACCCTTGTAATGAACTTTATTCTTTCTGTCTCCATCATCAGATAGCAAGAGTACAATCCTAAGGTACAGAGATTTCTAGTTACCCTAATTTGTTTGATACAATCCCATGGCTTTTTTTAATTATTATTATTTATTTACTTAGTATATTCTCGGGTTTTGGAAAGAGGACAGTTATGGTAGGGAAAGCTGGAGGACCGGGCACTCAAGAAAAGAACTAATGAGAATTTTGAAACTTGAGGGAGGCAAAACAATTTCAGACTGTGGCACTAGTACACTGGCCAAACACTTCTGCTCCATGGATAAGTAGGTGTTGGGAAATACTGGGGTTTCTTTAGGTTTTTTAGTTATCAGTGAACATGTCTACATGTAATAAATACGTCTTTTGAAGATGATTTTCACAGTCAAAATAGCTGAAATGGCTATCAAAAAGAGCTGTGTTTTCTTTAAAAAAAACCCAAACCTGAAACCTCACATCCGGGATTAGAGCTGTGCTGTGAGTGGCCAGCTCTGATGGGTTTTGTTGTAGAGCAATGCAGAAACATGTGATGTAGCAGAGTTATTGGGAAACCTGGATGCACAGCGTACTTGGTATGGTGATGACAGCTTTTTTTAGCTCCACAAGGACAGAGCTGTATGCTGCCCAACCTCCAAGAATGTATTCAGAGTCCTCCTCAGCACTGGTGTTGGCATTGTGGAGAACCAAAAATACCCTCCTTAATGCAGCCAGTGTTGAGAACTTCATTTCCTTAAAAAGAAATCTGGAAGTCTTCCCAGATTATATATGTTTGTCTCTAACTTCAGAGGATATGACTGAACTAAGGGACTATGAGTACAATTAATAGTAAAGGGCTGTTCTTTGTGCTCTTGGAATATTCTCATTTTAGCACTTCTGATGATCTTGGCTCTTTCTCTTTCCGTCATCACATAACAGGGGTACAAATCCTAAGGGAATATGTACATTCATTCCTGGTTGGCTCAAGATAATGTAATTTGAAGTTGAAGAACAACAAATGATGAATTTGGGTAGACTGACACTAACTGAATTATCATTAAGAGCAAAAACTAGGAAGAAAATATAAATTCACTTAAATACTTATTGCACATTTTAACTAATTTTTATCTTAACAGATTTTGTGGGGATGACAGTCAAACTGTGGGCTGTTTTAGTGACATTTATGACACAGTTGTATTGGGAATCATTTTAAATATATGCTAAAGAGTCTGTTCTGCAAAGGTTGGACCAGAAGAGATGTCCAATTCAGAAAATGTTGTTCGTGTTTCTTCTAAAGTGAATTTAAGACGTTTGATCGAAACCTTATCACAGACAAAAATCTGTGCATAAAATTGTGCTTTTCAGAGGTTGTTTTTCAGTAAAGCATTTAAATGTGTTACTTGGTTTGCTGAGGCAGAAGTTGAATTTCAGATAGAAACCTGGTTTTCAGACATTTTCAAATTTTGCTGATCATTAGTCTTTGAAATGAACCAACACCATTCCTCTTGGAAGGAGCACTGCTGAACTTTGGAGTGATCAAGATGTGTATCCTTTTCTGATTCTGTGGGTGCAAGAGTACTCATGGAGTGAAAATTTATTAAAGATTTTTGTATTTCATCTGTTCTTTGAGTGCTTTTTTTCCCTACAGGAAATCTTCATAATGGTTTACATTTAGGCTGAATTCAAATTAATTATTGCAAGTGTTTTTGCTCTTCTCCATGTCTTACTTCTGCCCTCTGGCTGATCGGTGGTCCATGGTCAGCACTCACATCTCCAAGGGGCCTAAAACATGTAGAACACTTTGACATTTAGGGAGGTCAAATTGAAGGGGTTGGAAGAAATGTTTTAACTTGCAGGAGATCATTTCATTTCCGTTTACATTCAGGTTGTTTAAATATTTGTTATTAAAGACAGATAAGCACTAGTTTTCATCTCAGTCATGTTGCTCTTTTTGGAATAGAGATGCATCCATTCCAGAAGGTCAGACCTAGAACTCACGATTTGAGGGAAAGGTTCAAACTGTTATGTGAATTTTGATAAGTCTTCCTGGGTTTAGGTTTGACTGCATTAGGATTTGCAACCAGTGTTCCCAGTCAGGCAGATTTTCAGGCACAGGTGCTAGGTACAGGCGCGGCCTTAAAGACCAGGTGAATTTTGGTCTGAGTAATCAAAAGGATTTATTCCCTTCTATCCCTGCTGATGTTGTGGAGATGAGAGGGTTTTTCCCATTCACAAGAGAGCAAGGTCAGAAGGATTTTCTTCCATGTCTTTTTGGCATAACAGGATACTATCTGATCTGGGAAGGGTTAAGGCAAAATTTATGTGTTTGCTGTGGGTGTGTATAGCTAGGATGTAGTTATGAATTGATGTGGTATAATGGTAACTTTGGTGTGCATTTGTTGCAGCACAGAAACAGTAGTTGCAGTAGTTTTACACTGTGAGATGTGATGTAATGGCAAATTTAAGTTCAGTGAAGGCAGCCTGAGGATTACACTGTGTATTAGTATTAACCATTTACAAAAAAAGTCTTGGCAAATTAAATGTCAACTCCTGCCCAGCTGTGGCTGTTGAAATTCAGATCCAGATGCAAGATTGGATCTTGTGTGTGTCTTTGCTGTGCTGAAAAACAGTGGCAAAAAGCAACGATATTCTCCTCTGCCTCTTAGCTAGCACTTAATCGAGCTCTGTGTCTCAAATATCTCCTCAATGATCAGGAGTTCTTAACTGCTCACATTTTTCATTCCTCCCATCACCTGAGAAGGCTTGTCTGTTGTTAAGCCAAGCAGCACTGACTTCCCAGTAAAATAAGATGAAACAAAGCAAACCCTTTTTCTTGTTCTGTGAGGTCTTTTTAATTCTGTTGCAAAATACTTTTTCTACCTTAGTTATGAGTGGAAAAACTGGTGTCGCTTTGTACAGCATTTCAGTACCAAGTTCTTAAAAGTAAAGAAATTAGAAATGGTAAAGACTTGGGAGGTCACTGAATAATGGCTATTCCCAAGCAGGATTTTTCCCTATAGTGTGTGTATATTCTCTAGAGCTTTTCCAAGTCCTGTTTTTTAAAAGTCTCCATTAATAGGACTCATTTCTCTTGGGAAATTATTGCACGTAGAAAAGGTTTCACAAGAAATTTTTCCTATTACACGATAAATCAAAATTTGAAAAGCTGTGTTCTCATACACAAGTTGTTTACTGCTGATCACGTTTGCTGCTGTTGGGATGTCTGATGTACCATCTTTTCTCAGTGGGCCTGACTAGAAGTCATTTGATTTTTATCATCCCTTACCCTGGATCACTGTGCTGCTTAGAGTAGGTCAGAACAAACTCCTGTTTTTAAGATTTGCTGTGATGAGTGACCCCTGTTTGCTTCCAGCCACAAGCCAAGGGCCCAGGCTCTCAGCAGACACATGTACAGGAAGGACAGACACACACTTGGGTTCAAAGGAGCAATGTTGAGCACGAGTAGTTATGACAGCAGAATGGTGCCTCCCCCTTTCACTGGCAGTTTTATTTGCTGTTGGTAATTTATTTTTTCACTAATATCAGTTGTCCTAATGAGGGGCCTTCCTTCAATCCAGGGCTGAGTCCTGGACTGAGTATTAGAGGAGGAAGGTTTTGTAATTCATTGTGATTCAATGTTCAGAAATATCTCCCATATGAAAGAAAAAACTCAGTAGGAGTATAATGAAGAGTATAATGCCTAGAGCCTCTAGGCAAGAGGCTAGAGGAATTTAGAAACAGAACTGCAGACTAAGCATTTGGCAGTTGGTTTATATTGGCATCTCTTTGACTTTAATTGCAACTATTAAATTCCTGTGTTCAGTGCCGTCTATAGCTGGTATAAGTACAGAGGAGTATAAATGAAGCTAATGGAGTTATGGTGAATTTAAATTAATGTTAAACACCTCAGGTAGTGCAACTGTTTAATGAATTTATTACATGAATCCTTCACCAGTGACTTCTCAAAAAAAAATTATTCTATTATGATCTTGTACTGATAATTTTATCCCTCTCTTTTTTCTCTGCATCACTTATACTTTTAAAACTTCTGTAACCCCTACTGTGTGGTTCAAAGGTATAGTTAGGCTTCCAAATTTGTACAGGCAGCCCCTTTGGTCTGGGCTGGGGCACACTGGATCAGGCTGTAACGCACACTGGATCAAAGACACCGGCTCTGTGCAATGTTCTGGGTGTGGAACACGATAAAGTATCCTATGCTGTAGGAGAGCAATGGAGGAGTTCAGTAGAGAGAATGGAGTTCCCACTGTGGAAACTGCTGCATGCTCTAGTTCTGGTCAAAAGTGCCATTAAATCTTTAGTGCTCAAGAGGTTCTTTAATGATGTGTTAAGTTCAGAGGTTTCTAAATTTAGAAGTTTTGCTTTTGGTAGAAAACTTGTTAGGACTGTGATTTTTTTTTTTTTTCTTCTACATTGTAGAGAAACCTTCAAGTTGTTTTTTACAAAATTACACAGAGGCTGTGAATCCTTTAATTTGTTCCTTAAACACCAGCATTTCTACAGTAGGGTTTTTTTTGGTACATTTACCCAGGAAGCTTTCTTTAGAGATACCTTCTCCCATTATCTGAAGCACTTTTAACAAATACTGCCCAAGGGCTCATTCTTATCTTATATTTGTATGGCCTATACAAATACAGTGGATTCATAGGCAGAAATATAAAATAATAATTAAGACAAAGGCCCTGAATCTGGAAACCTGTATTTTGGAGGAATTGGTGTCTAGTGGCTCCTGTCAATGTTATCTGGCATGTGAGTGCTCAGGGTCATTATTAGACAGGGGCTGTACTTGTGTCCCTACCCTCATCTCAGGATCTTCTTTCACGTATCAGATGTACATTCACCTCTAGAACCCGTGAGTGGCTTTCCATTCGTGTCAGATCAGGTCCTGGCCTGTTTGCTTGAGTTCATTCTGCCAGAACTTTTCTTCAGGAGTCCATCACCAGTAGTACACAGTGACCAGGCATTCATCCATCCTAAAATCCATTTTGCCTTTTGCAGAATCTGTAGAAAACGTTAAAACTTCAGGCACTTTATGAATGAGGTTTTTTGATTACCGGTCACTTCTCCCCCTGTGACGTGCAAAGAGGCCTTTGCTGAATCTTTAGGGAGTTACAGGTCTCAGACCATGACTCTTCTATGAAGTTACTGTCACTGAAGGGAAGATTCCTTATTAAGCTGTTCTCGTTTCTTTCACTCTTCAGAGAAGTGAGATGTCTTTCCTCATTTATTACTATTCTATTTATTTTTATGGATAACTCATTTCAGCTTAAACCCAAATAGTAAGTATCCCAATCCCCATGTCAATAGAAAATATTCTTTAATATATGTAAAGGCATTATACTGAGCATTTCTGAAAAACAGACCCAGGATGCCTTGGGAACTGGCTGCTCCCAAAATAGTATCTGTTTTTGAAAAATCAACTGTGTATTTCCAGCTTCTTTTTAACCTTGTTCAGTGCTAAAATATTAGTGTCTCTCCAAGACAGGCTGTCAGAAGTAGTCAAGTATCTTTGTATAAGTCATCTCCTTGGCAAGCAATCACCACACCTTTGAAAAATTCCTTGGCAAAGCACATGTTAGCATTAAGTGCTGGGCATTTTGAAGGTGTTGTCAAGAAGAGCATAGGACTGAATTCCACACCTGAGATTTGGAAGGTTCCGCAGGAGGCCAGAGGGAGAAAAGAGAGCAAAGAAATGGAGGGATTCAAATCAATTAGGAGCAGAAGGAAGAGCAATGGTGATGACTGAAAATAAAACAGTCCCTAGTTGTGAAAGTAATTGTGACAAGACATAGCTTACTTTTTATTCTGGAATGATGTGTCAGAGGCAGCTTTGCATGACCATCACAAAAAGACCTACATTATGTCTTAATCTGATCCATTGGTTCATGTTCCTTTTAATTAAGAACTGAAGTGGAGAAGAGTATGGTTGTGCTAGGTCTGTATCCTGTATTGTCTCAAGTGGATAGGGTCATAGTGTAGTCTGTCATCCATACTTTGGATTAAGAATAGTTTGCTTTCCTAGGGATTTGCTGTTTTAAAAACAACAACAATCACAAAATATTGAAGAGGTTCAGCTAAGAAGATTCTGCAGAAGAGCTTTGGCTGGCTGTTGTTTTGCAGAGGCTGGTATATCTTTCCTTGTGGATGTAAAACATCACCTGGAAGGCAAAGAACATGAAATGACCAAGATTTTCTCTGTAGTTCCCCTTCCCTTGTGCTAGTCTCATATGTAAACATCATCAGACCTAAGGTTACTAATTCTTTCTCAATTAGTTTGAAATCCTCTGGATCCAAAGCTCATCCCTTTTTAATGTTTAGTTTTTAAATTTTTTTTAAGTTTTTTTTTTCTTTTTAAATCTCCTAGCATCATAAGAACTGTGGACTTGAGGACTTTATGCAAAGATGAGTTAAAATCCCATTTTTGATTGGGAACTGCTTTCTGTGAAGGAGCTGTTGCTTTGCGTGCGCGCCTGTGAAGCTTTCTGTGAGCGGGTGCCTGGAACCCGCTGAGTATCAGTAACTGTATACAGAGATGTGGGCTGTATCACATGTCCAGGCTGGTATTTCAGCCTCCTCTTAGAGTCCAAAGAGTTTTAATAGAACAAAAGGCCAGTTTCAAGTTTGACAATTTCAGTGTGCTGGAATCTATGCTGGACACAGAGCAAAAGGCACAGTGAAGGTTGTGTCTGTGTATTCAACAATGGGGCAACACGTTTTCATAGGTTAAAAATGGACATTTTCCATACCCTCATGTACAAAATAGATAAAATATGTGAGCTAACCTTCAACCTCTTCAGCTTGTCTCCTATTTCTGTGTAGCTCCTCTGCTCCTCTGAAGTGTAGAGAAAGAGCTGTCCATGTTAGTGAAGCCTTGCAGGACATTGGCATGGTGTGGACTGATGTAGGAACATTTTCATTCACAGCAGGATCCTATCTCTCAGTGTGTTAAAACTGCACCTCGTCCTGTGTTCTCACTCAGATGAAGGAACTGGAGTTCAGCTGGCACCGGACTCTACTATTTTGGCTGATAAGGTTTAGTGTAAACAAATGCAGGTCTGTGAATTATCTGGCATGAGGATCAGCTAGGGGTGCTGGCTTCCTATAGCCTTAATCTAGTTGGCCTAAATGATTTATAAACTGGCAACATGATAAATGTTGTTTTAAGTGGACAAATCACATTGAAGAGGTGTAACTTTCTGTCAGTATGTAACATGACCGCCTCTCTTAGGGGAAGAATAACAATCACAAAGAGCAGTAAAGGTAACAGGATCACAAGTAGGCATATTCCTTCTCTACAGCATAAATCATTAGAAGGGCACTCCTTTCTTTCCTCTTTGCTTGTCCTTCTTCGTCCTTTCTTCCTTTTTCTTTTTTTTTTTAAATGTTATTTTCTAGCACTTCCATATAATTTTGGAAAGCTAAACCCTCCACTTGATTTGTGCTGCACTTTCTTCATAAATCTATGAAACTTGTCTCCATCAAGCTGTATTTTCCATTAAAATATGGTTCCCTGGTGGTTTTCAATACTATGAAAAACATGTAGCCATAAGTCTTTCACTGATTGTTTATTATCTGTTTAGGTGCTCCTGAGGATTTTGACAGCTAGGACTTGTATCATATGTAATGTAATAAAAGTGGATGTCTTCAGCCTAACAGGGATAGCTGGTCTTTCATTTCTGTTTGCCAGGGCTGTATTTGTTTACTGTGTATTGGGGTTTTTTTGTTTTAACCTGAAACTTTGAGTCTACTCCAAATCAGGTCAATTTAAACTTTGTGTTTTCTTTGCTATGTAGATGACCAAAAAACCCAAAATGAAACCCAAGCAAAACACAACAATAATTTTCCTGTTATAAACAGCACAGGAAGCAGTAACAACAAAGCTGGTATTCATGCTTTTGAAGGAGTAAATTTACTTCAGCTGTTTTCTGGCATGGACTCACTGTTCCACCTGTGATTGCAGGAAATGCAGCAGGACATTCTGTGTGTCTGTCTTGGAGACGTGTAACAAGCATGCTGTGGGTTGCAATGTGCGAAGCTGCTCACAGTATCTGCAAGAGGTTAAAGGTTTAAGCTGCTGGTTTGTGGAGAATTTTGTGAAAAGTGATAGGAATTGGTTAATAAAGTCTATCTGTCGGCAAAAGTGCAGATCTTTTGCAGGCAAAGTTACCTCTGGCCTTAAAGGGAACTTTACATTAGGATTACAGGATCAGCCAATATTTAAGCACTGATTATCTGGTAGAACCCAGTAAAGCTGGATGAGGAGTAAAACCGTACCTAAACTCAAACAGCGTTGGTTGGTTGCGTCTTTCTATACTGTCTGTTACCAAAATAGGTTTTGTATCTTCCTGGTTGCTGTGCTGACATCTGCAATGCATTGCAAGAAAAGCCATAGCCAGCCTGACAGGGGAGACCCCTGGAAGACTTTTGCATAGGAAGGTTTGGCAGGGAAGACCCCTTTACAAAGGAAAGAGGCACAGAGAAGTATTGATTACTATTATAAGTCAGTGCACGAATCAGAAGGAAAATAACTAATAATTACTGGGATGATTTGTAATTTAAAGGTTGGCCTTTTAACAAGCAAGCACAGTAATTTACTATGGCTAGGAAAACTACTCAGCTTGGATTCCAGTGCCTTTGTAACATGGAACGTCCTCTCCCTGCCCTGCAAAGAGATGTCTTCCCAATGATATTCATGCGGTGGTTACATAGATTTGATATAACCTTGCGTTTACATTGTGTCTTGTCCAGTTGGACCTCAGAACTGGTTGTCCGATGAGAAATTACTGTTTCCTAAATGCCTGGTAAAGCACTTAATTGTGAAAATAACTAGTTTACCTCACAACATCAATTTGAAAAATTACTCATTAATTTTTGAGGTGCAGCCGCCTTCCCTGGAGGACAGAACTACTGATCTCATCTGTACCTAAAATCTTGGCTTTGCTTGCTAGCAGGCGTGTCTGATCTGCAAATGAAATTTGGCTTACTGTCTCCATTTCCTTATAAACACCCTTCACTGCACCTTTGGCAGAACACATGATAATTAAACAGTTGTGGCTTATGCTATGCAGGCTGAACAGAGCTGGCAGGGAAGAGTTTAGATGACTGGCACGTGACACAGAAATACTGTTTCCCTCTACTTTTTCAGTGGCATTTGCTAGCAAAGTAGAGTTGAAACTCTCTAAGAGCTATGTGAGCTTAAAATGGTTGGGGTTAATTTTCTTATTCTTTGCTTCACATATATTATTATTTAAGCCCAAATTATCTGTGCAGCTGATAGACAAGTAAGACAAGGTAAATAGAGCACAGGGATTTAGAGACGCTGAGATCTGAATCAGAACCACTAACTGAGAAATGCTTTCTTTACCTAGAAGAGTTTTATATATACAGGATTGTTCAAATGCCTCCTCTGGAGACAGTTAACAGCACAGTTCTACCAATGCAAACCACATCAATAGATGTTTTAGGCACGTTTTTCAGTGTTTGAGATTACACTTGCTGAAAACCGTACTGCAATTACAATTGCTGCAAACTGATTTTTAGTAGGTTTTTTAAAATATATTTTGTTTTCAAAACGAAGTTTTGTTGTATCTTTGTTTTCCCTGGACTCTGGCTATTACTAGCCAAGTAATTCTACATGGAAACCTCTCGTTTTCCCAATTATTATCTTCTGTATTGCTTTTAGTCTGCAGAATTGCCATTCTCTGCCCTTAGTCTTGATTGTATGGATTTCATCTTCTGATACTCAGACGTCCTTTGTCCACAATGTCCAAGGAATGTTCCAAGGCATAGCAGGGAAATTGAACCAGGATGTCCTGAGACTTCCCAAAGTGATGCATAATGTGTACAAAGATTTTTTTCCCAGCATTTAACTGGCTTCCTAATTTACACCCAGTGTGTTCTTCCATCTTCAGTTTATAATTTTAGCACTGATTCACTCCTGAAATAAAAACCTCTGGAAGAGCAAAGGCTGATGCAGTTAAACCCCTCTGGGTTATGATCCATTCATTTAGAGCCAAATGGCCCACTCGTTAATGTCATTTGCATTATGACCAATTATTAGATACTTCCTTATTAAGCAGAAAATCTCTTTTGCCCGGTATTGTAAACCATCTTAATGGCACTTCACCTTCTTATGCATCATAGCAGTTGGAAAAAGAAAATTGGGAAAGTAGGGTTCATTTACTGGCCATTTCAGCGTTTGAGACACTTTTTTCATTTTACTTTTAAATGAAAGTGGATGATCAGAGTATTTGTCTTACATCAGTAGGGACATTAAAACTGGAATGTGTCGGATCTTTAACTTTGACACTCTAAAAGGATGTTACTGCTTGGTGCTGTTCTTTTGGGGATTACAAGACTGAACCCACCAGCTTGGGAGAAAGGAAAAACCTTTCATTCACCAGTTGTTCTTCTTGCTCTGATGCTCCTTTCCAAGCCAGGCCTACAAGCTCTGCTTTCATCTACCTTAGTGCACTAGACTTTCCCAGCTGGCTACAGGATTCTTATAGTTCCTGGTGGGCTGCACAAACTTGGAAATAACCTACTTCATCCAACTTTGAACATCCACATTATACCAATTTTTTTCCCAAATACTATAATTATATGCCCTGTGCTGTTCCTCCTGGGTGTTCTGGGAAATTGTCATTCCCAGCTTTCCCAACCTCAGGTCATTTATCCCCTTTTTCCCTTGACAGGAAGGATAATTGCTCTGCACGTTGGGTGTTTGCATGCAGCATTCAGTACATATCTACTAAATATACGTACTCACAAATTTAGACAACAGCCTTCTTTTACTAGTTGAACAAGCTGTGTGCTTTTAGCCTCCTGTTCTAGAATATGTTCTTCATGCCCCTGAACTTCCTAGATTCCTTTTTCTATGCCTGTTTCAGTTTGAATTCGCCTTAATTCTGATACCTTAGCTGGGGAGATCCATACCCAGTGCTTCAGGCTGCACAGTACAGGTAGTTGCCACATCTTTCTGGGGCTGACATGCCTTGACTTGTGTTCTGGGGTTGTGTTTTGCTTTCTTATGGCCACATCACTAGGCTTGCTGGCTATCTTGTGAATGATAAATATGTTCAGGTCATCCGCTCTTTGTACTTCAGTGCAAAGTTATTATTATTTTTTTTTTGTCCCTGAAAGCATCCATTTTTTTACACGGTTAATTTTTTTACCACTGTTTCCAAATCCCTAGTTCATCCCTTTGTTCTTGTGGAGGATGTCTAGCCTTGCCTGCGTGCTGACAAAGCTTCCCTTGGGCTGAAGCAGAGTTACACTCTCACCTTTGTAGTTTGCGCTTGGAAGAATCAATTCATTACCTCCAGTGACTGTGGTGTGCAGTGAGACAGCACATGCGTGCTCACAGGATGCAGCAAGATCTCTAGAGCTGGTCATGTACACGAACACAGTTGCTTCCCAATCCTTGTGGCCATTTTCCAGCAGCAGGTTATAGCTAATATACTCTCACAGTGGCTTTAAAAGACTCCTGTGCCCTGGACTAATCTGTCTGATGGAATAGGATGAGTTTCAGCTACTAAACCCTCCCTCCTGAGGCCAAATGCTTTAAAGTAAGATCTGATGCAGATCCTTATCCTAGGACTGTCAATAATGTTTTCAGAGCACGTCACCTCTTTTTCCTTTCAAATGTAGTTTATTCATTTACTGTGTTTCCAAGTCAGTGGTTAATAGACGATATTGTGTAAATTGGGTGGAGTTGATTTAATTAATAAGTTAGTACAGAGTTGAGTTTAGTTTAAAATTTACAGTAGTATTGCCAGTAATAGCATGCAAAAGTCATAACTAGGACCCCTCCTCCCCATACAAACACACAAAAAGGAAGATTTAGTCACAAATGTCCCAAAATTAAAGCTGTGATTCTTTTTTTTGTGTGTCTTCTGACTCTGAAGCTTTAATGTTTAAGGCTTTTCTCCACTGCTGTGACCCCTAACAGAAACTTTCTTTGTTTAAATGTTAACCGAGATTCTTGCTTAAGCTCACTTGGCTACAGGAGTTGCAACCTTTTAACAAAGTTAAACCAGCAAAATCCAAGAAAATGCAGTGAAAATCCTGAAATATCACTTTTCTTTTTCCTTCCCTACAAATCTGGTCTTTGCTTGGGTGGAACTGGAAATATCTCTCTCTTTATTTCTTGCCATGAGCAAAGTTACTTCCCGAGGTGATGATGCTTCTGAGAAATGTGTGGAGTGCCACACAGTAAGAAGTTGACCTACTTGGCACCAAACATTTTAAATGTGGGTTTGATGCTGTAAAGGGGTTCATGCACATGCACACTACCACCAACATGCAGTTGGGACTCCAGGGTTGGATTTAATAAAGGAGATGCGTCCTGACTTGTGGTAGGACTGTGTTTTCCGTTGTCCAGAATCACAGGCCTTTATTATATTTATGAAAATTATTGGATACTGTGAATAATTCAGGAAACTTGAAGATTATTGGGCTGCCTTTTTAATCTTGTGTTTTGCTTTACTTTTAAACACATTCGTTTTCAAACTTGTGGTTTCCAAATGGCTACAACTGTCATTTCTCTCAGGCATAACTCAGTTAAGGAAAGTCTCATGACACTTCATTTTTTTTGGTTTATATGTAGAAATTCCCTGTCAGGAATAATAACATTTTTTTAGTGTGAGTTCTTGGGTTTGCAAACTTGGAATGTGTTTTCTATGGGTCTTCATAATTTTTCATGCTAGGGTGAACATTCTTGGTTTGCACTTTGAATATTTGGTAAAACAAACAAGCACAAAAAAGAGGTGAAGAGTTAATAAGTATAAAGATGGGAATGGATGTTGCAAGGAATTTCCAAGTATTCGTGCAGCACTGGCTCTTGCACATCCTCTGCTTCTGCCTGAAGAATTACTCTTACTTTAAACATTCACGTTTAAGCAGCTTTATTGAACCAACTATCAACAACCAAGGGATACGGCCTTGATCAAATTTAATAAACCTTTGAGAACTGCAGAAAGAATACACTTGTCTTTAAAGATCAGGCTGTCCAAATGAGAACTAACCAGAAACTCAGATCAAATTCTTGCTTGTGGATGCATTGTGAAAGCCAGCTGTTCTGTGTTCTGCAATAGAAATTAGTAATTTTAACAAAGCATTATACTCCTTTTGATGGTCTGCAATGTTAATTCTCTCTCTCTTGTTTTTTATTTTTTTTTTCCATTTTTTTCTCTTCTTCTTTGACATGGAGATCAGTATCTCCAGGACTACATGTTGTAATATGGTAAGAGAAGGATACAAATATAAGCCTGTCTAAATATGTGAATACAAGTTAGGCTGTTAATTCAAAGCACCTTGCCATATTTATTAATGTTCTATGTTATGAGATTAAAGCTATAATTTAGAGTTACAGGAATTATAAACATCTCTTTAGCAAGTCATATAGTAACCATAATAGTTTTTAAAGGGTGGAGTGTAATTTATTCAACATTGTAAGGAAAAATAAGGTAAATGAGTTAGCATAGGGGTGGGGCAGCAGCAAACTGCTTGTGGAGACTCTTACTCCCTGAGGTGATAGAGGTTAAATGCATTACAGAGCTTATAGGCTTGCTCCCTAGAGAGAAAGGGGGCCAGACGTTTCTAGCTGACATGTCAAGGACACCACACATTTGCCCTTCTGACTAATGGTATGATACTGAGCTGATAGCAAGGTTACAGTGGCAATTTTCAGAGAGAAAAATGGAACACAATAGGTGGCTCCTAATTAGAGAGGAGGGCAATATGCTGGGACAATCTTGGCATTTCAGAGGTCCACTGGCTGAAGGCACAGTGAGCCAGAGGCCACTAATGCAAACTCAGAATATTTTTAAAGCCGTAATGGCCAAGAAGGCATTGTAGGCGAAGTGTTCACAGACAAGCATTCTCCAGTGCAGCCTTCATAAGGCAAATCTGAGCATTAAGTTTGGCCCTGGTCCCGCACTATTAAAACCAGCACGCTGCTTCTAGCAACTGGTTATATAGATGGGTTGTCTCTTTCAAGTTTCCACTCTAAATCAGTAATTTTACTTAAAAGCAGTGGGTCAGATGTAGAAACAGAAGGGAGAGATACACTTCAGTGATGGAGGGGGGATGTGTCACTGGATATGCGCATGAAAGAAGATGCCTGGGGAGTGGCAGGGTTACTGTGTGGAGAGAAAGTTGTAAGGAGATTAGAGTACAAAAGTGAGTAAAGGGAGGACTTGGAGTAGGCAGGTGGAAGTGCAAGGAGGGAAGGAGAATGGGAAAGGCAGGGTTCTAGTTATCTCAGTGTCATGACTCAAAACAAATGTTATTTCACATTCACATTAAATTTGGGAACTCTAGGCTCTTTAAAAAGCCCACCAGTTGTGTGGTAGAAATAGGGATCCTTTAGCTACCAGATGCTGTGTAGTAACATAGTAATGAGCCTTGGACCTGGAGAAACACAGCAAGCCAAAGCTGTGATTCCTACTTGCAAAGCTATTTTACTGCAGCTATTTTAAGTCTCAATAGAAAGTTTTTGTTTCTTTAACATCCTTTTAGCATCACTCTTCATGAAAGTCCCAAATACAGAGTGTATTACATAGGTAAGCAGATAGTCTCGGACCATGGAGCTGTGTGTTAGGTGAGCAATATTGTTTCTTTACGAAAAATCTCTGGACAGGTCTTAGACATTGCTCTGAAGAGCCTGGCAAGAAAATGAGGACTTGATAGATACCATGAGAAAAAGAAGGACTTAAAGAAGACCAGCATTGTTCCAGTGCATTGGGACAGACCTTCTAACAGAGGAAGTGAGAAACTGAAGGTGTGGGGTTTACATGTTGGCTAGAACTGTTTTTAAGCTTAGCTGCTTGGTAGCAGAGATGTGCAAAATGTTGCAATAGATTGCACTGAAAGTTAGGTGGAAGGAAATGCTTCGTTGATTTGGGTACATCGCACACAGAGAGCAACAAAAAAAGCACATACCTGCTGCTCCTCTGACAGGCTCTTGCCGTTCCAGCTACCTCTCTTGCCCAACAAGCCTCAAGAATGCACACTCCCTTAATCCTCTGCTGGGAGGTTTGGGGCTCGGTGGAAGAAAGGACCTTCAGCAGAAGGAGGGAGGGTTGTTTGGAGAATGAAATTCAGTAAACTCCAACCTCCAAGTGAACCTGCTGGGACTGATTTGCTGCCAGCCCTTGGGAACAAAACTGCAACACTCAGTTCCTGAATCCCACAGCTCCCACAGCCCGGAGGGTTCACACTGCTCTATCTGGCACCTCTTCCCATGTCAGAACAAGGCATTGTGTGTGTGATTTCAACATGCTTCTGGTTTTGTTCTAACTGCCAAGAAACACTAGTTGTGTTATTATGAAATGATTGAGGAGTATTTGCTCATACAAATTATTTGTTTTAAGAGTTTGGTAATTAAATGTCAACACACAGTGTTGGTGTCTGAAAAGCTCTTGGGTGAAAGCCCTGGTCTAACTTTGAAACTGCAATACATTGTTTCTCTTCTCCCAAAACAGATTGTTTGAGACACCCTATTCAGTAGAATGCATCTCGCTGTAACACGCACGGTCTTTGGCCTTCAAAGACACCCTTGTGCGAAGGGCGTGTTGCATTAATTTGTTCAGCCAATTTAGGGTGTGTGGCATTAATTTGTTTGGCCAATTTGTTTAGAATCTGGCAGAGCACAAGTACCCAGCGCAATGTCTGTGCATAATGCCTGTGTCATCTCTACACCAGATCTCGAGAGCAAGAGATTTACTGCGTGATGCCTGGCCACACCTTGGGCTGGTGCTCAGGGGAACAAAGGTAGGAGCCAAAGCGACACAGGGCTTGTTGAGGGCGAGTAGGAAAATGCTTTTTATACTTTGAAAGTCTGATTTCCACGCACACACTGCCTGAGCTGCAGGAGTAAGTTATAGTACGAGTGCTGTTCACTGCCAGCACTGTGCTCACCTGGGACATAGCAGGTAATAATAATCACACCCGCTGTAAGCCTGGCTTTACCTCAGTGAAAGCCACACACAATTCAGTATGAAATGACTACTTTTTGGTGTAGTAGTGTGCAGCTCACTGCAGAATGCCAGTGCTAAAGCCCATTGAGCTTTTGACTTGAACAGAAATAATGAATTTTAATCCTGTATAATTTTGTAAGATGCTTCTCTCTCATTCCTGTTACCTGTCATGCTCAAGATGAATAGTAAAGTACTTTCCAAAATATTTCTTTGTAAGACCCAGCTAGTTGTAATTAAAGATTGCAAAAGTGACCAAAGTCTCATTTAAAAGTAAACAACTGTTGTTCAAAAATCCGAGCACCAATGACAGTTGATTAAAATCCTTGTCTTTTTTTTCCTAAACAGCCAAAAAAGTCTGGGATTAGAGCTGATGGAAAGGACTGTAACATTTTCTATTTACCATTAAAATTTATTTTTCACAAAAATCTACACCACCAGTTAGCTTTCTTTAGAATATAGGCTAAATGTCCTGAGATTTGTGGTGTTGTTCTGGGAACGCATCTATATTCTGAGAAAGACAGGCAGTGAGGGCAGTGACATCGTGGAAGAGCTTCAGCTTGACTTAAGTCAGATTTTTTCATCCTGTGTGTCTACGCTCCTAAATTTAACAGAGTAGGTAAGTGTACGAAAGGGTATCAGGTCCATCTAGATGTGCATACATCTAGATCTTCATATACACATTTATATTGTGAGCTGTCAAATAATAGAGTAGGGTGAGAATATTTATGAAGTTGTCCTTATACAGTGGTTTAGGAAAACGTGTACAAAGTCACCAGGGTTGTTCACTGGGCTCCTGGGAGTGAGGTCTCACTGAGGTGCTGGAGACTGGAATGTATGCTTTCCCCATCATATATATACCAATAATACCAAAAAAATCAGGTGTGCAGAAATGCCCCCATTTCCCAGAATCAGACTGTACGTTTCAGAGTGTGTTAAGGATACTAATGGATGACCTACAGTGAGCTATACATTGTGCAATCTAAAGCCAAGGGCTTTATGTCAGGCTTAGAGATTTTGAATGGTAACACACTTTTCAAAGAGCCTCAAAGTAATTAGCCTTTCGCTCCAAGTTGACACACTTACACTTTTAATATCAGGAATAAGGAAAAAGACTAAGGCTTCTAACCTCAGATCCATAGCAGCTTAGGCACTTTCACCTCGCTGGTTTTGTTATGACAGCTCTTTGTTTGGCTGATAGTGAGTGGTGTTTTGAATAGAAGTGCTTTTGCTGCGTGCTTTGCCACTTTCCGGTAATAAGGGAGGACTTGGAGGTTATGCAGCAAGGTGCTAATTGACATTAACACTCAAGACAGGAAATGCTGACACAATTTAAAATTAACATCCTGTCAATATACTGCTGACCTGTGTTAAATGTCTACTTTGTCAAACTTTCAGAATTAGATTTTAATACAGAAACAGTGTAATGCTGGGAGTATTGCTGGTCTTGAGAAAACTGAATTTAATACAGTGAGAAGCCACCCAATTGTTTCCCATTTTACCTTATCTCTTCTCAAAGGAGGAAAGTCAAATTTTGCCCCAGAAGGTGAAATATATATATAAAGCCATCAAAGACAGCTAAAAATGTTACCATATTTGTTCAAGTTCAATTGCTAAGAGAAACTGTCTTTCTGTTCTCAGTTTATTTTAGCTGTTCCCTTACCAATGACAGTGATTCCTGGAAATAATTTTACAAAATACTGTAGCAGGTATATGGCAGAATGCATCAAACCAGGCTATTCTGGTAACATACCTACAAATTAAAATGGAAAAAAAAGAAAGGCTGACAGAAAAAAACCCCATACATCAACAGATCAAAAAAGTGGCTTATTTCCCAGTGTGTTATTCGTTCCTTAACAAAGGAGCTGTGAGGATATCCAGTTATTAGTGACTCCTGGGAGAACTGTAGAAGAGAAAATGGTATCATTCTGCTAGTTCTCAAACAAATAGTTACCAGGTGATGTGATGGCATTTATCAATAGTCATTAAACGGTACACAAGAAATCTTAAGGCACAGCGCAGCTCTGGGATGATGCTGTATTTTTCCTTTTGTTTATGAATGACAGTAGCTAATTTTGTATGTAAACTGTCCTATTGACTGCTCTGGTGGGACTTGCAGAGTGTCCCACTCACAAACTGTTATGTATATTTGAAGAAACAAAGGGTGTTGTTCACTATTACTCAAGTCAGAGCCTTCTCTTTGGAAAGGTGGAAGGCACGAAACAGAATAATGCCAAATAAGAGAAACAGGGCACACTTGGGTGTGGTCTGATCTGTGGGGGAGGCTCTTGGCTGAACATTAATCAGAGGTTGTCCCAGGCATTAGGAACAGCACAAAAAAAGGCACGGAGCCAGGAAACGGTGATGAAGAAAAAGGAAGCAATCGGAGGAGCAGATTGGACTGCGTGGAAGGAGGTGGAGCAAGACAGTTTGAAACGGGAGGTGTTGGTAGGGGCAGACCTGCACAAGCTCAGGGAGTGTGGAAATGTTTCAGGAAGGTGGTGTAAGCTGCATATCACTCCTGGCAAACTTTCTCTAAGAAAACAGTAAGTGGGTGGCCTGTTGCTATATGTGCTTCCCACTGATGGTTCCTGGGAGCAGGCCAATATTGTGTATTGCAGTTAAGGTTACAGTGAGACTGGAAAAATATTGGCTGTAGCCCTGGTTCTGCAAATTATTTGCACAGGGCACCTATTTCCATTAATAACTAAGTGCTCTGAAAGGCAACCATTTCAGTTTGTGTGTGTGAAAAGGGGGAAGGTGCTCCCACAGGGAGAGATTGCTCTAGTGGAAAGTGATTCTTAAGAGCAGCTGCCACATTAGGTGGAAAATCTCTAAAGCAATAGCCACTGGGTGATCTTACCCTGTGTTACAATGTACTAGTTGGGCTCGTAGGAAGGCTGCTCTGATCTGGGGCAGAAGAAAGTAAAAGTTGTAAATGGAATGTAAAGTGGAGACTTGGACCTTTTCTCTGAAATCAATTGTCAAAGGACTCTCAGAGCAAAATAATCACTGTGAAGTGATCTGTTTTACTCTGTTTTAGTTCCTTCCCACCAATAAAAAAAAAAGGATTCTTATTTCCTATTTTTTCTTGTACAACTACCAGGGCAATTTCTTAGTAAGGTACTCAGCTATCATGGTCACACTGTGCTCTTGGGCAGAAAAAAAATTGCCTTCCACTATAAAATGTTTACATTGGCTGCCGAGCTTTCTCCTGATTTCCTCTGTTGGGAATGAATAATTAGGAAGTGAACTGGGAGGTGAAAAAGGCCTCTATGTGTTTAAGTCTAATGTCACAGCTTTCCAAGGACAAAGCTTTTAGTACATAGAAAGGTTTCTCTGTCAAGATGAATTCAATAGCTAAGCAAGATGCCAAGAGGAGTCAAACGAAGCAGAGAATTCCCAGCAGGAAGATTTTCGTATGCACTTACGACAGGTATTGCATGAAATGGATTCAGAGCACACATATGTGGGACACACAGGCAACACACATAAGGTGTTAATAGTCTTAGCTGATGCCAAGAAAGAAAAAGAGCAGACAGGGTCAGCTACTGTTTCCTGAGCTAAATGTTCTTTTTCTTATGGTGGTCAGAGCCAGGGGTAGTTTTACAATGTGCAAAACATGCACTTGTAATTAAAGTGAAACTCACACTGACAGAGAAAGGGGATGGCAAATGTTGACCTCACATGCAGCATCTGTAGAGCATTTAGGGACACATTCTTTCAGCAAAAGTGATGTTGGCTTCTGATGTTCCTTTTTAATAAAAGGTGAACAGGAATAAAGTTCTGTGTTAATTTGTATGCATGGCATGAAGCCATTTCTCAGAAGGAAGTGCTGATGGTGCTTTAGAATAAAGAACTACTCTCCTGTATTTTTTCTAACTTTTCCATCCTTCTATTTAAAAACAGGGATGTTGCCATTGCTTGTAAACAGTGGAAGTTAAAACAGTAAATATGAGAAGGAAAAAATGGAAAGGTTTTACTTACACTTTCTGTTTGTGTTTTGCTGTTAAGCTTTTCAATACTATGTCTACATAGCTATTTAGGATGGTAGGTTCGCAACCTAATTTACTAATACATCTTACATTTACAAGTTTGGCTTGCAAATCCCTTTGGAAATCTAGCCTTTTAAAGTAAGGTTTAGAATAGGAGCCACTGAAAACTTTGTCCATTTTCAGATACATCTTGGCTGATACAGGTGGGCCTAAAGGGAGAAAAGTGTGGAATTTCTCTCAGAACCAGTGTGTGCCCTTGACCCTCTAGAAGGTGCATGGAAAGGCAGTCCATATGAGTAAAGAGGCTCAGATCCTCAGTTGCAGAGTTGTGGCTTGAGCTGCACTTTTCTGCTTGCCCGGGGGAAGATCTCTCCCCTGGTCTTTTGATTTGAAGATTCATGGGGAGGACAAGAAAATCTGCCCCCTGCTCTAGCCCTCCTAGACTTTTTAATCTCCTCCACTAACCAAAGAATCAACAAGTATATAATCTTCCTTGCAGAGAGATAAGAGCCTTTAAGCGGCAGAGCACTGTGCCTTCCAACAAACTCATGCATAAAAGGTTAATTTAGAGGGTGAGATACCTGTGTATGTTGGGCAATTGGGGAGATGAAGGGTTTCTTTTTATTCCTCCCATTCTTTTAGCATTGGCTGGTGAGTGCAGGTTGAACGTATGACTTTACATCATGGAGCGCCGCTCCATCACCCGGGCCTTTGTCAATTCACCAAATGTGACAATTATAGCATTTCAGAGATGAGACTTTCTAATCCTATTACTCATTCATCAACCTGCAGATGATAGCAGAAGCCAGATCGAACAGTGCCAAAAGAGCAGTGAGGAGCCTTCTCCAGTGCTGTGAAACTAGGCTTAGCTCAGGCACAATAGGTGTGTAATTTAAGGTTTTGTTGAGCTGAAATCCAATCACATACTTGACTGGTAGATCACAGAAAGACACAGACAAAAAGAATGAGATAATTCTACCTCACACAAACACTTGAATCCGGCTTTGACTTAATAACAAGTGTGTGATCAACCTTACACAGTTTCTTTTTTTCAATTATTTTATTTTATTTTATTTGAACCTAGAGATGGGATGGCACTGCAATACTTTACCTACTTGGGTGTCGGCCAATAATATGAAGAAAAAAAATACCAGAAGGAAATGGGGATACTTGTTTAGACAAATAAATGGAAAAAGTACAACTGTTCATTATATGAAAGATAATATGAAAATTTATCTTCCAGGCTTAGCTCTGGGACTTGGAACATTGAGGGGAGGAATCACTGTCTTTTATGGAAGCAGAAAAGTGGGTTTGCTCTGTTCTGCGTTTAAAGAGGTAGCTTTTCATCAGATAGTGTGTTATTTCTATTAGATTTTGCAAAGGAAAGTATTCAGTACGGGCTACTCTAGGAGTGGCCTTTAAATCGTAACACGATGAAGTTAAGTTGTAAGTATGTAAGTTAAAAGCTTTGGGAGGAAAGCTCTCTGGAACAGGAAGTTTCACATTTACATCCATCACCAGCATCAGTGCTGTCCTTCCATATAGTGTAACAGTCCAACTCCTCTAGCCAAGTAAAAGTCCTCTGTCAAGACCAAACTTGGAAAAACACATTTCCATAGTTCTGGTGGGCTTCTCAAACTCTTTGAACTAACAAATTCAGTGGGAGTAACTGTACATGAAATTTGGTGTTAGCCTGTAGGTGTCATGACACTCAGAAATATAGAGACCCCAAATTAGAGGAGACATTAAAAGCACGAGAACAAACCCACTGCTAGGAAAAAAGGCAAAAAGGTTTAATGACCTGGGTCTGGCAGAGAAACAAGAGCTCTAGTGTACTGGCTGAAAAAGTATGAGTTTTTAAAGTTTGCAAATCAAGAAATGCCTTCAAGCCACATTACTTTAATGGATATGTAAGGCTCCAAATGCCTTAGACCCAGTTACATGCACACTGGGTCACTAATGTGCAATCAGCCCAGTGGCAGCCCATGAATGTGGGCAGGACAAAACTCATGTGGTAACCAACTGACAGAGGTGCAGCAACAGGTAACACTGGCACTGTCCTTGTGCCAAAGCAGAGGCGCCAATCCCTAGCATTAGTCAAGCAGTGAGTAGGGGAAAAAAACCTCAAGAAGCTCAGACAGATAAAAAGGAAGGGGAATCCTGGGCGTCAAAGAGTTAAAATGAAGTTTGAAGCTTGGCATTAGTCACAGAAGATGAAAATTCAAACAATGTTTTGTTAATGAAAAAGTAAATAAATTACCAATTTGCAGGATATCAGACTCAAAAGCATACAGAAACAACATCACTTGAAAGATTCTTTTTTTGTTGTTGTTGTTTTTTAATCAGTGAATTAGTGGAGGAAAATCCTGCAACAATGAAACTCATATTTAAAAGTGACAGAGAGAGATATTTTCAGTTGTTCATAGGAATACGAGGAGATTGAGATATGTTCCAAACACAGAGTAAAAAAGAAGATATCCACAGCACAGTATAATCTGAATAGCTCAAGTGGAGTCTAATGTGCTTCCCAAACTGCAGAGATCTCATAAACATCATGATTTCCTTCAGCAATATAAACTCTGACATTTGACCAGGCAATTGCCTTGGGGACATTAGCTAAAATAGCCTCAGCTTTAAAATTGAAATATGAACTTCTGAAGGCTTTGGTAGTTGCTTTCCAGTGACACTGAGACAGCCAATATGACTAGTGGCTGCTGCTGGATATATCAGCATCCCTAATTTAGGAAGACCCTAGTGATTTTGGCTGTGTTGAGCAGCAGACATCCTTTGATCTAGAAACATTCTTGCCTTTTGGCTAGCATATGTGGGTAGCTCAGCTGCCTTTCCCTGACATGAAGACAGGTATAGCTTTCACCATCCTTTTGCCAGTCAAGAAGCCAAGAAAATGTGACTTAATGGTGCATAGCAAAGTTAGTGTGCTAACTCTGGGTGTGCTGCTGCTCCTTGGACGTGTGTTCACAAGGATGATCCCAAAGAGGATGGATCCTTCTGTGGCTTGGGGAGTGCCTGTGCAGGGTAGCACAGAGGTTGTTGTCATCGATGTTCTGGGGAGGAGGCATCAAGCTTTTACCCTCTCAGCTGGCAGGTGGGGTTTATAATTCCTTTTTCTAGTAGAATACAGTTTGGCTTCCTTTATGCTTCAAGCCTCAGCTCATGAGTGGCAACCCACTGTGGAGTAGACCCTGAGAGGGAGCAACAGTTGCCAGAACAAATGCAATTGTCTGTGGTCTTGAGGGGCTGCAAGTGCTCTCTGTGGGAGCTATTTGATTTTGTTGACCCCACACTCAATCAGGAAGGGAAGGAGGAAACTGCATTCAGCATTTTCTGCATAAGTACATCTGCTAACGACCTGTGCCTGGTAAGGTGTAAATGTATGCACAGTTCAGCACTTCAGAAGTGCCCTCGCTTTATAGATATCTACAGTACAGCATGCATCAGTTTGCTATTTTAGGAAGTTATATAGCTGCAAAAAGTTACCCAGATTTTCGTTGCTGCTTCTCAATATCCTGGAGCAATAAGAATTCTTTGGACTCTGCAGGTGAGCACGTACTCATTTCTCCTTTAGAAACCAAATCAACTGCTGGGACAGCTATGTGATTTTCCTGCTTTTGTCCAGTATAATAGTATGGATCATGCCCCCTTCCTAACCACAGAGTAATTTGGTTTGTGCGTTCCCTGTAGAAAGAGAATGTAAGGACCTGTTTGGTAATACAATCCCTTAAACTCTATAAGTTCATTCTCTCTGCGCACCAGCTCTGAGGGCACATAGGCATCTTCCAAGTTCATCAGGACAGCATGTGGAGAGGAGAGTCAGGGACAAATTTGATCCTTCCCTAACTTCTCAAATCAAAACAACCAGGACAAACATAACTTCTTCTTCCTTGCCTCTCTTCCACCCTGCCTTTGCCTTGTCATCTATGGCCCTCTGCACCCCTGTGTGAGCAGTGGGAGAACCAGCTGCCTCACTAAAATCCTTCCCTCTGCAGTAGCCTTCAAAAGGTCAGCTGCCACGGGCCAGTGGTGGGTGGTTTTGCATTATTACTCCTTTCTTTTTGTCTTCGTACTCTTTCCTTTGGTTCCTTGTCAAACTCTAAGAAAAGCTCTTGAGGGCCACAGAACTGGGGGCAGGTTTGGCCTCAAAGAAATTTAAGCAGCATGTTTCTGTCTCTGCAGATCCCAGTCGTTGCTGTCTGTTGCTGTAAAGTGTCAGACTGCATTGGTTGGCGACTAACAGCAGCAACACTTAACAAAGTTGAGTGAGGATGATGTTTAAGCATTTCTCATCCTAAGGAGCTACCATGGCAGCTGTGGAAGGCTCCCACAGTCTGGGTGTGCTCTGAATAACCTCTCTCACTATGGTTCACATTAAAAATTTTGATTATCTGTCAGACTGCTGCTCCCCTTCTCTTCAGCTATCAGAGTTGCAACACTCTGTAGAAGTCATTTACTTGCCAGCAGTACTGTTAGCCCTTTGTGAACAATTAAACTGAGGTCGGAGGTTGTAATATATCAAATTTGCAGACCGTATTAAATTTTATTTTTACTGAAAGGAACTTTTTGTCTCTTTTATCAGGAGAAAAATTAAGCTGTGAACTGGAATTCCATCAGGCTGTCTACTGTGAAGCCCTGTGGCTTTAGCAAAGGGGCAGCAGTGGTCAGAAATGACACTCAAAAGGTAAATTTATTTCTTTTTTATTAAAAAGGATAAGTTATGACCTGTACAGTATATTTTAAAGAAGGAGGATGTTAACACGACAGACTGCATTTTTCCATTTCTTTTAAGGGCCTGATCTTGCAGGAGCCAGAGAAGTTCTGGTTGGGAGGGAAGGGGATGCTGAGCTACCACTGAAGTTGCAGAGTAGGGATGTACCCACCCTCTATGCTGCCCCACTGGCAGCAGCTTCTGGTTTTTAGGTGAAATGTAGGAGATTCTCTTCTGATCTGAAAAGGGCATGGAAGTGTGAGCTAATTATTCTACCTGTCTAATTCTATAAATGAACAAGTGGCTCAGGATAGGTTTTTGGAGAAGATTTTCTGTTTGATTCTGGAGCTGGAAGTTTCTTGAAGTAAAGTTTTTAAAACCTTTGAAAACACCTTAGGTCTGGATCTCTTCTCTCACCAAACCTACCAGGAGTTTTCCATTTTGAATCACTTTCAAAACTTCTGTTTAAATTTAATGTCTGTGAATTTTTGCCATTCTAAAGATTTATTATTTAATAATTGAAAACAATAGTATTATAAAACCAAACTACAATGAAGCCCTGTGTCATTCACTTTTTTCCAGAGCATAGACACTTTGGGATCTACAAACCAGGACATGATGGATACCTGGTCAGCAGCCAGCCAGGCTGATGCAGCTTTTCACCTCTCTGGGGTTGTATTCTAGAGGTTAGGTCGAGGATTGTTGTCTGGACCCACACATGCAAGTATGTGCTTGTTCTCTCTGTGTAAGATAGGCCTTTCTGTCCTGCACATGTATCCAAATATGTGTGTGAGGCTCAGCAACTTGCGTGCTGCTCTTGTCACTTTACACAACCTGCTCTGTTTGCATGCATCTGGCCAGCTGTGGCTTACTTACACACAGACGTGTTTGATTTTGTGCACAGTGGCTGATGATATCAAATTAGGCTGCAAAGATCCAAGAACCTTTTCATTTTTCTGGGGGATTAAAGGACTGCCCTGCTATATTTGGAGTGGGTTTCTCCTTCCCTCTTTGCTGCACAACGTTATGTTCCACTCATCCGTATCTCCTGTGTTTCCATCCCAAAGAAGGCGGAATTTCAGCAGCAAGGAAAGGGACTCTATTGTGCTCTGTATAATTTGAAAAACACCCTGTGGGATGAATTGTGCAATTTTAATATTCATTATCTCAAATGTAGACAATAGAGTAGACCGTAGTAGGAAAGACTGATTAGAAAATCACTGAAGATAGTTTTTTCATCTTGGCACGTGATTTGGTGATAAGTGAGTAAAACAGTTTCTCAAGACCTGAATCTTTGATATTAAAAAATGCAGTGTAATGGCTGTGTGGGAACCATCTTTCAGTAAACACATACAGGCCATGCACAGATAGAACTGACTTCCTTTGTAAGTCTGAGGCCTTACTGGTGAGCAGCTGAGACTGAGACATTTCTGTTGCTCCCTCCAACTCTAAATGAAAGACTGGAGAGGAGGAGAGCATGAAATGAGTCTATAAAGTAAATGGTAATGTTTTAATTACAATTCTATTGTTATTCTTCCTATTTGCCTGTTTGTAATTGTATAGTTTGCATATTCATTCTTTTCATTCTGAGAAGGTTTTGTTGTTGTGGTTTTTTGTTTGTCAAAAGTTTGACTCCAAAAAGAGGGCAAACTTTATTTTTACAGCCTATTAACTTTCATTAATAGGCTGTAAGGGAAAGAAAGAAAAAAGGGCTGTTTTCCCTAAATTCAAAGATTTCTGTGAGGTAAGGTTACAATGTGCATATTGTTTTGTGGAAATAGAGATACAAAGATTTTTTTGTAGGCAAGTGCAAATGAAATTATGTTCGGCAGCACGATTTGGGAGTGTAATAAAATTTAACCAAACAAACTCCTCTAACTGTCACCCAAATACATTCAAAGTAACCCGATAATTTTTATACAGGCTGCAGTACTTGACCTTGACAGTTCCTTTTTTTTGCAAGGCTAGCTTTTCAGGGTATTCTTTCTGTTAAAAGCTTCAGTGAAACGCAGCACTACATATTGGCTTAGTTCCTTTCCCACAGAAGATTATATTCAACAACATTTTTTGTTTATCTCTTTTTAGCAAATAACAGGTAATTCATAGACTTCTAATTCCTGTGAAAGAGAGAAGATGCTTTTACTTTACACAACCGTCTGAGAAAGTAAGTTTATCTCCTTGTAGAAACACTGTCACAGCTACAACCTTCTTGACTAGTTCTTTTTGTCCGCCTGTCAAACACTATTCTCATTACGTGGACATTTCTCAAGGTTTTGTGTCAGTGTGCCTTAGACTCATAAGAGCATGTTGAGACAGTGCACAAAGCTGTAACATCTTCCATCTCCGTGGCTGCTTTGATAGGAAATGGGATTCCACTTCTGTTCTGAGATCAGCATGGTGTTAGAGGTCTTTCTTCAAGCCTAAGCCAATCTCATTTGTTGCTGGAAGATGCACATGTGCTGGAGCAAACTGGGGTAGTGCATGAACCCAGACCAAGGCTTGAAAACGGTTGAGTGAGGAATGTTTTCTTTCACTGTAAAGTTGAAGTAACAGTCAATTCAAGCAGCAGCCTCTGATGCCTGCTTAGAATTACAGTGTTCTGTGCACCTCCAACACATGATCAGGGAGCGGGGGAGTCCACTGCAGACTCCACTCATGTAAGCTGTCTCCAGCTGTCACTAGAGATACTGGGAAGCAAGTCACCATCACAGGGATTTCCTGCTGCCGTCAAGTGATGGGTAGTGACTAAACGGGTTGCCAAGGCTGAGCAAAGAACAGCCTGGAACAGACAGTATTTAATAAGTGCATCTTGAGACTTTTCCAGAGTTATTTCCATATTTATATATACTGTATTTTAAAAGATGCTTGCCCATCTACTTTTTTGTCTGGCTCGTGCCTTCTCTGGGATTGAGAACTTTGTCCCTCCATCATGTTCTGTCTCACAGGCATAGTAAAATGACAAACCAATCCCCTTGCTTCCTAGTTAATGAATAGACTCTAAGGTTTTTTTTCAGGCAAGAGTATTAAAGAAAGCCTAGCTTTTAGCTATTAAAAATATTCAGTGATATTTATGACAGATTTTCCACTTCTTCTTTCCTGCTGCACATAATCTTCAAGATCATTAAAGGGAAATTCTGAGATTTTCCATGCTCAGTGCTAATGTAGCACTTGTTTCATAATGAAGCTTGAAATGGTGGGTTTTTGCTCTGCACATGATTAATGCTAAAGTCCACATCCTTATCTGATAGAAAACACCAAGAGCTCTGCTGAAGTAAATGAAGTTAGGATAATTTGCATCAGTTGAGGATGTGGCCCTGTATCTGGTTGACATTATCCTGCCTGCTACAGTATAGACACCAGCTGGGGTGCTGTTGTTTCTTTCCTATGTGGGATAGGAAGGGCCTCAGTGGGAGAGAATGAAAGTAGAGAATGGCCATTGCTAGCGCAAGTTAGGAACAAGCTTTCTGAAGTATAAGACGACTGAAATAAAAAGGAAAACTCACCGTAACATAGTGAGATGCAACTGAAATGACATGAACTTAATGAAATTGCTCTGCTTTGTGTTACTCCAGAGGGATCAGTGCTCAGAAGCATTCCTCCAGCCCATGACTGTGATCAGGGATGGGAAACTTCTCCCATGCCCTGGGGTCTTCAGGTCAAACCAAATTGCTTTGGGGCTGTACCTCAGAGCCTTGTGGAGGCTCTAACTACTACTGTGCAAAATGCCCTGTTTCTCAGGTGGAGCTGGCAGGAACCAGTTCTTCAGCTGCAGGGTTGGCTTTCTATTTGCATTTGGATGAAAACCAAGAGGTTTGTTTTTTTTCTCTCTGACTTTGAATATAACTATCTCTCCTCCTTTAAGCTGCCCTACTTCTTAAGCAGTGGTGTTGTTTGCCGTGGCGTAGCTAACTGGTTCTAGCCTTTTGTTTCAGAATACTCGTGCCATAATATTCCCCATTGGAGGTGTCTTGCTAGAGGCAGTGTCTCCCCTCCAGTCCCAAGGAGAACTCATCATTTCTCTGTGGCACAGTGGAAGCTTGTTGGGTTGTCGTTCTGTCCAGCATGACTGAAACAGCTGTAAAATACGGTGTGCATTTTTAGTAGGTTACAACTGTATTCCTTGAGCTGAAGGAAGAGACCCTATACAGAAAAAGAATTAGTGGTTTTACTCATATTTTTTTCACCAAAATAAATTTTTGGAGTAGTTTTTCTTTTGTATTCTTCAATAAAACTTTATAAATACTTGATCCAGCTACTGTTTAAATCGGAACAGAATTCTTGTTGAATTGAGTTAGGTCAGACTGGAGCTTCAAGTAAAGGTCAATACAGTTTTTAAGGTCCTTTTCTCTCCTTCTTTGCCTGATCCAGCACTTACACATAAGAAAGTTGGCCAGCTGTGAGATGGTGATTCAAGAAGGATGGATATGCCTCAGAATCCATTGCTCCAGCTGTCTCGGGCTGTTCTGGTGAACCAGAGGTTTGTGCTCCTCAGCCCAGGGACAGAGAATTACAAATGTGTGCTGAAATAGAAGCCAGAGTTCAGGGTGAGGACACAGTAGAACAAAGCCCATTGCTATGGGAGAATTATAGTAAATGGCATGAACAAAGCGTGATCATTTCAAACTCTTGCCAAATGTGACTTGGGATTGTCACTTTTCTTGGGAATATGGTCCACTACCAAAGGGAAAAAAAGAAGAGAGAGAGAGAAAAAGAGAGAAGCTGGTGATTCTTTGGAATTAAAGGTTTAGGATATGACATGGGGAATTAGACATGGGCCTCCTGTTAGAAAGAGTGTTGACCTCCTTGCATAGTTCTGAAAATAAACCTTATTTCCAGCTCAGCTGGATTTTTTTCTTCTACTGAAGAAAAAGCATAGATGTCACTGAGGAGAAGGGTATAGCTCATGTTTGGAAACTTTTGATGTCGTTTTCAAATGCAGTTGTAAAACTGAGTGTTGACATGTAGGTGTCCACACCCAAAATATTTACAAATCCAGCTATGTGTGAGTCTAGTTTTTACAGTAGGAATAAAATATTGCTAAGTATTTGATGGTAAATCTAGGCTTCAGCAATTGTTATAAAAATTATTAAAATTGTTATTAAAAACAGGCAGCAATAGCTGAATTGAGACTTGGAGTCAAAAGACTGTTTGGTAAACATTTAGACCCCTTCAACTGTCTTTATCATTAGCACATGCTTTTGGCATCTGCCATCACTGAAATCTGGGCAAGTGAAGATGACGCGCTGAAGTCAACAGGAGAGTGTAAAGTGGCAGTAAAAACATAATGTGCAGAACACTAAATAGGGACTCACAGTATCAAGTCCCGCTGTAGCACTGGGTGTGATTTGGATTCTCTCAGCTTCAGTTTCCCTCTGTGTAAACAGTGATGATCTCTTCTGTGAAGTTCTTTGACATCTGCAGAAGAGAAGTACAGTAAAAAGGCTTGCTTGCTATTCTGCATATCTTCAAAACAAAGCTTAATGCTTCAGCTCTTTGCTGGGTTGGGGTGAGTGTGTTTAGCACGTTGTGTGATCAAGCTGTAGATTACATAGGCTGCGGTTTGTAATAAGAGCCTTATCAGTAACAAAAACCCTTCTGTCATTATCAGACAAGCAACAATCGTATTTTAAAATGGTTGCCAAATGTGTTTATTTGAAGATGGTTGTTTCTAGCATGGCTCAGACCATTGTGTGGCAAGTGTTCAATTGCTTCCCACTAAAGCCAACATTTATAGCTTGGAAAACTCTGTTAGATAAATGTCAGTTTCTGCCATAATTTGTGGAATCAATACAAACTGAGTCAAAGAATCACAAACAGTAATGTGAAAATAAAATGATCTGCGTTATGGTTTTTAAGTAAATGATGATAAACTAATAAATGCCATTAGCTGCTGCCATTACTTTGTTGAATTTAGCTGATGTTACTGTGTTGACTTTAAAAGCTATCAGCTTAACTATATAAATCCATTTGACATGTCTTTATTCAGATAAAACTTTAATACTGCAAGTGTAGCAAATTAGATGCAAATGCTCTTTTTATTTTAAGTATATTTAAAGCTGCCTTTTCAATGCAAATTTTACAGGAAATCTCAACAAGCTAGGACAGACATCTTAGCTGTCAGCATGCAGCACTTTCATTTCGGTCTCAGGCATGGGAGCTGTGTTTTGTCCCTGCAGACTGAGATAATTAAAACTACAGAGAGATGGTTTAAAATATACATGATACACAGTTACTTAAATTGTGGGATAATGCATGAATGCAGCCCTTAACATTTTTTGATAGCACAACACTGACCAGATAACATGGCAGAGTGGATTGTAGAGAAAAAATATCTTTGTGTAAACAGTTTAATATTGGGGGGGGGGGGGTTTGTTGTTTGTTGGGGGTGGGTTTGTGTTTGTTTTTTTCTTGTTTATTTACTTTTCACTTAAATGATTGTGGAGGCACAGAAATACCAATTAAAATTCTGGGTTCTGAATGCTCTCATTAAAAAGATACTTATATTATTAACTTTTTTTTTTTAATTATGCTTTAACTTCTTTGCTTTTGAGCAGTCCATAACCTCCTTGGAATACATATCTATTTCAGCTTTCATTTGCTGAACCCCCTGAATGAGTTTATCCAAACAATGTGAATTTACTCAGATCTTTTTAAAATCCCACATCTCTTGTGGTTGATAAAGCTGACTTTAGCTAAGAAGAGTTGGATCAGGGTGATTTAAATTTCACAGTGAAAATGATAAGGGCTTTACTAGAAATAATAAGCACATTCAAATACTGTCATGGGCAAACAGTGGAATGTGCAGTGAGAAATTTGGCAAGGCTAGTCTTTTTCTGTGTTGATTTAATGAAGTAATGGGTAGTAAAATAGGAAAAAAAAGAGACTTGCATTGAGAGGTAAACTTATGTTAATTCCATATCAGTACTTTTATACAGCTTTGTTCATTAAAAAGCAGCATTAATGCTCTAATAACTTTTAAAATGTCACGGTGTTTAAAAACAACAAAAACCCCAAACCAACCCACCAGCTAGGGAAGAAGAAGAGTCTCTTTTGGCAGCTCTCTACAAAGTGGCTGAGTGATACCCTATTATTGTCAGGAACCACATGTCAGTTTGTTGAGCCTGAGGATAACTTGTGTTTCAGGGAGAGAAAAAGAAAAAAAAAAACAAAACCAAACCCACATCCATTTAAGCTCCAGGGCAAACAATAATGGTCCCAGTTTAAAATCGTTTTGAACATTTGCTTGTCCATTGAAACAACACAGAGCCTCACCTTTCTCACTGAAATGGTGTGGGGAATCTACACAGCTCCAGCTGCAGAGGGAGGCTTGTCTGGAGCCCTTACATTTGCAGGATCAAAAGGTCCAGATCTGTGAATCCAGATGTGCTTTTGAGTGACGGCTGTTTTGAGCATTGCTGTGGAATAGGGCAGGGAGAGGGCCAGGAGCAGGCAGGAGCAGAAGGGAAGTTATTTTTCGAGGCACTCTTTCAGAGGCTTTATAGCCGTCATTAACGGGGTTTGTGTACGGCAGGCAACTGGCATCCAGAATTAGTGGGGTCTGACCAGTGAGGCATCTGGAAAAAAAAATAAATCTACTGTGTATGGCACTTTCAAGAGGAGGCGAGAGAGAAGAAAAGGGAAGAAACATCACTGTGTTGCCAAAGGGCTGAGGTTAAGAATCCCTCTGTGCAATTTAACAGTTTTTAATTCCTACATTTTAATGCCTCGCAGGCCATTGTGTCAGTCTACTTTAGCTCCTTCAAGGAGCCATCTCGCTGCTGCCAAGTGGATTAGCTCTCCGAGGGGCTGTCGGCTCCCTCCCGCTCGGGGATTGCATCCATCACCCCCCGGCCCTCGCTCGCCTCTGCCCCCGAGCCCTGCTCCTCGCTCCGCCCCTGAATTTGGGGTCCCGTCCCGTCCGCACCAAACGATGCAGTGGCTAATGCCCCTGCCTGACAGTCTCTAAGTGGGATAAGCTTTGTTTTTCTCAGGTGCTCCCATGATATTTCTTTTCCCTTTTTTTTTTTTCTTTTTTTCTTTTTGTCCTTAAGGAAGGTGTAAAAAACCTAATAGAAGGCTTCCTGCCATCAGCGCAGGGGAGAAGCGGTCATTAGCAGACAGGGAAAGATCAATATTCCTGCCCAACCTTTCTGGTTGCAGTTCCAGCCAGTAATTATATAGCTGTTATAAATCCACGAATATCGTGTATAAGGAAAAACTAATCTCTTCAAAACAGCTTATTTCCATAGTTAATGACCAGAGAACTACAACTGACTTTGCCACTGACAACTTCTTCGTGTTTCGTAAACAGATTTTGTAGGAACAAAATTATTGTAAGGTTAAAAAAAAAACCGAGGTAAAATTCTCCCATCCACCACCACACACATATTTCCTGCATTTGGCTCATTACCGGACAAGTATGTCCTTTAAGACCTAGAGATTAATGAGCCATTTTATGAGACTAATACATTTTAAATTTTAACATTGGAGTTTGCATCTATAATTGTACAATTATACGTTCGTTTAGATTTTTTAAAGATAACTAATCACAGGTGACTAGAACTGTGTGAAGAGGCAGAATTTATGTTTCTCCTGCTGTAGGAGTACTAAATCATGCAGGAATTGAAATTGTTTTCCATATGACAGATAGCTCAGGCAAGATTAGTCAGTCACTGTTTCAGATATAATGCTTTTTTTATTACGCATACTTTATGTGGGACTATTATATTTGTAACGTATATTTCTGCATGCAGCAAATTAACTATTATGTAATTCAAGGACCAAGAAAGAATATCATTAGTTCTTGCTATCCCGCAGTTTTGAGCAGCTGGTGAAATATATACCAATCATCCAACAGCTAGCTTCATGTTAACATGTATAACAAAGCCTGAACAATTCCTGTTTGACAGAACTTTACCATGTAGTAATAAATAAGGTTGAATTATTGATGGTGATAACTGCTAATATTATTATGACCTCAATTAAGGGCTTTCTTTTTCAGACACATTAGCAACAAAAGGTCTTCTCTTTGCTCATTGCTGCTTTTTTCAAGTTCACTTTACATTAAAATCGAATTGATCAAACCTATTTGCCATTTCGCTGTGAGTGGATAACCATAATGGGTAATCTATCAGCATGGTGCTCCCCTTAAAGCTATTAACACCTTTTGTTGTTTTACTCAAGTTTCTAAACGTGCTGAGAGGTTCAAAAAGGCAAACCCTACAATCTGTTAGGATTGCACCGAGCTGTGACTTGTGGCACTCTTTTAATTACCATACTTTTAAACTCTACGGTTAAATACTGATATTTCTGACACTAAGTAAGTCTTTATTTACTTATGAAGCTGTGAGACAGCTAAATTAAAGCTGATTAGCAAGATGGCAGCTCTGCTGCTTGCAGCTGAAGTGAGTTTAGCTGCAGCATGGCATCTCCCCACAGCTCGCTGCTTGACTCGTGGTCACTGGGGCTGAGATCACTCGGCAGCAAGGCAAATAAAGGGAGCTTAGAGTTCTTTTACCCTTTGGCAAATCGGCAAATTGTGTTAGTTACACGGGTATGTGTGTACAGCGTGGAGCAGTCTGTGTGTTTGTGAGAGAGCTTTTATAAAAGGCAGAGGGAGATAATTTCCAGGGACAAGTTGTGTAGTGTGCATGCTTGTGGAGTTGTGGGATTACACTCATTAAAAAAGTGAAGAGCTAATGAAATAATCAGAGGAAGACTGAACAAACTGGAGAATACAAATATGGACCAGCTGGCTCAGGAAGGTGGCTTTCTTTTCACTTAAGTCTCTGTTGAAGGTTTCTGCCCTTCCATAACCATTCCTCAGGTCTGAGCATCTGTATTTTGGAGAGTTGCCTTATTAATGCTTGTATGGAGCTAAATAGCAAAAGATAGAGGAAATTTCTCATTTACCTGCTCACTTCAAGCTCAGGCTAAGAGCTCTGGTTGTAAAATGCTATTGAATGGCCAGGTATGTGCCTGTGTTGACCAGCACAAAACCCTGATAATGTTCTTGGTGGAAATCTTGAAAATCTTGATGAAAAGCCTAGACAGAATAAGCAGGGGAGTCCTTTATCCCTGTGCATGTTCCTCCTTTTAGTTTTTGCTTTTTTTTTTAACCTTTGTGTGTGTGTGTGAAGGTGGTGGCATTGTGAATTGTTATGTTTTGATTTTAATCCTCTCTATTCAGTTGCACCACTAGTAGCCTTGATGAGTCTGTCCTAGTCATCAGCGTGCAGAGGCCCAGATGGAGATTTATTCCCTCCATGGCTTTCATTAAAGGGAAGGAGCTGCTATCACTGGAGCAGAGGCTTCTGTTCCACTGTGGGTTCAGGAGAAGTGGGAGCACCTCGGTGGGAAATTTTGTCTGGGGTTTGTACAGTGCACGTAGGTTTGGTGAGAGACCACAGCTGATTTTCTATAACAGGGAAGGGGAAAGGTCTTTGCCTAGCAATCAATATGAAGCCCTGGGACCATGCAAGCATGTTACCTGTGACAGGCATGTGAGAGAGAGAGTCTCGAGTTCATTCATAATTATTCTTACATCAAATTCTTTTAAATTGCTGAGTGCCACAGGTGAAGACTGGGATCCCAGTTGACTGTTGGCACAAGAAGAGTCAATGGCACTGATTTAAACCAGGTTACACCTTTTATGACGTTAATGTCAAAAGTGGTTTGGGCCCTTTTTCTTCTACTTACATAGTGAGTCAAAAGCAGGGTGAAATGAAGAAATATTTGTGTTGGCTTCAAAACCAGATTGAAGATAAATTGCTGTTAAGCTCCATTTCTGTCTAGCCGTTGATACATGTAATATGGCAAATTAATTAAAAGCTTATACTCACAATATGTAGGGATTTCAATTGTTTTAAAGTGGTGGTTAGTCTTTCAGCAACTAGAGGATACACACGACTGAGTTATTCTAATAGATTGGTGCTTCCAGAAGCATATGTTTAGTTTACCACATTTGCAGTTTCTTCCTGTCAATCACCTTTTGTGCATTTTTATCATGTGTTGAACAAACCAGAACTGTCCTTTGCCCATTTTGTGAGTGTCCTGCAAAGCAGGGAGCAAAGTGGGTCGATGACAGCTCATTCATCTCACTGTTTTTGAAAGGGATTCTCCTACTGGACATCACGCAGAGCGGTATTTTTTGAAGCCCACCCACCTAGTACCAGTCCCCCTTCAGAAAGTGGTTGTATTTCCCTAAGGCACTTCTTGGAGTGGTAAACGTGCATCATCAAACAGCAGATTTCTTAATGGTATATAGTGATGTTGACTTTACTGATGCTTCAGCTGCTGTTGTCTTAATATAGGCTGTCGCTTGTATGTCAGCTGGAAACAAAAATCAATAAGCAATGAGAATGGGAGTAAAGGGAAAATGAAGAAACGAAAAGATGAAGAATTCGGTATCTTCCTTCATAAACTTTATTCAGCTGGTGTGTGTGTTTTACCACTTCACAGGATCTGCAGATAATCCCCACAGTCTCCTGCTCACATGAATTGGAACTCTTCCCATTTCATGAAGGAAACTAAGGCCCAGTAGCTGTGGCAGCAATTGCTCCGGCTCCTCAGATTTACCTCTGGAAAGCTGAGACAACCTGCTCAAGGGCAGTCAGAATCCGGGTAAATATTCATGCCTACCACGTCTCTCTTCCCAAATAGTCTGTGTCCAGGTTGCTCAGATCTATGTGCTTGTGGGTGTGTGACACACATATTTAGTCAGCCAACAACTTTAGAGGAAGAAGCACGTTATTATTTAAGAAAAAAGATGATTAGAGGTGTTTGGCACGCTCTTGATGCTGTTTGATCACGTTGTTTGTCCTTCTGTAGGCATGCGGGGCGGGCCGCGTCGCGTTCCCCGCGGCCGCAGTGCCTCTGTGGGGCCAAGGCTGCCCCGCACCGGGCAGGGGACACCCATCAGGAGCACCCGCATCCCCCGGGGCGGGGGCGCTTGCGGGGCAGGAGGGCGAGGAAGCGGCGCGTGTAAATGAGCGAGAGCGCCGGGAGCCCCGTGGCACGGTGCGGGCGGGGGAGGTCGTTAGCGAAAGCACCGAAGCGGCCACATCTGTGATTGAATGCTCAGTCGTTCGGTGCCTGCTGCTGTGTTTACCGCTCCTTAATGCGGTATTGTTTACTCGCAATTAAACTCTTTACCGTTAATTTCACTCTCAGGCGCTGAATTGGTCACACGGCCCCAGCTGCCAGAGCCCAGGCAGATGTGATCTGCACACTTGTGCAAGCAGGGCTCGCTTAGGCAGCCGCAGCTCCCGCAGCCGCTCCCGCAGCCGCTCCGTTGCCTTCTCTTGCCTTCCCTGCCCGGCCACCGGCTCGGAGCTGCGGCGTGGGAAGCCTTGATTCTTGTCAGCCCAAATTTCACACCGGAGACAACAAACGCTTGGAAACCCAGGCGCTGCTCGAAGGAGATAAACGCATTTCCCCCCATTAATTAAAACCCATCTGTAAATTTAAGCAGAGATGGGGGCTGTAATAAGTTTTGAGCTGGTGACAAATATAAAGAGCAAAAGGCCTGAGATAAGACAATTTCAGATCCATATGCGACAATACGTGGGTGTCTTCACCCCCAGCATGCTGGAGCATCACACCGAGGGGCTTCATGGTCAGTGTTTGTGGCTGACACCGGCTCAAGTGACATACAACAGGCATTCTGGGGAAATTGAGAGAGTCCTGTTAGAAGGGAGAGTGGTTTGTGCATGTCTTATAGCGAAGGTGGGGGCTTTAAGTGATTTTGAATATTTGGTATTTCCCTAAACTTCTCTTCTGATTCTTTTGCCTTAAAGTACTACAATGTACAAGCAGTATATATTGCTATATCCAACATACCTATTCCATAGCTGACATCTGAAGTGATGTCAACATGGAGAATACATGTATATGTCTTTAAAAATCTTCTTTATTCTTCCTCAGCTCTTTGCTAGTCGTGTCAGGGACATTGTGGACAACTACTTGAAGCATTCCTAACCTATCATGTGCAGTACATAATTATTTCTGGAGCAATGTGTGGGTGTGTTTCACGTTAAACACAAGAAAGTTAATGAAACTTGGGAAGAAAACAGTGGCAGTGGGATTCCATTCCTTGCTGGAGATGGATATATTTACCCCAGAAGCCGTGAGAAGTGCCTGGTCTTGAATCAGTCAACACTGCAATTGTATTGGAGCTTTTTTTACCATTCTCTTCATCAAAGTGTGTGATATAATAGTAAGGTCCAGATTTACTAACTGGGTTGCAGCTGGAGGACTCTGAGTGGGAACTGTCTCTGGCCCGGTTGCCCTGGTAGCTCTAATGCTGCAATATTTTCTACTTGCAGAGGAAGCGCAGAGACGGAGACAGGCCTGTCTAGGAACACAGGCGTTAGGTTTCGTCCCAGGAAAAAATGTAACTTTCCTTCTTCCTTTATCATCTCTACTGAACTTGCCAGAAATGTGTTTGTCATGGAGGTGCATTTGTGTCTTTTTTTTATGATTAAAGACCATCTCATTCAGGTAGCCTGCTAAAGCTTCACGGTCTTTTGGACACTCCTGACTTGTCCTTTGTTTAAAGTAGTGACTGAAAAGGGTAGGTCTGCTGAACCCCGTTTGTATCTGTGGGCTATCCATTCTGACATTATAGAGAGATGGCTTAATTTGAGTTTCTGAGTACTTATGCACCAAGACAGGAGCTCTACCTCCAGTTCTGGCCTACGATTTCATGACCAGGTCTTTAGGACTTATCTGGTTGGTTATTAGGTGTGAAGTCTTGATTGTTTTTGTTCTTATTTGTTTGTTTGTTTTTCTATAATACTTATGTAACTATAGGAGCTACTCAAGACAGCAGATCCTTTCTGCTGACGTCAGGGTGCAGTCTGTTTTTGTGAGGCATCATTAGAAAAGATGGGGAAAAAAAAGCAGCTTTTTTAAAGCAGTGTAGATTTAGAATTCCCAGATTCCCCTAGAGGTTGGTGATGATCAAGTGGCCATTCATAATAATATTTGATTTCTTTTACATTTTTTCTTACATTAGATTAGTTCCTGTTACATACTAATTATCTAAAACGTTATTACATTATTAGATATTATTTTCAATTCAAAACAGTAATAAAGTTATTATTTCAATTATTTAAAATAGAGCTGCAGGAATGATTCGAACGAACACTTTATTTGATCAACTTACCTTATTGCTGTAATTGCAGCATATCCACGACTGTGTTCAGATTTCTTTAAATTTTTTACTAGACAAATACATTGTGTGTAATTTTTTTACAGAATTGATCATAATGTTGAAACTGTGGTCTGGGTTGTAGGTGGCTTATTTCAGACTTTCAAAATAAATCAAAATATATTGTGGCTGTTCTTGCAAGGCAAGTCTTATAAGTACTGTGCAAATTTAAAATCTGGTTCCAATAAGTGGCTGTGTTGTACTGATTTGCCTTTTAAATTCACCCTCTGTGAAAAACAGCATCTACTTATTTTTGCACTCACCTTTAATTGGTTTCAGTTTTTTAAAAAAAGTGCAAGGATCACATGGAAAAACTGTACGGTGCTTACCTACCTTACTGTTCTGGAACTGCGCGTCATGTATTATTTTTGCTGTGCAAGTTGTCTTTTCATTAACTTTCAAATCAAAGGCAGGGAATGAGGTGCAGAGCAGTTGCCTCTTATACTGTGTCAGTTCACCGCTGTGGTTTAAAGAAAGTAATATATGCACTAATTTTAGTTTCTGTAGGGCTATTGCAGATCCTTAGGAGTTGTATCCGATTTGAAAATACCTCCTCTCTCTTCCTAAGTGTGTTCCAAGAAGTTCCACTGAAGGAGCAGACATAGACCATAGACCTCCTGCCCATCAGTTCCCGTCTCGTTCATCATACTCAACCACTTGGTTTCACCTTTTCCACAAGCTTATCATCAGTCACCTACACGAAGCGATACTGCTGACTTTCCCTGACTGGGAAAAGGTAACGGTGTCCTGGGCACTCTACACGCTAGTTTCTTGGTGGTACGTACAGTAGTGCAGTGCTAACGATTTAATTTTTTTAAAGACTCTGTTTGTGGTTTAGCAACTCAAAACGTGACCTTTCCCAAAGTAACCTTAGAAGCAAACTGTCGGTGAGAGGCATCACCCGAACCACAAGCCCCCGGGGCAGAGGAGGCTCGGCTGGGCAGTGCGGGGCATCCCCGCAGCTCTGGCCACTGCTGCGGGAGCTGGAGGGAGCTGTCCCCAGTGGGACACGGACAGCACAGGGAAGGGCTTTGTCAGGCCTCTCGTTGCTGCGGGAGAATTACGGGACATTAATCCTTTTGAAATGCCCTTGCTAATTCTTGCAATTTAGTTCCTGTGAGCGCGGGTTTCTCCTCCCCTGAATCCTACACATTTTATTAGGTATTGTAAGTGGCTACACCTGCAGTTTTAAGTGACTCACACAAATGTTATAATGGTCGCGATCAGTCAAGAAAAAGTTCAAAGTTCAAAGGTCGGTCTTTTGTAACTGGCGAGGAAGAGCTATGGGATAATAGCTTGTTAATGTTATTTACCTCATTCAGCTGAAAAACTTTCTGTTGTGTCAAGACATTTACTTGGGCAATTCTGGGTATTGTCATTTGAATAGGGGTTAAATTATTCTGTTTTGTCATTAAGTGATCCTTGATTGGCAATCCACTACACAATGGGTGATCATTAGAGAAAGGCCATAAAACTGTTACACCATTTAAGAGCGAATGGTGAATGAAGCCAGATATCTCCAAGACCTGTCATACCCTCACCCCCAGACCACAGCTGCTGGAGAAGCAATTTAAAATAGAAACGTTTAGAGGCTTGGAACAATTTGGAACAGTCATTTATTCTCTAATTTTGTTTTGAAAATATTTACACTGAGGTGCACAGTAAATAAACCTGCTTATAGTTACCTAAAATGTGTTTAGTATTGTCAGGTCTCCTGATTTTGTTGTATCACGGTAAGCATGAGCAAGGTTGCTCTCTCTAAAACCCAGCCTGTTTGAGTACTGAGGCTATATCAGAACATTAATCTTACCAATAAAAGCAAACGGTGGTATGGTTTGAAAATGAGGCAGAAGCCCAAGTCAAAGAGCTTGAGAACTGGAAGACACAGAAGTGCAACTTGCTTAATGAAATTGCCTCCGAATCCAGATGTTAATGGTATTCAAGGCCTGAGCCATGGCTTTTGTTGGCCCCAGGCTACCATTCAGATCCAGATGCTTTCCAATCCTAAATTTTCTGTCAAGGAAGGTGACAACAGGCTTTTCAGTCTACTGTAAATCACTTAAATTGCTGTAATGGGTATGGTAGGCTGGAGCCAAGATTGTTCAATACATAGGTTAGTAAGGCACTGTTTCTGATGTGGTTAGACCTGTCCAAGTAGGGCTCATGTGCTCGTCTCTCCCCAACATGGTCCTGCTCTTGGCTCCTGTCTGACTTCCAGCTGATCTATTTCATCCCATTGGAGGAGCAGGGAGGCATGGGGTAGGAGTATGTGCCTTAGAGAGGATAACTGTCTGGTCTTGACTTGCTTCAGTTAAGTTGTCATGGGACCAACATGAGAAAGAACTTGTGCTGAACTAATCGATGGTTTCCAGCCAGTTTTACCTGCCTCTACCATCCTCAGCTTTTGTTCTGATGCTCAGGTTACCCTTGGGACTGGGTTTTCTAGCAGCTGTCCAGATAGTTTCACCCATGCTCTTGGGAATGGTGTTTTTTTCTATGACTGAAAAGCCAGCATAGCTTTTAACTAAAACTGCAGAGTAATGAACTGCTTAGTGATTGTCCTTCCTTTTTTATATTCCAATTGCAGTTGTGGCTCATCTCGCTTGAGAAAAACATACTCTGTGGTCTGCAAAGAGACTTATTTTTTTCAACTGCAATGAAAGATAGGATTCTTTTCTAATAATTAAAGATGTGCTGTTGCAAGCTGGCTATAAGCAGCCCACTGTCTGCTGGGGAGACTAAGAGCTGAGGCTGCCTGTGTTTTCCAGTCCCCCCCAGATGGGTAGTTAGACACCCAGTCTGCAAACATTCATTCTTTTGCTTGACTTGGAAGGATCCATTGTCTTTCAGGGCCTTTGGAGAGTATTATGGTGACAAGTGTACGAGATCAGATGTTATGCTGTAAATCTGTCTTTAAAAGGGAAAAAAAAAAAGAAATAGGTAAACATCCATGTTTTTACATTGAAGTTCCAGCATAGCAATAGTCAAAGATGTTTTGAATAGCAATAGACAAAGGCATTTTAATAGACTCTGTGTATTTTCCAACATCTGAATTTCCCTTTAAACTTGTACTAGGTAAATGTTACTCAGTTGCCCTTTTAGAAAACAACAAATTGACTTTTTTCCCCTCTTTGTATTCTGACAAATATTGGTCTTGATGAATGTTAAGGGAGTAGAAACGCTAAACATCAAAGTGCTCATTATCAACCAGCCAGCTGCACTCCCCCCTGCACCTCCTCATCATACACAAACCTGATCTTTTCTGTGGGGACCGTCCCCCCCAGAGACACAGAACAAGTTCTTCTCTATGCTAACAGTGCACAACATTGTCAAATGATGTGTAATGATTTTATAATGTGAACTAATGCCACCAGGGACTTAACTGAGACTTCTGATTTCATTACACTCAATGCTGAGGCTGGTTTGGAATATGAATTTGGGGCAAAGATAAAGGCTATGTTCATGTCCTTTACCTAGCAGCCCTTCACCAGTGTTATTTGGCATCAATCCAGACAAGGATCCTGCCCCAGGTATCTCAAGAAAATAAAATTAGTGATTTATGTATGTTTCTGTAAAACACTGGGAGTGCTACTAAGTACCTTTTGCTAAGAAACCTTTGTGCCATGATTGAAATCTTAGTAGAAGTCAGGAGAAACTTCCCTGCTGTGCCAGAATCAGGCCTTGGCTGGCCAAGACAACATTCCTAAAAGCTGTTGGTTAACACTGGTCTGCAGAGTAAGAGATGAGATTTTGTTCTTTCTCATTGTTTTTAATTAAAATAGATGTATTAGTTAACCTAGAATTTATAGGTAGCTCTAGAAATGTAAAGGCAGTGTGTGTATTTACACTGTGTACTGGATTTATGGTCTATTCAGTTGAACCCTTTTACACAATGACAGAAACATAACCACACCTGTGAATGGTGCTCCTTTACCTATTATCATCTGTGCTAGTGTGAAGACTAGGATACCTGTCTAATTTAAGTTACTTCATCTTTCTGTGTCCTAGGAGACTGTGAAAAATAGAAAAAAAGCCATAACACTTTTGTCTAGAATTGATAATATGAGAATTAGCTTCCTTCTTCATTCTGATGCAAGGAGAAAAAAACCCCAGGCTTTCAGTCAAATTCTCATCTACTGTAAGTATGTCTGGTTCTATTGTTTTCGAGACAGTTTATCCCATTTGTACCAGCAGAAAATATAGGCCATGCTAGTGACAGCAGGGAGATGAACACCCTGAGTATCTAGCTAATTTTCAAATGTAATCTACCTGCTAATGTGTGATATGGGAACTAAGTGTCCTTTATATACTCTTAAAGCACTTCAGATGCAAGAGGGATAGAAACTAATCCACCTTCAAAGGTAATTATATTGGGAATTACACTACTTCATGCAGTAAACTGTATTCAGTACCCTGCCCTTTTTTTTTTCTAGCACTACACCATTGCCACTATTTTAGATATGAGTAAAAGTTAATCATAAGTCAATTAAATTCAATATATGAAATGGAAAAGAGAATCCTTACAGAGACATAAAAGCGTCTAAAATATACGTGGTGATTAAGCTTGTTTCCTCTTGTGCTTACACATACTGGAAAAATGACTTACTTTCATCATCTAATATATTTAAACTATCCTGGTTGTAGGGGGTCACAGCTACTGTGAGATGGGAGGAAAGACAATACTAATCAAAAGTAAACCATGCCACTTTTTTTCCCTAGTGCAGCTAATCTTAATTGAATCAATCTCATGGCATATGTTGACAATGAAAGATTGCTCGAACCTGGGAGGCCAAGCTGGACAGAGCTTCCAGAATAAATAATAAAAAAAAAAATCTCCCTTAATCATTAATTTGTTCATTCACTCCCATTTGCTTCCATTCTTCAATGTCTTAGAAGATGTACCCCATGCAACCTTCCTCTTTAGCAATCATTTCCAAGTGTTTCTCCCAATATGCTCATGTGCTTTTGAAGAAACTAATTTGCCTGAGATGAATACAGCAGAGATGCTTTTTTCTTCTTCTTTTTTTTTTTTTTTTTTTAGGTAATTGTAGTTGGATTTCATAGAATTGTACATTTTGTGAAACAAGGATAGCATTTCTGATGATTTGTAGCAGAACTGAGTCAATTTTGGAACGGAAATATTTGCTTTTAGAGGATATTAGGTAAATCCTACTTGGACTAAGATGGAGTTGAGGAGTAGTTTACAACCTATTCATGGATTCACAATAGCCCTCCTCCTATAAAAATAAAGCAGAAAGGTGAAAACCCTTTGAAGTTGGTGGAAAAACAAGAGAACTTTATGCAGGCATCCTGCAAATATATATGAGGGTTCCACAATGTTATAATCATAACAACCAATAAATAGTGTTATTCTATCAGACTGACTTTTCCTCCAGGATTTTGCTGACATTGGTACTGTTAGAATTCCCCTGTTGACTGTTATTTAAATTTTATTATTATTTTGTTGCAACTGAGCCATCAAACTCTACACACATACTTGTGCCTACTTCCCCAGCTTCCTAATGATATATATATATATATATTGCATTAAAGGTTCGTCAGCATTACAAAATTAATAAATTTGTTAACACACAAGATTGAGGAAGACAGTGTATGAGCTATTATTTCTGTTCTGGTTTTCATATCTGCAAATGTTTGTGTTTGCCGAATTATGAGTGTGAAATTCTTGAAATGAAGTCTGAAAGGGTAGAAGCACCCTTGCAGAATCAGTATCTTAAAGGCTACATTGAAGTCTCTCTAGAGATAAGGCTAGATTAGATCTATTCTTTCTAACAAATAGTTTTCATTAAATAATGTGTGTAAGTGTGAAGTATAAGGAGAAAAGTTTTTATGAACTTCTGTAGTCTATTATGAGCTGATATAATTTAAAACCTCACTATACTGTGCATTATTATATATGCAGTGAGGTGGTATTTGATGATGAAAAGCAAGTTTATTGTCCAGGTGCAATAAAACATCTAATATAGTAGCAGAACTTTGCTAGAAATGTAATGGTTACTGCTGAGCATATATTGCCTACGCTAAACTTGAGTATAGAGCGTGTAAATAATGTGCTTATTTTCCCAATACATTTATTCTTTCTATTAAATTACTCCACTTATTCCATTTGATTTGGATATGTGCAGACAGAGACATACACTCTTAGGTCATTTCTCAGGGATTGATTACACTGTATAACTTGAACTTCTTCCAAAGCACGGAAGTCAATCTTAACTTCTTACTTTTGTATTGAAAAAAAAACAGATCAAATATATTTCCCATAAATGAAAAATCCTTTATGCTTTAGTAGCCTAAGTCAATGTCATTTACAAAATTAGAAAAGGAATTAAATAGCAAACCCCAAACCTTTCAAATGGCAAATAAATAATTTTGTCCATATTTAAAATCTTGACAGCATATTTATTAAAGTTTCTTCCTCAAGCCTACCCTCTTTAAAAGTGTCATCTTGTTTTATTTTGATGTATATCTTTATATCAGAATAATTAGCGTTTTACAGATCGGTGATGGTGAAGCTGTTCACATTATTCTGAGGGCAATAAATCCACATGCACATAGTTTTGTATTATGGAGATCATTTAAGTGAGTGTAATTTTAAGATTTTGATGACAGTTTTAGGATCCTACCAAGCAGTGATAAAGCTAGCAGTTATACTATGTGATAATTCTGCCTTTCATTATGATGTAGTTCCTCCATACTAAATCAGGCCAAGATGCAAGCTCTTACCCCGGGCAAAATTCATTCATTATGCATGTACGTTATTCCTAAAATTATTGATAATACTTTTCATAATAGTTATTTTTCATGCATTAACTTTTGCAGCTATATTAGTATTGAGGATCTTTCTTTTAGTCTTGAGTATTTCTTGAATAATAAACACAACCTCAGAGCCTCTTTTAGTTTCTTAAAGTTGAAAGCTCTTGTCACTTTTAATGCTGTAAGGCCACAGTGCAATTTCAAGGCAGCGTATTAAGCTGTGCTTGAGAAAAACATTAGAAAGAGGGTAATGAATGTCCTGCGTGCCACTGCAATTCAAGACATGGCCTAGGAACCTTTGTTTGCTGTAAGGAAGGTAAGCAGTGATGCTGCTGAAACTGAATACATTTCACGAATATAAACTTGGTACCAGGTTTGTCATCTTCCTTTACGCAATAGGCAAAAGTATCAGCTGATCAGAAGAGTCAGCAGCTGAAGCCCTTGTCAGCTGGCAATTTCAGCAAGTTGCAAAATGGACTTTGCTGCCAGAGGTGCTCATTTGCAATGCAGGAATTTGAGGCCCAGACTGTACTTGGTGTCTTAGTCAGTTCTGAGGACATGTGAGAGAGGAGTAAAAATTCATCAGTGAAAATTTTCTTACCTGCTCTTTTATTGCCTTACTCTTGAGACCATAGTGGTCTATAGTATTAACTACATTGAAAACTAGCAATTTTCAGGGTGGATCTTGCCATCTCTTTCTTTTTTGACAGATGTTGCATGTGAGATGTTTTAATCTCCTCTGTCACTTGGCCTTACGAAGCCTGGTTACAATAGCCCGAGAGGCAGCATGGCATAGGAGAAGGTTTCTGTATCAGTGGGTCTGGGTACAGTGCAGGATATATCCTGCACGTTGACAAGACATTGTTTCTGTGGGTGTGAAGGGTGATCAGATGACTCATTTGCTGGTCTTTTGAGGTGCTATAGTGACTTTTTGGGTAATTTCCACTCTTACTGATGCTGTGCCCATGCCAGAAAATTCGTTGGGCTGGAGGGAATGGTTCCTGAGGTCAGCCCTGCCCTGCAGACACTGACTGGACCTGGTGGAGGGAGGGTAGAGGAAGAAGTGGCAGCTGAACCAGATCCCTCTGTGACCCACGTGAGAGGAAAGGCTCATTTTATTGCTTTTCTTCCCAAGCACATTTGCATAGAGGGTAAGTACAGTACAGTTCAGCTCTATATATCTGCATAAATATAGCTTATTGTTTAATTAGAGATAAATGATTGTGTTTGGATTAGCAAATATGAAGGTTTCTTACTTTCTCCTGGCATTTCTAGTGCAGCATGTGTTTTATCTTTTCATATGCTGTCTTGTCTGCAGGAGCCCAGCATTTGACTTTCACCTGGTCTGATAGCAGAGAGGTTTCCATCATCTCAGTAGCCACATGTGAGTCAGTCTCAAGAAACAGTCCCTAGCTGATGTTTTAGAAGTCTTTATTTAAAAGCATGAGGACATGAGTCACCGAAAGAACACAGCATCAGCATAAATGGTATGTACTCATTTAGATTTACAGACTGGAAAGCTAGTGCTGAACTGAAGAGAGGGAGGTGCAGTGCAGCAACAAGTGAGGCTAAGGGAGCTGCACATCACCTTTATTCTTTTGGAACCAGCAGCCATTCCAGCTCAAATCTGTGTATGTCATACAAGACGACTTTATCTGTTCCCAGCTTGCTATATTTTGGCCTGGGCTTATGTCACTTAATTTCAAGGATTTTCTTTGTCTATAGAGGCAGTCTAAGGCAACCAAGTTCCCAATGTAGGGAGATAGCTCACAGTGTACATCTAAGCTCTTTTCTCAGCCTATTTTTTTGCCTCCTAGTCAGGGATGTGGTTGTAATGAGACAAAGGTGGGAAAAGAGCTGGCAGGGTGGCAGGGGGAGACATTTTTCCTTGTTGGCTAAATGGCTCTTTTACCTCCTACATATTTGGGGAAAAGAGTAAAGGAATATGAGTGGAACGGAAAGCCATCCCTCAGCAGGTCCCTGTATTTCCTATATCTCACATCTGTTTTTAACAAGACACTAAAGAGCCGTTGTAAGAACAAGCAGAAATAGTCAGTGTTACCCCTGCCGATCAAGTAAAACCAGGAAAAGGTCTTGTGTTCATTAGACATTTTGTTATCTTCCAGTATATGAAGTGCTTTCTTTGGGGAATAACTTCAGAGAGTTGGATTTTCATGGTTCGCTAACTGTAATAAATAAATCTGAATAAATCCAAACTTCAATGCTAAGGACTGAATCAAACCTACTTATTTTTATACTGAAAATATCCTGGCATTAAAAGGCTTAGCATGTTGATCTGTTCTGTTTAACAATGAGGTGAAAAAAGTGGTGCAGATGACTGTAGTGGTAACTATAAAATGCTGGAACTCTTCCGTAGCTTCTCTTAAGGAGATAGTTTGAAGTTGCACACTCAGACTTTTTCTTCACATGACTAATCCACTCTCCTGTGACCTATCTTTGGTTTGATATTGAATCAGGAACAAGAACTGTAGCTTCAGCTGACCCCAAACATTTAGTTACATTAATCACAGGGCGTTTTTGGACTCTGAGCATACTGAATGAAAGACACTTTCTTTGCAAGACATTGATCAAACAGTCTACAGGTATCAGTACATCGAGGCACATTAATCATCTGGTGCATTATCAGTTCCACCAGGAGAATATGTAAATGTGATTCCTGTCAATGATAAGAGAAAGCAGAATTTATTTTTAAAAGTGGTCCTTCTGGAGCTGTTGATATAATCTTACCTAAGACAATAGGTTGTAAAGATACATTTTAGCAGGGCTGCCAGTGAACATAAAGAACAAGCAAATTAAAGCTATCAAAAAAAAAAAAAGAAAAAAAGGAAAAGATAGTGGCTATACTTCAGTCACTTGTGGGAATTGCTGTTTCACAACACTGTAGAGGAGACTTTTTCTGTGTAATAAAACAGGGCAGTTTTGTGAAAGCTTATAATTGTTCTGTAACCACAAAAGCTTTGCTTAAGAGCGATGTTATTCTGCGCTCTGCTTCAGTGCTCCTGCCCTAGAATACACCTGTGATATACTTGCCTCGTGGCTGAGGATGTGATGCTCATACTTACTGTGAAACTCTGAGGCAATGCCTCACCATTGCAGATGGCTCACCTTCACTCATATTAATGGGGTTGCCTGACTGAGGGTTGCAAGATGCATCTTGCTGAAAGCATTTTTGCATAGGTTGTCTTATATAATGGATTAATTTACTCTATTTTTTTTTTACTTTTTTACTTTTCTTTTTTCCATGTTTTTAAACCTGTGCCAAATTAGTACACAAAAACATGCATTCTGTCAGTCTGGGGGAGTGAAGATGTTTCCTGGCAGAAATGTTTTTTGAAGTCTTATCTGAGGGGATTAGAGATGATGGGCAGGGAAATTGGTAGAGGTTGAATATATAAAATGGTAATATCATTTCTACTTCTTGTCTCTTTAGTGTTCTTTTTTACTTTTCCAGCGTCTTTGGGGTACAAAAGTGGAACATGGAGTCCTTTGGGAAGATGAGTGCTTGTCTGTAAAGGGTATGGCTCTTGCTGGCTTTTGGTCCCTGAAGGCTGGAAGAAATGCAGTTCAATCTGTGCACAAAGGCTGAGAACAGAGTTTGCTGTGGGTCTAATTTTGGCTTTGTCCAAATCAGAAGGAAGTTCTGCAACAGTGCAGGATCACCAAAGATTTTAGTTTGTTGGTTTTTTTTTTCCAGCAATCTGAGGGGCAAATGGGCTAAATTCTGAAGGTTTTGAAGGAATAGGGCTAAAGTGCACTTTTGAGAGATTAGGGTTTGAAAGACATGTAATTAATGCCTCCTCATCTTGTAGCTGAGACAAGATCCACAGGGTTTGTGTTTTCTCTCCTTAGAATAGCATTTGGTCTAATGGTCAGCATTATGGTTCTCATTTAAATGTGGAAGAGTTAGGAAAACTTGAATGTAATTGCAATGTATCTGTGTAAACAAAGACATGATTAACTGCATATGCACAATGCTGCCTGGGAAGCTAGCAAGGAAAACAATGTACAGTTTCTGCACATGCAGTAAACCTCTTTCAATGTCCTTTCTTTTCCATGTTTAATACTGTTTGTCATCATGTTGCAACCATGTGCCTTTCATAATTATATTTACAAATACTTTACTTGTAGTTTTTTCAAGGTCAGAGGATTACGTCCGCACATTTCAATAATTAGTCATACAGTGTATTGTAAGTGTCTTATGGATTGCCTTCATCATATCTCACTACTGAGCAACATCATAACACAGCTCTTAAGTGAAAGTGCTTGTAGAAATGCAGGATTTTTGCAGAAATGACCCCAGCTCCCACTGACTAATGCAAGAATTAGAGAGCATGCCACTGTGTCCTTGGGACTCTCCATATGTAGCTGCACCTGCACAGATAATATTGTTAATGGCATTTTAATATGAAGTTTTAAAAGTTTCAGGTTTACTGTTTAATGGGACAAAAATAGATACAATATTTCTGGTTTGCACTGTACCTTGTATTTCTCGAAGTTCTTTCAGGAAAAGACCAGCTACTGACACTCTTCCTCTGTCCTCTTCTGCTTCTCTGGAGAACACAACTGGAAGTTAGTTAGATGTTATTTGTGCAGGAAATAAAGTAGGCTTTCAACACACCATGGACATAGTTAAAACAGTAAAAGAAACTCATGACTTGCTTGGGAAAGGGAGTAAACTATGTAGTCTAAACTGGTATGTACTACATACCACTTACCTCAAAACTGGGGCATAGAAAGCTTAGGAATCTGCAGGTTTGTTACTGTGGGGTTTATTACTTATGCCAGTTGAAGTCTTCGGGGAAACCAGGAAGAATTAAAAACCCTTAGAAATGACCAGAAATCCACAAGTTTTCTTGAAGAAGAAGGAAAGCTTGCAGTGCCTGTAATGGTGGTGGTAGATTTCCATCCACAGAGCTCAGGACACCAAGGCTCCTTGGAGAGGCAGGTACCCAGGAAGAGCCCAGAAGCTGCTGACATTTCCAGGGTGGCACAGAGAGCCCAAGGCAAAAAACAACTGAACCCTCTGTGTTACAAGTGAGAGCTGGAAATGACAAGTCAACAGACTGTCACCCGTTCCACATATTTCTCTCTTCCTTTTCCTTGCCCCTTAGTTTTACACTTCCCCCCTCCACCCCCTTCTTTCTTTAACTATTTCTTTCACTCTTCTTTCTCTTAGTTCTCAGTTATGTTATCCCACTGGAGTATTTGAGTGTCTCTAATGAAACAGGGCTTTTGCTGCCAGCAGTCATTTTTCTAAGGTGTAATCAACTAACTGATAAAAATAGCTGATTATAGCTGCAAGTTCATGCCACAGCAGTAAAGAGAGACTTAGCATTTCCATTACAAGACTCATTATTAAGAGGTTTATAGCTCAGTTATTAAAAAGAAGGTGCCATGAAATGTGTTATTAGAGTAGACAGAAGTTTTTTCTGAGTCCAGTATTTAGGAATCTGGTTTATTTTACCAATTTCTATTTCACTCTCATGGTCTATAGGCATAGAAACAATGAACAATGAGAAAAAATTGTTTACTAGTGCTAGTGTTAGTGGCAAATGGCGCAGGTGGATAAATAGTTTGTAACAGAGCAAAATAAAAATTACTTCCCAAGTCTTGAAAGAGATGCACTTTAGGCAGCTCTGAGCCCATCACAGAGAAGACAAGCAGAAAGCCAGTACCACACAGTATGTCCTTGTTGGTTTGGCTATTGTGACCTGAGATGGACTGGGAGATGTAGAGCTGAGGTCTGGGACTAACACTGTGGCTTGGACATTCCTGGAGGCTTCAGAAATTCCTGTGAATGATGATGAGTCAACTTCACTTCTGAGATCATTTCTTCTGTTTGTTTTATCCTTCGAGAAGATCTAACTCATGGTTGATGCATTATCGGTAATATTCATTCCATTGTGAAAGACTCATTCCTAACCCAGAGGAAACTTTCAGAAGAGGAAGAAGTCTCCTGGTTTTCTGCTTCAAACTGCCCAGGTCTGTTTGGTCAGTGTGTTCTGGGCTCTGTGCTCTTCTCTTAGAATAAATTTTTCATCAATAGGGGTAAATGCAGTTTATTTCACATCAAAATCTTTTATTTTAAAGCAAATTTATAGTTGCTGAAAATTCTGTTTGGAAATAATAGAGTGGTGGGATGTATTCAAGGTCCAGAGGACACAAATAAAATTCCGTAGATTAAATGTATATCATTAAAAAAGTAATTATATTAACGTAACATTGAAGGATGATAAAAATAACAATTTTATTAACTTTTTGAAATTGTTTTTAGTGCAGAGGCTTGTGTTGACAGTTCCTTCCTTTGGGAACACTGTGATGGAGCTATCTTCAATGTTACTATAATCTTTTCTTTTTTCTCCCCTTTTTCCTTTCCTTTTAAATGAACTATGTGTTCAACTTTAAAAATATGAGCAGCTTCATTTATTGCAACAGAACTACTTATGTGCTTACAGATAAGAAAGTAGGGAAAGGCATGCAAGAATTGTCTTCTTTTTAATATGTATAAAGGCCTTCAAATAAGAGGTAAGCAGTTTGAATTTTTAGTAATGTCAATATTCTCTCTGGTCTGGGTATGTTGCTTTTGTTTTAACAATTGTAATCTGATTTATATTGCGGTTATTTCCAGGGGATTTTAATTTTTTTTCTCTCATTTATGCTTCATTGAGTCTTGGGAATATTTTAAGAGTTCTTTTGACATTTCTACATGGAGGTTCTCTTATCTTGATGTATGTATTTCTCTACATTTATGTTTTGCTAGAATGTTGCCTTGTTTTTCTTTCATGCTGTAACTATTTTTAAGATTTTCTCTACCATTCTGATGAGCTTTTTATTTATATATTTGGAAAGGTGGCTTTTAAAATATAGATAGAAATTAAAAAAATCTCCATTTACTATACCTGAATTGCTCTGGTCCAAGGTGAGCAAATACTAGAGAAATGTTGTTTACTTGAAATTTTCAAAGATGTCCCAAAGGCAGCCACCTGGAAATATTAAAGAGGGAAGGCTGAGATATTTATAAGGAACACTGTGGTGGCTCTCTCCATCAGGATCATCCTAAGAGATGTTGTTTAGAAATGGATTATGAGCTTCAACAGTTTTATTAGGATTTTTATTTGTGCACATTAAAACTAGCTGTGTTATAGTTGATCTATGCAGTTGCTGCAATTGCTGAGCAAGTCTGTTCCCCAGATACTTGAGGACAGTTTCACAGTGTGCTTGGTAACTGTGCAATCTGCAAATGTGAGTTCACTTTCAGTTATAGTTTTTTTCCTTCAAAATAATAAAATACTTCTAGGAATATGTCCATGCATAGGAAATTCCAACCCTGATTTTCCAAAGACCCTTTGTTGGCTGTTGTAGACCTGGGTTCTTGACTGCTTCTCTGTCTGGCCTCCCTGTTGGAAGAGGAAATGCCTGCAGACATGATGTGAAAGCAGATTGCTGATGAGCTGCCTTGTGCCCTTTAGATTTTAGTTTTCTGTGGATTTAACTTGCCTGGACTGGATACAGTTGCTCTCGTGTGCAGACAAGATGGTTAGGTGCAAATTCCCAATTAGACTCCAATCACAAAATCCTTTCAGGAGGAAAGAGTAGATGTTTTACTAGGCTTATTGGTCTGAAAATTAATGGTTTGTCTATGAGACTGTGGCCTGTGTGCACAGTGACTGTCCTGGATTACCCACTCACTGCTGCCTTACAGGAGAGTCTGACAAATCATGTGTTTTTAGCTTGCTACTGTGTTAAACCATTACTTTGCTAACACGTCCCTTGGGCTGCAGTCTGGAGACAGAAGTCAGAGGATATTTCCTTGGTTGAATACATATGGAATGAAAACTATTGCCATTTGAAAGCGTCATTTCATGGGGGAAAAGGAGGAGGGAGAGCACAGAAGGAGTATGTTGATTGCGACTGACATGCGCCTTAATATCTGATGTGGCTTTCACACTTGGAAATATTCAGGACTCCATATGTTCCCCAAACCCCACTGAACAGTGCATATAACATTGCCTTTATCATTCTTTAATCTCAGTTTAATTGCTGTGGTCAAATTACCCCACACTTAATAACCCACAGCTTGGTATATTATTTAATATGGTTGACACATACTTTGTTTTAAATGTCAGTGCTGGTAAAGCCCTGGAGTTGGCAATGCTGTGCATGATAGATGGCAGAGGAGATGGATCATCTGTTCTTTGTCTGTGCTGTTGGTATGTTGGCTGCAACTTTTTCAACTGTGACACTAGACTCATGCCAAACCCAAAGCTACTGAATGGGTAACATTATCCCTTGTATCTGATGCTTTGTAGCTGATCATTCTTAATTTCTCTGGCTTTTTTTACAGGAATGTGTAATATTATATCACCCAAGTCGAAGTGGTGAACTAGTGTTGTTTCGAATGGGCTGATTTAATTATTTCAGCACCCAGTGGCACCTTTGTTATTAAAGGATTTTCACAAAGCAGTACATAGTCTAATTATGAATTTACACAAGAGACTGTAACAGCATCTGCTGGGTAAATAATATACATTTGTAAAATGGTCTAGTTACTAATTTACACAGCCGACCACTGAGACACTGAAAGGCTGTTGCATTCTGTCATGTCAGCTCTCAAACACTTCCAACATTCCTGCTTCTCTCTACAACTGTTAACAAAACAGTAAAAATCACGTAGCTAAAACCCCCTTCTACAAAAAACAGGACTGTTTGGTCTTGGTGAATTGAGCTGCAGTTTCATTCAAAGCTGCTTTCTTGTCCCCAGCTGGTAGCAGGGCATGGGAAGTGTTAGATCACATGTATACTGGTGCCCACACCTACAGTGGCACAAGCACGCAGGTTAAGAAAGAGGTTTATATTTTGGATTGGTGGCTCCTGCTCTGTTGGTGCAAGTCTGTCCTCAAACCAGATTAGCTGGTCTCCAGAGACTTGTCCCTGCATAGGAGAGCCCAAGGTAGGAGATACGTACTACTGTAACTCCTGTGTCACATCCCTACAACAATGTTCAGGCGGCAGCCAAGACATGCTTATCTGAAAAACTCTTTGCCTACAAGCTTGGTTCCTTGCAGCTATAAAAGTTTGGTGCCAGTTGCAGCAAGTCAGAGGCAGCACTGACTTGTTCCGGAAAGGCTGGTTGGTCTGAGATCTGCAGATGCAAGCACAGTTCACTCATTGAGAACACTTTGGCCTTGTTTTGGCATCTGGGTGTTGATACAGAGGCACAAATTATCCACTTCTGAGAGCAGCTATGATAAATTCATGCAGCTCCTGGGTAATAAGACGATGACAGCTGGGGAGTAAATTGCTGGTGTAAGGTAAAATTTTTGCCAGATCAGTGAGACTGACATTCTCAGCCTGGAACCCATTAGTGATTAGTGAGAATAAGATTTAAGATTTCTCAAACCCTCAGATACATGCAGCTTTGCAAGGTGGAAAGAAGAGCTTTAGCTATGGCTTAGTGCTAAGAAGAGAAGAGCTCAATGTTAGGAAACGCCTTGAGTATTCTAGCTATCCGTGCAGGTGCAGTTGTCTACCAAAACCAAACCAAGCTGAAAAAGACTGAAGAGAAAGAAATATAATGCAGCATACATGGGGTGATCCTGTCTCTTCCTGTGTTTCTGGAAGGAGAACATAGTGGTTTCATTGCCATCTGTGCAGTTAAGATGCCCATCAACTTGGAGTCTTATCCTTTTCCAGGCAGAAAACTGGGCAAACTCTCCCATAACAAATCCCCCTCAGAGCTGTCTCACCTATGTAAGCCACGTAGCCTTTTCCAGCAATGCTGAGAGAAGATTTATGTCTACAGTACAGGAGAAGGTCTCCTTCCCTGTTTAAGTCTGAATTCTACATCATTTACATCTGGGGAAGGGAATTTGAACTGCTTTTCCCAAGTGCTCTATTTTCCATTTAACATTAATGCTTAGGAAATGAACCTATGCCTTCACAACAAAGCTTATGTTTCACATTAAAAGCACATCCATGCAGCACTGTTTATCCAGAAAAGAAATCCAATACAGCTATTTTTCTTGATTCATTGAGTACAATATGGGACAAAGACAGGAGAAAAGAGTAGGAAAAGTTGAAAGTAAGGACTCTGCTTCCTCAAGAGGAGTGATGATTCTCATCAGTTCTGCCTCATGTTCCTACATCTGTGGTGTAATTTACTCTCAAAATTGTAAGAGGATGGTATTGTAGAAGTAAACCACCAGTGCCCTAAAAGGCAAAGACTCTTTTGAAATTGCGTGTGGGACTGTCAGCCTGTTGACCCTAAATACCTGATTTGTTTACACATAAGATCGTTTTAGCAATTACATATTTTAAGCGCAGGCTTGTACCATGTGCTGAATGAGCAGCTGGATCTGTGAAGGATCCAGTTTTCACATTGACCAGGCAGAAGATACCTTTTGGATAAAGGAATGAAATATTCATTGATCATGTGCATTGCCTCTTTTGCTTCACGTTGGTTTTCTATCAAAGGCAACATGGCAATTTTTTGAAAGAGAAGAAATATATTTTTGCTCTGTTCCAGGCAGCAAAGGATCTTTACAAAGCTTTTGACTCTTATTTAAGTGGATCACACCATTTGTGATGGCTTTGTAAACTAAGCATAGCTTGAGAGAGGCAAGTATGAGTCAGACTGAAAGAGAACATACAATTAATACTCTACTGTAAATTTGGGATTAAGATTATCCATGAAAATCAGAACTATTACCAGGCTATGCATAATGAATTGTGGTTGGGGTGGGTAAATAGGGAGTTGAGAGAGAGAAAAACTGTGTTTAAGATGAAAGCTTCTTTCAGTAAAGACAGAATCATAGCAAAAAAAGTAACAGGAGAAGTGAAATGTAATTAGGACCGTGACATTAATACTGGATTTGCAGAATGTTGCCTAACAGGTGGGTGGAGTTTATTTGACTTTGTTTCAGCTGGAGTATTGAACCACACTGATGCAGCCTTTAAAATTAATCTAGACTGTGAGAAAAAAGGTAACAAGAATGTTCAAACACATGGACTCCCACCATCAGCATGTGTCCTCACTCTTTCTCTTCTAGCTGTAATAATCACCTCTCAGTTAAGACGGTTCTTGCTCTTGTCAGTCCTTGTTTCTGCAGCTCTGCACTGGAAAGCAGAGGGGATATTGGGTTTCCTTTCATCACAATGACAAGTCAGGGGAACATCTGTTTTAAACAAAATGTGCAAAAGGTTTGAAAAAGAATTGATGTGGGGGTTTTCTGATTTTTTGTTTATGCCTGTTAGGCACCTATTTTTATTAAAATAAAATTTATGGACATAATATGAAGAGAAGACATTTAAAAGATTGAACTGTAAAGTAATCAGAGAGGAAATCTACGAAAGGCAAAATGTCCACCAGAATGGACAACATGAGTTGCTTTCTGGACGCCAGTATGGAAGCATCAATATAGAAACATTTGTTTCAGTTTATGAACTTTTTTTGCAATCCAGCTAAAATATCAGCACCACCTGTGATACGAGCATCAGATTTATTATCAGCTTCTCAGGAATTGCAAAACAGCCTAACTCCACCCGACTGTTAATAAATCAGGTGCTGAAAGCACTTCAAATGAGAACCTTGCTGAAGAGACAAGTAACTCATGAGGATCAAAGACTCAAGTCAGTTAAACTGGCCATTTGCCCTTTTGGTGTAATCAAAATGTATTTTCAAAAAAGAAGAAAAGAGAAAAATAAATGGAAAAAAAATCATGTGACATGATGCTTTTATCAGACTAGGACATATTAAAGTGGGAGTAGACATGGGTAACTCAGTCACTCTGATTTTGCAAAACTGAGTTTTATAACATTGCAGAGTCAGTAAAGCTTATGAACTTGGTCCAAAGCCCACTGAAGTCAATGAAGAAAGAGTATTTCTTTTGATTTCAGAGGTTTGGATCTAGCAGCTGGGAGCTGCTTGCTTTGGACAACAAGGATCTACCCTTCCATGAAGCTGACTTGACTCGTCACTGTGTTTCCCTTTACTCCACTGACATCACACACATGCAGAAAATCAGCTGAAAGCCAGGCTTCTGATGAAAGAAATTGCCTGAAAAATATTGCAATATCCAGCTTCCTGAATTAATTAATAAAATTACTTGCTCATCAGCATAGATTACATGCTGGGCATTTAGCTGGTGTGCTCTAGGGAAGGGGTGCGAGAAAAGTTCACAAGGGGGTGGTGATGTAGGAAACAGAGAGGAGGACACAGGTGAAGAAATACCATGGATATCAATTCATGATGACAGGAACATTTTTTTAAACACTGTATAGCTCTGCAGTAGAAGACAGGTCATTGTTATGAACTGGGTGTTTTTTGTTCTTGTGGATGATCATGTTAACATGTAGCAGCCTGGAAGGATTGGTATGTCAGGGTAAGTATGGACTTCACGGGTGCCTGCACTGTCCTTGGCAGATGATGCGCTGACCTTGTGGGTGGCAGGAAGAACCACAGGAGGAGTGTTAAGGTGAACAGGCGGGGCTGAGGCACTTCTCCCACACTTGGTAGTGGCAGTAAGTAGAAGCAAATGTGACTCACAAACAGCAGTATGGGTGGAAATGGTGTTTTGCAATAATTTAATATAGAAATCGATGCTTTCAAGCTCGCAGTTGCTATGCTGAGGGATGAAAGCTCTTTTTTTCTTGGATGCCCAGGTGCAGTGCCACTGATCTGAGCACAGCTAGTTTGGGTTATAACCAGTGCAGGAGGGAAACCAGTCACGTTCCTGTGGCGGTGATATACACCTGAAAACAGCGCGGAAATGGATGACTCACTGGGTCAGTGTGTGACGCTCTAGAGTTTACTGTTTGCACAGGCAGCTGGTTTTGTGTAAGAAACTGGAGGGCACCCTAGTTTATACTGGGTTGAGTGCATTAGGAAATCTGTGGAGTGGCTGAGAACTGTGCAGTTTCAGCTGGGCAAACATCAGAAAAGAAAAGAGCGTATTTGTTGTCCCTCCTTGCTTTGCTTTTACAGGATATCTGACGTTAGGAAAGCATAGTCATCCAGTCACCTTCAGTGACAGATCCATTCGTGCCCAGTATGTGCTCTGAGAAGAGCCATTTCAAGCTTTGGAGTGCTGTCTCCAAACACAATGAGGTTCCACTCCTCATCTTTAATTGGAATTCACAGAAGTACAGGTCTTAGTGTTTGCTCTGCAAGTCTTCACCATCCAGGTTGTGATGTGCAAAATGAGACCTGCTTGTGATTCAGCTCAAAGACTTGTTTTGAGAGAGCTCATATGAGTTCTGCTTGATTACTGGCACTTGGAGAATTTTTTTTCAGTCCTATGCCTTAAAATGAATGTTGAGCAACAAGCTTGTTTTGTTTAGGGCTTACTTTTCCATTTGCTGGGTTGGCAACAGTGTTGATGCTGGCAGAAGAAAGGTCAATGTTTCTGTTTTTGTCCTTCTTTGCAGTATTAAAGATACTTGAGTATAATGTCTCAATGTGGGATGCACTCCTTAGTTAATTTTAAAGGCAGCATGTTGCAGCTTGGGCTTCCCTTCTGAAAGCCAGGCAGTGCTTTCCAAAAAGGATGTGAGCCTGTCTTGGCTCAGTGGGCACATCCCCTTCCCTGATTAAACAAGAAGCACCTCACAGTGTGATCTTCCAGCTCTGCAAAATGGCAGAAACAACCTCATCTTTCTCAAGCTTAATTAATCCATTGCTTTCTAAAATTATGAATGCCTAATGTGGGATAACCTACTGGATGCTTTTTGATCTGCGTAGATACCAGGAAATTTTAGATTTGTTCCACCACGTGTACTAGGGCAAATTAGAAGTTCTAAAGTCAGGAAATTGCATTCTTTATGGCTCAGACTGCGCTGCACTGCTCTTTTGATACAGAAGTTTTAGGAACATTGATGGTTGAAGTAGACACATCCACTGTTTGTAGTGATTCTGTCAACAGACCTCATGGCATACAGCCAGCCTAATAATCACAAGTGCTTCTTTCTGTTTAAATCCCAGAAAAGGAACTGACATCTTTTATCAGAAAAACAGACAATGTGTACCCCGTGACAATTCCAGATTATGGATCTCAAGAGGCTTTCCTTACATTTTATTTTATCATGGAAATCATATCTAATGCTGTTTACTTTCTATACCTTCACACAGTTTTCAAGGTGTTGCCAGCAGGACCTGTGCTGATACTGACATGTGTTGTTGTCACATTGCAAGATCTGATAGAGCACCCCCATATATCTAACTATCAGTGTTTTCTTGGATCTTCCTTTGCTTTCAGTGACTTTGGAAACAGTAGTACTTGTTAATTCACATGCTTCGTCTGTTTTGTAGGCTTTTTTCCTTCTTCTAAGAAAAGACTTGTTCCTAGTAGACTGGTTTGGAGTATCACTCTCTTTTGTTGTTATTTTTATCATAGGGAGATACAAATATGTCATTTTCTAGCTATTACTACAGAGTAGGATAAGAGTGAATGTCTGGGGGAAAAAACCTGCGGTTGTTTGGAAAATTGAATGACTTTTGCCTTATATTTTTTTATTACATTATTCCTGTCATGCTGCTTTGGAGTTCACTGCCCAGACCCACACCAGAGGTTGTGGGGATGGACTGCAGAGCTGCTAAGGAAATGCAAGGCTCCAGCCACACAGCCACACTCCAAAATGCTACTCACTGTTCTCCATTGTGATAAGAAAGCTAAAATGTCATTCAAGTTCCTTCCCTCTGGACTTCCTTCACCCTAGAGATCAGTAGTACATAAGAATGACCCATCCCTCGTGTACTGCCATCCACAAGCTCATGATTTGTCATGGTTTCAGTTCCTTGAAACTAAACTTTGGGTTTGTGAGAACAACAGGTTCTTCATGCCGATCCCCTGTGATTTGACTTGCTTTGCCTGGCAGACTGTCAACTTTCTCTGAAGTTGTGATCATCTGTTTGGGCCTTTGGGGCAGATTTTGGCTAAAAATATTTTTTCTGAATGTACCTACAACTTATTCCTTTTATAAACTACAAAAAAACCAAACAAAAAAGTATTAATATATTTTCACACATACATTCATGCACATATTTTTTTCTCACTTTAAGAAGGCATCTTAAAGACCAGTTTAGTAATTCAATGGACTGCAGGTCCCACAGCAACCAAGTACACTGGATAATTCCTTTTTCTTACAAAAAATGTAATTAGTGTTTTTTTGCCACATGCAGAAGACAGAGTCTATGGGATTAGGTTTATGGAGCCTACACAGTGCATTAGGTCAATCCAGCAGATGCATCTCAGGAAAGAGCTATATTCCTATTTTATTTGGATTTGAGATGCCAAAAGATGCTTAAACCTTTAGTCTTCTTGTCATGACACCTCATTTAGTTTACTCCTGCACAAAATGGTATGTTATCAGACCTGAGGGCTTTGCGTCATGTGTCCACAAAGCACGGTATGAATCAACATAGAAATCCAAAGCTTATTTTACTCCTTCCTTTCCTCTACCCCATATATAAAGTGTCCAGATGGTTTGTGGCAATCGAATAGTAATGACAGTAGGATGGTAATTTCATCTAGAGTTTTACAAGCAAGAGGAGGGGCCAAGAAGGAAACCAGGTATGAAGGTTGCCAAATTTATCTTCCATTTATCGTCCCAGCTAACAGGGGATAAATTATTTCTGAGTGGCACTTTGAAAAGGGAGGGGAGAAAAGAAGCATACACTAATACGTGCAAACATGTACCTCATGCTGCAGAGGTGTCTCTGAGGAGTGGCTGGTTTGGTAAGCTAAAGTATAGTCCTTCCTGCAGGAGGAGTACAGTGTGTTACTCATGCTGGAATTCTGGTCATGCTGTTGGAGCTGAAGTACCTGGATGCATACCTAGGTGGGAACAGGCTCTGTAGTGGTGATAGCTCCTTTTTTATAGGAGCTAGAAAGGAAGGGAATATTTTTGTCCAAACAGAGTACTCTCACAACAATGTTTAAGTCCTGGACAGTTTCAAAGTAACTATTGCTTTAGACTGTGATAAAGAATGGGATTATGCTGATATAACTAGTTCAGGATGTGGCCCATCATATGCACTCTCTGAAGGTGTTTATAGTGCTGTTCTGAAAAAGAGTTATAAGTAGACAAAGCATCCGGTGAATGCAAAACAACAACATGCTTGAGTCATTTATACTAGACTGTTTTATAATATGGTATTTCTCAGGTGCAGACTCACGTTTACTTGTCTAACCATTGCCATTATTATTATTATTATATAGTAATTATAATTTACTTGTACAAATTAGAGGAAGAATTAAATGACATATAAAAAGCATACTGACCGGAACTAAATAGAAAATTCCAAGGAGGAGTCCTTAAAATAAAGCGATCATATAATAATTAATTGTATAATATAAACTGTAATTTCCCAAAAGACATTGTATTAATCTTATGGTGGTTAGCTATTACATTTGATCCATTTATAATCACTTTGAGCTACTTAAATACAAATTTAAAAAAGGATCAAACTTGTTTCCCACTAATATGCCTAGTGCTTTCCCCATAGCTTATTCATCTTCAAAGCTCTTCACCAACATTAGCTAATTATTTCTTTTTTCTAATTAGTAGAAATTGACTATGGTCAAAAGGGCCATTCAGCAAATTAGCATGGCTCTACCTCCAAATCTCAGAGCTTCTGACCCAGAGCTTTCAAATGGTTGATGAAGATATCATACAGTGGTTATGCTGAGCCCACAGTCAAAGCAGCCAACTGGAGAAAAAAAAAAAAAGGACAGATTTTTTTTTTTTTAAAAATCACATTTCAGGAAAGTGTATCAAATCTCATTCACAGCTTTCTCTGGAGGCAGCAGCATGGAGAGTGCAAGCCCAGATCCAGGGCTGCCTGGGACATGGGCCCAAGGGGGTACCTTGCCCTTATTCTGAGGGCTATAAGGCATGTGGGATTCATGGTGGCCACCTGCTACTACAGAGGCTACTTCTGTTCTTGGGGCTGGATGTGGCAAGGGTCATTTGGTGTTATTCGAGTGGTGGCCCTGGCTGTTGGAAAAGCAACAGCTCTGCTGAATCATTAGCTTTGCTCTGGGGTGGTGTATTCTGTCCATTTTGAATTGTAAGCTGGCAAACTAAGGTAATACGCAGCAAGATGTATTTAGGAAGTGATTTGGGGTTTTTAAGCCCTGTTTACGTTCAAACTGCCTCTTCAAAAGAGTGTTTCCTCTGAGTCTTGTGTGTCACCCTGCCACTTGCTGCACTGCTCGTTTTTTGAGAATTCATAGGCAGCTGTAACTCTATAGCTGTAACCTATAGGTAGCAGAAAAGTCTCTGTAAATGAACAAGCTCACTCTCCCTCTGTGTTCTGAATTTCTTTACTCGCTCTTCAAAAAAGGCAGCTAAGTGACAAATCCTTGCCGAGCAGCAGCTCAGTTTGGCTCTTGGAGAACAGCTGTGAGTGTGAGACTTGTTTATGTTTCAGAAACTGTGAATGTTTTAACCCTGAACAACAGTGTGTGCTCCGGGAGATTAATATCTGCATTACATGGACTTGCTGAGAATAAATTAACTCTTGATGACACGATTACTGTCTTAGCAGTGTTCACTGCGTACAATTGCATGGTGTCAAAGATATTAATGTGTTTTTGTGAAGAATTTAGGAAACAATTTATTTATATGACTGTGCTTCATTCCATATCACACCAGGACATCAATTAGCTACTATGGCCTGTAAAAGAAATGTAAATCATGTGTCTCATTGGTTGCGAGGATAATACTGGGCCAATAATTCACAAAGAATAATTCATTCCATGAATTGTGCCTCATTCTGTGCTCATGAATTGTTCACAAACAGATACAACTTTTTCAAGTTTTCATTTTTCAAATTATTATAATGGATTCTTCTTGGTTACAGTTCACTCATGGAGGTTTTGAATACTGGGGACTTGAAGTTTGAGGTGATTTTGTTTGGTCACACCTTACAATAAGGTTCTCTCTTGACTGAACCAGTACAATTTTTGTAAGCAATTGATGTTTTGAAGACTTCTCAGACATAATATACTTCACAATTTCTTGTGAAATAGGGTGCTTGGGAAAAAAAATTCTTTTGTCACTGGCCAGAAATACATAAAATTTGAACCTCCAGAATGGTGATAACCCGAGTAAGCTTTCAAAAGGATTTATGGGGAGATTTGAAGGAAAACACACTCTGGGAAATAATATATAAAAATAAAATAACTCTCACCCCCAGTGCAGTTTCTAAAATTGGGGATCAAAAATGATTGCTTTAGGATGATGATTAACTCCAGCCACTTTAAAAGAAAAATAATGTAAAACAGACAAACAAACCCAAAACAAAACAAAAAAACAACCAACCAGAAAAATGTCAAACACCAAACCAAATAAATGTGTGGATTTTAGTTCCTATTTTTTTCTTCAGAATCTTTGCCTTTAATAGAAGAAAAAATTTGAAACACTCATTTGTGTTATTAGAAGAAGTTGTGTTTGTGTTGGCAGCATGAGAACGAGGAAAAAAAGGTGAATTTTCTAGAAAGTGCTGTTTTTTGAACAACTTGGGGATGATTTAAGAATTGTCCTGTTCATATTCCGGCTGTATATAAGCAAAGTAGGAAATGCATATGATAGAAAAATTAATTATGATTTTAAGTTTCAAGATAGAGCCTAAAATACTCTTCCTGACTCAAATTTATCTTTTTTTTGCCTGCAGTTGCTGACATAAATTAGAGACAATTTGAACCATGCTAATTTTCGAACCTGCCCTCAGTATATCGCGTGTTGGAAGTGAAGTAGCCAGTTTTCCATGATGCTTCACGTATGTTGAATATTGAATGGAAGGGCTGAACTTAGTTTTTCTTCCTTTCAGTGAAAATAGGTAAGTTAGAAAATTTGCAAGTGTTTCTTTTTTTTTTTTTTTTTGGTGTTTGATTCACACAGATACCCAAAGCCTTTCTTCTCTGAACAGCCTACTGAGAATCTGAAATCCACCCTCTTCTCTCGTATTGCCAGGCATGCCTTTCCCATGCTAATACGTTAAGAAAACTTTTATTGCACTGAAGAGCATATAAAGTTCACTGGTTTGCCATGACCTTTTCTCCTCTAAATTGTTTCATCATTGTGACCAATATGGACCAAAGAGAAGACATAAAAATGTTAGGGACGTTTATTTCTAAGGGGGTTAAGCAACTTTTGCTATGCCCTTTTTACATTCTTCCAGACCTTCTAAAAAGAGACCGTAACGTGACAGCGATGGCCTCCTTAATTACATTTTGTTGTCAGAGGAAGCATGCTTTAAAAGAACAGTAACCCTACACTCCTATAGTTGAGGATTTCAATAATCTCAACCAGGTTCACAACATTTGGAAAACTCCAAACCTTCTGTCAACTGACTGAGGCAAATTTTACGCATGCAAGAAATACAGTCATCTGGCACAAGGTTCTGTTATGGGGGCTCAGGCAAAAGGATCCCATTTCAGTTTGCCAGGGTTTCACAAGCATTTGGGCAGATTTCATGATGGCAGTGGCTTATCAAAAATCCCAAACCTAAAGAGCAATATACTCCTGCTGTGCTTGTTTTCAGTAATGCTCATCTCCATAATAAATTTAAATCAGATACTGAATATTGCTAGTCTATACTGAAATCTTAATAGCAATTGAGGATTTAAAAAAATATAGATACCAGTGGAACTCAGGGTGAGTAATACTTTACCTCCTTCCTGGCCTTTTTTGTTCCTAGTTGTTTTGTTTCAATCACAACTGCTGGTAGCTTTGTGGAGAAAATTACTTCTGTGTGATTCCATTTTATATTTGTGTGAGTTCTGTCATGATTTTAGCAGAGACTGCCAGGGAATAAAATCAGACTTTCAGCAGAATGTGATACAGTTTTCAGTGATACAGGTTATGCAGACTTAAATCCCAACAAAGGTGGGCAAAGGGTAATGCACTGAATTTATCAGAATACAATGGGTAGGAAATGCCAATGAGGGGCATGTGCATTTACCCCAAATAGAAAAGGCTGTTGTCTGTACATATTCTAGTGTTCCTGTAGCATGCCTGTTAGTTAGGTTGATGAACCTGCTGGCCTTTCCTTGCAAGATGAATTGCCTTCACTCAGGACTGTCTGGGGAGCAGTGGAGCCTGTTGTGGTTCTTGCAAAAGAAATAAGAAAAAGGAAGGGGCCATGTCTGCCTGCCCCACTTTGGGAGGGCACGGCCTGTGTGTCCTGACTTCTGTACCTGTAGAACAAACATGAATACAGTCTGTACCAAAATTAAGGAGCAAAACTTCTAGGTTCCTACTCAGGACTTAAGAACAATCAAAAATTAAATTGGTCCCAGAGCAGTTTTCAGAGGTTTCATCAGGCTGAACTCTGTGCATTTTGGGAAAGGCTTGCAGAGCTTGCACAAATATCTAATGCACATCAACAGCGCTCATATTTTAAGCATCTACCGTCGACTCTCATTGGCATGATTCTAGATGATCCCTGTGGCCTAAAGCAGAGTAGTCTGTTGGCATGGTGTGAGGATTGAATCTTTAGCATCTGACAAGTGCCTTACAGATGAAGCAGAGTAGATGCTATACCCTGTGCAGCTTCCCCCAGGGCCTTCAGGTACTGCTAAGGAGCACAAAGTATGGGTCTATAGTGACTCCTGAAACAGCCACTTAAGGAGTGTATGGAAAATGTTCAGATTTGAGTGCATTTATCCAAAAGGAATGATGACAAGAGCCTTGTGGAGGTATTTATACCCTTAAAAACAGGAAACACTGGTACCTTTGGCCACAGTATTATGCTGGGTGAAAGTGCTAGATAAAATGAGGTGTTAATGTTGTTCCCATAGGATGTCCTTTGCCGGCCATAGTGAGAAGACAGAGAAGAAAGAAGTGGCTATTGGTATTGTCCTCTGAAAAGTTGACAGCTGTCTTTATAAAGAAAAAATTAATTTAAGAAAAACTAACAAACAAAAAAAAAACCAAAAAGGTGAGGTAAGAAATGTAGCAGTATTGAGAAGAAGAGGTTATTTTGCTACCGTGTGTTGGGGAGGGCGAAGGAGGGGCTCCTGTGGCACAGTGATATGTGGGACCCGCTGAGAGGAGGATGGCTCGGAGAAGTGTGGTGGGGCCAAGCCACACAGGAGAGCTTTCCTGAGGAGCTCAGCCGTGGGCATGCCTTGGTGGCCAGCGCAGGGATGTCTTGTTGAGCTCTGCACAGCCGTAGGTTGTCGGGGCAGCTTCGCCCCTGGGAGCCAGACCATTCCAACTGGCTTTGAGGGACCACAAATTCTTGCTGTGTCACAGCAAGGGAGCCTTCAGCCAGGTTTGTTTTTCCTTTGTGAGATGTGGGCCCTAGATAGACATCCAAGCATTTCGTCACCGCAGGCTGCCCCATCTGAGGCTCTCTGTTTAGGGGCTGTGGTCCTGGGGCTCATTCAGTAAGCCTGGAGTAGGAGAAAGAGCTGAACTCTGCTTTAGTTGGGGTTACTTGCACTGAGAGTCTGGCCTTGCCCACGACTTCAACACAGTGTTTCTTCAACATGTGCCTCTTACTATTGTCATCTCCACGTTCCTGCTAAGGCAATTGGTTTCTATGATGTGACCTAAGTACCAATTTTTACCAGTACAAATTGTCCCCTGTACAGTTCTGAAACACTTCTGTCCTGAGATACCTGAGGTTCCCTTCAGAGGATTCAAATCCTGTGCAACTCACAAGCATGAATTCTGCACTTGAAAAAAAATGAATATATATATGTGTGTATATATATATATATGATTACATTTTACAGTTGAAAAATTTGAATAGTGGGATTTCATTAGTAACCATAAGACAATTCCATAACCTTGGATTTGCAGATGCCCAAACTTTAGCAGTGTGGAAAAGTGTTTGGAAGGATTGTTATATTGCAAGTCAGTGGCTGCAGCTTCTCATTTTAGTCCTTTCTGCTTTAGGTACTGAAGGGAACAGAAGCTAAAATGGATGAGTAAGTAAAATTTTGAGGTCTGACTGGTTGGGCAGGAGTCACATTCTTGGAGCAATAAATAGATCCTTCCAGATCATGATGTGCTAGCAGTGTTGGGGAAGCAATAACATGGGACTGGCCCAAGTTAATGATATATATTAGAGGAGATTATGCAGATATCAAGGACATGTTTAGTAAAGCATCTATTGTCTACATCTATCACCACAACATTCTGGTAAGTGTTGGGAAACATGGAAAGTGTGAAGTAGGAGGAGAAAAACTCGATCTGCATTTGTTGACTGCTTGTTGACAGCAACTAAGACATTTGCAGAATGCTTTAGAAATTCTTTAATTAACTGTTGGGATTGTTTATGCACAACCTATAAAACCCATTCTGATCATACTTCTGGCTGCCAGAGTGGGGAAGGCTGTTACAGGGAAGGGATGTGTTTGTGTGCATCTGCGAGTGAGTGTGCGTGTGAAGAACAAGGAGCCAAGATGCTTAGCACTAAAGCCTAATCCTGAAATAATTTAGGCTACAGAACGATCTTCACAAAGGAAACAGAGACAGATTTTTGATGGTGGCAGGAGAAGGGCAGATGTCTTGGGATGAGGCACCTATGAGCTAGGCTGGAGATCTGTGTCCTGATGAGCAAGTGTCACCTGCTGTGAGTCGGTACACACAGCTCAGCTGGATCCCGGCCAAAGCACGGTGGCAGATGGGGTGTTTCCCTCTATGTGCAGGCTTGGGATAATGTCTTCAGTTCGGGTCTGATTCAAACTTTGCTAAAGTTTGTGGAATGAAGCCAATCAACCATGAATCAAGGGTTTTAATGACTATTTATTTTTCTAACATTTGTATTGTAATTAAGCTGCCATTTTTTTAAAAACAAGATCTCCTCCCACCCCCCAAATTGCCATCAATCCTTCCAACAGGAGTGTGCTACAGTTTAATGTAAATTGGGACAAGGAGTGGGTGTGGAACTATGCCAACACAAATGCTCCTTTTTACAAACATGTTCCTGAATGGAGGATGGAGCAGTTTTGTAAATTCAGTGTACTCCATTGCTGCTTAGGTTGAATTTTCAGTTTCAGTTCAGTTGTCCTATCACTTTGTTGCTCTTGTGTAAATGAAACAGACTGTTTTGCTGTTGGTTTGTTGACTGCTAGAACAAGCACAAACAAGAGCTTCTCTACTGCTTTTCAAACTGTATTTCAGTCCTGAAAAGGTGGCAGTTGTGTCATGATTTACAGCTCCTATTTGGTGTTTTTAATTGGGAATTTACACGACAATTTGTGGCTACATGATTATGTTAAGATTATCTTATAAAAGATCTAGGACAGTTGTTTGTGAAACCCTGGGGGCACATACCAACCTCCTTAGTTATCTAACCAACTGTTGTGCTCCTTGGTTAAAAGAGTGGGGCCTTAAGAAGTGGTTTGATCTTCCTCTGGAAGGTTAAAGGTCGGATGACTCATAAATGAAGAAAGAGTGATTTAATCCTAGGAACCTGTGCTGTTATTGTAAAACAATATTCACCGGTGATGGTACACTGCTGTATAAATGACAAACTGCGCAGCGATGGAAGTTGTTATTACATCATTGGAAACTTCACCTGCACTACATTTATGACTCCATAAACATAGGTTTATTTAACAGCTGTGGGAACACCTATGGCCATTTTGTGTTAAAGGTCAGGAGTCCTAAATTTCAGTTTGCATGTTAGTTTTCATGGGCGAGGTTCGTAAAATATAATGACTAGCATTAAGTGATCAGAACATAACCAAAATGGAATATTGAGAAAAACATGTACTAACACAACCATTTGTGCTGTGTTCTCTCAAAGTGCTTGGGAGGATTGTTTGTTTGCTGAGTGCTCCTCTGAAAACAGATCTATATCACTGGTCACAATTTTGTTTCCCTCTCAATGGGAGCCTGTAATTGTACCTGCCACCAGACTCCAACAGAGGTTTGCCTTCTAGGATATTTTTAAAGGGGGGCAGTCAAGTCCAGACTATTTCAGGACATGAATTAAAGGCAGTCATACATACAGCAGCTGCTCCTCAGTTCCTTTGCCAAACTAGATGATTAAAAATATTAATATTTATTCTTGAAGTTGCCATGTTAAACATTGGGCCAACTGGCTGACTGAGCAGTGAGGTATGTATTGCCAAGTGCACCAAATAAAGAAAAATTAAAGAGAAAATTATGTGTACTAGTGTAAATACTTTTAAAATGAGAGTGTGGTTTTATGCAGGTGGTGTCTCCTTCCAGTCGGTCCTCCACAGGAGCATATGGCCACTGTATAAAGGATAAGAAATAACTGCTGAGTGAATAATTCTTTTTCATACTTTTGAAACATTTGAAAAGCTAAATTGGATCTTCATTTGGAGATTATATTGCATATATGCTGTGGGAGAACAGGAATCTTTCTCTGGTTTGTGCAACATTGTTCTTTCTCAGCTCCTTTTCCTTGGCCTTGTCTAAGTCATGCCACACATGAATATCCGAGTACTCCTTTACATTCTCCACCCATGTTATTGCTTCAGGTGTTGTACTATTGCTCAGTGAATGGTAGCAGATTTTTAACAAATTTGCAACAGCAATCTGGACTACTGAAAGGATTATGACTAAACCAATAAATTACTGTTGCCTGCTTTCATCACATGACAGATTCCCATAACGCAGTCCAGTGTGGCTGAAGATTTTATGCTGATAAAGATTACTGGGTTTACTTACATTTTAGAAACACTATTGTTCCATTAGATTCATAAACAATTGTTACTCAAAGATCAAACAGAGATAATTACTGTTTTTTTGCACTGTTAGAACACAGATGAGACGATTAGAAAAATCCAAAAAGATATGAAGCAACAGCGAAGCTTCTCTTAAGCAATGTCAAACATATCTTTCTTGTTCAACAGCATTTTGTATCTCCATCAATAATCTCGCCAATGGTCATATAATTAACTATGCTAATAATGCTTCTTTTAGTCTTTTTATTACTATTATTGCTGTGAACCTACTTAGGAGCAATCCACTGTAATTAGTAATTAATCTGATGATTGTGTTGCCCTATGCAAACGTGAGATGGAGCATGTTGATTTAACCACAGCAGCCTCAGTCTCTGCTCCACACTTTGCTGCTGCCATGTGCCCCGACCTGGCACAGCCCTTCCTGCAGCCACCCAGCCTGGGGTCTGCTGGGTCCCAGCTGCCTTCATGGGGACAGAGCAGCCCGTGTGTCACCTCATCAATCTTGCTTGGCTGCTGTCAGTGCCTGGGCTTTGAGAGCACCTCAGAGTGCCATTGTCACCTTGTTGCACACGCAGTAAAGAGGAAAATGCAAGATTGTCTGACTTGGGCAGCAAGTACTCCTGTGAACTGCATCGTTGAGTGCTTAATATGGAAGTATTTCCACTCCAGCTTGGTGTTTCACATGGAAGCAGTTTCTTTCTCACTTTCTAGACATTGCCTTTGCTTCTCTTCTCTTTAAATCCCTAAATTATCCTCATCTATTCACTCTTGTTTACTCTGGCAATTTCGTAATTTGAACATTTGCCAACATCCCACTTTTTTTTTTTCTTAGCTTAGAATAGGAAACAAATGTGATAGTATTTATTGGCAAGTGGTGATGTTCTTGTGGCAATCATTGTGCTGAGAATTGAGAATTCCCATTTGAAAGTGATCTCTTTTTTAAATTATTGCAGGTGGTCTTTTAGTATTAGAACTGCCACCAGTTTGGGTTTTTTTTGGTAGGGAGTACATGGTAATGGAAATGAAAATGTAAAATACCATTTAAAGAGAGATTGCAAGCCATGGCTTAAGCGCCTGAACCTTGGAAATCCCATCTTTCCTTGGGTACATCTCTTTATTATCATTCCCTGTTGCAGCAATGCAGCAGTAGGTACTCGGTCTCAGCATGCATTGTAATTGTTCTCCTTGTTTTATAGAACAGTTGAAGGTTTCTGAAATTCACTATTAGGAAGTGATGTGTTTGTGTGTTCCTAGCATAGCTCTTATCCTTCTCTAAACAAGAGGTAGAACAGAGCATTCAGCTCTGCCAAGAGCCCAGTAGACTGTGAGGTGGCTCGAGCCATTATAATTGCAGGAAAGTGATATTAACACTAACACAGTGAGTGGAAAAAATAGTTTTTAAAATTATTTGTAACCACATGTAAGTATAAAAACTGAAGGTACAAATCAGGTAGATAGCGCTATTTAGAGCTAAAATTCATAGAAAATGTATAAATATTTTTCTGCCCAGAATTAGCAATATGGAGCCTAAACCTGCCTAATTCCAGCTCCACATAATCACCAAAATACCTGTCAAAAGTCTGTTTATCCGGAGGTATTTGACACTTTGTAAGTGTCCCTGAATTATCTGTCTTAGCAACATACACCTCTGCTTGAGCTGTGCAAATACAGCAAAAGGTAGGGTTCTGGTGAAACCAGTATTTACACACTATCTCAGTGTTGGAAGTAATTAATCTTCAACTGTATGAGGCTCTTTGTGATGTAAAGCAAGTGCTGACACTTTTGTGTAAACATGAAGATTAGCATATTTACAAACTGGTAGATGTTACTTTGATCAGTGGCTGCTTGCACTGGAAAGGCATGCTGGCATGCGGGTTTGCTCTTCATGTGACAAAGACGTCTAATCCTTTTACACTATTCTCAGATCCATATTTAGAATTCTGACTTGTGTTTTCTATATCCACTTGAGCTCACTGTTTGGTTTGTTTAGTAGTGCTCATCCACTCTTTATACTCGCCAGTGACTCATTCCAGTTTGTTTTCTTTGCAAAGCAAGCAGTAAAATTCCAAAGTAGTAAATGACCTGGGTGAAAAACCCTTAAACTCCTTTCGATTTAATTACTAAAGCAAATTGGAAACACTTGCAGTCAGGCTTTTTGATGGCCCATATAAAGATCTTCACTGTTTTCTTTCTTGCTTTTAAGTAAGTTAGTGTGAAAATTAGCCAACCAAGCTCCAGCCTACTTCTAATGCTGTTATATCAAGACTTTTGTTTCTGTGTACATTTAAACTCATCTGGAAGACTTTAAAAGAGGCATCCTAGATGCTTGTTCTTGTTCATTGTAATTTAATGGTAAACTGTAAACAATACATAATTCATTTTAGTTCAAATTATAGCTTTACATACTCTAAACTGGTTAGTGACAGGGGATCTTGTGGTAACAAGATAATGACCTGAGCAGGTTAGAACAGGCTGAGTCTTATCTTTTAAGAAGGGTGAAATAATGTTATGACATTGTCAGCATATTGTCTAACATGCTGGGGTGCTAGCAGCTCGTTACCTATGTGCAACCCATCTGCCTGAGCAAACGATTGCAAGATTGGCCCTTCTGGGTGTACATGCCTTGGCAAGACCGAACACGCCTGGCGACCGCAGAGCAGCAGGAGAGACGTGTAGCTGAGGTGGGCCCCCACACACGCTTGGGGAGGAAAGGTGAGACTGAATCGGGAGGGTGGGTGGGGTACTGCTGCCATTCTCACTGCTGGAGCCTTCAGTTGGACACTGAAAGCAAATTTGCTCAACCTACGCATGGTCACTGGAGATGGGAGACAGATCTGCTTGGTCTTGGAAGATTTCCTGCTTTCCTCTGGCAAACTGGAGCTTTGCCTCCATCCTCAGGAGGACAAACCTGTCAGCTTGTCAAAGATGAGGAAACTCCTTCTCACCGATCTACCGTCTCCTAGAAGGTGTGTGGTTAATTTCAGGCTCTTTAGGCACTTGGCCTGGCTCCTATCCCCACACTAAAATCTCTGATGTGATTTTAGGGCTCTGACTCAGTTTCCATTTGACAGCAGCTCCCAGTGATAAATGCTCAATTCGGAGGTGCAGCTGCCACCACTCTACAGTTTGCCTTTATGGCACAACTGGAAAGACTAATCCAGCGTTTTACCAGTGGTTTAAGCTAGTATGTTTGTTTGCAAAGTTGAAATGCTGAGAGCATCCCCTTCCGCCCCACAGTACAGAGGTGTAATTGCTGTTGGAAGAGTGCAGCAGGCACCTGATGGTGGCAACAGCTTCAATGAGATTTGACTACAGCCTTGTTGTCTGCCTTGCTCAGAGCTGTAGGCTCTCTATGCGAAATGAAAAGAACAATAAATCTCAGCCATCTTTCTAATGTCTTTAAAACAGATCAGAGATATATATAATTTCATATAGTGAAGGACCCCACCAGCTTTCTAACCAAGCAGGACATCTATGCTTACAAGGTTGGTGTGGAGCTCTTTAGTGGGCTATTAGATATTTTACTGTGCTAAAGAAACAGCTGTGAATAATGCATAAGAGACACATATAATGATGCCTCCTGTCCTACATTCATTTTTCCCGGGCCAATGTCCCACTGAAGGCAGGATTAGTGTTTTCTCCTGGAAGTATTGCAGTCTGTAGGCTTCAGTCACACACATTTAAAGAAAGTTTAGTTGCATGGAGCTTTCCCCTTTGTGTCTAACATATCAACAATAGCGACAGGATCTGTGTTTTGATTTCTTGTTAAGCAAAGTAAGCAGGTGAAGTGCTCAGAAAAGAAACTGATACACTTTTCTTGCCTTGCTTGCAGAGCATCATATGTATGTTAGATCTATTACTGATTAAAACTCTTGTTAAACCGAGGATCAAAAAGAAAGCTCGACACCTCATTTAGCTCTTTTCATGACTGGATTAGCCTAAATAGAACAACTTGTCTATATGGCAACAGCATAAACACTTAATTTTAAAATATTTTCCTATCTAGGCAGAGAAACTGTGAGTATATAAATAAGGAGGAAGAAAATGTTTTATTTGATTGCAGCTATGAAAATTGAAAAATTATTGGATGAAATCTTGACCCCACCAAAGTCAATACAAGTTTTTCCATGATTTTCAGTGAAACTTAATGTGTTTCCTACTGATACTTAAGGAAAAAAAACCCAAAAGACAACAACTTTTGCCAGTTATATTGTTACTTATCTAAAATGGAATATCTGGTTGCACATTTATTAACTAATACTGTCTTAACAGAAGCCTTCCTAAGTATATATTAATGTCTGTGGCTTACTAAAAGCTTTCAATATGTCTGGGTTGCTTTTAACTTAGTAGACAGATTAGAAGACATGTAGTTAATATGCTAAACGAAATGGAATTTTGTTTGTTTTCCTCTCAAGGCCTTTATTTGTGTCTTCATTTTTTCTGCACTGCAAGCATTCAGCACTTTTGCAACTTAAACGCACAAGCAGACAGGGAAGAGTTTGCAGCCAATACTGGAATATAGGCCTGGATCCTTCGCGCTTTTACTCTGCTTCTCTCCTGCTTCCCCTGTGTGTTGCTGACTATGGACAAAGGAAGAGCCCATCTCCAGGTTGCTGAGCCTGGGCTGTCTTGCAGACCCACAAAGACATTAATATGATGACAGGGAAGCAAGGTAGGCTCTGATCCTTGGGATTATAGCCTGACTAGGGGTTGAGAGTGTGGAGGAAATGTCTACAAAGGCTGCAAAGAGGGAATAGAGTCTCAGGGCTCTGAGTGAAGTTGGGAAGCTGCAATAGTCCCGGATCACAGGATTTGGGTCTGGCAAGCTGATTATTCAGGTCTGCAACACTCAAAGCCCATGAACATCATATGAACTTTGATGTTTTTAATGTTGTCCATGGCTGGGCTGTAGTTGGCAGGACTGACCCTTTTATGCTCTCACAGGTCTTTTTTCTGACAGTTTTATGAGCATAAATAGATAAAAATCTTCATCTTAGGAAAAACATATATTTAGGAATTTTTAGATACTAATTTCATGTTGCCCTAGAGCATTTTCTGTAAATGTTAGCATGCACATACTATTTCTGGTGACTAAAGCAGAGTATTTTGACTTTAAAGTGGCATCTTCTGAATAAATGTGTCTTCAAATGATTTATGCATGCCATTAGGGTTTAGTGCTGGTAGTTGTCCTGGAAAGCCTGATCTGGTCTTTCAAGAGTTGCCTTAGCTTTATCAGTCCATTTACATGTGGTCATATTTCAACCTCCAGGAGCTTTAAAATGTTTAGTACACAGAACACAAATTTAAGCCTGTGTTTGTTTTTATTGGTGGAACCTCTTTCCTTTCTTCAACATTCTCAAATGTTCCCTGGTTTAAGTAGAGTTATCTAAGGTAATCCACTTTTGCCCTTACCAGGGATATTCCACTTTGTTCATAAGCACATAACATAACTCTAGTCCCCAGTGATTTCATTGTGAAATTAAAACCCAGACACTCATCCAGATGTCTTAGAAGATAAGGGCAGGCCTAATCCGTATGTCACAGAGGACTTGAGGAGCAGGAATTCACCTATACATCATCACGTTGTTATTAGCCTGGACCATGGCAAGCCCAACACAAACATTTTCCACAGGGCTTGCATTCAGGCTTGGCAGTGTTAAGAAAATACCCTCCAGCAATGTGTTATTTTAGGCTGAAACAAAAGTAGACATGAATGGCAAGAGGAACAGAGAAGTATTGTTTTTATTTTCAATGTGAACCCATAACTTGTGTTAAATGAAAATCTAACCAACTAAGATGTAAATACCATCGTGTTCAAATGAGCTATCAAATATCAACACATTTATTTTGTGATGGAGCACTGATGCTTGTCTTAGGCACTGTGGGAAGGGCAATTTAGATAGTAGAAGCTAAAAGCTTTATCTGATTAAAACTGATATGATGATTGATTTTGACAGAGAGAAATCACTTCCATTGCAGAAAAAATAAGGCAACAAAAAAATTGTGCATTTGTCATTAATATGAGTGGTGGCACTGAAATTAGAAACAAAATGTGGGCTTGTGAGAGAGGCAAAACTTTACCTCTATTTTTCACAGTTCTGCCACAGAAGTCAACCCCAAAACTGCCATAATTATTTTATAAAATCCATAGAAAACTCATATGGTAAGGATGAGAACCCACCTCTCCAGGAGGTGACCCAGCCTGCACAGCCTCCCGTTTCTGTCTGTTCCTGCCCTCGCTTGCTGCTTCTCCATCTTGCCCTGGGTGCACTTTGAGGGATGCTACAGGATAACAACAGGGCTGAGTTTGTGATTAAAGCATTAAACTGGGAGTTAGCTGGTTTGGATTCAGCTCCTGCCTGTGCCACAGATGTTCTGCATAGCTAGCCATGGCATGCTCTGTTTCTGACAAAATTCATCCCTGTGCCGAGAGCCAGCTAGAGGCTTGGATGCTGCCCGATGCTGGGAGAAAAACAAGGCTTACCCACACTGGTTGAGCATTATACAAGTTTATTTAGAAAACTCTAATGGCATGTAAGCTTTGTGGTGTCCTTCAGCAGAGGGCTGAACTTCTTGTTTATAGCCAGTGCTTCAGCACTCCCTCCCACCAAGCAGGAAAACTGCAAGGTTTTTCACATCAAGATTTTTGAAATACTGCTTTAATGTAAGGGACACTTAAGGGCATGTCTGTTAGAAGGAAAGCCTACAGCTTTCAAATGAGCTGTCCAGATTTTATGCACCACAAGCGTGAAAAGTGTGCTGGAAAAATCTTCAGAAACAAAGAAAAAGCTGTATTAACAAATTCGGAGGGTTGCTTTTGTGCTATTTTATTTTTTTCTTCCTCCCCCCTCCCCTTTTTCTTTTTTTAGGTGAATATCAACAGTAAATTCATGCAAATGTATTTATGAAAATCAAGACTAGAAGAAAGGGATCCAGGCAGGACAGAGAAACACTTTCTAAAATGGAATGTGGCTTTGATTTTTTGTTTTGGGAAGTGATCCAGGTTGCCCTAACAGAAAGCAGAGACACTTTGCGTCTGGGGTCTCTTTGTGCACAATGCAATGGCAAAGCAGTTCAAGACCAGTTCATCTGTGTGAAAATATGACCCTGTATGAGTCTGGGGGTCAATGAAACCACTGTTGATCTGCTCAGGGCATGCTGGTCACTGCTTTAGGGTCACTTTGATTTATGCGCTTGGATTTTCCACTTTCTGAAGAATAAAATATGGGTAACTGTCTCTTAGTTAACTCGCATTTGTTTTTGTTTTGTTTTGTTTTGTTTTGTTTTTCCAGAAATATGCATTACATGAAAAGGTCTGATTAATGTAAGGATAAAGTGACACCTTTATGAAAGATGAATCTACTCACAGAGATAATTTTTTTTCAAATTATCACTATGAGTAGATTAATCTTTCATAAAGGTGAAAACCATAGCTTTTGATTCCTTTTTTTTTTGTTTCTTTTAAGCAATATACAAGCTTGCCACCTCTCTCTGATATTTAAATATCTTTTTATTGTGGTTTAAGTGTTTAACAGTTTTTTACAAATTTGCTTTTAAGATGCTCGTGTGAAGGATGGAATCGATGGTAACATCATTTAATGGATGGGATAGTTGAGGCAGAGGCAGAATCAGCTAAAAGAAATCTGCAGCAACCCAGAAAGTTAGTAATTATTTACATCCCTAACTCCTCCTATAGGACTTCAAAAGTAAAATGAATGGAAGCTTTACATGTGGTTTCTTAGTACAAAAATTGCAACTGCTTCCCTGCTGAGATGTCTTGGAAGTGTTGCCACAGGTGGTCACCACTCCACAGAGAATTTAACCTTCAGTACCTCTGGAAGTCTGGCAAGGACTTCCACGCCTTCATGATGACTCTGGGCACCAGGGCTGGAATGATTTCCTGCTCATTTCACTGGCAGAAATTGGTACCAAATAACTTCCCACTTTACAGCTCAGCATGGTGAGGGAGGTGGAGATCCAGGGCTCTGCTGGAGGAATCAGGAGGCACATCCTGCCTCTGACATGAGGGAGATGGGACAAAATGTCATTTCAGCTAACACCAAAAGGTTTTTTCCCTTGATTACTTTGCATCATTAATTTCAGTGCAATTAACACAGGGGGCATCTGAGTCAATTTATCTGGATTTTTTTTCCTGCTTTTCTGTCAGACCTTCAACAATTTTGGCTTTAGTGTCACTTGTTCCACAGGTGTAAACAGTCTTCCCTGTACTAGCTGCTATTCCAAGTACTTCTATCAACTGCTATTCTAGTACTTCTATCAAATTCCTTAATTTGTTCTCTAAGACTCTTTAATCCCTGGAAACTTAAAAACTATTAAAGAAGGTTGCTGCCACCTGTTTTGCATGTGACTGCTGAGAGCTAGCAGTTAGAACCAGACACTCATGAGGCCATGTAGCTTGGAACTGCTCACACAGTGCATCAGAAAGTCCATTTTTATTAATGCTGATGAAATTTTGCCTTGTTTTCCCCCTCTGTCTCTGTGATTAAGTACATTTAAAATATACCCGTGCTTTGACTTGCTTCATCTCACGGGGGTTAGTTCAACTAAATTTGTGGCTACAAGGGAAAATTTGTGTAATTTATGGAGGGAAGAACAGGGGTAAATACTGCAGAAGTGTAGCATATTTTTTTGTTATTAATACCTTATTTCAGACAAACTGTTTAGTCAGGGTTGTATCTGCAGAAGCCTTCAGAAAGCATGAATGATAGGTTGAGAAAACGTGAAAAGTCACTCTGTTCAGATATATACACAATTTCACTGAATCTTCCATTAGTAAACCTACATATCAGCTTACTAACAAAATTTGAACCTGAGTAAAGGAACAACACATTTATGACTGTGCTCCAACTTCACCACTGTATTTCTTGTACCGTTTGTTAGAGAGTTTTACAGAAACCCAAAGCACTGTGTTTTGTATGGTCTATGAACAAAACACGGGTCTGGAGAGGCCACATTTATGAAATGTTCAACTTGCCTCTCACTGCTTGTTCCTTGGAATAACTGCTTCACAAGCCTTCTCCTTCAAGACATCCTAAAGGCTGTTTAACACTCTCTTAGTTGTCATTTCTGTCAGCACTCAGCCCTGCAAAGAGTTGCTGAACTGAACCATATTAGCAGGTCTTTACAATTATTTGTAAATATTGGGATACTCGGAAGATTATTGCACTGGTACATTGCCTTTGGTGCCTGAGGGGAGCACAAATTATATCTTATCTTCAGGAATAGCACTGAGGAGCCGTCTTATGAGATGCTGTGGTGATCAACCCACTTCCAATCCCATCACAGGGATTGTCAGGGTACAATTTATATCAGTGAGCAGAATGGACAGAGCCTCTAACGTTAGAGTTTCGCATGAATCTAATGCATGAGAAATGGATTTTTTTCCTTAAGTGGATAAAAATATCTTCTCGTCTGAAACCTTAAACTGATGACATTTCAGAATTCCATTTGGAGAGATGGAAAAATAGATGATCTGTGTTTTTTAGAACTCTTTCTGATAGCTGATGCTTTTTGCCTATACAGTTTGTTGAAGTACTACTGACGCAAAGCATTTCAAACTTTTGACTATATATCTGACCCTGGAAAGGTTTACTTATAATTGTCTGTATTTAAGGAAAACTAGTGTTTTCTGAAACTTGTTAGCTCAGAATGCTCAGGGCTGGAACCTGGAAGTTAGGCTCCTAAAATTCAAAGAAGTGGTCCAGTTTTCAAAAGCACTGAGCGACCTCTGAGTGCCATGGAAATTGTCTAGGATTTAAAACTCTGGGAAAAGGTCAGGCTGGTTGCTTTGTAACCTAAATTTAAGCTCCTATGTACTAAAAATGCCAAGGAAGAAATATCCCAAATCATAAGTCAGTTCTTTAAAAAGAGACATACTTTTAACAACTACTTAATTGAAAGGAAAGCTTATTTTCAGTACGATGGGAACACATTTATAGTTGTGGTTGTGCTGTCTTGTAATTTGCAACTTAAAAGGATGTCAATTGTTGCATAATTCTACTGACCAATGAGCCATTTACCCTGGGTGCTGAAGTAGAAATTATAATTGGGTTTTCCATTTTTCATAGTTGTGTATATATATATATGTATGTAGTCTACCTGCTGCTGGGAGCTCCTGAGTGACCTGCTGGTGTACCTTACAGATATGAGGAAGGGAAATATTGACTGTTGCTAAACACTCTCAGTTCTTGTGTGCCAGGGCATTGCAATGAGAGGCTGTAGGGAGCTTCCACCTGACCGTAATGTGAGAAATTCTTAATACTGTGTGCACTGCCCATGGTGGAGGTTGAAAATTTAGAGCATTATCTCACCAAAGAGCCTCACTGATACAGGTTTCACTTGAGACTGCAGGTTCTAAGGGGAGCATGAAGGGCTTCCTACCCATAAAGGGAGTGAAATCCTGCCTTGCTCCTGCTGGGGTTTTGCTGTGGCGTTTGGTGAAGGCAGATTTCATCACTGGATGGTGTATCTTGACATGGGTGTGGGAGAGCGTGAGCTGAGCTGGAGTATGGCAGCCATGAGCAACCTGGAGGCTGTCATGTGTTGCAGAGAGAAGGGGCACCTGGGAGGGAGTGGAGACAGGGAGAATCATTTCTTTGTGCAAATGCTGCTTAAAAAGAGGGTCCTTGAGTGGCAAAAGGGTTTTAATATGTGAGCTCCAATTTTCTGTCTATATTTGCTTGTATTTGAGTTTGCCTATTTATACTTTATGATATATGAGGATGATGGTTTGTTCTCAGTTAGGGTAACAATACAGAATCAGAGTATGATTTGCAATGGAAGTGATGTCAGCAGAATCGCCCCTTTTGGACTGCTCAGAGATTGATGCAGCGGGGCCATAGAAAAATGGTGATTTCATGGCCTCCTGAGGGACCCCATGACCTGTCTGGATGGCCCCAGGGAATAAGAGACACAATCTGACAGGGCATGCTGGCTACACTGGTTTCAGCCAGTGCTGATGCTCTCAGGTCCCTTTGCTTGCTTCCATCTGAGAGTCACCTCTGCTCAGCCGATGCAGTTACTGACACACATCAAGTACTGACTTTTAGGACTGTCATCCTCAGAAGGAGTGTATGACTTTTGTTTTTCTCTTTTTTTTCCATTAAATTGTTAGTAAAGTCATTGAGATACCAGAAAAAAAATTATGTTAAAGGCATGTCTACAGGCATTGGTGCGTATTTCCGAAATTACACCAACATGGGTTAACTTCCCGTTCTCATGTCTTATGCTCTGCTTTCCCAGTGCTGGCTCCTGCATGATGTTAGGACAGCTGCAGTAAGAGACTATCAAACCTTTTGTGTTTTTTTGGACAAGAAATAGAATAACACTGGCATCTCAACTGATATTTTTTCTCTCAATAAAACAGGTCTGCTCTTTTAAGTAGTCTGGGTAAACTGCTACAGGGCAATAATAGCTGCTGTTATTTTGTAACTGGGGAAAGTTTCACTCATTGCAGCACTGTGACCTCAGTGAAATCAATGGTGTTGGATCAGGGTAGAAAAAAGTTTGTTGCAATGATTTTAAAACGTCCAACATGTCTATGTGAAGGCTGGGGGCTGACCATGCTAGTTTTCTGAAGCAAGTTTTTGTTGTTTCCTGGCTCTCTTCAGGAGAGGAACTGTAATAAACAGCACAGGTTCCTGAAATTTATTCAAAGGAAATATATAGACTGATGTGCATTAAAAAAAATAGCATTTTTGTCTTTAAATGAAAGGCAGAGAGACCAAGGGTGCTAATCCTAGTGTTCTGGCTGCTCTGCAGATTTTATTGCACAATTTAGGATGTGTTTCTTCTGTCTTTGTGGTGTTGGTTGCATTGGTAAGGAATCAACATAGAATTCACTTCAGGCGAAGTTATAAATGGGGCATGCTTATCCAGAAATGCCCTCCTTGCAAGCAGAGTGTACTTGCTTGGCCTGTATTTACCCAGAAGAAACTTGCCCAAATTTTCTGAACCAGAAGGAGATGTGTCACCCCAAGGCCAGGACTGAAGAGCAGCAGCCATCCCATGACTGCACGATTTTGCACGGGATGGCCCCAGACTGGCATTTGATCCCATTGGATCATTTCTCTCCAGGTCCACAGGGTCTTTCCAGCCACAGTGGAATGGCTCTCATGTCCTGTTTAATATTTGTCTCAGAACTGTTGAGTTTGCCCATTCAAGCTTTCTGTGTTTGATGTTTTCCATAACTCTCCATCTCCTAGAGTCATATGAGAAGCTTAGATATCACTGAAAGTTTTCAGTCTTTGTAGGGATAGAGAAAAGCTTCTGAGTGGGAATTTGAAATGCAGACTTCACAAACAAAAACAACGAACATTTGCATTAATTGAGCTTAAACATCTGGCTTTCTAGGGCATCATTTCTGACTTCTGGCTACTGCAGGTTTGCAGCACTGCCTCCGACTCTCTGTGCATTCAGGCTGCATTTATATTGCTTGGTTTGATACATTCCTGGGAGACTTATTTCCACTTTCTGTGCATTTAGCTACAGCCTGGGCAAAGCAGGAGAATCTGTTTTTAATTTTATGGTTTTTCTTTCCCCTTACTTTAGCATCAACCTTTCTACCTTTTAGGACACTAATTTGGCTATTATTCTGGAAAACATGTTCACTGTTGAGTATAATTATTGGTAATAAATTGTACAAATCACTCTGAATAGTGTATACAAATTGACACTGGATGAACTGGAGGGATATTTTGACAGTAGTGCATAAAGATTACAAAAAAAATTAGAACATGCAATAATATTGAATCTGTGTGCATTTTGTGAATGTTTACTTTGCACATAATTTTTCTTTTCATTTTCTTCTGATGTCACACATATCTTACCTCCTCTTGAAAAGAGAAGAGGAATTTAAAGCTTTCTGTGAATTTTTAAAACATAAAAGTTTTTATTTCTATTGTGAAGGACCTTGGTTAGTGCTGCTACGGAAAGTAACAGGTGAATGAGGTTGATATCTGAAGGCCAATGATGTGAAATCCTATTAGATCCTTGTCAGTTTTGTCAGAGGACACTACTGACTCTTACTCAAATTTTTAATTTTTTTGATTAATGGGAAGATATGTACTGATTTTTGGATCGTGGCTAAAAAATCTGAAATCTTGTAAATTATATTTTACAAGCTTTCCAAAAGAGAAAAGACAAGAACTCTTTTGTCTAACCAGGTAAATGTGTGACTATAGTACTGGTAAAAGGATCCTTGAAGTGTTTTCCTTCCCATGCACAGAAGTCACTTAAGTATAAGGCACTAAAGAGCCACACCTGAAAGATTCAAGGCAATTTTTTTGTTTGTGCTTTGCTGGAATTTTTTTGTCTCAGGAGTGTTTGTCTAATAGTGCATGGTTGAAGTGACCCTCTTAAATCTACCATTAAAACTTGAAATGACACAAGCCTGAATCATGCAAGCAAAAGACATTGCCTTGAACTTGTGTGCAGAACACCCAGAAAATAATTTCAATCACTAGATATGTTCCCAAATACTACAGGTGTGTTGTTGTAGACCATAGTCTGAACATGTCTCCCTTCTCTCCTACCTGACAGTAGATTCATATTGGAACAGGTCCAGTGGTTTAATGAATTACAAACCTGTAAAATATTTCTTTCCCTCTGCCTGTGGTAACTGCTCTTGAACCTGGCAGCAAGACTAGGTACAAATAGGCACTTGGGGGCTGTTTATGGGGAAATATGTGTGTGTGGAAACAGGGGCTGTGCCACGGAGCCAGTCACTGTACCCTGGCCACGCACCGGGACTTGGTGCCAAGGGATGGGGAGAACCCCATGGCGGTGCTTGATGCCAAGCACATGTGCAGGAGCTTCTTGCCAGAGCAGGTGGGCAAGAATAACCTCAGCTGGCAGCAAGGGGAGAGGGCTCAGGCAGGGTCAGGCAGGGAAAGACGTTCCTGGCACTTTTTGTCCTGCACTGCACAGGGAGAGCAGTGCCAAACAACACATGCACTGTTGGCATCTCCAATTACTTCTACTTGTGTAAGTCAGAACCATTTCTCTGAAGCCAGTGGCACCTCATTAACATTAAACTGATGTGAGTAAAAGGCAACTGGGACATATATGTTTCCATACCTTTATACCACTGGGTCTGATTCGACTTTTGTTCACACCGGTTTGATATTGATACATCTCCTCCAGCTTTCATGACATGAATCTCTGTTTAACCTGGGTCAGCAAGATCTCAATCAGCTTCATTTACTTCAAAAATGTGTGCCTAGAGCTGTTGGGAAAGGATGGGTCTATAAGAGAAGAACAGAAGATGAGAGGTAAAAATAGGAAAGGGATTAAGAAACAGCTCTAAGGATGGAGCTTTACATTTCTTGTCTTTGTTTGCCTACAGTTTGTTGCCTTTGTCAGTGAAAAATGGATGAGATGAAAGAAGAGAATGTCTCTTGAGTTAGAGGTTGTCTTCAGGCTGAGTGAAGCCCTGCGGTAGAAGCGTGTTAGTCCTCCCTCCTTTCCTCATTTCAGCTGTCCTGTGTGTTGCGGAAAAAAAGCCAATGAAACACTTCTCTTTCTTTTTTTTTTCCAACACAAAGTAGGAAAGAACTACAAGGAAACAGAGCAGAGTATTTTTTCCAGTTTGCCTTAGGGTTTCCTGGAATTTTTGCTACTGTACATTTATTTAAAGTAACTTTATCTGTTTAAATACATGCTGATCTTTGGTTGCTCTGAGATCAGAATCAGCCCCGAAGAATGCCTTTTGCTTGCAGTCATTTCTGTATTGTCAGTTCTTCCTCTGCACCCCCGCCACGCTGACCTCCGGGGTATCAGGTGACAGCAGGATAAACTGCAACACATGTGGTCTGGGCAGGCAGCGAGTTATGATCCGAACCGATACAGAAACTGTGATCTGTTGTCAATCTCCTCAAGGATGACAAAACAATCTGTTTCCAAATGAAGGTAGATGTGAGATAAATTCTCTGCCTGCCATTATATTTTTCTTGGCATTAACCAAGTGCTCTAACTGTTTTGTGGCTTTGTCACCACCAATTATGAACTAAAATAACATCATCTGCTGCAAAGTGCTGTGATCCAAAACTCCCATGTCTCTTTGCAGTGACATTGTGAATAAATAAAATCAGCTCCAATGATTCATTAATACATGTTTAATAAGGCTTTGCAAAGTTATGTCAGACACTTGGAGAGGATGTTTGGAACTAAAGGCTCAATCCCTCAGTGTCTAACCCAGACGAACTGCCTCCTTAATTTTGCTGAAACAATATGTGCAGTGAAGGGTTTGCTTGAGATCTGGAAAGGTTTTTGTTGTGAGCAATATTTAAAAATTCTGTGCGATTGTCATCATTATGTACCCCAAATGAAACAAGTCTTTTGTAGTGAAACTTAGGACATTATGCAACAAACTGAAATTTATTGTTTAATTCTCCAACCAAGATATTGCATAGCAAATGGAATTAATTAAAATTTTTTGTTGGCTGTCTCAATTTCCCAATAAGCATATTTTTATTTGAGCAATGTGTGTATATGAAAATATTTCAAGAAAAAATAAATAATTCAAGTAGAGCAGCTTTGTTGTAAATTACATTGCAATTTTTTTTCCTTAAATGTAATTTATAGCAGACTCATTTGTTAGAACTGGTAAGATGCTTATAGCTTTTAAAAAAGGTAAAATCATTAAATTTTTTATTGTCTAGACTATATGTAAGCCATTGCTAATTAATACTGCTCTTTCTGGTGACTTTGTGGCAGGCAAAGCAGGCAAACTTAAACAAACCAATTATAAATGATTTTTCAATGTAAACTTTTAACAGTGTAGCCTAAGGGCTTGCTCAACATAAAAGTGCAATTTAGAAAACATAAGTTTTAACTAAGGTCAAGATATATCAGGCAATGATGGATGTACATGTTAAAACATCTGGCTGTGGAATGACAACGTTTTCTTCAAGACTAAGCAAAATGTTGGTGGCAGTGATAAGGAGAATGAAAAATAACCTTGAATGAAGTGGCCAGAAGTTTTGGGTTTGGCATCTGGACTGCTGGTCTGTGCATTTTTTTTGAGTGTGTGTTGTTTTGGTTTTCTTCAGAGTTTTGCAAATCAGAGTTCCCTGGATGCTGCAAGCAGTAGAGTCTAAGTTTTAGACATATATTCTACAACAGGCCTATGAGAAAGTATCAAACTTTTTAACACAATCTGCTGTCCTGGGTCTCAGGTAGAAATTAGCCCTCTTTTCTTCTGTTCCCAGCTGCTAGAGCAGAGCCTCTTGGCTGTGGGAGTGTGCCACACGTGCCCCTCTGCCTGCGTGGGATGCGGCACTCACTGCTGTCACGGACACAGCTCATCTGGCTCTGTTTTTCCAGCTACTGAATGGAAAACGTCATGGTCCCATGTTGCAAAGCGCTGTTGCAGAATATCCCAACACCACGGGTTTAAGCTTGTTCGCTATTTTGGAGGAGTAGGTCTGGGGAGAAGATCCCCATTTGAATAGCTGGTAGTTGACTGTTCCACACTGTCTTTAAGATGCTTCATCCTAATTGTCTGTCTCCCAACAGCCTGAGTGAAGCTGGCACAGGCTCGCATCATGTGCTGTATCTAATTTGGTAGAAGCAGTCACATGCCCATAGTGCGATCTGTATCGCATTTGTATGGCTGAGTCATCTGGTATCAATTCTGGTGGAGCGAAGGCTCCATAGCTGCAAACCCTCACGTGTTCCTGCAGCTCCCGCTCCCGTGTGGTAATCCCTTGTGACAGTTCTGCTGCAGCCCTGCTCCTCTGCTCTTTCTCCAACTCACCCAACACCTCTTCTGTAGCTCAGGAATATCTTTTCCAAGACACTTGTGTCACCTCCTCCTGGATGCAGAAGTCCATTAAGTCACACAAGCTTTGTAAATGATCTCTGAACCTCTCACTTTTGCTGTACACAGCATAAGAAATCAGGGGTCATCAATGTATCCTCTTCCTTTGAGAAGTCCATAGCTTAGCCTCCCTTCACATGTGGTGTCTTCACAGCCTCTTGAAAAGAGGACAGAGAATATTGTTTCTTATGAAGCTACTTCCTTCTCTTTTCAGCTGAAAACTGTTGTCCTGGTCATCAACACAGCACCCGCCATGTCTGTTCCTGGCTGCTCCACTCACAGCAAGTAAGGAAAGACAGCCAAAGGCATAACCATGGTTTCACAAAATGTGTATGGAAACCAGAAATTGGAGCTGGGTCACAGGATTATCAGCCAAGCTCTGACTGGGTTTGTCATTTTGTCCAAGCAAAAACTAATTTTGCCAATGAAGTAAAGGCTAATTATTTTTGTTTTTAATAAAAACACTACCTTCTTCTATACTTATTAGAATTCCAGTCTTACTGACCAAACAGTGTATGTTCATAGCTGTTCGTCAAACCTAATGGATGCTACTTGAAAAAACAAAAAAATTACAGCTTAGTTGAATTAGAACAATTTATAACATCTGCAATCATACTTGTTTGTTCCCTCTTCTTATGAGCAAAGTCATTCCACTGGTGCGGTCTCCCCTCTTTATTTCTTGTCATCTATAATTACGTTGAAGGGATTAATAATCATGCATTTTATCCAGCGTCTCAGCTTGATGACAGGGCATTGTTTAATGAGAGCACAATCAGTGTCCTGGCTCTTTCGGAGAGCCAAGGCACTGCTCACAGTGGAAATCATTGAAAATAAACATGTGGAAGCTTAAGCGCTCTTTAATAACTCCTTTTGCTTATTTGGTTAGCAATTTTGATGATTTTGTCCATTGTGCCTGGCTCTGCTGCTGCAGAGGCATGGTTATTTATGGTGCCAGAGGAGGTTATGATCTCCTTATATAAACTACAGGACTGAGGCAGAATATAGTAAGTTCTGAGTCATAGTAAGTGCTTTAGTTCTTCAGCTGTAATGCCATTAGATCGAGAACTCGCCGTTAGACAGTAATAGAATTAGGATACTGATTAGGATACTGATGTGCCAAGTACCCAGAAAAGCTATGGATTTGTTACAGAGGCACACTTTGTCCTGTCTGTAGTTTTTATTTCTGCTTAGGTATTTAGCTCGTATTAGCTAATGGCAAGATGATGTTACAAAGTGGCACTGCCCATGTGTTGGAAGCAATTACTGGATTATTTCTTGCTCAGAGGTGCCACGGGTTGATGTACAGAGCTTGGGACCGTATGTGCTTGATCTGAAAGAAAGGACTTAAAAAGGTCTCTGCTGGGTAAGATGCAGCTTGCTTTCAGCATTGTGGTCCTTGAGTGTTACAATTTTTGCAGTGCTCGCAAAGTTTTTTAGGAAGCACTTTTCTGCCTTTTGTACCCCAGAGGTGTCCTGGACCGCTTTCCCTGCCAGGTAACATGGACAGTTTTCACAGGACCTCTGAGAAGGGTTCAGTCTGAGCAGAGGGCACTGGCTGAAAACCCACTTTTCCTGTTCTCTCCCTGACAGGAACCTGGAGAAGCTTGGCTTTGCAGTGTGTGATGGCTGCAGCATTTCCTGTGCCACAGCTCAGCTGGGTCAGGGCAGAGAGGGAGAGTGTAAACTGTCAGCATGCAGCTCCTGGCTGGCAGCATCCTGTGCCTGCTGGAGGGGCCAGAGCTTTGTCATCAGTGAAGTGAAAGGTGAGAATCGAGCAGGGGACAGAGGTTTGTCACCAGTGAAGCGAAACATAACTATAAATTAGGAGAGAGTGTGAGAGTGCCTGTTGACGTGTACTCAGACAAATCCTCATAGATAACCAAAGCTCAGGGTACCAGCATGGGTGGTGGTCCACCAAAAGGTACCACAGAATTAGTGCTTCAGTGCTCAGAGCCTTGTTGCATGCCTGTGGCACAGCAACAGACTGCTCTCAGCTAATTTTTGGGGGACTTGGACTCCAGTCCTGACTCAGGCAGTGAATACACCACCTGGTGTCAACCTTTCATTGGGTGACATCCTCTCCTGTAAATGCATTGTGAAGGACACTGCACTTTATTAAAGAAGGGAGCAGTTTTCCCTCAGACCTTCCTCAGATACTCAGCACATCACCAGGTAGCCTGGAACACACTCTGTCCTCTTGCTTTATATGAGTGATTCAGATTTTTGCATAATATATTTAATTTGTTACTTATGCATGTGGCAATTCAGAAGATATTTGAGTAGGACATTTCCTTTTCTTGTTACTGCTAGTACTTGAAATGATGAAAACTCATTCTTCCTCAAGGGGAGTACATGGGAAAGGTAGCCAAGTGCTCAGGCTGTGGGTGCTGGGACAGCAGTTTGTTCAACAAAAGTATATATTAGCACGGAACACAAGGGAGATATTTTTTTTCCTCTTCTGCATCCACTTTATTTTCCAATGACAGAAACCACCTATGAAAGACAAGAATAGTATTTTTTGAACAGACTCCATTTCTCCTTCAAAACCTTAATGTTGCCAGTGGGCCAGTTTAGCTGGCTGTTTTACATGATTCCACAGGGTCTGCTGGGGAGGGGGGGTGGGCTGAGATGAGTTCTGCTCCTACCCTTCCAGAGGTGCAAAGGGTTCCTGCCATCCTTACCTGCTTTAAGGCAGATTTTTATATAACATTATTTATAATTTGTCTAGCATAATATTTATTATGCTATATATTTTATGTTTATAGAATTAAAAAATTAATGCATCTGCTAAAACCATTGTATAATTTTATTATATTCTCTATTATATTGTATATTATTTTGCATTTATAATTTCGATTTTGGTTTTTTTCAGGTGGATGGAAGCTCAAAATGTGAAGAAATACTGAGAAACAAATAACTGGGCCACCCACAGGAGTCCTTCGTCCATCAATGCCCTCACACTCTTTTAACAAGACTTCTTGACTCAAGAGTAGCCTAAGAGGGTTAACTTAGGTTCTCTCTTCATGGTTACACACACACACACTTGCAGACCCCCACAGAAGGAAAAGGGTGCCTAAAATCCAGGAAGCCCAGGAACAACTGGAGGCTGGAGCCAAGACCCAACCATCCCCTACCCCAGTGCCGTCCCTGTTTTGCAATGCTAGTTCATTACATCAGCATACTTTCAGCCTGTCAATACCAACCCACGTCTTCTCAGCCCTGCTGTCCTGACAACCTCTTGTCTTCCCTCTACTTGGTCATCTGTGCTGGCTTGGTACCTTAACCCCACTTTTCTCCTGCTCTGCATCAGTGGTACTTGTGTAAGTTTGCTCTGAGGTGCTTTGCAAGGAAATGCCCTGCAGAATGAATTCCCTAATGACCCTCTCATTAACAGTTCTCTCTGCCAAATGCTGTTTGCTTTTACTTTCAGAACTGTCTGCATCAATGATGAGTTCCTCCACTTGGAAATTATTTACATAAAGTATTGTTCTCATCTTGCTGCCACAGACAGCAGCTCTGCTCTGGACTGGGTGAGAGGGAGTCCCTGTGATGACTTCATGGAACAGTGCAGTTTCTGGGAACAGCAGGATATCCCATCAGGAACATACCTCTGCCCAAGGGGGAGGGCTGTGTGGTGAAGCAGTTGTGGCAGAGCATCTCCACAGCACTACTGCTTATTTCCTGTAATCTACACATGTGAGGGGCTAAAGTCTTGAGGACAAAATTAGTGCAGATTGAAGTTACCGATACATTTGGTCCAGGAGATTGGACAGGTTTTTGATCTTTGAGGAAATACATCTCTCTGGATGTTATGCAGAGGGGGGCACATGGGAGTGTGCAATGACACTAGGCAAGACGGAGCAATGACCAGTGAAAGCAAATGCCAGACAACAGTTGTCTCTGCAGGATGCATCTGAGGAGAGCTGGGAATTTCCATACCCTCCTGGCTGCCCTGCCGGAGATATGTGCTCGAGTACTTCACAGCAAAAAAAGTCCTGGGAAAAGCAGAACTATTTCTTGTGATAGAGCTTGGCTGCATATTTTGGGAAGAGGAGCTTGTCAGGGATGCTGCTGCACTCAGGCTGAACCTGTGGGAAGTGTGCCTGTTCCTAATAAATGTTGTGTGTATTTATGTGGCAGTCATTGTGCTTTGCAAGGAGGGAGTCACAGAAATAATTAGTTAAGAGCGTGAGGTTTTTGGCACAGATTCCCTTTCTCAAGTAGCTGTGATGTTCATATATAAGAAAAATTGATTTGGCATCTAGACAGGATTTCAGCACGCTCATGGTTATGGAAATCAGCTATGGGCATGGAGGAAATCTGTATATTGATTCATAAACTGACTTGATGACTTGTTCATGCTTTAATATTTTCATGGGCTTTTGCCCAAAATAAAATTGTCAGTAAGTACCACTTGACTGTGCTACAGCACCATCTAAAATGGTGGGAAGAATGCAGGGAAGAAAAGGAATTTCCTATTAGGCAGAAGACTTTACTTTCTGTGCTAATAAATTTTTTCCTTATAGATGAGCATTTTTGTCACAGCCCTTGCTATTGTATTAAAATGGGCACGTGTATAACACCCAGTGAAAAATGATTTCCTGTGATAGCCCCTGAGTTTCATGTACACTTTTCATTTTGCAAAAGCTCAGGACGTCCAGTCCTCCTACTCACACCACCATGTGCCCGTGCTGCTGGATCTGCCATAGCCGTGTGTAGGTAACAGGATGAGAAACTGCTTACTTTGGTATCGTGTGGTAGGACAAAAGCCAGCATGGGTTGCTGACTCTTTTTTCCTCCCAGGCTGGCATGGGCTGTGTTTAGTCAGCACCAGCACTGACCCAAGACTGCCTCGCTGAGAACACCCACTAATACCCTGACTCCTCATGAACATATTTCTCTGCAGGTTTAAAATCTTAATCCCTGAATAACACCTCCGCCTGCCTCGTGGTTTTCTTTGGAGGCCTTCCAGCGTTGACCGATCCTGACCCTATTTGCCCTAAGCCATGTGGGCTCCAACTGGAGGCAGTGTGGCTGCTGGCCATTGTTGAAACGAGCGGAAACGATGTCATGTGTAATTTCATCTAAGATCCAGCGAGACAACAATATGTGACCAAATACTGGTCTGATTTGTAACAGTATGCTTCCGCTGTGCCTCCAGAAGGAATCAATGGGTGTAATGTGAGTCACAACTCGTACACTGTGCCATAGCAGAGCAGAATTTTCTCCGTGAATAACATCCCTTTTGGCAAGACACGGGAAAAAAAAGCCTGGAGATCTATGTTATATTGAAATGCATGCTTCAGGAAAGAGGGCTTATATGGAAAAGTACATTTTGAGGGTCCAGGTTGCTCCCTGTGGGCTAAATCTTCCCTTATGACAGTTGGTTACTCATGTTCACAAAATTTCTGCAAGTTTTTTCCATGATTAGGGTGTAGGATTAAAAGATCTCTGGGGCCTTGTTTGACATTATTGTGCTTGGAACCTTACATACTGAAAGTATTCATGGAGAAACCAGGGAGATGTCTCATGGTGTCTCAAGATGGGCTGCTAGAAACACAGAGAATTTCCATACCCTCAGGAAGAGGCAAGAAGGTTATTTTGTTATTTGGTGTTTGGCTGCTTGCTGATTATTAAACAGCCTGCCAAACTTGGGCTTAATGAGTAATTTAAATGTAGTTTGAAGGCAGCCTTTGTTTCCTTCACCTGGTATTTTAAGAAAAATCCCTTAAAATTAATTGATTGACAAACTCTCAAATTGGTGCTGTCTATGTAGCATGCACTGGCCAAAACTGATGGGAGCACTGGCATCTTGGTTGAGGCTGCTCTAAACCCTTCAGAGAACCTCTTCTTGCCCTCTCTTTATGCTCTTGGGTAGGAGAGGGCATGTTTAGTTTTCTGCTTACTCTATCCCCTTTTGTACTTGTTCATTTTCTAGGTGCATAAAGGAGAGGAGGTCATTTGTGCACATGGGATAAAGAGGTATTATGAATTCTAAAGTGTTTGCTTTATTGGGAAAAGCACAGTGAGCAGGAGAGCGCAGGAACATAATGTGTGAATTTTTAATGAATGCTGTGCCAAGTGTTTGTGCACTTTTTTTTTCTACCTGTAGCAGCTTTATTCATTTGGGAGAGTACTGCGTACAAGATACTCTTTAGTAGTATGCTGGCTGCTGTTTAGTTTTAATAAATTAAATCCCTTATATCAATGTAATATTCTTTAGACAAGCACTTCCAAGACAGATTAGAAATGAACTTAAGGGGATTAAAAGCTTCTCTTGCTAAAAACAATGTTTCAGATGGGAAATCCACTTATTTATGTCACTTTCAGTGGACTACATTTGTCTTTAATATGCTACTGTTAAAGACAGCAGTGCTTGCCCATGACTGCAGCCTTTCTGCTCTACTTTACATACACAGCAATGTTTATTTTCTTCTGAACAGTAAGTCGCTTTGGGAAGGATTGATGGCTTCCCATAAAACTGCTAGCAACTATTTTCTCCTTATTTAGAGAAAACAAAAGATTTAATGGATCTGGCATTTTAAATAGCATCAGCCTCTTTGTAAAATCAGAAATTATGTGAATGGAAGGCACGAGCAGAGAGAAAAAAATCTGCTTTGATTTTCCCCTTGCTGCATTGTAGCAGGCTGACAATATCAACTGGAAGGTTCTTGCTGTCTGTGAAATCCTGGACATCTTGAGAGCAGCCTGCTTTAGGTGGTGTTAGCTCTGGTCTGTGCAACAGGCTGAGGGGGAGGCACCAGCTCACATGCTGTTTCCTCTAACTCATACCAGGTTATCCATTTCTGTATTAAACACTTGTCCAAGTACATGGTCCAGTGGTGTGTCAATCCCAGTGGTGGCCTCTGATACCAACCCAAAATACCTTGATTTTAAATATTGTAAAATATATAACAGTATACCATATAATGCATAATATACAGTATAATGACATATATTACCTGCTAGATTTGGCGCACCACCACTCTGCAGATATAAACACTGTTGTTGGGCAGCTTGTACATGGGATCAGATGCCCCCTTCTCATGTCATAACTACCCAATTAGTGCTCCATCCATAGACATCCAGCATGAACTGCGTGCTTTGGTCAACCCAGCAAAGCTGCAGCCACACCCCTGTCCAGAGCCTTGTCCTGCTGGATACCTGGCTGTGCTCAGAGGACTGTGGACATTGTTAACAGGAAGCCTTTCAGTCCTAGGCTCTGGTAGGGGTTTCTTATTAATCACCAGCCAAGTCACATAATACTGACCTGAGAAAGGCTGCCTCCTGATGCTCGCAGATTGTGATGTTTCAACAGGACAGGATCCACCTCTGGGCAATAAAGGAGGAGGCTCTTATAGGCATGAACAAGGACAAAACTGAATATTCTGAGTATTCACGCAATTTTGAGACCATATTTCAGTCCCACAGGAGACAATCCAGCAGTCTTAACTTTCCTAGCATCGATGTTCGGTAGTCTGAACTTTCAGTTCAGCTCCTGGACTGCAAAAATGCACTGTTTTGGAGTTTACTACTCACAGCTGTGAATGCAGTGAGGACAAAGAAGGTACTAGGGCACAGCTGATCTCCCAAAAGGGTGAAAAAAGGAAGATCTCCTCACAAAGCTGCTGGGAAGAGGAGACTAGAGAGCCTTTTAGGACAATTTGGTTTTGCCTTTTCTTAAGTGACTTAAAAGTCTTTGGTCTACAGCGAGGATGGAAGAAATGATCACAGTAAAATGAAAAATGGAAGAAATATGTAAAATTAATGTTTTAATTGGATCAAGGCCTTTCAGTCTATTTATTGTTGCCCTTTGCACGTGGGACCATGAAACTACAGTGCTTGCTCCTTACATGTCAGCTCCAAGAGCTCAGCTATGGTTTGCAGATCTGTTATTATTCAATTGCACCACACCTAGCTTGGGCAGAGAGGTTCCACCTCACAGGAAATAAAGTTTGCCTTGGTAACTGTGTCCTTGACACAGTGCTGGATTCTGTTATTTTAGGCACACCTCCCCCCATCATTATTTAAAACAGTTTCACAATTTCTATTCCATCATGTTTCATTATACAGTGAAGTATTATTTATTTAAATGGTTTTGGAAGTAATTTATTTCCTGGTACCTGGTTAAAACAAGATCATTTGCCTTAATGCCTTTGGGCCATTGATACTCTTGGATCCACTGTCCAGCCTCGTTCAGTCTTCAAACACTGTTAGTGTCCCCTTTCCTCATCCAGAAGCTGACATTCAGATTGAATTATAATGCATCTGATCAAGCAAGGGATACATTTTGAAAGCAAAGCTCAAAGATTGAGTTGCATGACTCCTCAGGTATTCAAAAGAGCCGTACAGTGAGGCTTTGTATTAACCTTGTATTCCTGGGATTGAATGAGAATAGGCTGGTAAGCAGAAATTAAACCACCATCTTTATTTTTAACTATTTTGTTCTGTTTTCTGAAGCTAGATTTCACTCCTTTGCCTGAAACCACATTTTTTTGCTAGTCCTAGCATTTATCAGATATCTAAATCGTTGTATATTGTACATGATAACAAGATCTGACTGAAATTTCACCAGTTTCATTAATTTTAGAGTGAAGAGGGTAATTTTCTGCACAGTAATGATGTTCTCTTCTGTTACCGTAGCCACTATTTGTGCTCTGGTCATAACACCCGAGGATAAAATATATATACATTGCTACAAAACTTAGCTGAAAAATAAAACAAAAATATTGTTCTAGAAAAAATATATAATGAGGATCAGGGATGGGATTTCACTGAGAAATGTGGTGTAAAAATGCTTCTCATTTTAAATTAAGCTTTCAATGGCAAGTGCTTGGCTTTCAGCAACTTCTCTGAAACCCTTTTAATTGAAGTTCCTTGAAAATCTGGGGAGTTCAGCTCAAGTTCACCTCCAAAACCCATCCTGATTTCATTAAGGATCTGATCTTTCTTTATTTGCCAATAAAATATATATATAAATGTGTGTGAGTGTGTATAAATCAGTATCTGCTAGATAACTTGTTATGTATTGTGGGGTTTTTGTTGTTTTTTTTTTTTAAAGGAACAATTTTCCTTTTTCTGATGAAGGATGAACTCTGCTCTGTGCATGCAATGAAAGCTGGAACAAGCAATCCATGGGAGGTTCTTCCCATTCCCCAATCCAGGATGGGATTTGGAGGGCACAACATACTTATTGCTTCCCTCATCTGACTTGTGTTCTGTATCAGTTGTGTCAGTCTCACCATCATCCCTCCATGGCCTGGCTAAGGACAGTGTAGTGTTTCCTTGGTGTTTGTGGTAACACAGTGCAAACACCATGATCAGCATGAGCTGAGGACTGAGCTTGCTTTGGTCAGGCTTAAGGTATTGTCACATTATTTGCATGTCAATATTTCCTGTTCCTTTTTTCTAAGACTCAATGAAAGTCTTGATTATTTGAAAGGAAGGGTCTTGCTCACGATTTATATCTGGACAGTGATTTCACCTTTTTTTCCCCCCTTTTTTCATCTTCATTCATTTTCCAGATGCAGTGGTGACATATGCCTGTAACTAACTGAGACTATATCAAGGCATATTATCTCTGAATCAGTAAAACAATAAGACATCTTTAAAAATTATATCCATACATCAGAGGTTTTCAACTCAGCTACAGGGTCCTTTCAAAGCCGTGAGGTTGGAGACATTAAATTTGCCCCTTCTGGTCAGAAAACTGTGTTCCCATTTCCTTCCAAATCAGCTCTGTTGTGTAGATTCCCATGGGACCAAGAGGAAGGGTTCCTGGGAATTGCTGGCATTCCCGCTTTTATTTTGTGTAAGACTCCAGATGAAAATGTGTTGAAAACAGTGTAAATCCTGAATACCCCAAGGCAGAGAGTTGTGATATAGTCAAATCCTGTGCCAGTCCACCGTGTAGCAGCATGCCAATGACTCTTCCATTAGTTATCACTTAGGTACCTGTTTCTCAGTTTCATCCCACTACTGGAATAATAATTGATGTCAGGTTCCTTTATTTTAATCAATTATTTTATTCTATTACCATTGCAACTAGTACCTCTTCCACAAGGCTCCTCACAAGCTCTGCAAGTTGCTATCTGCAGTTTTAGTGAATCAGATCTCAGTGTTTCTGATCGGGTCCAGCTGGAACCACACATCTTTGTTTCATGTATTTAATATACTCAAAATGCACTAAATGACAGTTTATAATATCATTATCAACAGTTAAAGACATTATAACTTCAAGAAATGAAAAGAAAGTGCAGCCATATGTGGAAATGCTTTATTTTGTGCACTTTTAACCCTCTCAATAGTTCAGCTGCAAAAATGGGGATAGCAATGAGAGGCAGGGAGAAAATCATATATCTGCAAAATCATTTTTCAACTTTCTGTCCACTGCTGTCATGAAAGAGCACTGAGCTATTTGGATGGTAAATAACAACCAAGGACTAATTTATTTTTCTTCATAAAATTATTTCTAGAATTGGATTCAAATGTGTTCCTTATTACACGGTTTGATAATTCAGTGATGCTTTCCCCCCATAACATACGAGCTGATTTAAACCTTCACTCCAAACAGCCTCGGGCTTATTAAGAACAGTGTGGACTGAGTATGGATTAGGTTTAAAAGTAATAAAAAAGTAGACCTGTTGGTTAGGTGAAAAATTCACTATCAGATTCCTGAGTGCAGCTTTCTTTTCATGTGCAAACTGCATTAAATGAGGCATTTAATTCAACAAATCCATAGTTCTGATCCACCAGAAATAGAGACTGGGTTAGTTCAATTTGTAACAAACGATCTCCATATGATCAAAGTCCTGAGAGCTGATTCCAACATACTGCTTAAATTAGTCTAACACCGAAGTGTTTGGCTCTGGGACAATATTTGGAATGTCTTACCAGAAGAAAAATTCCTCTGCACACATGGTTCCAATATCTGGGAATGCCAACCTTGCTTTTTAATGGGCTGACAGGGAGCCTCCGTGCTAACTTTCTGACTCCAAAAAGTTCTTGTGCTGTCACCCGCAAACCAGCTTGGATAATTTTTCCTTGGCTTCCTTATTAAAGCCTGAATGAAGGGATTGTGTGGCTTTCTTAATGTCACTTGGTCTGCTTGCCATAAATTCAAGCACTCATGATGAAAGCTCCACTTATATTTCGCTGGGAAATGGAATCAAGGAGAATGCACCCTCGTTCACAATAAATAACTAAAGTTGAGTTATTAAGTGTATTTCATATACCGGTGCCTTATTACATCAGCAGTTTAGATAATGGCTTCTTAAAAATACTCCTTCTCTGAAATGTATGACGAGCGAGTTGCACATAGGATCCCTATGCACAAACCCAACCGGCCAGCTAGAGCAATAACTTAGGACTGTATTAACAAATATCAAATATTTACATTTTTACATGCTGCTGTCTGTTTAGATTAAGCAACCATAGCAATAACAGCAGTCAGCAGTGAGGGCCGTATTTGCTCGATCCCTGCCAGGGAATTCTCAGCTGGGATTGTTTGTTTGCTTTGTGCAGTGAAGACTCAAGCTGTTTACACTGTAGCTCCAGTTTTAGAGAGTGCTAATTATGCTCCACTGCTGAACCCCTCTCCTTCTCAGGATCTGCTGTTCTGCAAAAATACTTAATATTGGTCTCAAGGAAAGCAATCTGACTCACTGCAGGCAACAAAGGGTGCCCCAGTGCCTTATAACTTTTTTTTAATGTGGTAAGAGTGGCTAAATGGAAGTTCATGCCTTTACTTGCTTGCTTTTTTTCTTTTTTTTTTAAAGTATGGACAACAGTTTCAAAGTCCTTGGCTGAATTTGCTCTCACAATTTTACTGCTTTTTATGGAACTTCTTAAAGTGAAATGGGCTGATGTAATTCAGCTAGAGGGGTGCGTAGCATCTATCTCTCTCTTTACATATATTAAACATGCATATCATCTCATAACCTTTTCCCCAGTTATTGTATTTGCAGTGGGATGTAATAAATTGAGGCTCACCCAGAAACAGGCAGAACTGACAGTGAGTAAATTCCCCGATTAGCATGTTATTGTTATAACTTTGCAGTTCCTTCCTGATTAGTTAAAATATATGTTGCATGGCTATGAGACTTTTTTAAAATCTGTGCTAAGCATTGCTTGATACTTTATGGGCGAAGGAGGCAGGATGAAGGATGAAAGGTTGGCATTCAGAAATTCAGCAAAACCACTGTTTTCATGGTAACTGTGCTGAACAGGTGGCTAAGTAAGCCAATTAAACAGACTTTAAGAACAAATTATGATAGTAATTCATTGTCTGGGATCATTGAAATGCACTGTGTGGAATCTGTTCCCCAGAGCAACCTGAATAATGAAAACCTATTTTTATATAATTTTATTGTTTTCCTACCATCATGAAATGTTCAAAGGATCTAACTTTTTTTCTTTTTTTTTAAAAAAAAAAAAACCTTAAGGGTGGATAAAGGGGGAAAGGAGAGAGGAAATTTTCCAGAATTTTTTAAAAAGGACATGATCCAATTAAAAAAACCAAATTACTAACATGTAAAAGCATTTCAAACAAAACAAACAGATGTAGGGGCTTCACTCCAGTTGTGGGGAATGATTGTCCAAGGATATGGAGGACAATGCTCCAAACCATCTTCATGAGCTGATTCAGCCCTCTCAGCATCAACTCTTTCACCTCATTGGCATAGCTTTAAAGGTCACACAGGTCCTGACAACTTTGGGCCTATAACTAGTAGTGTCCAGTTCAAATCATCTCCTCTGCATGGTACTGCCCAGTGATATGCTGGAGTTGATTAAAAACCGCACTAAACAACACTATATATACACATACACATATACATACACATATACATATACATATATTTATATTTATTTATATTTATATTTATATCTATAGGATGGTAATAGTATATTTCTGTTCAGATCTGAGACAGAAAAGGGTTCTCCAGAATGATTTCAGGCCATTGTATAGCAACAGCTCCAAGTGGCCACATAGGGCTGCATTTGAACTGCTGACCTAGGAACAAAATAAATTACGTGTGGGCTGAGGTATGGAGATGGTGAGTGACAGAAGAATAGTGCTCAGAAATGGTGTTCAAGAGATTCTGTATTCATTTAAGCAGTGTAACTGTTTAGCCAATTTATTCATTTGACAAGTTCCTTTCTAACCATCCTAATTCACCATTTAGCCTAAGATGGCCTTCATTAGTTTATTAGATATTCATCGAAAGAGATTTTAGCATAAATACAGTTCCAGAGAGGATTACCGCCCAGGGAATCTATTCTTTTAACCTACTTATTCGGCTATCAAGTATTTGTTGAAAAGGACTCGTATTTGCTTAGTCTCTTAATGAAGTCTAGAAAAGCTTTTCTGCAAAGGGAATATTGTTTTGTCAAAATTAGCTTACTTAAATAGCTTTCAAAGCAGTCGAAGAACAAAGATTTCAAAGCCACAGCTCCAGCCTAATATTTACTTTTTACACTGTTCAGTAGTTTAGACTTGCCAGAAAAAGTGCACTTGTGCTTTTTTGTTTTGTTTTGTTTAAATTTCTCTGCTTCTAGTTGTGAGATATATATGTCATTTCTAGGGGTATGGAACTAATTGAGGAATATGTCCTGCCCTTGTTGAGGTGAACAGGGCAGATAAATAAAAACTCCATTGGACATAAATCTCCTCCACTAACATCAAAGAAACAGGATCCTGCTAAGTGTATTTGTATAATGCAGTAATTTATGCAAAAAGCAGCTTTTGTCAGCAATGCAACAAAGCAGCTTTGATAAATGTCCCCTAATTTATTGTCATGTATCTCAAATCAAAGTAAAACATTTACAGCCTGCATACTGAAGGAACCCAGGCCCAGGGTACTTAAAGGGTTTCTCTCCCTTTCCATCTCCCCCCCTCCTTCTTTAAAAAAAAAAAAGTACAAAAAGCTAAGTTGGGCAAAAGGTTAAAAAGGATCTGTTTTGAATGCTAAGTACTTTATACAAATTATGGGCAAAAAATAATAATGAATCTACTTAAAGAATGACAGAAAAGCCTGTACAAATTCAGATTAAAAAATCCGCTTAGCTTTTCTCTTATGGGTGGTGTTTGACGAATCATAATGTGGACGCTAATTATGTTTTACAGCGACATTTCCAGTTTCTCATGTTCTGAAGGAATAAAACGGTGACTGCAGACAGTGGCTGTTTGCAGTCAGGTCTTCTCTTCCTGTCTCACCTATAGGCTCTCCTGGGCAGCCATCTTTCACATACATGGCACATTCTGGAAATCAGCCGAAGTGTGAATTGTTGGGGAGAACTTTTATTACAAACTTCAGGCAGGAAAATCACACCCTGGAAGAGGACAAGGTCAACACTGCCAGGAGTTCCATTCCCACATAGAGCTAATGGTACTTCTGTGGTGCAGAAGCATGTTGACTTTTCATCCTGCTTCTTGGGATAATTATTAGACCGACGGGTTTGACATAGCCAAGCAGTCTGCTTGGTCTTGCATTGCACAGAAGTTGTACAAAAGACCGTTAAAAAAAAAAAAAAAGATATCATGAATGAATATGGCACTAGTACAGATACTAGTACAGAGAAGCTGTGGCTGCCCCATCCCTGGAAGTGTTCAGGACCAGATCAGATGGAGCTCTGAGTAATCTGGTCTAGTGGAAAATGTCCCTGCCCAAGGCAGGGTGGTTAGAGCTAGGTGATCTTTAAGATCCCTTCCAACCTAAGCTGTTCTATGATTCTCTGGCTGTTAAGGCTTGACATGATGGTGTTGATGACGTTGGCAGCACGCCCTGGCACGAGCAACCATGTGGGAGCCACTGTGTCGTGGCCAGCGGTTCACCCTGCTGGAAGTCTCCCCAGAAGCATGTCTCCAGACAAATGCTCTGCCTCCAGCTGAGCACTGAGGTCTGCAGGGCTCTCTCTGAGGAGACCAGAAGAGAAAAATCAGCATCAAACATGCTACTCGCCCCACAGGGCAGCTGCTGGGGCTGGAGGGAAGGCCAGACCAGGGAAGGACTGAAATCAGCAGGCTGGAGGGCACTATGTCATGCCTATTGATCAGATGGTAAATGAGAAGTACGTGGGTTTTTCAGTCACCCGCAATGTCTTTCAGTTAAAAAGACCAAATGTGATATGGCTCCTCCTCAGGCCCCTTTGATATTTAGGGGGGGTGATAAATTAAGTTCTGTTTCAGCCGAGATCTAGCACGGCTCCACATGTCAGTTTGCTTCAGAAGTGGGTAGCATTTCTATGTTTTTTACTTGGAAAGCTCTGTTTATAATAAAACAAACATACAGCTTCAGGAGTACAATATCCTTTGAGAGGAGTTGTTTCAAAGTGTTTTACAACCCATCTGGTAGACTGACTCTAACCATTAGGCATGTTCTTTGGAGAAAATGCCTTATTCACACAGATAGTAGTATGGCTCTGGTATTGCAAACCAGAAGAATGAAACTTTGCAAAGCCAGGCCCGCTGCACCATAAAACAGAGACACTGAGAAAGTGAAAAGGAGCAGTTGTCAAAAAAAAAAAAAAAAAAAAAAAAAAAAAAGGTTTCATTTTCTTTCATTTTCTTTGTATAAAAGTTCTGCCTGCTGGGAATAAGTCTGCCTCTCCCAGCACCAGCTCGCCTCTTGGAAGAGCATAAGTCATCTGTAGTATGGAGCAATTCAATCTAATTTCTTATGCGTGTCTCTCTTTGTTGCTGTTGTAATTAACACACATTAAGGTCATAAGTTAGCATATAATGATATAAGTTAGTATCCTAATTGCTAGGTTTATAATTAAAATTTTGAACAAATATTTTGCAGCTAAAGTCAATGAAATGGGAATTGTTTATGTCAAAACCATCACAAAAATCTCTTAGCAAAGCTAATCACAAGGTCACTCCTTTTGAATGTGTAAGGCTCAAGGAGCTGTGCCCACAAACAGGCTGTCTTTCACCAAAAAGAGCAACCTCTCCTCCCAAAACACATAGTTAATCCCATGGAAGACTTCATCATCATCACAGGGCAGAGCAGAATGTGGCACAACAGTGGCAGGACCAAAGCAACAGCCCACGTGAGTATATGATGTATGTAAGTATGCATATGTGTGTACACATACATATATGTGCACATAGTAAATCCTGTCCCTATATGTACATTTATGCATATAGACACATGCACCCCATATGAATACATACCATATGGACATCATCTGTGTGTGTATAGATTTTTATATATATATATATATGTATATCTTTATTTACATGAGTATATATATTTATACACACACACACATATAAAACTGCACATATATATACACATATGACATATGTAGCTATGAAGCATCTCTACCAAGACTAAGTTATAAAATCTGGCTGCCTCAGTGGGTGTGCACTGGTAGGAGGGCAGCTGTGAGCAGACACCAGTAGATGCCAGAGTGGTCATGCTGGAGGAACCCACACACGGAGGATGAAACCATTGTGAGGGTAAGTAAGATTTCTCAGAGGAGAGTATCACCAGCAGCACTGGAGGCAGCTGAGCGGGGCCTGATCGGGTAGCAGGGACCACTGAGTTCATTGAGCCTGACCTAATGTTAGGAAGGGGCTCTCAAGCCTCCCACTGGGGATGCCAGACAAATCCCTGTGCTTCATGGGATGTATCGCATTTCAGATACCACTAATTAATCTAACGCGTGAAAAATCATGTAAACCCAGAGCTTGACAAACATACGCAAACAGTGAAAGGTTCTGAGGGACGTGGCCTAAATGCTGATGTTCTGTGGGCAGGAAGAGACTAAACACAAAAAAGCAAACCATTAAATGAGACCTTTTTTGTTCAAGTTATAAATAGAAATGAGAACAATACACTTGAAGATCATGAAAAAATCCTTGGCCATTTTAACTTATGAACAGTCAGAAAGGGAAGAGGTCTCTCCCACTGGTTGGGCATGCAGGTGACATGGTGGAGGGACCTTGGTGCTGCTGGGGAGCTGCCAGCACAGCCATGCCATCACTTCAGGTCTTCACGTGACACAAAGAACTGGCTACACAAGCATCACCAGCACCACACACGTGGGAAAGGCTAACCCTGAAGGTCACACACCATAGTGACTTTCCTAACCTCAGCTTCATCGCTCAGCTCTTCTGGTACGAGCAGGAAACAGAAGCAGAAGGAGGATGGGTGAACATAAAGAGTAAAATGAGAAATGTACCCATGGGAGAACTGAGAGTTGTGGTGAGACCCAGCACTCGATTTATCAGCATCTGGTAATTTATCTGATCACCATCTATGATGTAATTTAAGATGCTCAGCTCATGCCCTAGGCATGCACACCCCGCAGCCCCCAGTGAGCTCTGCATAGGAGATCTGATGGGGCTGCCTGGTTATAACACCTGGCCAGGATTCATAAAAATTAGTGAGGTCAAAGGAAAGCCCTTAAGATTAAATTTAAAATGGAGTTAGGAAGAAAAGAAACATGGTCAGGAGAGCTCTTCAGCAGGTATTTCATGTTAAAAATACATTGTCCTACAGATACTGGTGCACTGTGGTGTGCTCCCCTGATGCGGAGGTGAGTGGTGGCAAGGGCTTGGCATCCTGCAGCCAGGGGGACTCACATCTTCTTGGCAATGTATGCTGCCTCTTGCTTTCAAAATAGGCTTTTTTGTCTTGCTTGTTACAGCAATAAACTTTGCATTTCTGAGCAGAGCACCTGATTGCTGCACTTCTGTGTCACTGCACCAGAGCCCCCAGGCACAGCCACATCCTGCCCCGAGGTCTGCAGACCTGTCTGTGTGTGCTCGCTGGTGCTTCATCTTCAGAAGAAAGTGTTTCTGGAGTGCCATCAGAAGCTTCTCTGGTTTGAATTTTGAATGGAAAAAGGGGTCTAACACTGTGAACTCGTGAAAGGAGAAGTCTTCCTTCAATACACTATTTTCTTACCTTTCTGAGTAAGTGAAACCAAGAAACCTTCCCCTGTCCTGTGTTTCTTTTTCACACCAATAAAAGATTTCCAGACCCAGTTAGCAATCACTCACATTCTCCTTCTCCTTAGTACAACAAGAAAAAGGCAAATTACAATTTTTACATTACTTGATAACATTACAGTGAGGCAGGTGTGTTTTCCAAAGTTAAATTAGCAGCAAATCTTGAAATATAAATCTATATATTAACCAGACAAGTTTCAGGCTATCCATTCAGCAGGAAAAGCCTACCCAAGGTGTGCTGTACAGCGGTGGTACAGCCTGCAGGGACACCTGAGTGAGAGAGGGGACAGTGGGTGCCGTGGGCAGGCAGCTGCCTGCACCCTGCCTGCAGCACCCATGCCTGGCCAGGGCCACTTAAAATAATGTCAGTGGCTGGAGCTTGTGAAGAAATTTTATCCCAGTACTTTCAAAGCAGAGGCAGCTGTGAGTAGCTGTTAAATAGACACAAACAAGAGCTCGGTCCAAAATATGCATGTTCAACAGAGTGCTTTATATATAAGTTGTGCAACAAGACCGCAAAAATGAAGAAACCAAAACATATTAATTATTTGAAATAGAAACACTCCCTTTTTGGAAGGCAGGCACCCTTTTTAGATGTGTTATTTCAGCGTCACATTGATTTTTTAAATCTCTGAAGTCCCTTTATCTCAGTGCACATATTTTATGAGAGTTACATTTTGACACATGGTTTTGGTTTATCATGTAATGCTTCAATAAGTAAATGCAAATTACCAATAATGATCTTTTAAATTTGAAACATAACTTGACCAAAAACAAACTTTTCAAGCAAATAAATGGAAAGAGATTTTTTTTTAAGTTTGTCTTATTTCACAGATTAATTTTAGTGTCTGACACACACATTTCAAAGAAGTACACTTTTAAAGTGAGTAGGACAAATAAAAAAAATCCAACAAAATCAGCACCCCCCCACACCCCCCAATCTTGGAATGTGTCATTAAAACCACATGGATTTTAAATTCTTGTTCTTATACAGAAAATTACATTAACAGATTTTGACCTCAAGACTAAGCCAAGTTACATGTGTTAAAGGCCCAGCATCTCTCCTCTGATCCACAGGGCTGTTCCTGCATACTTACTAAATAAATGCAGCCTACTGATGTAATAGCATCCTGCATATGTCTCGTATTAATGGTATTTTCCTAATAGTAATAGCATTAAAAGCCTGCCTACTTTGCTATTGAGTTACCCTATTTAGGATAATTTGTGCAGAAAGACTATGCTTGAGCATGTGAACAAGCATATCATTTTATAACATTTAACTTAAAATATTGAAATCAAAGCAAGCTGCCAGTTTGATTCCAGAATCAGTATTTTTCCATTTAAAGAAAAAAAAAAAGAAAAAAAAAAGAAAAAATCGGTTGTGTTTCTTGAATAATTTATTGTCTGTAGTTTTGTTGTATTTTCCATGTGGAATTGATGGAGAAAAAGCACTTTCCTTTCTAAAGAAAGTTCGGAAGAGTGAAAATTCACACATGGAAAACAAATGAGCATCGGGAAACACTCCTCGTAGCTAATGGCTACTTGGTATGTCGCCAGAATTCATACAGATCCTTAAAATCAAGTAAATTATGCCCGCAGTGATAGCTCCCTTTTGCTGGAGTCCCACAACAACCACCAAATGGTGGAGCGAAGCTGAACTGCCAAGTTTCATTTTTCACCTCCCGATTCCTTTCAATTAAGTAGATTCGTTTGCTGTAGAAGGGCCTATGCATATTTTATAGCCCCAACCCCTCTCTCAGGTGCGCTCTCAGCGCCCTGGCTGCACCCCGGCAGTGCCCGGGCACGTGTGTCCCCGCGCCATCCGCGCTCCCAATCCCATCCTGCCCACGCGGGCAGCGGCTCCCAAAGGCAGGGATTATCCATACCACTGTGCTGAGTCAAAAAAGAAAGGAATGGCAGAGGTGAAAGCAATCAAGCACATGCATCTTCTTCAAACAGCCCACTAAAGGTAAATGGAGAGAATACGAGCTTTCAAAGGTGTACATATATAAAAAACAAGCGTTACTCTCCTGCTCTGTTCTTGTGATAAGAGATCACACACTTCAAATGCCTTATTGAACTCAAGGTTAAGGAACCTGCGCTCATCACATGACAGATTAAATAACTGGTGAATTATGTGCTAGAAAAATTAGGATGGATTACACAAATATCTGTTAAGGCTATGATAAATATTTATAAACAATCTTCCTTGCAGAACATGTCTCTGTCATTCATTTCACTGCAATGAAAAACCTGGAACAATGGAACTAATGACTACATTGTTCCAAAGTTAAGTAGTATATCTAATAAGGAAAATAATCAAATGAGCCAAATTCTTTATGAACACAACAGTGAAGCAATTAAAATAAATGTGATTTTCCAGATCAAAACTTCTGGCTGTTAATTGCTATATGGCACCTATCCTAGTCATATGAGTTTCCCTTGCAGCTGTTTTTATTTCATGATACATTTTGAAATCCCAGGAGCTTAGTCCTGGGATCTGCCGTACAGACAGTTAGCCTGAAAACCAGGATGCTTATCAAGTGTTTATAATCTGGGTAGATGAACTCTCAAGACAGACCTCTGAGAACAAGCACTTTCTTGCCATTTGCATTTTGTTTGCAATGTGTTTCCAATGAAGATAATTTATTGATGCATACTTCTGGGGCTGGAGCACGGGGTTTGCTGCCATATGCAGGCAAGCTCAGGAGGGTGAGGGCTGGGGAGCAGGAGCTGTTCCTGCCTCCCCAGCACTTGGGGCTGGGGCCACAACAGGCGTGGGGGCTATGATACACTTAATACAGACATAATTCAGTGTGTTTCTTATCTTCCATGGCCTCTAACTCTCTGTATTGGATGGCTTCTCTAGGGTTTTATTTTTTTTTGCAATTTCTGGCATTTATGGGTGTCCAAGTTGAGGAGCAATTGGGCAGGAGGGCTGCGGCCTCAGCAGGGGCAACGAGCCTATTTAATGCACAACACATTACCCCCTGAGCTAAAAGTGCACACTGGAAAACTGGCATATTCCAGCCAAAAGCCAAAGCTGTATTTTGGTATCTGTGGGTTATTAATGAGATTAAAGAACTCAGTTACAGGGAATGACAAATGCAGTTTGTCCAACATTAAGCAGATATTGGCATCCTTAGGTGCAATTCAGGAGTCAATGAACTCAGCTATTGAACAAGCCAAAGCCATGAGCAATATGATATTGATTAGACAATGGGTATTGTATTTACCCACATAGTTTTATTGGGTGAGTCTCCATGCAATGTGTTTTTATTCTGGAAACTTAAGGAAGATAATTAAAAATGTTGTAAGGAGAGGGTAGAAGCCTTCTTTTTAGTGCTTTTCTTTTTAAAGGCTACAGATGTCTTCTTCCTTTAAGACTGCATATGCTCCCTTCCCACCTTCCAAAAGATCAAGGGTAATAATAATAACAATAATAATACTGGTATCCTGGAATTTTTCTACATGCCTCAGGAGAACTTTAATATTTTCCAGGAACTGTTTTCTGACAACAGCCGCCTCTTCTACTTTCTTTATGCCCTACTTGCATTTCCAGTGCTGCTGGGGCTAAGTTAAAGTGGCGTCCTTGAGTGTGGGGCCTTTGCTGTAGAAAACACTTCTTTTGCTAACCAAAACCATGCAGTGTTCAGCCATCCTGCACTGTCAGTAAATTCCCCTGTTCTGTGCCCTCCATGCAGTTCCTGCTTTCCCCTTGCCATTGTCAAGCAGTGCCAATGCCAGCATTCAGTTTGGCTTTGCAGATAATAGGAGGCGGTGAAAACTTGAGCTTTACCTCACGTCAGCCTCACTTCAAACTGTGGTGCTGGGCAGTGCCTGTGATGCCAGTGTGGGTCCAAGAGTTTCCTGCATGGATTTTGGGCCATGCTGCTACTCTCACAGCCTGCCTGGTCTGGCAGGGCAATAGCCAGGGCTCTCCCAACTCAGGCGGGAAAAGCTTAGGTCAGGATCCCAGTTAGCCTGAAAACCAAACTAAAACACTTCCATGGTGGAGGCCAATGGAATGCTTCAGTTATCAGTCTTTACGTTCTTCTTACTTCTGGATCTCAACTGGAAGAGCTCACCCACTGCCACAGCCACAATCCTCTGGGAGAATGGAAGGCAGAGATGTAGCATCCCTGGAGAAAAGTTCCACTTTTGCTCTTTTTCCCATCATTTGCATACCCTTTCTCTGTGGGCTTTTCTTTTTCTTTTCTTTTTTTTTTTTCCCCTTTAATCCCACAGCACTATCATGTTTGCCAGCCCCAACATCACGTTCCTCTCTTTCATCAGAAGACTGACTCATAGCATCTTTCAATTTGGACTCGCTTTTTTTTCCTGTGGGACTTTGGCCCAAACAACACAACACACAAAGCATCTGCCCAGACTTGACACACAGCGAGGCATCGCCCAGCATGGGGGTGAACCAGGACCTATATTTTCACCATCTACTTTGCCCCAGGGAATTTTACTGTACTGAGACTATTGTACCTGAGTTTAGGTGTGACAGCTTAGCATTTCCCCTTCCTCCATGGGTGACTGCTGCTCTCTTGCTCTCCAGTCTTCTGGGCATGGAACAGTATTCTTTTTCTCCAGCCTGGTCCATGCCTGATGTTGTGGCACTGCTGCCAGCTCTGGTTCCCATTTGTGAAGCTGCTTCTCACACTTACTGCTGCTCCCTCTGCTCCTGAACCTTATGCTTTCCAGCTCCAGATTCTGCAAGGAGAGGCATGGGGCAGGATGTGTGGAGTGCCTGGAGGAGTGGGTGAGTGGCTTCTGGACCCACATTCAGAGCAGCTTCTCCCTCTGCACCACGGCATGGGAATACAAAATGGCACCAAGTTGTACTTCTCATTAAATGTGGGCAAACTTGGCTAGAGCACAAGTGCAAAAGCTCGTCTTTCTTCAGCTGCTTGTAATTCATGCTTGAGCAAGAGCATTATTTGGGGCTTAAGTCAGATTCCTCTAAGTAGGTCACAATTCTTCTTCTAGACACAAATTCTTACTTCTGACTTCTCAGGAACATGGATTCTCAGTCTCTCCTGATTTGTGTAACACCTCAGGTGCCCTCTTATCAGATTTATCAGCTCATCAAATGAATCCACAAAACAGTTACTAACTTGCTGCCTGATAGGGTTCAGACTTGGAAAAGTTCCTCTGCTTTGGTTGGCAGCCATTTCTCTGGCTGATTTGCATGGCTGATTTTTCCCATTTTAGTGATGCTCCTCTGTTAGCTCTGTAGCCAGGTAATAGGATGCAACCTGCATCTCCTATGGTTAGTGCATCAATGAGAGAACAAGAGGCTGCAGAGATGGCCAGGAAACTCCAGTCCATATGGGGCTTGCTTTCTGAAACAGATGCAGTACAGTCCATGCTATAAAACAGAATTAATTTCAGTGGTACAGAGATTGATTCCCCAAATCATGACACCATGTGTTAGATATTAGACCTATTCTTCTGTACAGAAATATGAAGGGTTCAGACACACCCAGTGATATATGGTGAGGGAGATAAAATAATGCAATGAGATATAGAGTAGAAGATACTACAGTACAATATCACACAATACAAAGATTGCATATTTTGTACAAGCACTGTCAGGGTATGGATTTAGACATTTCTGCAGGACAGTTCTGAGTCTACACCTACTCACCCTCCTGTTGTTGAAAATCACAGTGATTTGCTTGTTTCAAGGCAAAAGAAAGAGAGAGGAAGAGAGAAGTTTTAACCCCCTCAGTGGAGGGATGAATATCACCTTTAAAAATACTGGTGGGAAGAACGAACCGTTTGGACACTGTATGTCTCACTAGAGAGATGTGGAGGTGGAGACTTACAGGTAAACATGGTTTTTACCGAAGTTGTCTGCCAGGGGGGACTATCCATAGGGGTGGAGAGCTCTCACTATAAGACACATGTTTGGACATTTATCTGCATCACAGTCCCAGATGTTTTTCATTCCTCGATTGCCACCTTGGTGTGCAGTGGTAAAATGCTGGCACTGGATCACAGCTTGTTGCTGTGGTCACCTTTCTATTCCTGAAATGTCCTGTCATTTTACAATGGAATACAGGATGCCCGCTGGCTTTTATGTTTTATTTTTTGTTTCTGTGAAGCTATTTTGTACTTCCTCTTCTAAAAACAAACAAAATGTTAAATGTCTAATTGAATAGACCACTGGAAAAGCCAAATAGGAAGGTTGAACACATGAACTTCTGTGAAGCAAATACCTTTGTTTCCAAACAGTCCACTGATAGCAAATATTTATTGGCATTTTCCTTCCACAGGGGCGTTAACAATTATAATTTGCTAGTACGTACATTGTGAGTGCTTTCAGATTTTGAACAGAACATCTGTTGGTCAAAGATGAAAAAAACCTTGAAAAAAAAAAAGTATTTTTCCAGGATTCTGAATCTAACAGCATCACAAATTATTGCTACGACAACATTTCAAAAGCCTGAACTTGCACTTATGGAAAAAGGAGCACAGATAGAGGAAACAGATAAATATGCGTTGTGTTAGTAGGCTTTGTTTTCTGAAATGATATATTGTTCCGGAGAAGCAGTTAACAAACAAATTACTGTCTGTGTCCAATACAGCCAGATCTTTGGTTCCACCGAACAGATGTTGAGGTGAAGCAGATTAAAGCTTAATTCACAATAGGGCTGTACCACAGGAAAGGTGCCCTAAGTTTATCTATTGTTAAATAATATAATTTATCGTCTTAGAGGGCTACAGAGCAATTTCTGTTCCTTTTCTACTTTTTGAACAAAGATTTATAACGTAGATAATCCCCAATTTTAGATATTGGCTGCAGGTTATATTTGAAAGAATTTCCCAAAAGACTGATAACCCTCTTTTTTTCCCTTAACCACAGTCGAACCAGTGAACTAATATGATGCCTGCTTCAAATAAATGTATTTGCTGCCTCTGTGCATGATAAGTTTTCATTTAGTCTATGATCAGCTGACAGTATGCAAGTTTGCAGATACCAGTAATTGAATACAGATAACCTTGGTTGTTGACCTATGCAGAGCCATGACAGTCTAGCTTCCATTGTTTCTGTTTTTGCTAGTTGACACAAAACTGATGTGGGCTGAATTTATATATTAGCCCTCCATTATAGTGGGAATTGCTTATCGTTATGGATGGATATTGCAAGAAGTTTCTATTTATTTAACCTAATAAGAAGGCAAAAAGGAACTTGATTGGGCCAACTCAGGAACAGATTTAACCCTTAGCAACCTGGCGAGTTTCTGCACAGATAGCAGGGCATGGAAAGGACATCTGCCATATTTCTATTTTTTACAAAAGGATTTTTTTTTTTGTCAGAGGGATTATTTTTTTTTCTAGCAAACAATGCTGTGAAATATTGAGGAACTGTTTGAAACTGAGGGTTGCAAAGGAGCCAAGAAGTGCTGGGTGTCCAAATCCTCTTGGCTTCTGTTAGCAGTAGATGGCTAATTCTCTTAGACTTTGTTGAGTGCCCAGTCTGAAAAGACTAAAAGGTAGAGTTTGCCAAGGGATGAAGGGGACAGTGGCAGCTCAGGCCCTATGAGAGCCACCTGCTATACACAGCATGGGCTTCAAATCACACACCAGAAGCGGCTCTTCCGTAGGTTGCTGTGGTCTCCAGCCTGGTGTACATTACAGCCAAGATGAGACTCTTTTGGTTGTTTGCAAGGGTTGTGACTGGCTTGGTTTGCATTTCACCCTGGCTGCGATTAGTTGTGCGAGTTTCCAGTTACCTTATTTAGATCTAGAATGAAAATCCAGGCTTGCAAACACAGTGATTATTGTAACCTGCTGACTCAGGTTACACTGCGACAGCCTGAGAAGGACTGACCCACTGGCTGCAGGAGGGCAGCCACAAAACAAGAGAGACATCTTTTTTTTTTTTTTTTCCCCCCAACTATTAAAATGATGGTCAAACTCTGGTCCAGCTGACATTGATGGAAAAACATTGAGACAAGTGATTGCCTGGAGTGGGTGGCATAGTGAGCAGCTTTTTCCCCATCCGAGAGAAACAGAAGTAATCCTGCCTGAAGTGCCAGTGGAAAGGCCACTGGACTTTTTAGAAAAAGTGTCCATTAAGTTTGGGCTCATGACGAGGCTATTGAGCCCCTTGCAGAGGCTTTATGTGCCAGCTATTCAGGCCTTGCTAATGTTATGCAGCAGGACTCATATGAGGTTTGTTTAAGACCATGAAAGCAAAATGGCCAGCTGGAATTCTGATCACCTTGTGGAATACAGTAAAGCACATGGAAACGCGATACTGCTGCTCATATTGAAATCTCTGCTTTTAGTCCTTTTCAGAGCAGTGAGAGCAAGTAACATGAAGTCCCACTACGGCTGAATTCTGTTTTTGTTAAACTGAGGTGTCAATCAAGTTAGCTAAACTGAGGTGGTTTTTCAAAATGACTTTCACCCCCTCCTGTAAATGGTTTTCTTTGCAAATAGTTTTAAAAATCTAAAGAGCCGTGAAAAGGGAACTTTTAAACATCCCATTTTTTTGGTCACCTTTCTGAACCACGTCACCTACCTCAGGGATCTTAATTTGCCTGTGAAGATGGACACGAGGAAGCTGTG
>JAWMRA010000020.1:10498957-10536457 GCA_035584735.1 Pseudotriccus pelzelni
TTCTAGTGAATTGTAGAAGAGCAAAAATGCAGTTTGCAGGTAAAGAAAATTAGTCACCTAATTAGCTGACTTTGAACAGAAAGGGAGACACAGAGGAACTGAGAAAGTGTGTGTAAAATAGTAAAAGTTATAGAAGAATACTTCAGCTTTATTTTGAAGAGATACTGATGTTTCAAAATGACCTAATATTTCTAATTACCCATCATCCTATATAGATCTCTATAGATATGCCTGTATCATTCCTATGAATACATCTGAACAAGATGAACAGCTCGACGCTTCTCCTCAAGGTGAGGTGAGAAAGAGGTGGGTGCAAAGCACCTGAGGCAGAGCTGCGGGCAGCTCCAGGTGCCTCAGCCTGAACACCTCATGTGATGGCCCCGGACAGAGCCAGGAGCACCAGTGCCGTATTGCCCACTGTGGTCTCTCTCCCTTCAGCTCCCCAGGCAGACCGGGCGGCCACTGCCCCAGTAAGTGAGCACCTATGCCCTGTGTCTGAGAATGATGACATGGGGGAGGATGAAGAGAAGAAGGGGTGGGGAAGAGATGTAACACATCCAGCCTAGAGATTAAATTTGGGGCAACCTCCAGCCCTGACCTCCTAATTCTACATCCTGTCTTTCCTTGCACCTCGTTACTCATTGGGCTGTCAAATCTGAACTCCAGCCTGCTAGATTAAGGACTGCAAGTTTATTTAAAAGGAAACAAAACAAAAACACATCAGTTTTCCTCAATACTGGCAGCCATCAGGATGGCTCACTCAGTAGGACCACACAGGGAGCAGAGGCAGTGGCATGCTGACAATTAGCTCGCCCATCAGCACGGGCTGGGAGCACAGCAGGGCTTGGATGCTGTGGAGCATTTTTCAGCACTAACAAGGAGCTGGGCTATCTTTGCTGAAGCACAGTTTTATAGTCTGCCTCTCTGTCCCAAATCCTTCTGGAGACAAGCCCTGTTCCCAGGTTGCCTCTTGCTGGGGGGCTCCAGGGGAGAGAAGATGGTGCACATGGGTGCATGCTGGTACCTTCAGGGATGCACACCTGCACCCTGCTGGGGTGGTCACCCATTGCATGGTGCCTAAGGGTCCAGTCAGGGTACAGGAGAGGCCCAGCCACCTCCACGCAGTGGGTAATGCTGCCCTGAGACATGAGGGCAAGGAACCAGCCACCTGGGCTGTGGCTGAGGGTCTGGGTGTGAGATGGGCGGCTCCAGTCCAGAGAGACTGGGGTAGGATTTTATTTTCCTACTGCTTCATTGCAAGGCCCTAACAGGCTGTTTTGGGGTGTCTGGCTGTATTTTGCATTCTTTTTTTCCAGACTTGAGTTGATGGGTATTGCCCAGAAGAACAATTTTCTCCTGAACAAAATTGGGGAAATTCTTATGTGTAAAATCCATCTCAGCCGTGACCTGTAAAGGACCTCATGCTGTTGATACTATGTCAGGTAATCAAGTTACACAATCCAACTGTACAAAAATAACAGATGCAGTTAGTTTAACTCACTAAAAATGTTTAAACCTGCTAAGAGACTTAGAACATTTAGAGTCATCTTTGAAATCAGAATGTGTGGAAAATGCCATTTTGGCATGGAAATATTTGAACGCATTCAAAACCTTCCAGGCTCCATGTAGGCAGTGGTGGGACTGTATGATGAATTCTTTGCAGGTACACGGACATGAAACCATTAGCATGGAAAGGCACACATTCAGGTTTCAATGTGGAATCCTGGACATAAGTAAAATCCCTGTTTCTGATGTGGGTGTTGGTTCCAGACAGCGCTGCCCAGGAGGCAGAAATGTAGGTGCACATCAGCCAGTCTCTGTTCTGGTGATTAGACTGACATGTGCCCACTCAAATAACCTGAACCCCTACAAAAATAATTCCTCACATGTCAACTGCCAGAGACTTTAGGAACGCCCCTCTCCCAGTTGCCTGGAGAAGATGAAAGCACTGAGTGATTCAAGGCAAGTCAAATGGCTATTTGGATGCATTACTTAGACTAAGTTGCTGTATCTTATTCTGTCACTAGGTAGGCAACGTCATATCACTGAGGAGAAGAAAATACTGTTTAACTATCTCAGCTTATAGGTTTAACTTTGGACAACTCGTAACCTACACTTAGGGAATGAGGTCCTCAAGGTGTACAAACACTAAGCAAACACTAATGCACACACAGACACACACAAGCATTCCTTTGTATAAAGGTAAGTTAAAAAGGTGTCTCAGCACACAGCTGAACTTGTCTACAAGGACTAGGAAGATCTGGCCACCTACCTCTGGTAGATACTGAACACAAAATATGATTCCACATGTGCATATAAAGCAAAGTGTAATTTTTCTCATGGAAGTCTTATGCCTTTCCCCCCTCATGCAGTTCAAACCCAGCTCACTGACTGGCTGGGCTGCTGCTACAGCTGCTCAGGCTCTTGCATGCCTTCAGGCTTTCATTCCAAGAGCACATCTGGTGCCAGAGGGTTTTGGCAACAGTTATAATGTGAATGATTATTTCCATTGAGGAAACCATTGGTGATAACAGGGATGTGAAGGTGTGTGTGGTGTAAACCACAGCTTGCTGAGGGCATTAGACCGAGGGCGTAAGCAAGGACAGGCTCTAGGTGCTGCTAGGGAGGAAGCTGCTCTGCAAATGAAATAATGGCATGTTAGTAGAGAAGTGAATGTGCTAAACAGAGTTAACCCCAGAGCTGTCCTGTGAATAAAATGCTTCCAGATATGGCCTGAGCTAGGTGTTCATTCAGCTAATGAAAACATTATACCCCTCTGTCTAACCAACCCCATGTATTCACCAAGCATCACCGCGAAAGGAGACACATGTTTTGGCCACTTTCTGTTGCCAAGTTGCCTGATACTAATGTGGCCATTATAAGCCCAAGAAGTATTTAAGTTGCTGTAATCTTAAATTTTATTTTCTTACCCAGCTGCCCAAGCCAGCTTACATGCTGATCAGTATCTGCTGCAGCCTGGGAATAATCTGGCCCCAGCTCCTTGGGCAGGGAAGTAAATCCTTACTGACATCAATGAACTGAAAAATTCTGAGGCCTGGCAGTGACAAAGGGAATAGTGAATGAAAGCAGTATTTCCTTATATCGATCTACCTCTCCTGCTCATCTACTAATAACAGTGGCTTTTTAGCCTCTGTAATAAGCTGTGATAGGTGCTTACACTGGCACTAGCTTTCCAGTTCTCCCAGTATGCACGAAACAAGGAACCCCCAAATAAAGGAGCTGGCTAGAACCACATAAAACCTATATTTTAAAGTTCCCAGTTCAGTTACTTGTCTGACATATTTAGATCTCGATTTTATGTCCAAGAGTTTCTTCACACAGTATTTAAAGAGCCCTCAACCCAGTTTACCAGACACAGGGGAACACATGGGAAGGCAACCCTCCTATAACCCTGTTCTGGAGATTCCCCTGTATGAGGAATCCAGGGAGACACCACTGCCTTTGTCTCAGCTCTGTATTCCTTGCCATTTGAAGGACATTGGAGTTTAATCTGCTTTTTATATTTCCACCTTTACTGGTATTTCTGAAGGTTGCATTGTGTATCACTGGAGGTAGTAGTGCGTGCCCATTTTATCCCAAAAGCAAATGTTATTTTTTAGGTTACCAGTAGAAATTTGGTACATTTTAAAGACATGGGACTGCTGCTGAGGAACACCTACATACAGGATGATTCCACAGCCTGGAGAGGGTGCAGGTGGATGAAAAGTGGTACTATAAGGGTTTATAAGATCAAGAGTGTCAGGGAAATAATTATTGGGAACAGAAACTTAAGAACTCAGTGCATGTAATGCACAGTGAAACTGTGGAATTCAATGCCCTTGAATGTTGTGGATATCAAAAGTGTGTGTGGCCTTAAAAACTGATTATGCAAAGTAATGAACGGGGAAGTGTAGGAAAATCTATCAGGGCCTATAAAAAGCAAGCAGGATACCAGCTCTGGCTCAGGTAATTGGAGCCGCTACACGGAGAAAGCTAGGAAGGTTTGCTATGGAAGCAGCAGTATCTAGACTCCCTTTTCTGCTCTCTTTCTTAAGGGCCTGCTGCTGGTGGAGAAGGAACAATACCTTCCCTGGACAGAACATTTGCTCTGGTCATTGTCCAGCTGTTCTCAAGTACAGTATAGCTCAGGTTCAGTTAAAAAAAAACAAACAATGAAATAAACCAGAAAAATACATGTACATACCTTATTAACAGCTTCTGTGCCTGGTCTTCTGACAAGTACAGACATGTGCCTGTCCTGAGTGAGAAGCTGATGTTAAGCTTGAAACGGAGATGCATTATGCTGTTCAGCAGGAGATCCTTTAACAGGGATCCTTAATGACCGTAACAAGACAAGTTGCTCCTTGCTGAAGGAGAAAACAGGCCAACAAATTAGAGAACATTTATTTTCTTTGGAAGATTCTAAGTTTTAATTTCTTTCAGTTTGATACAAAATAGAAAAGAAACAGTTCTACATCAAGACAAAACCTCTAGCCCTTGCAGACCCTGTCCTTCCTTTCCAGCTTAGAGGCCACAGGCCCCTGTTCAGGTCTGGTGGAGCTGCTCAGCTTGAAATGATGACGTTCTAAATACCCTGAAGAAGAATAAATGAATCCTGATTCTCAGACCCCACAGGTGACTGGGTTAGTTTATTTAAATGAATCTTACCTAAATTATACTAATTTTTAAGAGTTTTTCCAAACTGGTTACAGACATGCAAATTTTATGACTAGAAAACCATTAAACACAATAGCAAAATACAGAGCCCAGCCAGCCAAAACAAGAGGTCACGACATAAAACCTACACCCCCATGCTCATACTTTACCTTTTTGCAGTTTGCTGTGTAATAGGAGTCCTATGAGAAAGTGAGAAGGTTGCCTCCTTCCTTTTCATACACAGGGCAAGATTGTGGTCAATAAATGTAAATAAGAAAAAAAGTATTTCATCTAAAGTACTTTCTCACGGTGCCAATGTCTGGATTTGAGTTAGAGAAGGACAGAAAGGCTAAAGACATCAAACCTGAGGCAGAATGGGAGATTGCAAAGAGTGTAGGTGTTTGCCAAGAACAGAGCTTGCAAAGACGGACTAAAGCAAATGCATTTGAGATAATTCACAGGGATAGGGCTACCAAGAAAAATATACATGTTAGTGAAAGCTGAGATTTAGGTGAATCTGAGGAAACTGCTTTTGATATATCACAGTTGCTGTTCCAGTAGTTCATTGAGCTTTTGCCCCATAGTAGTTTCCCATGTTTATTTTGGCACTTGTGGGGAAACTGTCAATGAGAGAATTACTGTTAGTGTGCCCTGCTGTGTGACGTTGAGTTATTCCAGTACTGTGGCAGCTATTTTCCAACAGATTAATGTTCAGATACTGGGGGAGTTCATATAAATCTGCATAGAAATTTTATTAACTTATAACTTTCTTTATTTGGTGGACCACCTACAAAGTGAAAACAGGTTGCTTACATATTTGAAAGACAGAAGAAAGATTTTTGTAAAGCTGATAAAAATACATGCTCTTCTGAACAGCTGAAAGTGCTAATCTCTGAAACAGTAGCACTGGGGTTTCCAGCTCTTTTTTGAAAAAAAAACCCAAATAACAAACAAAACCCAAAACAGCAGACATGCAACCCCCTACAACTTCCTCGTCTCCTTATTGGATCAATTTTTTCCATTTTTGTTTGCAGTGAGAGAAAAATTCCACCAAAACAACAACAACAACAAAAAAGATGGGTGCAAAACTAAGGCATAAGGTTGGCACTCAGGAGATCTGGTTTCGGTTCCTGGCTCTGTCAAACATTTCCTATGTGACCTTGTAAATGTCACTTTTGAGCATGTAAAACCATCTGGCCCGATCTAGTGAAACATGTATTTAATTTTAAGATGCAAGTAGTTCCACTTACATCTCACACGCTTAAATTTAAAGACATGTTTACATGCTTTGCTGGTTGGGAGCCACCATGCTCAGCCACTTCCAGGGAGAAGCATTCCCCCTCTGCCTCCAGCATCCCAGCTGCAGAGCGAGGGTAAGGAATAGTTGGTCTCTTTGACTCTGAGTTCTCCGAAGCAAAGGCAGTGGTTCCCCCTTGAATGGGCAGCAGCAGCACAGTGGGGTTTCCATTCTGAGTGCTGGAGTAATGCCTATAACTAGTATGGATAAAAGCTGCAAATTCAGATGCCTTCATTGTAAATAAAAATCTGCATTTAGGCACTGAAATACTGGCCTGGTTTTTCAGAGTTGCTGAGCAACCAACACTCTCATCAAGTTAAGAACCCACAAATGCTTTGTGGTTCAGAAAATTAGGTCACTTATTTGGAGGCTAAAAATAGACTTTGAACCCCAATTTCAAGACTTGAAACTTTGCCTTTATGTCTTAAATGTACTCTGATAATGAATCCTGTCCTTTGCCATTACAGCTAGCCATAGACTAAAACATTATGTAAAACTCAAATTCAGAAGTAAAAATAACCTCTTTTAACCATTTCAGTGTTTGTTAAATGTAATTAAAAAGAGAATTCCACTGAGACATTTTAAATAATGTATATAATATACATATGTGTATACACGTGTTTTTAATGTACATAGTATATACAATGTTATTTTATGGCATAGCAGATGTTTCTTAATTCCCTGACACCATGCACTGCAGTAAGATCATGCCAGCCTATTTTATTATGAATAATGTGCTTGCTCCGTCATTAAGTGGGTTATTAAAGACATAAACAAAGTTTTATGCCCTGCTTTTCAACAGCTGTTGGTGGTCTACAAAGTGATAATCCTGCTTTCAGCAAATATTCTTAGGCTTAAAACTAAAACAAATAGATTTCATAGGCAACCAGTTGACTCATGAGTGGGCAGATGGTAACTCGGTGACATCTCCAGTGCCACAAAAGCATTACTTCTAAGAAAAGCCCTTAGATAGCAGGCTGGGAATGAGATGGCTGCTCCATACATCACATCTTCCTCTAACCACACAGTAACTCCTATACTAAGCAAACAAGCCTGACTGGCATTTATTTCAGCAGCAACAGCAGGGGAGGAAAAATTTAAAAGCAAATGCTTATTTTAAATAAACAAATAAACATATCACCAAAAAGGAAAAAAAAAAAGGTCCAGTACATGTGACAGACAATAGCTGGTTTTTCCCTTCCTAATGAATTATGTGGCAAAGACACAGTTGCAAATCCTGTAACCTTAGCTTTGAAGAAAATCATCTGAGTAGGTTGGATAACTTCAAACAAAAGGGTAGAGGGGACAGCAAAGGTTAGGCAGCCGTGTTCCGCCACGGGCGCGATGGCTATTAATTTAAACGGATGTGACCCCTACATGACAAAGCTCCAAAGGTGTACAGGGAAGAGGTTTTATTCTTATAAATAGGACCGATGCCAGGTCAACCAGCCCCCCTTGCTTTGGACTTCCTAAAGAAAACAGCTTCAGACAGCTGAGCAGAAGAGTTATGGAGAGTGCTGAGATAGGAAATATCTACAGTTCCTGATATATTATGATTGGCCCCGGGAATGAGGAAGCCAAGAGCCGAAGGTAGTCCTAAAGGGTGCTAAACTGTACGGCGCTAATGTACACAACAACATCCTCATACAAGCAGATGTTTAACAAAAAAAGGGAGGGGGGAGGATGGAAATTGTATTTAGACTGCATTGCACTCGCCCTAGGGAGGAAAACTAAAAAAAGGGAGAATGTGGAACCAATTTTCAAGCTTGAGCAACTGAAAGTCTATTAAATGATTCTGTCATCAACACAAGATGAGAAAAAAATGTAATAATTTATACAACAAATTGGGTAATTGTAGCTGCACAGACAAATGATATTTTTTCCCTGATAACTGAATAAACATTGTTACAAGAGGAAAGTTATAAGGAAATAGCCACTTTAGTGAACTACAAGCACCAGGTCTCCTGCTTCTGTTCATATCAAAAGAAAGGCATTAAAGACTGAAGGGCATATATGCTCTTGATCACAAATATTTTGATTCAGTTTTTTCTCTTTTTTCAGAAGTGCATTTGACTTGCTAAAGATGGGCTCAGCTTCACATAACTAGAAGCAATATCAGCCTGATTACTGCATCATGCCAAACTCAAATCAATTTTTTTTAAAGAGATAGCAATATGAACTGACGGAATTACAGGAATAATACGGAAACCATACAGTTTACTTGCTTATTGACTCTACTACTTCTTAAATTATAAGCTGCATAGAAAGTAACAAAGCAAACAGCATGAACTTGTAGTAGATACATTCAGAAAATAAATAGTGGGAACACGGAGGAAGCAACACCAAGCTGGGGGAATGTGGGGTGTGAGGCAACAGCTTCTGGGTCACCAGGTTACTTAATAGTGGAATAATGCAGCAGTCAGCCAGGGTCAGTGGAAGGACCAAGAGAGCAAACCCAAAACACACTGAAAACCCAGTGGACAGAGCACACATGGGAATGCACAGACAGAATGGTTAAATTCCTAAGTTTCGGGGCCTTCACGTTTTTATTTTCTTTTCTGTCACAGACTTCCTGTGGGATGCTGGGCAAGTCACTTAATGGCTTTTACGCCTTTGTATTGTTCTGCTCAAGATTATACTGGATTTTGCCTGTGGAGACCAGGCCCTTATTGCCAAAAACCTTTCTAGAAGGGTCACTGCTAGGGTAAAATTTGTTTAAAAACTTACTTAACCTAGGAATTTGCAACATGCAATACTGACCTCAAAACTCATTATCCTTCAAATTAGGACAACACCACACAGATTTACTTGGCAGGGCTCTACTAAAGCACAAGCTCAATTGAGAATTCACCTTCCTTGGGAAAAAAAGAAAAGTTCACCCTGGCCGGGGAATGAAACTCCCATGCAATGATGCCCATGTGTGAGGGAGGAGGGTGTAAAACAAACCTGAGTTAAAGGTTCAGTTGTGTGAGGTGTTAAATCACTCCACTGTCAAAGGACCACGTGTGTACTCACAGATCAGCATGTGCCAAAGGCTCTGCTGTTGAAGAGCTCAGCTCCCTGTGATCAAGGTTGGCTTTGAGAGGCTGAAACGAGAGGAAATAGACAGTGAAAAGGATTTTTGCTAGGATCAATTTTCTGCCTATGTTTTTATGTATGCTTCCATCTATTTGAATACACGCATGTGTGCAAACAGAGCCAGGTCCCGTCCCTGCCGTGTCTGAAGTGAGAAATAATAAAAATATATTTACATAGCTTCAACATCAGGCTATTAAAAAGCTATAGTTGGTATAACAGAGGGGAAAAAAATTACAAAGAATGATTTGCATAGCAAACACATTTCACAGTTGTTTTGGACAAATGGCCTTGGTAAATATGTTTAAAGTCATGTACAACAAGAATATTTTATCACAAGTAACCATGTTTTAATAAACACTTAGTCTTTTTGTATTTCATTCTTTCTCATCATAATAATAGAAATATAACACCATATATCACTGTAAAACACATTTCCACATAAATGCTGATAAGCACAAAATATTTTTCATCATTTACATTTTAACTGTAATAATATATGGCAGGATTAAAGCTGCATCCATCATGTGTCTAACTAACCTTGCTGTAATGAATTTTTAAATGTAATGGTTTCTGTCACAAAGTAAAATCATACATAATATCTTTTGACACAGTATGCTGGTATATGCAAGGTTTTAAAATGTAAATGCAACTTCATTTTTAATTAGATTTATAAACTCAAATCACTGTTTTCTTTACTATAAACCAAGGGGGAAGGAAAAAGTGAGGGTCTGTGTCAAGGCTGCAAGTTTTTTCAAGTCCCTTGCTCACAGGAAACATGCACATCCAGCATGTAGAAAAGCAAGTCACACTAGAAACAAAGGATTATCAAAATCATAGGGAGCTAAAGCTCCTTAGGCTGCCTGAAGGGCCTCCTCTGGTAGCCTGGGTGCCCACTCAGTGGCAGGGCTGGGGCTGAGGCTCTGCCTGGGTGCAGAGTGGAGGCAAGTGGAGGACAGGCATGTCCCCCTAAAGCCCCCTTTGCTGGCCCTGCTTGAAATAACAAATAATCCGTCTCACAAGAGGAGAATCATTAAAAATAATTTGCAGGAGCTTTCTGTTCTGCGAGGCCTTTTTTTGATACAATATTTCCTTCAGTGATTATCGCTGTGGACATGTTCCTGCCATATGGATGGGAGCCGGGCGAGGAGGCGGCTCAATACCTGAGTGGTTAATTAAGAGCTGTTGCTGGGCCACAAGAAGCAGGTTTGAAATCCCTCTTCACTCACCGACAATGAGTAGCTTTTTTAGCAGCAGAAGTCACTGGGGACAGCCAGAAGCGCAGGGTAATTATTTGAGATAACACAGAGCTGAAGAGCGGGCGCGTGTGTGTGTGCGGGTGCACGCGGGGGTGCGCGGTGGTGGGGGGGGCACCTCGAAAGGAGGGCAACAGCACAGGAAAGTCTATAATAAAAAGGTCAACATCTCCTATTTTTCTGTACAGTGTCGGCAGTCTGTAACGCCTTTTCAGAATGAATGACAACGGATTCTATCTTTTTCTCCCTGTATTTTTTTTTTTCTTTTTAAAATGAATCTAATTCTGTATTCCAACTTTGCAATGGTGAGTGCGGGTCCTGGAGGCCAATCTGGATGAGCTGTTCTCACTTTATCAGCGCAGATGCTGGAATGACTTTGATTGCGTTGTTGCAAAATAGCAGTAATTTCAACATTAACTTATGTAACCCTGTGCTCTCAAGAACAAAGAAAAAGCAGTCAACTGAAAGCCATGAATGAAATGAGGAAAGTCCATAACTTCTTAGAAATTTAGGGCTAAATTCTGAGCAGGGGAAATCTGCATATTGCCACAGGAACAGGAAAGAGTATTTTGGCTGTAAATGAGTAACTCATCCAAACCAGCTGCAGATCCGGTCTTTGGCCACAACACTGCTTGTATGTAGGGGGCTCTAGGTTAGGGTTATTATTTATGTCATTTAAAACATAAACTAAGGCTCAAAGGGGTAATGATTTCAGGAATGTTCTTGCTGCAGTGCATCCTATTCATTGTTTTTCTCAAAAATATAAAGAATGAAAACTTTAAAAGGCTATATTTTTCTTAAGCACTTCACATCTAAAATATTTATGAAGCTAAGTTGCCATTTGATTCCAACAATGTCCAATATTTTGTACAGACTGTAGGACCTAGTGAAAACTGAAGGCAAGCTGTGTAGAAATCCACTGCAGTACTGCATTTCTTTTCTCAGACCTGAAGAAGAGAACATGAACATCCCCTTCCTCAGTCATCAAAACACAGTCCATCTACATTGTGGGCTCAAAATACTATTTCCCCCTCTCTTTGTTTGTTTTGGGGGTTTTTTTTGGTGGTTCTTTTTTTTTTTTTTTTTTTTAGCAAACCTTTCTAGTTTATTACAGAGCAAATGATGAAACCTCTGTCATATTTTTTTTGGCATTTCCAGAAAATCCCACATGTGATCTCTAACTTAGAAGGCTTAAATCTCCATCCAAATATGAGCTCTGTGAAGCTCACATGAGCACTTAGCTTTGTGCTGTGGGGTAAAAATAAATTAAAGAAAGTGAAAAGACCCACAAACCTCCTCTTCACACAGACTTTTTCATGTCTTCTCAAATTCTGGGAGATATTTTGCCTGAGCAAGCGGAGATTTGAATGCACACGACAGGCTCTTCAAGCACACCAAAGGTTTTGCAGTTAGTAGGTGTGGGCTGAACCCCCCAAAACTTCCTGTTTGTGGTGTGGGGACCAAGCTGTACCTGCTCTTTTTTATAAAGGCAGATCTTGCAAGCCTTTGATGTTTCTAGAGTGCAAACAATACTGCTCCAGCAGCAGCACTTTTGCCAGTGTAACTGTCTCAGCTTTGTTTAGAAACTGCCCAATATGTTAATTATCTTCTTTACCTCTGTGGCATTATACTGTCAAACTGTACAGCAGTCTTTAGAAAATAAAAGCTAACACCCTAAGCTGCTGTACCCGGCTCCCATAATATCTATTCACTGACAATGCCTGAGCTGTCAGATCAGAAGAAGCTTCATTCGAATAAAGGTGGGCAGATGTGTGATAATGAGACAGAAGCATACAGATGCTAATATAACTGTTCAGCAGAGCAGGCTCGTCTTCGTTAGGCAGACCCAGGTAGCAGCTGCAGACTGTCAGACGCTGGAATGCTGCTTTCTCTTGATTCTCATTTAAGATCAGCTTCGTTCGCTGTCTGTCAGTGAACTTTTCCCTCACAGGAGCCTGGACCCCTAGGTGATCAGTCACATTTCGACATAACTAGATGTCAAAAGAAGTTTAAGTTGTATGACGAACTGTGATGCATTCCCTGTGCTGGCTGGCAGTCTCAGCCCTCCAAGGCGTCTTGTTAATGATCCACCTGGAAACTCTAGAGTATTTCCTGTATTTTGTTTTCTTATTAAAATACTGGCTAAGCCTTTGTCAATATCCATGTCAGCAACTGTAAGCTCAAGACAATATTATCACAAGCATAATTTGATTTAAAAATGGAACAGTGGACCTGTGCTGACCAAGCAGCCGGAGATGTGCACGGAGCGAGCAGGAAGCCAGCTTCGTACCGTTGTAATTTATCCTCCTCAATTAAAACAAAATATTTCTGATCTTCTACGGGGCAGAGGCAAGGTGTCATGAGGCAGGTAAAATAAATTTTACTAAGTTTTCTTGTAAAATATGTCTGCAGCCAGGCAGCTCGCTCAGCTGATGAACACAACCAGGAATAGGATAATGGAAAGCCTCCATAGGTGAGCAAACAATTCAAATACACAGGAGCTCGGAAACACAAATAACCTGAGACTGTCATTTCACATGCTGCTGAAACCTTTGAACTGGGAGTCTGAACTTCGCCAGCCTTTCATCTGTTGCTGTGAGCTGTTTACCCACTCACACTCCCCGTTTCAGAGAGGAGACAGACCGAGGCTATTTTACATAAAATACATATGTGCACACACAATGCAGCAAGCGCCTTCTCCCGCAATATTTGTGTGACAAGACTTAATATTATTTGGTGCTTAATCATGTCAAGCCAGTTTCTACTGTCAGTCTTGACTCCCTTCTTCACTTCTTACCATTTGAATTGCAACATTTCAATTCATCTTAAGATAGCAAACTTAACACGGCCAGGTACAACTAACAGTTTCTTATGCTCTTAAAATTATGAGTGAAAAGATAACCAGGGAAGAGATTCAAAAATTATGGAGTTTTTCCTCTTCTTCTTTGGGGTGGGAGAATTTCAAAACGTGTATCGGTCTGGCATTTGCATTATAGTTTTCACCCAACACCTACTTTTAAATTATCAGAATTGAACAAAGTCTAAGGCAACTTGCTACCTGATGGATGTTAAAAGGAAATCTCAGTAGGAAGCTCCATCCACTTTCAGTCTGAGGTATCCAGCAACTCCCTCAAGGCTATGGATAGGGCTGCTGGGAGGGTCAGGGTACCATACCATGTCTTCCCTGGTTTGATACAGGGCTGATTTCATTTGTTTCTTTTCCTCCACAGACAAATCCAGCTTTTAACAGTGACAAACAGTAGATTTGGTAAACTGTTTCTCTTTCTGCTTTCCCCATATCAATATAATTCCTAATTAAATACTTCTTATGGCCAGTTTATACTCACTAATACTTTCTAATATAAAACAAGATGTCTCCCCCTAGATTCTGGTATTTAGTAGCCTGAAGCTCATTAGTGCATGTGTTCTCACCCAGGAGTTTTAAATATTTAACTAGCTAGGATTCTTTCAGGAGGTCTTAACCTTATAATTTGTAATAACTTGGGGATCTCATATCTGAAGTGTAAGTTATTAAAAATGTTTCTTCCTTTCACCCTGCATTGATTTCCTACTTCTAGCAATCAAACTAAGAGCTATTAGGCCAAACAACTGCAGCTGCCTATTTATTTCATTGTAGTAAAACATAAGTGATGATAATAGATTTCCTAATAGAGATTGATCTTCCAGAAAAGCCAAAGCCGAAGCATGAACAGTCTGGGTACACAGTGTATTATGCATTATGCACCACCTGGTTAAAATTGTTCAGCTACAGAATAATATAGGAAGGTTCACAAAAAATGAGTGCACTGACTGATTTATCTTTGCACAGAAGTGTTTTACTTCTGTTGCTTGTAATGGCCTGAGCATGTGATACAAGTAAATTTTGTCTAAAAATTATCTAAGGACCACCTAATGTGCTCTGATGCTACTGAATGTCAGAAATGTCAGCAGCTTCCAGTAATGACTCTCTGACATAAACAGTAAGGGAGAAATATTACAGTTACTGAAGGAGTTGTGAGGACAAGCATGCATTTTCATGAGAAGTCTCTTTGAATGGCAGCAAGTACTCAAGCAGGCAGCTTTCCCTGCCAGTTAAGCTGGCCAAAGAAAGCATTCTTCCCCTGAAAGACAATTAAAATGAGTTAAATGAATTAAAACGGCCCTGCACAGTTAAAACATGGTCAGAGGTTAGAAACAGTAGTACCTGGATTTATGAAAATCATGTGGCTGCCAAGCCTCAGAAATTGTGTGTAACAAGAGAGCCATTCAAGTAGTAACACAAACAGCTTTGTAAAATTGAAGGCAATATACATAATTTTTAATATCTAGGAGATGGTTTTGTCAGCAGTTTTGCCATCTTAGGACTTGGGTAATATACTGATTCTTAAAATTTTATTTTTATCAGGTGGCTTTCCTAGGGAGAAAGAGTGCTTAGAAATGTATTAATAAATTAGGAACAGCAGATAAACGAGATGCCCTTCAGTTCATTATATTTTTATGGTAGAAGAGGTGTCATTAGCAGGTTACACATGCCCACCATTCCTGCTTTTTTCAGAAGCACAAAATTATCGTAAAGAGAGAGAGAGAGAGAAACATACATTGCACCTAAACATTAAAATGTAAAAGCCTTCCCTCCGGCTCCTTTGTGCAGAAGATATTCACCTGCAATCGGTTACTGAGCTTGGTAGGTTTTGCAGGAGCAAAAGGACTGCAGTAATTACACTCAGATATTTCAGTATTAATCTTGCACCAGAAATCCCAGAACGCTACAGTATACTTTTTTACCCATTACATACAAAAAGTCTATCAGAAAGCATTTGTCTCCCCACTCTTTATTCACTTTCAAAGGGTTAAACAGCCTATTTACAGGGCTGTCAGCAATCTGTATCCCAAATCATGAAAAAGTCTGGCCTAGTTTTGTTCAGCATGGAGACTTGTCTTCTTGGCCTGTTGTTGTTACCATCATGTAATATCCATGACAATCGTGTTGTGCTTTTTAGGGGCTCTGTAGTGCTAAATCTGAGGGGCCATTTTAAGCCAGTAAAAGGCTTTATTTATGTGGATTTGAAAGAGTCTTGTGAAGGGCCTTCCACTCAAAATCCTCTTCAGCAGGTCATCCTGGTTTCAAAAGGATTTAGATGCAGAGGCAGTGATCAGTACTTCTATCACGTTCTAATAGACTGACATGAGCATTTGTGCCTGAAAGACAGGGGGAAAAAAGTGATGCAGATTTGCCCTAAATTGGACTGATGCACAAAGCAGGGAGCGCAATTGACTGACGAGGTAACCCCTCGCACCCTTCTTTTACACTTCTAACCAGCGCCGCACAAAGAGAGAGCCGTGGGAAGCTGCACGGAAGCAAAGCATATCCATTTTCATGGACCATATGGAAATTTTGTTTTGTGTACAGAGAAAGTGTCTGATAACAGTGACCTTAACTGCCATATGTGTATGGTGAATAGTAAACAGAGCAAACCACTCAGCTCTCTGACCCTTAGCATATGGACATCTCTACCAAAGGAGAGTTTTCACAGCACATCCACTTTCACTGTCATCTCACTGGTAACCCAGGGGATTTCACTAGATTTGTTAATGAATTGCTCTATTGACTTATATCTGAGCTTGCCTCATTAGAGTAGAAGAACAAAATTTTTATCTATGTTTTCGTGAAGGGGACCAGAATGCCCCTCCTTTGTTAAGAGGTGGGTAATCTGCAGGGCTGTCATCTGTTTTGAACTAATTTATTGTGTCAGTTTAAGAAGGCTCTTCAGTGTTCATTGATGCTCAAGCTCCACTCCAAGCCTCTTTAAATCAATTTTTTCCTTGTGAGTGGAATGTTTTTTAGGCCCCTGCTTGGTTTACAAATAGCTGAACATGTTGTTACCCTGGTGCTGGCTAGCTTTAGAGTGCCAAATACAAGCAAACTCAGTGAGCCTCCATAGCACCACCTGTCATGAAACGGTTTTCAAAGCGACTACAAGCCTTGTACAACCTTGTACCATTCACCTTCCCCACCCACCATCACTCAAACAACAGCTCTTCATAAACTCGCCTGTCCTGAACCCGGGCGTGAGTGGTTCAGAAACTGAGGATGGGCATAGATCATAAACATTCATGTTTCTAGCACACTGCTGTTAGTGATGGACCATTGCTTCAGGATTTCTAGCATCTGAAATTCTGACTGGCCCCTGATTCTTCTGCTGTGATAACCATCAATTAGCATGTTCTTGAACAGCACACCAATAGAGAACACATTATGCCTAATGGCCAATGAGGAATCAGGAGGAATTAGCAAAATAGGGTTCAATAAAATGCAAACCATAAAGATAAGCTGATGAAGATTGGATCTGACTTTTTGCCTCTATGTTCAAGAAAATAAATGGCCATTGCAGTAAGCTTCTTTCTGCCTCTCCTTTTACTGCCCTAAATGAACAGCACGCCCCAGGATGCTGGCAGGGTTGGACACTAGGGCTGAGAGCACTGGAGTGTGCCACTCAGAGACCAAACAAAACACAAGCATCACATGATTTTTTCATACCCATGTAGAACACATAGTTCTGATGGCTCTTTTTAAGATCTCGATCAATCGGAGAAAGCCTGTATGTCCATAACGGATCTGATGCACTAGGAAGTGATGTGAATTACTCTTAGCTGCTTTCTGCAGTGAAACATACTCTGCTGTCCTGCAGCGTGGAGATGGAAAGATGTTTTTATGAAATAGGGGCCAAAGTCTGCAGTCCTCATTTGAGCGAAGTCCCCGTTGAGCTTTCAACAGGATATTCCCCTCAGTTTCACTGCCAGCAGTCCCCTTTGTGATACCACTTCCCAAAGTGGAAGGTGGGCCAGAGCAAAGCAGCCTCTTGAGTCCAGCTTCTGCAGACAATTCACATCTGTATATTTACCACATAGTTTAGCTTTCAGAAGTGGTTTGCTCATGTTATTTTGAAGTTGTATTTAAGGCCCTGGCCATGCCAGACTTGGCCTGGAGCACAGTGTGGTGTTCTGGACAAACAGCACAGAGAGCCCAACTAAAGATCTTCAGTGCATCAAGGCCCCACTTGCACGTGAGGAGACAACACCAGCTCGTTTCTCTGCAGATGCTGTTCTCAGAGTTGCCATGGAGTCATTGGCTCAGCCGGAATCAACTGTCCACACAAATGACTCATCTTGCTACCAAAAATCTATATGTAGAGATTGTTATTAAGAATCCAATATTAATCAAGCCATAGTATTGGAGTTGTCATAGTTATTTCCCACTCTAAGCACATCAAGTAACGATGTTCTATTATTTGAAATACCACGGTAAAAGAAGTGTGCGTAAATACTAATTTTTTTTTTCACAAGGAAAATTATGTTGCACCTCAATAAATACTGAGATGTGAAAAGCAACCTGGGAGTATACAGGGAACCGAAAAAGCCCACATTTTTTCAGGGTTCACTTGTTTGCTCGTTGGCATGGCTGTCAAACATCTGTACTGCTTTCACTGTATAAATCCTTCATTTAACAATGGTACTGGAATATCCAAACATCTGGCATACTGAGTATCGGCCACAGATCCCTTTTTAGCTGCAAAGATTTATTACATTTTTAAAACGAAAAATGCATAAGCAAAATGCTTACATTACTTTCAATGCATATTTTTCAAATCTTGTTTTATATGGGAATTAGTTTAAAGCCACTTTGACTGTTTATGTTTATTTAATCTTAGAATCTCTAGGCTAAATATATCAAAGGAAATTAAAGTAAGTCCCAGTTGCCAGTGCATGAAGAGATGATGCTATCAGTATGCACAAATAAATGACAGTCGCTTTTTGTAGTGAAACTGGTAGGCTATAGGTTGATAATTCTAAGCCTGCAACTTGAAGAGATTCAGAAACCACAAACTTAATTTTGGCGGCATTTCTGTGCTGCTTCCCCTGTCCTGGAGTTTCTTGCATTTAAAAAATTGCTAACTAAATCTGCTAAATTTTTACATTTTTTTTCTTTAAACCAGGTTTTCTTAAAAAACAAGAAACCCCACAAGATACCCCCAGCCACCTCAGTTACATTTTCAGACTGGAGTTCATGCTTGATTTTATCTGCAAGTGAAAATAAATGTATTGTATTCTCCCTTCATTCTCAAAACAAAACAACCCCACAGATTAGATTGCCACAAGAAACAGTTCCCACCTTAAAAGATACCCCAGACTGAAAAAATCAGGATGGGTGCTGATTGTTCAAACTTTAACACAAGCGTGTGGGAAATCTTAGAGGAAAGCTGCCCTGAGCACACTTGACTCGAGGAAGTGCTGTTTGCCCCTCATTTTCCCGAGCTCTATATTTACAGGCTAACAGAAGCTCAGGCAAGAAAAAAAATATGTAACATACTTCAGCTGGCTAATTGTGTGTTAATTAAAAGTTACAAATTTGGGTTCATAAAATGAGGACGCATGATAGCTACTACAGAAATTGCTATAATAATTACATGAAATTATGACTAATTACTAGTATATACAAGGAGTTTCACCTTATCAGGTGGCATATGCACACACCCAGGAACAGATATAACTTGCGGTAAATACTGGAATCAAGATTCCAAGCCAACATTCCTTTTCTTATTGCCTCTTATGGACCTGAGGAATAGATCTAAAGGGGCCCTTTAATTAATACTAATAACTGATTAGCAGATCAGAAACAATGGCAACTGCTTAACTGCATTTTGTGAAGCCTTTGCAGAAGTTCTGCTGTTTGTTTTTGTTTCACACTGGAATGGTAACAAAGCCTGTTAAGTGGTCTTGCAAAAATAGCTGCCTTCAAATGGTTGGGCTGGGATGGAGAGTGCCAGGTTTCGAGCTATTTGCCACTCCAGGACAGCAATGTCCTCCTAGAAGGCAGCATTCAACATACACATCAAAACTTTACTGCTCAGAACTTGATCAACCTCAATTCTTTCAAAAAATAAAAGTAAAGGTAAAAAAAAAATCAAATCTCTCTAAATATCTGCTTCCCCCTTCAAAATATTCTAAGTGTCTCACTAGCCAAGATATTTACTGAGTTGGAAAAGGAGGAGTGAAATAAAACTTTTTAATCAACTTTGTTGCCATAAATAGAAGCAAGGGACTACTGAAAAAACAATTTTCATGTTTCACACTGTACCCTAAGTCCTCTAGAGAGCATTCAGGATCATAACATCACATGTGGAGGTGCAAGCAAGCAGAGGACTTGTGTTCTTTGCCTCGTGATGTTATTTCCATAAGAAAAAGCTGGAAGTTGAAACTGTGACAACTTGCGCTGACCCATGGGAATGCAAACATCTATCTCCTGATAACATGTTGAGATAATGCACGTCACCACTGCGGCCAGCATGAGGACACTTGTCTTCACTCATTTTATATCCACTCTATCACATTCCTGGCCACACTTCCCTATCTGTCCTTTCAACACACTCCATACATTCCTCCAGTGAAGTGCACAACTCACTTGTTCAAACAGAACTGGGCAGCACAATTACACTTTCCTTACAGCAGCTGAACAAAACCCAAAAGCTACTTTAAAGGGCTATTCTAGAAGGTCAGTATTTCACACCCTATTGTGGGAGCAGCCTTCCTTTTTCTTTTCATAAAGAGTTTGGCTGTGGCCTCGAGCTAGTCTTTCCTCTCACAAGACAGAAACACAGCATTACACTCAGTCTGTGAAATCTGGAAACCACCCAGAGAAAAGCACACACGCAAGATTTCTTGTTTACCATCCATTATTCTATTGATAACTTCTCCATTGTGCTGAAACCATAAGCTTATACTGCATCCTATTTGCCAAATTAGCCCAGTTTCTAACATCGAAAATAGAAAGAGTTACTGAACTCTTATTTTTAGAATTTCTTAACGTTTTTTTCTGAATAGAGCTCCACTGCAAAAATATTCCATTAGTGTTTTGAGTGGTGTTGTAGGGGAGATGGAAAAAATGTTTGTTCCTGATGAACAAAGGCGAGAAATCCTAATAAGAAAAATTGTGTTTTGTCTTCTGCCTGTTCCAAAGGTGGACAATGGGAACGGGGAAGAGAGAAGGGGGAAAAATCATACTGAAAATATTTCACTTTGCAGAAATATATTTTTGAGCACTTTTGTAACTGGCAAATAAAAACATTATTGACAATCATGTGAAAAAGAAAACACTTTACTCATGAAATTTTCTTTTTCAGAAAACATCTAGCAGATTCTGGTTGCACTTAATTCTTTAAAATCAGATGTTTACTAATGAGATCAAGGCAACTGGTATTACCTGTTGGACTCCAGTGCAGTACAGGGGGAGCTTCTCCTTGATTTGGCATTACCTTAAGAGAAGAGAGAGTCATTAGTTTCTGTTTTTATCTAAGATGTTTTTTTCCCCTTCCCTTGAGATGACACATCGAATTAAACTATTTTTCTGGTGATTAAGAATCCAATCTCATGTCCGCCCCATTTCAGTGGGTGTCAGATGTGACCTGGATTTCTCAGCTGGGGCCACAGACTCCTTACTTTTGGCTGCTGATTTTGTCTTCTCCTCAAGATCTGCTTACCAATGAATTTCCAGTGGGGATAGATACACATTCTTGATCATGATGTCACTAATCTTACACCTTTTTAGTATAATTTTTCTTTGAAGAATCTCCCTCTGCTGCCAACTTACTACTGCTTATCTCTTGCGGTTTCTAGGTAGTGCTGTACATAGCACAGTGAATTCATCTGATATTCCTCTCGAGAGTGTGATTTGTTACCTACCTGACGCTAGAATGGATGAAGACCATGAGACATAGGATATACAAGCTAAATGGAAAAAAAAATAAGATTTGAAATTAGAAATAAGTAATTTTTCAGCTAAACCTTTACCAGATGTGGTGTTATGGCACGTGCCAAAATCCTGGAAAAGCAAGGAAAACAACCCTGAAGTTCAATACCAGTCACAGGAAGGAGCGTCGTCAAAGACATGAATATTTGGATTTTTTGAAAAAGGAAAAATTTTATTTTTTAGGGTACAACTTGTGGGTGCTGTTCAAAAGACTGTGTTTTTTATATACAATTGAATACAGTGGCCAATTTTCACAGCACAAATTACACTATCAATTTACTGCTGCTATTCTAAATAAAAGGTATTTTCCTCACACACCAACTATAAAAGTTCAATCATTTAAATTACACAGATTGATCTGCATGTGGTGGAAATTATAATTTAAGCTTTATTTATCTGAGACTGTGCTATGCACCTGTTCTAACCTCTTGACAAATTACCATATAATCCAGCATCTGCTAATAAGACTCTAAAACTGAAAATATAACCCTTTTTGCCTAAAATCCTTCATTGCTGTCAACTCTTAGAAATTAGTCCTGGAAAACAGCTCTGGTACATAACTCAAAGGTTGGCAAGCTGGAGGAAGAACATACAGAGCTCTGAGGACAGTAAAAGAAGAGACATCTTTAACCAAATAATAGCAAATAAAGAATACTAGCTGATCCAATCAGCAGAGGTGTGATGAGGAATGAATGAGGAACGCTATATTGTTGGGGCTCATGGCTGAAAACTTCATTTTTATTAGTACCTGGAAATACACAGGCAGGTGTTGCACAGTTTGAGAACTCTGAGAGCAGCCTGCAGGCAAGGCATACCCTGAAGAGACCAAGTGAGAAAGAAACTGCTTTGTGATCCAAGATTCCAGATATTCTTCATCCATTGCCTTAGGTACACTGCATTTCAGCAATTCAACTCAGAAGTTAACAAACCCACGTATAATTTAAAAATGACTCATATACAAGTTCAAACCGTTGTAAAACCCAAGGGTTATCACTTTTGGCTAACATCACTTTTGGTAAGACACCTCAGCATAGCGGGGGCAGGAATTTCTTTTCTCTCCCATCATTTGCTTCTACCAAGTCAGCTTGCTGGAGACCTCTTACTTAAGCCTCAGGTTGAAGCACAGCTCCCCATCTGCGCTCAGCTGCGATACCGCTCCTCCCAAAAGACAAGCTGGACACATACAGTAAGTACACACATTCTCTGAATATGAGACCTCCTGGCCTCGAGGCCGTGGTCAGCAGGAGGGGTGACAAAGCAGAAGCCTGTGGTGCATGACAGCAGTCAGGGCAAATTAACCATTGCCCGCTCTATTCACAAAGAGAAAAGAATGGAGCCATTCAAGAGCAAATCCATCTGTCCCTGTGAGGGTTCACAAGAGTGTCAAAGAAACCTCACGGTCAACAGTCTCTAAGTGCTGGCACAGAGGAATCCAGCAGAATCAGCATGGAAACTTGCTGCTTTACCCACTGTCAGAAGCTCCACTGTCAGGGTGCCATTTTTACATACCTTCAGGCTGATCAGGTCTTGAATCTACCTGAAGGCTGAAGATCTGCACAGTGCTAGCTTTGCCAAAGACCAACAGGGGAAAACAGAGGCAAGGCAAGACTCTTGCCATTTTCATCATAAAGTGATGAAGCCCAAGAAATTCTAAGCATGTAAGATCTCAGCTTCAACAATTGCACAGCCTGTGTGAGAGGTCCATCTCATCCAAGCAGCCTGGAGGATTATGACATTGGCTGTGTTCCATACCAAATTTGAGCAATTATTTCTCCAAAGCAGATTTAATATTGCTCGTAATGCAGGACACATAAACTTGGTTCTACCAGCCTCTTTAGTTACTGACATAACTTTTGAGCATGAGGTCATAAATCTGGGGAAAAATGATGAAAACCTTTTTTGATTCCTCTTAGGTCACCTCTCCTGAATTTTTTACTTTTATCCTGAAATTGCTGCCAATGACTTACAATAATAAAAGGGTCATTTAGGGGTTACTGCGCCCCTAACTGAGAAAAGAAAATAGCAGTGTATGGGGCCACAGGTAACCTATGAAACAATAGTCTCGTTCCATCTGAAATCTGTATGGATTAGATATTCTCTTACTTTTATTTCCTTCAAGAAGTGGAATCCAACCTCTCCAACTAAGTTGGGTATCATTGTAGACCCTGTCTTCACTCTAAATCAAAATGACTATGCTAAATGGTCCAGTTTTCAATTCCACTGCTATTTTTCCAAGTATGACAAACCCAAAGCTCATGTCTTGACTTCCTTTTTTTTTTCTTACTTTTTATGAGCAATCTTTAGCTTACTAGTGCGAGCATGATATGTAGAGAAGCAAACTGAAAACTTAAAGTGTGATCCTGAACACTAACAGCAGAATTGCAGTTAGTCATTCCACAGGTTTATTGGGAACTATTTTCTTCCTTTGTATTTCCAGCAAACCCACTGGCTTAGCTGCAGCAGCTGATCCATTTGGCCAAAACGCGTCTCCAAATTGGAGGAGGACAAAGCCCAGCCACTTCCCATCAAGCAGTCCTACTATGTGGGATCACAGCTCCATTATTATTTTGCACCTGTGTTCCTGTTGTTGGTTTCAGAGTTTTCAGAAGGGTTGTGCTGCAAGAGCTGCTTGTGCGGCAAAGCAAGGGAGTCCCAAAGATCCACAGACTGCGTGACACAGCCAAGGACAGCATTGCTGTCAAAACATCTTGTTTCAACCATTATGGCTCTCTCTCCAGTCAAAAAGGAGAGGCAATGTCACTGTTAGCACAAGGCTGATGCAAGAGTAACCCATCATCTAGGGGAAAGACCTAAAACTCCCTAACTTCCACAAAGGATGAGGTTTCAGATCAGATGGAATAAAGATTGCCAAGAAAACGAAATGTCAGCTGCTTACCCCAAACTGGCTGCTTTATACTGGCTCTTCAGTACGCCTCACATTTTTCACCATTAAATGGAAAGAGCTAATAAAAAAAAATACCAAATAATCAGAACATAAAGGTATATAACGATCATAAAATAATACATTTCTCTTTCTTAATGTTTCAGCTGTCTGAAGAATAGTCTTCTGGTGTAAAAGAGATAACTATATATCTTCTGATTTTATTGGCCGCAGATTACACTAATTATCATAAAAAATTACTACCACTAATAAAAATTCTATTATAAGTTACTTATAGTAATCTCTAGGGTACTATAGTTAGCTTAGAAAAGATCGTAATTACACTGCATTACAGGGAGAATTTGTTTCCTGAAGCAGCTTTAACACTGTCTGTTTCTTTTAACACTTTAAAGTTGTTGTGGTTTTTTTTTTTCTCTTTCCCTTTTCAGGTCAAATGTTGCCTGTTATTTTCACTGTGCAGGATGTGATTTTATCCCAGAATAATGATCCATCTCTGTTGCAAGTGACGCAAATGAAGTTTTAAAATCACAAATATCTGGGTGGGTTTCACCTCCCGAGGGGCTTAGCATGTCTCAATGGAAGGATACATAAAAGGGAAGACCTAACACTCTCCGCCCAAAGGGAAACACGTTCTGTATAAAATTGCTGGAAGCTAGTGGGTGTTCACAAAAAATACAATGTTCGGATTTTATTTGACAAGACAACAATTGTTATTTTCCCTTTTAGATAGTTTGCATTTTACCATCTGTGAGGTTGATGACTCTTAAATGACCTTAAATCATACTGCTGTTAATGGCAGTGGTTACAGGCAAACGTGGAATTCTGTGCACTACCTGCCTTGGACTGAACATCAAATTAAATAGCTTTACTTTGATAGCTGACACTGTAGTAAATAACCTCAAAGTCCAACTAATTAAAATAAAATTGAAACAGTGGCCATTTCTTTTAGAAAGGGTTTCAATGCTTCAATAGCAGGGCTAATCAACATCTTAATTAACAGTCATATAAAATGAAATAGCCCATTTGAATTGCTTTAAAATAGACAACTTATTTATGCAAAGACTAGTGGCATATTAATTGCTAACACTAAGAAAAAAATACGTCTTTGAGCTTTACAGCTTCCTTTGCAGCAAAGTATTTGAGAACTAAATTGTGGAAAAAGCGTATTACAGTAGTTAATTTTATGACAGACATGAATGAGAGGCACAATCAAATGTGGCAAAGTTTTGTGGTGTGTTTCAGTTTTCTAGTTGCTTCTCTTTTTTTCCAAATGAGATTAATTAATCAAAGTAGCCTCATAATATTCCTATTCTATTTAAAGTTAAGCACTCAGGGTTTAGTCCTGGGAGACACTGACCAAAATGGCTATGATCCAATAAAACAGTTAACTCTAAGCACAGGCATCTTCCCACTGGGGCCAGCCAGCTGGTTCAGGAGCCTTTCAGTTCTGGAGAGGTCTGCTCAGGACCCTGCAGGACTGACCCTTCTCCTCCCTGATCCTGAGGCAGGCACATGCACTCAGCAATGACCCAGGCGAACAATCAAAGGGCTACTCGTTTGAGTAAGCATTTCCAGGATCAGGTCCCAAATGACTCATCTCCAATTAGTCTCCGCCAGGTCGTATCTTTAAATAGCTTTTACTAATGTGTGCGAGGGAGGAGCAGCAGGGAGGAATTACATTTCCTTTCCTAATTACTTTACTTTTGTTGACATCTTGGAATAAGTTTTTTACTTTCATAGGAGAAGAGTTGATTTACACTACAGAAAGAGCACAGCAAGCATGAGAAAATTATTTGCCCTTCCTCCTGCCAGGCATCCATTTCCTTTTCACTGTTGCTAACAATGCGCTAACTATTTATGCATTTGTCAAAGGATCCCAACATAAGAAAACTATATTTAAATCACTTCACTACAAAGTGAAAACACAAGGTAATGATTCAGGCTCTATTTAAGTAATAATAATATTTGTACAGACTGCCTGGCGAGCATGCTGGTAGGTGGCAAGAGCTCAGTACAGTCCTAAAGGGTCAGCAGGAACAAGAAAACTGGAATAGCATTTAATTTTCTTCTTTAAAGAAATAGATTTTAATATAAGACCCTGAAATGTGCACCACAATGTGTCATCCCTCCCATTAAAGCCTGATTGCACTGCATTTTTCAAGGAAGCTGAAAATGAGGGAGGTTTATTTGCAGGTTCCCAAGACAAAATTTTATTTGTCTACATGAATAAATGACATTGCTTAGTTTACAGGTTTCCCCCCTCAGTCATCAGCTAGACCTAACTGGAACCCACCCTGGCTTACCTTGCCCAGACTCTAAGGAGAAGAGGATGTGCGATACAAACTGGGACTCTCAGTGTTGAGAGCATGTTGAGACTGAAGCACATTGACAAGGTAACAAGACAACAAGCAGTATGTGCTCCACAAAGGAGATCAATCCCTCTGCTGTCAGCCTGGCTCTTCTCGCAAGCTATACATGTGCATAACCTCATATTTGAAATTTAGAAATCAAATACAGAGCCCAAACGTTATCACAATTTATCTAAAGCCTAGTCATATAATAAAAAAGGACACTGCAAAAAAATTGTACCTTTCACTGAGTTCTTCGACACAACAAAAACAGATGGGAAAAATCACTGATGCTTATGTGCCACTCATTTTGGCCACCAAACAAAACATTTTAAGGACAGATTTGCAAACTGTTTAGGAAGGCTGACACATAACACAAATGTATTTATGCATGTTATACTCACCTTTTTTTTTTTTTTCCAACTGGGTAACTACAGAGTCCATAGTATCTGTTGTATACTCAGTCTGACCTTCTAAAATCCAGATTTTTTTTTTGCAGCAGATGACAACTGCAGATAAAAATACAAACTTGGTAGTGCCCTAAGATTCGCAGAATTAAAGGTGCAAGCAATCTTCTATTTATTTACCTATACTACACACCCATATTTGACCACATTACAAATTACAAGTGACACGCATAATTTTATCACAAATTTCACATCAATTGCCAATTCAGTCAGGGAGGAGGCAGAAGCTGCTAAAATGGCAGCATGCTTTCCTCCCTTCTGCCCAGCTTGGCACGTGCTTGCACATTGCACGACATAGTAAAATAATCCTGACAGACTGGGATTCCACTAAGACCCTGGGATATTGCAATTTATATGTACTGGGCAATGTAGAATGGAAAATTCAGCTGCTGAAGATCCCACTTTGTAATACAATGCCTGGCTGCCATGAGAGAGGGGAAATGAGATTTAATTCCAAGTACGGATACTATCGCGTGAGAAGTTGGCTGGCTCACTGAGAAAACACAGAAGTGCTTGGATCACTGGAGATGGATAATGGCAACATGATAAATTGTGTCCATCTTAGAGGGAACAGGGAGAATCTGAGAGAAATTCCGAAATCATCTCACCAAAAATAGTAAAATCAACAAAACAAGCAGATTACCGAGGAAAATCATTCAGCCACATAGACACACAAAAATGACAGTATTAAAAATATCGGCAGAGCACCACTTTGTTAGCTTCTGTTCATATCCCCTGTTCCATATCTTTTCATCTGTTTTCTTTGTTGCAATTATTTAATGACCTTTCTCCATGTTCTTTGTGACCTTCAATTTTCCTTCTCAACTTCTATAAGGTACAAGGGGCTCCAGCCACTAAAACTGTTCAGCTGAATAATAGCAACATGGTAATGCTGGTGGGCAAGAAATGTAATAGAAGTCAGAATAACTTTATTAGCTTCCAAATCTGAGCTTGAGAATGAATTCATATTTTTCTTTTCTTGATACAAACACTCAAAGCCTTAAGTATCTTATGGGGTTTAAACAATAACTAGAAGACTATGAACTAGCAGCTATTCTATTAAAGCTTTGCCCCAAAGGAAAATTAAGACTTATTCTCTTCTTATTCTAGGGGAACAGAGCACTTCAATAATATGTGTGTTTTTCATTTAATGCATATGTCAATATGCTTTAAAAAGCACTATTTCTAACATCAGAAGCTGTGCCCAGGCAAGAGCATTCTGATTAGGTACATACCTGGCTTATCTGAAAGATTTTAACCCTGCTATATACCAGGGTACTGGTAGGAAAGTTACATTCGCCTGACCAAAGAGAGGCAGCAAATGAAACATATAGATGAATCAAAACGCTGTTCATTTTCCAGTGGATCAAATGCAACATGACCTAATGCAATGCTCTGCAATAAACAACCTAATATGAAAGAACTGGTGAGAAGAGAAGTAGCTTTCCTGTTCTCTTGGGAAAATAAAGACACATATATCAAAATCCAAAAATGCTAAAAATATCTTACTGAGGCAAGTACCGACTCTTTGATGGAATATTCCTTCAACTTAGGTTAGTTTCCTCTAAGCATTTTGCAGTTAGCAGTACAATGCTACTCACAGCATGTGAAAACCCATCCTGTTTCAGAAAAATTACTTAAGGATTTTACATCACCATTTTTTTTTCACCTGCAGTAAATCAACACAGTGATATAAACACAAAAGACAAAAAGAAATTCCTACCCTCCAACACAATGCTTTTTCTTACTTCAATCCAGCCATGACATGAAACCATTGTGCACCATATTTCTAAATTTTCAAATGTGAATTTCCTCAAGTTGTAGCCTTATGAGTCAGGGGAAGAGAGCTGCAGGAGAGGTTTTCCCTCAAGAACAGCCCCTGGTTCCCAGGTAAGTGCTCACAGGGCTCGTACAGGCTGCTGGGGAGCGAACCTGCAGTCGCAGGCTTTGAACTCCTGCAGGACATTTCCTATCACTCATGTCTCATTTGGATGCAATTTTGTTAACTTCAGAGCAAATCTGTAGAAATCTAGCTAATCTTGCAATACTAACAGGGCCTTTGTTTTGATTGCTGATTAAAAGACATTATATCTGATTCCAGTGCGAACGAGGAAATCTTTTTTAAGTGATCCTCTGCTGTGCGTGGTAATGCGAGGCAAGGTGGGACCCTTCCCAGCTTTGATGGGGCTGAGATCCTCCCAGCTGTTTTCTACATAATGCAAAACAAATAAATTAGCTCCTGAGAAGTGGAATGTTTCCCAAGGCCTCTTTTCCATAGTGCTGATTAACTGAAACCTCATTAGTTTCAAGGGGCTTCCTCTGAAAGTCGGGAGTAGCATCCTCAATCTGTCACACCCTACTGAACCCCCCAGTGTTAGTGTCCATGTGCCACTTGCCTTCCAACAACCGTCTTAATGTGGAACTTGGGTTTAGTTCAAGTTTTGTACCCTTCAGCTTTGTTCACTTCTAACCAATTCTTGTATTAAATAGCCAAAGCAAAGATCTCAAACTTTATTTACCATGTAACCTGTCACTGTGATAAAAAACTACAGCCTTTTTCAACTTCCAAGGAAGAGACAAGACTTGTTTAGTTTTCCCTGGCAGTTACTTCTGCTTTGCAAGCCCCATTCAAATGCAGACAGTTACTTTTGAACAGTGAGAGAAGGTGTTAAATTGAGATTATGGTAAACAGCAGATTTCTTTAGCTGGTGAAGAAATTATTTCATGAAGACACAAGAGAATTAAGCAGAGTTTCATGTCACTTACTGTATGTGCTGATCAGAGAGTGAATGATGAGTTTCTTGCTGTGGACAGCTGCTCTGTGGAATACTGTGAAGACTTTAGGTGGAAGAAAAAGAAATTCATGCTTTAAAATGAAAAAAAAAAACACCAAAACCGAAACAACAAACCAAACAACTTCTTAGCCCTTTTGTGCAAAAAAATAAACAGATCTTTCTTGCCAGATTTATTATTCTATTTACATGTTGTCTGAATGTGTCTAAGAGTATTTTGAATTTTTTTTTCTTCTGTATCTCATTTCACTGTTACTGTGACAGCTTGCTTCTGTCAAAGAGAAAAGACTGTCTTTCCCTTTATTATATTCACCAGTGCTGAGATCTAGGACTTTCTTAGTCTAAAGGGAATGCCACTTTAGTTGATGAGGTCCACATCATTTTAGCTATGTGGGGTACTAAGTTATGATTTGGCACAAGAGATTTTTAACATTACTACTGTACTGTAAAAGATGGAACAAACAGGTGTTCTCCACAAAGTAGGGTTTATTTCATAATTCTAACTAAACAGTGATTATAGCTTATGCATGTTATTTGATAGTTAGACAAAAAGGCAAATGCTGCAGATCAGATCTTCCCTGTACACATAGAAAATGTTAAAGGGGCCAAAATTTCCTCAAAACAGCTGGCGTTCTGGTGGGGCACCACCTCCTCCTGCCTAGCTGGAACCACACATCAGGTAGGCAACCTCCAGCTTGAAAGAAGTGGAGCACATGGACTCCAAGCAATGCCTAGGGACTAATGAGAAACAGGCTGAAATCTTTAACCATAAATGCAAAGCTGCCCATTTTTCCCTTCTCCATGGCATGGGTTGAATGGCCAGTGCTTTGCTGCCATTGACTCCCTCTGTTGGCTGCATCCACGTCCTCTGGCTCCTGGCTTTCAGATGGCATGCACATATGCTACTCAGAGCAGCACAGACTGTCATCTCCTTATCTAGTGTATTATGTGACTACTGAAGTGCCACATGGTTGAACACCAGGAAACATATTGCTTGCTTTCACTATCAATGACCTAGAGGGAAGAATATGCGAGAGAGGAAATTTGCGGTGTGATAAACTGGGGCTGGGGCTGGGAAGCAGGTCTAAACAATGGAAGAGCTTGATGAAAACAGTGACTGCTAACTTCAAAGATGAAATGCTTGGCCTATACAAAGTGGGGTGCTGCCTATTTAAGAGGAACAATATATAAATAGACAGGGATAGCGCAGCCAAACAATTAGAAAGCAAAATATGAGGTTTTAACTGGAAATGAACATCTTTCTACTTGTCAAAAACTCTTAGCAAAGCCTGTGCTTTCTCCTATACTTTCTGCATCATTATGCAGATGATCAAAATTCTAATAATGAAGTTCAAGCCAGTTTCCATTCCTAGGTATGCAGGACACATGTAGAGAGCTAAATTCTGCAGGACTAGACATCATCATTGGGAGTGGGTCACTCAAGATAGTAAATCCAGCACGTGACTTCAGCCTCATGAGAGTGGAAACAGCTTTGGCCACACACCACCCACCTTCAGCTATAGGTGCAAGGCAAAATCACAAAGGAAAGAACCACTCCTCTGCCCTAGATTACTAATTTAAATGCACCCATTGCATCAAGGCTGTCTAAGACCTCCCACCACAGTGACACGGTTAAACATAACAAGTTAATGTGATCATATAATATTAATATTGGGGACTAAATTTATGTTATCTTAGAACACTTGTATTTCTATTTTGCATATAGTCACTTAGCTTAAGGAGCAAGTTACACTGAAAAACATGCAGACATTCAGAGAGAGGATATTCCAATTCCAAATTATCCAATCTAATCTCACCGTTTTTACTAGGTAAAATGGAATAAGTCAGGACTTCAGAAGAAACTGCGCCTTCCTCTGTATAAAAGCTTTTTTACCTATTTAATAAAAAGCACTAGCAGAACATCATATTCAAATGCAGAAGCTACTTGAACTATTATCCTCTATTAAATAGTTTTTGACTAGACACATTATAATATAGCTATGACCTCAAAAAACATTTGAGGAGCTTCATCTAAAATTTGGATCCCAGCAGAAGATAAGATTAGGTCATCTGAGCCTATATCATGTATTCAGTTTATTCTCTGTAGTCAAGATTCAGCACAGGGTCTTAATTTGTAGTGGAGTCAAATTAGCCCATATTCAAAACCAAATGCTGATATTGAACTGTATTTAAACCATGTTTCAATGCTGTTATGAATTGTGGCCATTGCTTTAAGAAGTCAAGTTTAAGATAATTCAGATTTAGGAGAAACAAGTTAAGCCCATTTTCAAGAATTTTCTTACTACTGAAATTTCTTATGGTATATATAAAATATTGCTCCAGTTATTTTTTTTATCCTGAAAAAAATAAGTAAAAGTGATTTAGAATGAAGGAAGATAAACATCTTCCCTTGCCAGTGACGTGGTTTCATTTGTCCCAATGTACCTTTCGTCTTCTTTGTTAAAATTCATCTTCTAGGCATGCATTGTGGCATACTAATAAAAAATAAATTTGAGGTTGAGGCTGATTAAAACTGAAAGTAAGCCTTGATCTGACATGTTATTCTGATTGGGTTTTCAAAGTTCACATAGTTCTAGTTCTAATTTATGTTACGCGTGCTGTATATCTTCTTGGCTGAACAATTACATTATTCTAAACAATTATATTGCTATGATACACATAATGCGTGGCTCCTGAGCATAAAGTTCCTTAATGATGGCAGACTGTAAAGTGGGACAGTTCACTTTTAAAAGGTCATGCATCTTTTTTCAGTAGATTAACATTTTATCTTTTAATGGTGTTACGAAAAGGTCAAAGATTCTAACAGATGGAATATGGAAAGCTTCTATTGAAGAAGATCAATGTGTTAAGCATCAATCTAAGTCCAGAAACACAGCCATTTAATGACTGTTGTTCCTGTCTTATTTTAAATTACCACTGTCTTGACTGTTTGAATGTTAAAATTACATTTTCATACTTAAAAGAAATGGACCATCACCATCAGACACAGATATCTATGTTTTTGTTGTATTTTCAAGAGTACTTCTTCATTGTACAAAACAAGAAAAGTTCCTTAAATAATTAGCTTACCCTTGGGCTAATCGCCTGTCACTTTGACATCCAAATAAATGCAGCAGAATGATCCCCCACAGCAACATGGAAGATAATTTTATATTGCTTTGACTAAGTAAGTTTGCAATAATTTAAGTGGATATGTACTCTCAAGTCAAGTCTCTTCTGTGTAACATGATGTTGAACTTTTAATATAGGTGATATTATAAACTTATGATGACATTTTTCAAGGTCATATTTCGGTACTAAATATTTTAAAGAATATTCTATTATTGGTGTTAGATCCAGATTCTGTTAAAAGACTGAAGTTTAAGCATTTCAGTTGCCCAAACAACGTCAGACCTCAAGAGAAGAAAGTGCTGTGTGTTTGCAGGAGACTGTAAGCTGTTCTGAGCTGCTACATGCCTCTGTCTACTTCTATAAAATAACCGGTATGACAGAGTAACATGATTGGTTTTCTGTGTGATAAAGTAAACACAAATATAAAAAAATAACAGTAGGGGGTCAAGCTGCTTTGTAGAAAGTTATCAGACAGCTTCTAAAGATTGTCAAGCTTATGTGTCTGTAGTATATATGTGCATTTTTCAAATTTACTTGTATTTCAAGTTCCTATTATCCACTTGAGCCAGGACTGCTCACAACAAAAGGGTTTCAAGCAGGTAAAACTCTAGTGGAGTTAGGGATTCTCCTCAGGGTCCCTGGACATAACTGCTATTAACCATCACGAAGTGAATTTGCACTCAAGTCTCCATCTTGGCTCATGTGTTCATACATTTGAGAAGTAAACACAGCCTGCAGGTATATGATTCTTCAGTTGCTGCATATGAGAACAAAAAGGTGAGCACTGGGAGTCACCCAGCTCTTGCTGGCAGTATTCTTCATTCTAATGGAAATGCATAACAGTATTTTGATAAACTACTGATCAAGCTAGACCATACTCAAGAGTTTAAAAGGATAGCTATATTTTCAGAAAAATTACTAACCCATATTAACTGGATATATTTAAGCACAATCTGCCCACGCACACAAATCAATAAAAACATTTGTTGCTCAGGCTACAATAGCTATAGGATTATTTAAAAGACAAGTTCAAAGAATAATCTGATATTTTGTGGTTTGGCCTCATGTTAGAAGAAAGCTTTAAAACTTTCAGTTTCTATTCTAAGACAAGTCAAGGACCACATTTTCCCCTCCCCAAGGATTTTTCTAAATCTCTTACTCTACAGAGTAGAGCTCCTAAGTGCTTGGACCTAGGAGGTAAGTTACCCCTTACTCATATATAAGCTTCATGTAGTTGCCTCTTATACATCTTTTTTTTGCTCTGTGTAGGTTGGACAGAGAGCTCTTGTCCTTCCAGCATGAAGAAATTACCCCGCTGCTAGCAACTGATGGGAGAAACTGAAGATTTCTCCTCAAAAGAAACAGCAGATTCAAAAGGGACTGTGCAAAGTATAACGACAAGGTTTTGCTTCAATTTACAGATATTTTCTTTAGAATTGAACAGCATATATTAGGTTGCAAATGCTATCAGCTTCACCATTAGTTAAGACTGTACTCTCTTAAAGAGAAACCTAGTTCTAGTTCCAAAGTGAAGAATAGGCATGAGGCCAATACAAGTTGATGTTTTGGACTACTGTGGGCAGAAAGTTCCAAAGCTGCCAAGACAAGCTGCTCCTTCTCTTCCCAGTGATAAGGAATTTTCAGCAAAGAAGCCAGTGTTTATTTCAAATACCACATCATGGTTTGTTGATAGCCACTGTCTTTTGGTTAGGACAATCTTTGGGAATTCAGTGACCATAAATTCTATTTAACCTTTTACTGCTTCAAAGACCTTCAAAGGTATTGGACTAATTAAGCAAGCTGCCATATTCCCACTGATTTCAGTTCTACTAGATTTAAAATATAGCCCCATAAACAGCTCTGAAAAGGTGATGATCTCACTGCAAAAGACAATAAAAGTAAGCAGCGGACACTGCTGGCAATCTGATCATCTAGTAGTGATTATGAATTTGAGATGATGGCTAAAAATTCTCCTTTAAGTAGCTGAAATATTCAAGCAAATAATCCTCCTTCTTTGCTTGCTTTAACCACTGCCTTTTTTTTGGATGTAACAGAAGTCCAAGTCATTCCCTTGCAAGCTTCATTGTCACTTTGAAACAGAGAGAGAACTTCTCTGCCTGGATTAGACCAGCTAAAGCAATGAAGTCAGACACTATGAACATGCTAAAATCAACACTCAGCCCATAATTCCTTGTGAACTCCCTTCATAGTTTCACATTCAGACTGTGTAAGACAGCCAAATGAGGAAGCTTTCACCAACTCTCACAATGGCTCAGTGGGGACAGACCAGAGTCTGTCCCTGTTCTCAGTTCTATGTGCTAACAGACCACGATGTTGAGGCAGAAAATATCTCCAAAAGTATGATAGTTAGCTGGACAACATAAAGAAATTGGTCCTCTGTTTTATTCTAAAAGAACTGGTAACTAATGACAAAAGCCATACATAATATTTTCCCACTGCCTTCAAACAGTCAGAGATTATGTTAATCTAATAGAAAAATTTACAAAGCCAGAATGCCACAAAATAATCTATTGCAGCCACAAACTCTGCAAGTCACTATAGGTAAAATATAATATGGAACAGGATAAGTATTGATCTAGTCTGTTTCAAATTACAATTTCTTTATGGGTTGGATTTTTTTTGGTTGTTTTTTTTTTTTTTTTTTTTCTGTGGTGTTTCCACACGCATCTGAGAGACCAAGATGGTTCCTTTCCACGGCCACTCAACAGCAGTAGAGGCCAAATTATACTCCTTGTAAACAGCTCTGGGATGTTATCATTCTCCCTGAATTTGCACAGGGCTGAAACCACAGAAGCCTGGAAAGGAGTATTAATGTATACACATTAAATGGACCCTAACCTGCTTTCTCTCCTCTGTCTTTGCTCTGCAGAGCTGGCAAGAGCAGAAGCAGTAAATACTTATGTTTTGTCACTTGAGTCAGCACATATAATTCTTCATACACGTAGGAACTAGCTCTGCTGCAGAAGAAAATACCATTTTCACAATAACTTTTCACAGTGGAACTGTGCTTTAAATCAAACAAGCAAGTACTGAGTCAGCTCAGTGGCAGAGCAACAACAATTTGATCTGCTACGTGGCAAGGTTTAGTTTGGAGATACTAAACAATTCTTCATCCCGGGCCCCAGGCTTGTAAATATGATAGAAGGTGATGCAATGCGTTCAGACTCTGGGGAGAAAAGGAAGAGTCATACCACTCTTGAGAAACCCTTTGTGCAGAAAAATTTATTGTGTGCCCCCAGGTGCAAAGGCTATGGATGAAATGCAACTCAATAAAGACAAGTCAAGGTGTTTCAAGAGAGCTAATGAACATTTCAGTATTTGCACGTAGTCAGATAAAGCAGTTTTCCAGCTGAGTAAGGAGACAGCAGTCACGTGAGTATGATTTCTATGTGATAACAAATGCTCCCAGAGATTGTTTTAAGCCTCATGTTTTGTTTTTGTTTGGTATAAAGATGATCTTGTTAATGAAATCTATTCAGCTCTTCACCTTTATGCTTCCCTTTACTTTTTTAATAACCTTTTCAAGAGAAGCTGTATTTTGTTTGAGGGTCACCTGTCTTTTAAGCAGAGTAGTATAGTATTTTCTACATATACAGAGTATAGTCTTGGATATTCTTTACTTCCCATTCTATAAAATGGTGAGAAAGTCCACTGAGAGGTACAATGATTTTATAATGCATGTGTTCTGTTTGATTTCTGTGTTCAAGTGCAGTTGATAAGACATATAAAGGAAATGCTTAACATCTTATTGCCCACAGACAGAATATCAACATGAGCACTAAGAATTCGTAACACCTATGGAAAGAAGTGTTGCACATATGCCGTGAGATAGAAGAGAATCTTTTCAAGGAATGCCCATCAAGGTATCCAGTCAAGCTTCTGAAAGGATTATTCATAAACCATGCTGGCTAGATAATGAATTCTGATAGAGAACATGATGTTAATTCAGCTACTCCTCTCTTACTCTTGGATTTAAAAAAAAAAAAAAAAAAAGTATTTTTTTAGCCTCTAAGTACTTCTGTGATCTGATTTCTTACACCCTGCAGGGGACAGCATTGGGTAAAGAAAAGTAGAAATCATATGATAAAGAAGCATTTGCTATCAATTATCAAATTATATTTTGTTAATTGAGATACAAAAAAGTATTTTTCTTTTCTTTTTTTTTTCAGTTTTTGTTGGTTTTTTGTTTTGGTTTTTTGTTGGGTTTTTTTTGGTAGGTTAGCATAAATCCTCTCTTCACCCTTAAACTCTTCTGGATTATTAATCAAAATCATTTTGGTTATACAGTTAATTTTGCTATCACTAGTGAGAAAGATTCCCAACAATTTGTAGTCACACCACCATTACTAATGAAGAAGAAACGCTGCACAGTGTTGCTATAACTTAGGGCTTTCTTCTGACAGGCTGTGTAAAACTGTTTTTCAGCAGCTATGCTGAATCTCCTCTGTGGTGTCAACATAGGTATCAGTTCGCAGGGGAAAAAAATTGCTTTTATACTATCATCTTTCATTAAAATATGTGTGTGTACGGACCTGGATGCACACACACTCAACGTATTTTTGCCTGTAAATGGGCACGTAAATGCACGCCAAAGTGTTTGTTTTTATTTCCTTCAGCCACTGTTGAAAAAATAAAGGTGTTTTCTCCCCCACAAATTAGTCCATATTTAAAAGTGATATTGCTAAAGGTATATGGTAGCCTTGTTTATTTTGGACAGATGCAAAGAAGTATCTCTGAACTTCTGCCAGTG